>CM046001.1:79440856-80640856 GCA_025175895.1 Wurfbainia villosa | reverse complement strand
TAGCTTGGTGCACTTGGCTAAGTTAAACTAGCTGAAGCTACCTCACCGTATCCTAAACTAGTTAAACCAGGAAGTAATCTTAAGTGACTCAAGTAATCAATTTCTTGAATTTGGCTTTGTCTAAGGAAGTGGTCGTTGTTTCGATCAAAGAAGGCCTTTGTGCCTCACCATGACCTGGAAGCCAATTTCTTAAAAAGTTTACTTGACAAGCTAAGGGTTAAATCCGAATCTAACCCAAGGTTGCTATCTTTAATCAAGTTTAAATCATCTCACAAAACATATAAGGTGAAAACATTTTAAGACACATAGAATGGGTGAGATGTTAAGGATAATTGAAATACACTTAACATAACTTTTTCAAAATGCTACTTATTTTCTTGCACTTAACAAATAATTATAACATTGTTCGGATAATAAAATGTATATAACTCTCTAGGCCAAGTTTAGCACCCCCTAAATCTCTTATACCTCATATATTTGACTAAGAGGGAGAGCGAACTAACCCTAAGGGTTATATTACAAACCTTTAAAAGTTTTTTTTTGAAAAAAAAAACTTATAAGTATTTTGGAAATTAAATTATGTTTCAAAAAACTTATTAAATTATTGGTGCAGAGGGACATACCTCGAACCAATCTATCTAACTAATGCTAAATCCATGCTTAAAACATGTTATTTTTAAACCCCTATTTTATATAAACACCCCATAGTTTTTTGATTTATGGAAAAAGGGAGAGAAGAGCGAAAGTTAAGGGGGAGTAACACAAAATTTAATTTTAAAAATTAAAGTATGAAAGTATCTCTTTCAAAACTCACCTAGGGTTAAGGGGGAGTTTTTGAAAAGGCGTTTATCATTTACTCTACTTGTTTTATGCTTTAAATTTTGCTTAACTTTGTGTTGGTTTGTCATAGATCAAAAAGGGGGGGAGATTGTTGGTGCAGGGACACCAGATAATCAAACCTAGGTTTTGATTATGGCAAAGGCCCAAAGTTAAGGTCATATCGTTATCTCACATGCTCTGTTAAGTATGCAGAAATGATTAAGATGAGCATAAGGTCGGTGACATCCGGAGAATCTCGAGTCAAGAAACCGTGGTTGTCGGGCGACATTAGGAGAACTTCTGATGGAGTCAAAAAACCCAGGTGAAGACCGGGAGCAAAGCGACAAGTCATAAAAGACTAGAGGTAAGAACGAGTGCAAAGAGAGATGGTAAGGTTGTGTCCTCTGTATGGGGACGACTGTAGGCGGTAAGGAACCGTCATATTTACCAAATTTTATGCTCGGTCGTGATGCCAACAATGTGATCTGATGGTGACGAATCAGCCAAATACACAAAGTCAAAAAAGGATAACGATTGATGCTGCCACTTCGTGATAAGATAAGGTGTCACCTAGTGATAAGACCCACAAGTTGTGGATCTGGTTCTAGACTTATTCCAAGGCACAAGTCTATAAAATGAGGGGAGGACTCGAACCCTAAGACCATCAATCTTGCTCTCAAAGTGCTCCCACAATGCTAAAACTCTAACGTTGTAACACCGTCATAACGCCGACGCAACCCCAAGCTCACAACCTCTTCATCAGCAGTAGCAAATTTGTTTTTATTCATTGTATTCATGGTTTTAATCATAATAAGGTGAGGTAGGTTTGTTGCCTCATCCTCGAGCTTTCGGTTTTTGTGATCGTTGTCTCCTACCTCCAACGAAGAGGAGACTCTATAGTGGATTGCCCCTTCATACGCGGTCAAGGATTGTGGGGCCTTGGAGTAGCAACTGTTGGGTTATGAACCAAGTAAAAACAAATTGTGTCTTTTACTTTCCACTGCATTATTTTTTGTATTGTTGAATCGAATTAAAAGAAAAGATTTCACGCTCGCTATTCACCCCCCCTCCTCTAGAGACGATTTTCGATCCTACACATCCATCATCAATGCCTATAAGGTCTCCAAGGTTTTTTCCTCAATTAGATTAGACAAACTATTTTGTGAATTCGAACTACATGAACAAGCTAACATGGGTCAAACCGAGAATTGTATTGCTTTAGTGGTAGGTTCGACCAAAAAGGAAAGAAAAACAAAAAGTGAGTCCGAAGATGAGTCAGAGTTGGACCTAAACGGAGAAGAGGAAATCGCAAATATGGTCCAAAAAATGTTCAACCAGAGAAAGAAGTTTACGAAGAAGGATGCCAAAAAGGTCGTTGACAAGTCAAGACCCAGATTGGAAGTAACGTGTTACGAGTGCAACGAAAAAGGACATTACAAGTTAGAATGTGCAAATATAAAAAGGGAAGAAAAACCTAAAAAGGAAAAGAAGAAGAAAGCACTTAAGGCAACTTGGGACGAATCATCCTTGGAAGAGTCAGACGCAGAAGAGACAAAGAGAAGCTTCGTGGCATTCATGGCTGAATCAAGCTCCGGAGCTGAATCAAGTTTTGAGTCCGAGTACGAGTCCGAGCCTGAAAGAAGCCACGGATCCGCATCCATTTCCGAAGGACACGATGAGGTAACTTCTCCTCTAGAAGATAGACTTTACAATATAATTGCATGCCTAGGAAGGAAATTAGCTAAATCCGAGAGTCGAGTAGACTCGCTTCTTAAAGAAGTCCAAGTACTTAAGGAGCAAGTCAACTCGAAGACTTCGACTTGTCAAATTAAGGAAAGAGACTCAACTCAAGTTGCAAAGCTTGAGGAAGAGAACTCGGTCCTAAAAAGGCAAGTAGAAGATCTCACCGGATCATTGGAAAAGTTCACTTCTGGCTCCAAGTATCTCAACATGATGCTTGGATCTCAGTGAGTCATGTACAACTAGTCCAGACTCGGACACAAAGCTAAATCCACACACAAATCATACATGTCACTACTTAGTCTAAACGCTAAGAAACGAGTCCAAGCGTGGGTTCCTAAGTCTAACTTAGTCAACCAAGTTGGACCAAATCAATTTTGGGTTTCCAAGAGTCAAGATTACTTAGTGAACAAAACTCAACCAAGTTATCACTTAGGGGAGCTAACACTTTTCTTGTTTTCTTGTTTCGTTAAATTCTTTCATGCCTTATTTTACTTTACTTGCTTAATTTAGAATGGACTAGATAGGAAACAAAGTAGTTTAAACTTGAATAACCTAGTACTAGGATGAGGTGAACTGATAGTAAGTTGGGGAAGCTCTTAGAAGTGCATGTCTAGGAAGTGGTCCATCCGATATCCAAGAAGGTCATATGCCTCGCCACAACCTGGTGCGCTAAGTCGAGTGGAACTGACCGACACTAACTCACTAAGTCTTAAAGTAGTTAGACCAAGGCATGGTCCAAAGTGAGTCAAGTATTTGATTCCTTCATTAACTTTGTCTAGGAAGTGGTCCATCCAATATCCAAGGTTATATGCCTCGCCACGACCTGGAAGTCAATGTTGGAAAACCTACTTGATTAGCTCAAGCTAAGCTTTAATCTAACACAAGTTTAAAATTTTTGAAATTGTTCATTAAAATTATTTAAGTTAAAAAGAAATCTTCATCTCACAAAATCCATAAGATTAACATGTATTGAAAACTTAGCTTGGGTGAGATGAATTAGAACTTAATCAAGCTTAAATAGTTTAATTTACTCAACATGACTAACCTTAACAAATTTACTCAACTTAACTAAACTTAACAAATTACTCAACTTAACTAAACTTAACTAAACTTAACAACTTAACTAAACTTAATGACTTAACTAAAACTTAACAACTTAACTAAACTTAACAACTTAACTTAATAACTTAACTAAACTTAACAAATTTAAACAACTTAACCATCCTATCAACTTAACCATCTAATCAATCCAACTTAACCATTTCAACCTAATCAAATTGACTTAATTAACTCAAATCAATTCAAGATGATTCATCTTATTCAAGGTGTGAATAATCTTAAGAATTTTTAATTCATGTAGGACTCTAGAATGGACCAATGGATTCTGGATAGTGGCTGCTCCAGACACATGACTGGAGATAGTAAAAAACTCTCACAATTAAGCTTCAAGAATCTAGGTTCAGTCGCCTTGGAAACAATGACAAACTTAAGGTAATTGGATCAGGTAACATTGAATTAGAGTCAAATTTTATTATACAAAAAGTTTTGCTTGTAGAGAATTTCAAATTTAATTTGCTTAGTATAAGTCAGTTATATGATGTTGGTTATGAAGTAAAGTTTTTATCAAATGAATGTTTGATTAACAATATTGAAAACTCAAAAATATCACTTAAAGGAGCTAGGAATAAATATATATATATTCAATAAATTTAGAAAGATCCTAAATCAAGTTTCATTTGACACAACAAGAGGAAAGTTGGTAGTGGCATAGACGACTTGCTCACATCAACGTTAGGAATATAATGAAGTTAAGTGAAACTAACTTCGTTAGAGGTTTGCCTAAACTTAAAAATAATGACAACAAAGTTTGTAATGCTTGTTAACAAGGAAAACAAATCAATTCCTAACATAAATTATCTAATCAAGGTCGAACAAGTTCAATACTTGAGCTAATTCACTTAGACATGTTTGATTCACATGGAGTAAAATCACTAAGTGGGAATTTATATTGTTTAGTGATAATAGACGATTACTCTAGGTTTACATGGGTAAAATTCCTAAAACAAAAAGATGAAACATTTGAAGTATTTAAAAACTTTAGTAAACAAATAGAAAATGAAAAAGATCTTAAGATAAAAAGAATACGAAGTGATAATGGAGGTGAGTTTAAAAATCAAAATTTTACAACAATGTGTCTAGAAAATGGATATCATCATAAATATTCATGTCCTGAAACACCCCAACAAAATGGAATAATAGAAAGCAAAAATAAAACTCTACAAGAAGTTGCTAGGTCAATGTTAAATGAATATAACTTACCTAGTTACGTATGAGCCGAAGCTATAAACATGACACATTATGTGCAAAACAGAGTAATAATTAATAAATTACATAATAAAATATCTTATGAAATCTTTAATAATAAAATATGTTCAATAAAATAACTAAAAGTATTTGGATGCAAAGTATTTATTTTAAATACAAAAGACCATCTTGGAAAATTCTCTTAAAAAATCGATGAAGGAATATTTCTTGGATATTCGACCACTAGTAGGGCCTATAGGATTTATAATAAGAAAACTCTAAACATTGAAGAAACAACAATGTAAAGTTTGATGATGAAGAAATTACAAATGATCAAATAAACACATTAAAAGATAATCAAGATGGGGTAAATGAAAATATACATGATGAAGAAGAACAAACCCAATATCAAGACAACTTAAAACATCTAGAATTAATCCTAACCATCCTCTTGAACAAGTATTAGGAAATCCAACTCTAGGAGTTCAAACTAGATCAACCTTAAGAAATTTGAGTCAAATCGTATTAATATCAAAGATAGAACCAAAATCAATAGATGAGGTTTTATCGGATACTAATTAGATAATAGCCATGCAAGAAGAACTAGCATAATTTGATAGAAATGAAGTGTGGGACTTAGTACCTTCACCATCAAATAAATCAATAATAGACACTAAATGAGTATTTAGAAATAAATTAAACGATCAAGGAGAAATCATAAGGAATAAGGCTCGATTAGTAGCTAAGGGGTTTAGTCAAGTAGAAGAGTTAGACAATGATGAAACTTATGCCCCAGTAGCTAGACTTGAGTCAATTAGGATGTTGCTTGCTTATGCGACACACAAAGGATTCAAGCTATACCAAATGGATGTTAAATTATCCTTTTTAAATGGAGTAATAAAAGAAGAAGTATACATAAGTTAACCCTCAGGTTTTGAGAGCTTAGAATACCCTAATCATGTATATAAATTAAAAAAGGCCTTGTATGGATTAAAACAAGCTCCTAGAGCCTGGTATGAGAGACTATCTTCATACTTAATCTCAAAAAACTTTAGACAAGGTTAAATTGACTCAACTCTCTTTGTAAAAATCATGAACCAAGCTATTTTTATTGCTCAGATATATATAGATGATATAGTATTTGGATCAACAAATTCAAATTTCTTGAAAGAATTTATAAACTTAATGGAACAAGAATTCAAAATGAGTCTAGTAGGTGAATTAAACATCTTCTTAGGTTTACAAATAAAACAAACAAGAGACAGTAACTATATATATCAAAACAAATATGCAGGAAAGTTGATTAAAAGAATTGGAATGGAAAATGCAAAAGACATAAAAACACCCATGGCAACAAATGTTATATTAAATAATAACAAAGAAGGAAAATCTGAAGATCTAAAGTACTATAGAAGTGTCATAGGTAATTTACTATACTTAACTGGAAGTAGACCCAACATACTATTTGCAGTATGTGTGCTAGATATCAAACTTGTGCTAAGGAATCACATTTAACACATGTCAAAAGAATCCTAAGATACATTAAAGGAAGAATTAATGTAGGTATGTGGTACCCGAGATCTAATAACTTTGAGTTAGTAGGATACTCTGACTCAAACTATGCGGGGTGCAAACTAGATAGAAAAAGTACTAGTGGAGGGTGTCAACTATTAGGATCATGCTTAGTAAGCTGGTTCAGTAGGAAGCAACATTGTGTTTCTCTTTCCACAACTGAAGCCGAATACATAGCATTAGGCGAATGTGTGGCACAATTATTATGGATGATGCACACACTTAAAGATTTTGAATTAGATTACAAAAAGGTCAAAACATTAGTTGATAACATAAGTTCAATAAACTTAACTAAAAATCCAATCCATCACTCACGTACTAAACACATTTATGTTAAACATCATTTTGTAAGAGATCATGTGGCAAAGGGTAGTATTAAACTCAACTATGTTGAGTCCAAATTTAACCTTGCTGACATCTTCACTAAATCACTTCCAGAGGCTGAATTTAGTATGCTTAGAAGACAACTTGGATTATGCTTAGTAGACTAGGATGCTTTCATGTTCATCACTAAAAATCTATTTTGTTAAGTAATATTATTTTATTTTCTTCAAGGAAAATTAAAAATCAATCTATCCTAGGTCAATTTAGATTTCATGATCCTATAGACCTAGGTAAGCCTTTGCATCTCACAAACACCTAGGATTACCTATTTGTGTATTGAGCCATGAAGATGAGCGTGTGATGTTAGAAATGCACCCTAGGTTCCAAATGTAGATTCAGTGCATCGACATGAACCAACACGGGATTTAAAAGCAAATCAATCACTTCGGCAACTAACTCTAATTTAAAGCTTGATGATTAGTCTATATCACTTGAGCTAGTAAAGAGTTGGATATTTTCTTTAAAAACAATTTTTAGATGTGTATTTTTAAGTATAAAAATAATGTTTATGAATTCTTGCTTGGACATTTTTCTATCTCATTTCCATCATCTTAACTTAATCTTAGAACAAATCTTGTAAATTTTGAAAACTTTAAGTTTCATTTATAGTTTTTTAGCATTTATTCAGGGGGAGTTTTGTAAAGTTTTGAAAATTTAGAATTTTAAAATATTTTTATTAAGGGGGAGTTTTAAAAGTTTTGAAAATCAAGATAGTGTGAAAATTTCAAGAATATTAAGGGGGAGTTTTAAAAGTTTTGAAAATTAAAATAATTTCAAAAATATTAAGGGGTAGTTTCAAAGTTTTAAAATTTTTGAGAATTTCAAAAATATTTTTTAAAGGGGAAGTTTTGAAAATTGAAAAATTAAGAGTTTTGAAAACTTTGAGTTTTGGATATTTTCATAAATTTATTCAAAATTTTAAAAATTTTAGAAATTTAATCTCTTTTAAAGGTTAAATATTTTTGAAAATTTTTAAACCCAAAGATTAAGGGGGAGATCCCATTTTTAAAAGAAAATCTTATTTCATATATTTAAGGGGAGCATTGATAAATTATTTTCAAAATCTTAGGCATTTTTGGTGAAGCTTATTAAGCAAGTTTATAATCTTTAGTTATTATGTTTGAAAAGCATTATTCCTCATATTTAAATTGTGGCATTTGGTGCTTAGTAATGATTTTGATGTATGTCAAAGGGGGAGAGAGGAGATTTAAAGTTAGAAAATTTTGAAGTAAAGAAATTTTTTCATGCATATGAGCATCTTATGCATATACAGTTCTAGCTCAATGCATTCCTGATATATGTCAAATTTGAATATTGCAAAATTGATTCTCCTAACTTTAATGGATGTGTTGTCATACATCAAAAAGGAGGAGATTGTTAGTGCAGAGAGCACCACTCCTTAATTTTGATGTTTGAACCAAAGTTAATGTTAGGATTTACTTGTGTTCTGATATGAGTGTTAAGTGTGCAGGCTTAATAGGAAGTCCTAGTAGGTCGAGTTAACTGGATACTAGGTAGAAACCTTGACATATCAGGAGGATCGGACACCGAGCATGAAGTCCAGATTGGTCAAGTGGACCGGACATTTGGCATGAAGACCGATTGGGTCAGGAGACCAGACAATCGACAAAAAGTCCAACTGGGTCAAGTAGACTGGACAGCTGGTGGAAGCCCTAGTGGATGAGATCGGATGTAAAGAATGGTAAGTCTGGTAGGGCAGCCGGCAGGTAAGCCTCAAGTGGAGAGGTGAGGTTGAGTCCTCTATAGGGGGGACAAAGCTAGGCATCAATTTGACGGATAGTCCACGTGGGAATTAGAAGTCGAGATCAAGCAGTATTACTACTGCTATTGGATATTATATTGTTTGCTTTTGCTAATCTCATTTTGTAAGTATCAGTCGACTGAAAAGATTCCAATCGACTGAAGTCCAGTCGACTGAGAATGGTCTAGTTGACTGGATACATAGTTGGCAGGATTAGTTGGTGATCGATCAAAGATCTGGCAACACAGATGGAAAGAGTTTCAGTCGACTGGGGAGGTCCAGTCGACTGGAAAGGCAAACTTCCTGATGCGAAGCCGGGTAAGCTGGAGTCAACTGGGACAAGACAATTCGACTGGAAACATCGAAGTGCCATATGGACGGGTTGATGTGGAGTCGACTGGAGAGCATTCTAGTCGACTAGAAAAGGTTTATAAAAGAAATGCATGACCAGCTCCAAAAATAATTCAATCTACTACGTCTATGTGTTTCTACTATTGTTCGTCATCGGCAGAAGCTTTATCCCTTCACAAAGATGCAATTCTGACACTCCGTGCCTAATTCGATAGCTCTAAAAAGTGTTAGTATACTTTAGTTTTATTTACTTGTCTTAATTTCACTTTTGTGTACTTAATTACAAAGAGAAGGTAGAGTGTTACCTATCTCTTATTCATTGTAAAAAGCGAACCCCTCCGAAGTCGAGTGTTCTCGAGTCGAAGGGCTTTATAGTGCATTGCCCATCGAGGTAGCTCTTGGAGAGCTACAGACCTTGGAATAGCAACCCGACTAGGGTTGTGAGCCAAGTAAAAATGCTTGTCTCTCTATTTTATTTATTATATTTAAAAATAAGTTTTAATTTTTGAAGAAAATTTGTAACCTCCGAGATTCACCCCCTCTCTCAGAGTATTTCGATCCTATATCTACTCCATAGACGAAAGAGAACGAACACAAGACATCATAAAGTGAATCATTACAATACAAAGATATTTAAGAATAAAATGCAGTACTCTTGGTCATTCTGTTTGGCGTTGGAGCGCAGATTCCAGTCCTTGAGCCGCTTCCTCTCTCCCCATTGTGAGCCTCCGATGCTTCTTAGGGCATCTTCTTCACGTCCTAGCTGTCGAGCCTCCTCCCTAGGGTTTAGGCATGCCTTCCTATTTATAGAAGAGGAGTTGACTTTCTTTAAATCCCTGTAAAACCCTATTTGGTGTCAAATTGGGGTAACACCACACGACCGTGTGGAATCCACACGACCGACCATGTGGCACGCTGTAACTCCTACCCTAAATCTGCTTCAAGGTTAGGCATGACCGTGCGAAATTCACATGGCTTAGTCGTGTCTTCCTTTGAATCATCATGTGACCGCCGTCTTTTGGTCTAGAGCATGCCCGTGTTTTGGGGGAACACGGCCAAAGCATGCTTGCCTTGGGCTTTCATTATGCATCATTTTATCTCCCAAAATGTCGTCCTACACATAAAAATAGCAAGAGCAAATCTTCGAACTAGGAAATAGGAAAATGAATGCAGAATAAGAAAAAAGATGCATGAAACAAGCATAAAATGCAATGATATGTGTACTAAAGCTACTCCTAAACCCTATATGTTTTGCTCACATCAATTCCTCCAGACTTAGACCTTTGCTTGTCCTTAAGCAAACCTCAGTGTCATGAATTTATTTAGAAAAACATTGTTCCCATACTTAGCATGTTAACTACAGTATCAAGTGGTATTTTCAATCAAAGCAAATAGATATGTTCTAAAAGTTCACTACATTATCTTTTCGTGCATGTGCTAAGAGAATTTCCCTAAGGGATACTCGTTCCACAGTGAGTTAAGTCGTCATCCTTTAGCTTTCCTAAGGTCTCCGACTTTTAGGCACTTACCTCTCCTAAGTGAGGGTCATTCCCTAGATTTAGCATGAAGTCTCAAAGACATGCTCGGTATCAAGAGAAATTGGTAGGTGTTTCTCCAATAACCTAACTCGATCTCAAAGGGGCACCTAAGCATTTCCACCCACGACAACTGTTTTTAACTCTCTCTTTTTTCTTTCTCTTTTTTTTCTCTCTTTTTATTTTTTTTTTCATTTTTGTTTTTCAATGAACTTTATTCCTCTCTAGCTCACTGGTATTTTGATTTTTCCAAATGGGGTTACACAATTCAAGCATCTCCAGTAACTAACATGCTAAATCTAGAGTCACCTATGAATTCCAAAGTACTAAACTACTAGGATGAATCATAACTAGGTATGTAATAGATTTTCCCTTTCAGAATATTCGTCAAGTGTAAGTGAGAGATAAAAGCTAACAAGTGCAAATCTAGAACATCCATCAAAGCAACCAAAAATAAAATTCCACAAGATAAATGAAGTTAAGCTATCTATGGTATGGAAGTAAATCATGAAGAATTTCGAAAATATTACTAGGCAGTTTAAAGTGACAAACAACTAAGCACTGAAAGGAAACTAAATACTGTATGCGTGGACACATAAATGCAAACAATCTAAAACTAAACCTAAATGTTAAAGTAAAACTAACAATGGTAGAAGAGTATGTCAACTTGGTGTTGGATCGAGAAGCGTCGCTAGAGGGGGGGGGGTGAATAGCGATCGTAAATCTTTTCTTTTTCGTTCGTTCAATACGCAAAGTAAGCACAGCAGAAAATAAATGAACACGTTTATTTTACTTGGTTCACAACCCAGCGGTTGCTACTCCAAGGCCCTATCGGTCCTAGACCGCGTACGGAGGGCAAAGCACTAAAACGTCTCCTCCTCGTTGGAGGTAGGAGACAACGATTACAAAAACCGAATACACGAGGATGAGGCAACAAGCCTACCTCACCTCGTTATGAAGATAAAAAACACAGAATATAATATCAAAAATATTACTTGAATCTGCTGTAAATGAAGAAGATCTCGAGGTTGTCGTCGCGTCAGCGTTATGACGTGTTGAAGCGTTGGCGTAGTAGGAGCACTTGATGAATAATTGATGTGATTTGGAGCTGACGCCTCCCCTCCTTTTATAGACTTTAGCCTCTGAATTTGTCTCCTATTTCTTTGGAACGGATCATGAATTTTTCCAAATTTTTATCGCGAAGTGGCGCGTCGGCGTTATCCGTTTGACCTAGCGCAAAGGCCGAATCGTTGCCATCGATCGGTGATGCCTCTCATCGGGATCGATCGATGATGCATCTCATCGATCGGGATAACGATCGGCGCCCAATGTCCGAATGATGCCCGGCTAACCACTTCCCTGCAGTAAGAGATTAGCTCGGAAAATGATAAATACGACGGTTTCTAACCGTCCGATCTCGACCTAGACCTTCCACAGGAAGTCTTAGTCGAATCGTCGCCTACGGTCGTCCCCGTAAAGAGGACACGACCTTACAATCTCTCACTCACACGAGCTTACCTCGATAGTAGCTCTTGCTTCCGGCCTTCCACTCGATTCCTTCGGCTCCCTCCGAATTCACTCAAGTGTCGCCCGACCACCACGGCTTCCTCCGGGTGTCGCTAGCCTTCAGCTCCAGCTTTAGTACTTTTCTGCACACTTGATTTAGCTCGTGAGATAACAATATAAACTTAACTTTGTGTCTTTGCCATAATCAAAACACAGGTTCGATTATCTAGTGCCCCTGCACCAACACTTGGGTCTCCCCCAGACTTAAATGAGATCATACCTCTAATATGGTGGTCAAGGTGGGAAGTCTAGCAATCTAGGCATATCAGGCTCTTGGAAGAATCTGGTGTTCAGCTGTTGATGTCACATGTACATGTGGTCAATCTAGGAACTGGTGTATGCAACGACGGTTCTGTGCTCCTCCTTTCTGGCCCACTGTGATTGTGCGTCGCGCATGTGCTACCGAACCACTTGGCAATAGGCATCTTCTTCTTGAAAATATGCTCAGGCCTCACCATAGAACTCCTCTATCCACTGGAAATGCTCTCGGAGATCCTGAAACTCTGCCTGCATGTAGGCGTTGTGCTCCTCCCATCACTGCCCCTATGTCTGCTACTCGTCATAAATATCGTCTAGGCACGATCAGAACTCAGAGAATTCATAAGCCAATGTACCTGCATCCTACTCAAAAGTGGGAAAAAAAGAGGTGCAGGTGTAGGCTCGCACACGTTGACTAGGGGGGCTCCAATACATGGGTGGATCTACAGGTGAGGATGGGTAGGAGGTGAGAGGGGTGCATGAGTGGAAGGCCCAGTGTGTGGTGGGGACTCCACTATGAGATCCAATCGCCAGTTAGCATGGTTAGTAATGGTGGTATGATTGGTGTTGGGGAGCCTAAGGGGCCCCAAGTTCTTCCTCAAAAAACAAAAATAGTGCCCCTCTCTCACTATCATTTTCATAGCCATGCACACCCCTAAATCTACACTAGGGCTCCCTTCGATCTTATCCAATCCCTCATAATCGTACTCCATCGAGCCACATATGTGGGTCAATAATCCCCCAAAGATGATATCACCCTTGGGCGCTTTCCCCATCTTCACTAAGTGCCTAATGAAGTGAGATGCCACATTAATAGAATTATTCCCCTCTAGCATACTCCATAAACACAAAATTTCACTCACCCTTACTACACCATCACTCTCCCCTCTCTAGAAAATTGTGCTTGCCATAACTCGGTAGATGTATCAGAAAACCAGGTTTTGTAATTGGGATGCCTTGGCTCTAGATGGGTCATAAGAGGTTTCTCCTATTAACTCTGACCAAAATACTCTCGAATCAAACTCATTCGGGGTTCTCCTCTCTCCCCCACTAGGTAATCCAAAACAAAGGTTCCATTGGTTGAGGGTCCACTCATGCTCAATGTTAAATAGCCTAAAAGTGATCTTAACCTCTTCACTATCTCTACCCGTTAAAATCTTCGCATCCATCAAGATCAAAAACTCCAAGACTATCCTAGGGTAGGTTGGACATCTAATTCCCATTATCTCCTCCCAACCTAGTTGGGCAAATAACCATTGAACATCTTCCCTTAGGCCTAGGGTTTCTAAAAGAGTAGTGTCTATATAACAGGTAGCAGTTATTTTTCGAGTAGAAAACATGTTAAATCTTTCCCTATGAGTATCATCTCAACATATAATGCCTAAGGGAGTGTTACCTTCCTCCGGAGCTCGTGAAGCATTTCTTCTCCTTGACCTTGGCCCCAAAGAAGTAGATCTTGTTACCACATGTTTTTTCCTTCTCATTGTGGCTTCTTGAAAGCTTCTCGGAGGTTGGAGAAGAGGATTTTATTGGTGCAATCGGCCCAGGTCACGATTGACCAGGACTCGAGCTTGACTCGAGAGATGTTTTGATGTTCGACAAAAATATATGACAATGTGATTGTCATGAGAAAGTCCAAGTCTTGGGTACTTGGCATGGAAAGTCCAAGTGGGACACTTGGCATTTGGAAAGTCCAAGTGGGACACTTGGTATTTGGAAAGTCCAAGTCTTGAGTACTTGACATGTAAAGTCCAAGCATGGGTCTTGGCAAGGAAAAGTCCAAGCATGGGTCTTGGCATGGAAAGTCCAAGCATGGGTCTTGGCATGGAAAGTCCAACATGGGTTGGCAAGGGAAAGTCCAAGTTTGAGTCTTGGCATTTGGAAAGTCCAAGGGGTTTGATATTGGCGGCGTAAAGTCCAAGCGGAGTCTTGGCAGCATAAGTCCAATGGTTGGCGGCGTAAAGTCAAGTCTTAGGAGTCTTGGCCTTGGCGGTATAGACCAGTTAGCATGACATAGTGATGGAAGCACACAAGGCTAGTCGATGGATGAACAAGTCATGGATGACTTGGAGGATCCGAGGCGTGAGGTGTGGAGGTGGCTAGAAGGCTTAGGTCTAGGCTAAGGGTGGTCTAGCAAGTATAGGGGAACCATACTTGGGTTAAAACCTCATGTTTAAGGTGTGTCGATCATTTGGTGTCATGTGGCGGTCGGCGGCATGAAATCAACAGGTTTAAGCTGGGAATTAGCCTAGCAATGACCATTTGCCATAGGTGGGCCGGTGATTAACAGCGATCGGCGGTGCTCGGTTTTTGAGCCTGAATGGAGTTTGACTTCATTGCTGGGTCGTGATCACCATTGGATTTTTCCAGCGTGGATCTAGCCGTTGTCTCATGACAACAGTGGCATCAGTCGACTGATGGTCCCGAGTAGTCGACTGATCGATGATTTTCAGCCTAGGTTGAAGCTTTAAATGGAGCTCGAGGAGGAGGAAATCAACAGTGTTTCTTGAGGGCTTTTGTGGAAATTTGCTGCTGCAAATCAGGGTCTCCAAGTGCAATTCAAGCAACCAAAGATCAAGCATTCAAAAGAGCAATTGTAAAGTAGTTTTCTTTACTTGCATTGTATTTTGTTATTGTAATTACTTGTATCTATTTCTTATTATTGTAAGAATATTTGTACGAGGTTTCTCCGCCTTCGACTTGTGTCGAGAAGGAGTATTTGTGATTAGTGGTTGCGTGTGCATCACTAGAGCTATTTAGAGCTCGATCCGTGGAGTAGGAACCGTTCGGTTCTGAACCACGTTAAATACTTGTGTATTTGTTGTTGTCTATTTCGTTATTATATTATTTCTATTAGTCCGCTGCGCGCTAACGAAAATTGTAGACTCGATCACAAACGAAATCCATCACACTGCAATTACAAGCTATTCACCCCCCCCCCTCTGGCTTCCAAGGATCCCCTACAAGTGGTATCAGTGCAAGGCCGCTCTCCAAGTTTAACAACTAAGGGAGCACGCTAGAGGGTGAAGATGGATGTTCAAGAGCAACTAGGTTGGGACATCAACACACCGATCCCTTACACCTTATATGGACGAAAAGGCTTCAATTCTTGGAAGAGAAGAATTGAAGATTTTATCATGATGAGGGACTTCAAAGAATGGTCCATTTTGATGGAGGGATATAGCTATCCAATAGGACCAAAGGGAGGGTTTCTCAAGAAAAAGAGATGGACCGAAGAGCAAGTCCAAGCCTTCGAGAAAAATGATAAGGTAATGAAGTTTTTAATTGATTTAATACCTAACAATATCTTGTATATGTTAGGTAATTATATAGATGCCAAGGAGATATGGAGCAAAGTGGCAAAGCTCCATGAAGATTCATTACCGGTTCAAGAAGAGGGACCATCACCAGTCTCAAGTGAGGATTCGGAAGTTGAGAAGGAATCAACTTCCGGATCAGTGGAAGAAGCCTCCACTTCAAGGATTGAGGGGGAGAGACCATCCACACCGGAGTCGAAGCAAAATCAAGAAGTCTCCACCTTCGGTCGAGAAGAAGAACAAATCCAAAATTCCACCATTGACCTAGGTAACTCAAACATTGTGGCTAAAATCAAAAATTATATAATATGTTTTGAGTGTAGGGAGCAAGGACACTACAAGAGTAAGTGTCCTAAAAGGATCAAGAAGTCTGCTCCGGCACCAAAAGTCAAGGATATCGATCCCCCAACAACTAAAAGCAAGGAGTAAGTGATTTGCTTTAAATGCCGACAACCGGGACACTACCAGAATCAATGCCCAAAGGGGGAGAAGAAGACTCAAAGGGGAGCTTCACAAGTAGGGGGAGCCTCTAAGGCAAACCCTAAGGTATATTGTAATGCTCCTTCTTTAGTTAATAGACAAAAGCATGCTAGGAATTTCAATTCACTTGCCATCTATCATGAAAAGCATGCTAG
The DNA here is from genome assembly GCA_025175895.1 of Wurfbainia villosa. Lineage (NCBI taxonomy): Eukaryota > Viridiplantae > Streptophyta > Magnoliopsida > Zingiberales > Zingiberaceae > Wurfbainia > Wurfbainia villosa. Next base: position 80,624,610 of record CM046001.1, on the reverse strand, counting down.
AAATAACAAATACTTTTGTTTAGGAGCTAAGAATGTTCATGTTGAAAATAAGGAGAAATTTGGGACTAATGTCCCTAAAAACAATCTATCTAAGGACAAACCTAGATCAAACAACTCTAGACCAATTCTACCTAGGGAGACAACTAGAAAGGTACAAGAGCATCTAGGTCTTAATTCTAAATGGACTAGGCATATGCCTAGAAAGAACAATGCCCAAAGACCAAATCAAAATTCAAAAATTGGGCAATTAGAGTTAGAAAATCAAGCTTTGAGGTCAAGGCTTGAGAAACTCGAAAAGACCTTTAAGTTTATGCAAAACCAAATAAAAGGGTCAAATGATCAAAGTCAAGGGTCTAGAAGTCAAAGTTAACACCTAGGACCTAAGAGAGAAAAGTCAACCAAGGGCAAGAAGGGTTTAGGTCACAAACCTAAGCCTAAGGTGGCTTATCATAGTGTTCCATTTGATTATGGAACACAAACTAGGTCTAGGAAGACCAAGGTCAATAGGGAAGTCATCCCTAGATTTGACCAAGGTATGTGCCTAGTGGCTAGGGTTTCAAAGAAACCTAGAAAAGTCACTAAGAAGGTTGCAAGGGGAGTTACCCCTAGAGTCAACCTAGGTAAGACCACAATGACCAAGGCTAACAAGCCTAGAAGGGTCATTAGGAGGGTATCTAGGGAGGGCATCCCTAAGGAATACCTAGTTAACCCTAGGAGTTCAAATAGGTTTTGGGTTCCTAAGAGCATGATTGATTCACGCTAGATTGGTTTAGGGTGTGCCAACCTTGATTGGATGGGTAGTTAGCTCAACCATAGTAAAGGTGGCATTTTAGGATAGTTTCAAGGTTATGGATACCTTGGAAATAGATTTGATATTATGATCCTAAGATTTTAGGATGTGCTAATATATTTTTGGGATTGTAAAAAATAATCAAATTGACACAATTTAGGTTTAAAAGTCATGGTGTACCATTTTGGGTTTTTGACACACTTGGGAGAAAATTAGTATTATGGCAAAATATACTTAATTATATCAAATGACAATCAATATTAAAATTTAGGTATTGTTATACCTATACATTTTATTTGTCATGCCTTGATTGTCATATAACATGCTATGACATCATATCTATTTTTAATCATTTAAAAATATCATGATCATGTTTAGGATTAAGAATTAATGTCATGTGTTTTTAGATTATATCATATGTCATGACATCATGATCATTGGCCATGCTTAGTTATGCTATCATTTATTCCATGATCATACTTCATGCATTTAAATTGATTAAAATGGAGTTAAGGACTTTGGCATGACTTGAAGTCCCATTTATAAGGGAAACAAGTAGGGTTGCCTTAGAAAAATGCATAAACCCCTAAATTAGGATGAACAAAACCCACATCTCACATTACATTGACATGTATGTGTTTTTATACACCCTAGATACATGTGAGATGCTAGGATATGAGTTAAGTTCAAGGTGCATAGTTTTTGCATCTAGATGAACCTAAACTCATCTTATATTAGTGGTGGATTATTGGGAAAGCTTGTGTACAAGTTATGTACATTGAGCCCAAGGAATATGATCCAATATAGGTTTTCAAAAATATTTTAAAATTATTTTAGAAAACCTTGGTAAACTCTATCTTTTGATAGCAATCACCATTGATAGAGTTTATACAAAATAGGACCAAAGCATTGAAAATTTCAATGGTTTTGAGTTTTGTATCAAACTCATTATTTTATGGGTAAAATAATTTTCAAATATTTTTCACCCATTGTATTGGTCATAAGTATTATACGTATGAATTTTCATAATTTTTTGCTATACGTATAATTATTTATGAATTTATGAATTTCATTTCTGATAACTGAAATTCTGAAATTTTAGTTATCAGTCGATTGCCCTTGGTGGCAGTCGACTGATCTCAGATAAAGTCGACTGCCAAGGTTGATTTTGGGAAAATAAGATTATTCAGCCCATTTTCAGCCATGGTAAATCTCCCTAACCACTCCTAACCCTAGGATATGTTTTAGGAAGCATTAGAAAGGGTAAAAATCCATTGGATATGGATTATGAGAGTTGTTTAGGGTTTATATCAATTTTAAGGTGAGGGAAAGTTCTATGTTGAACTTTGAACCTTAATTTTTGATGGTTTAGAGTTCCTATTGGCTTAGGGACTTCCCAAGGACATTGTTGGTGCAATGGTCAAGGGGGAGCAAGCCTTTAGGGGGAGGTATCCATCATGGGATGATGGATGGTATTTTTCCTCTTGAGGAGGAAAATGGGATTTTGAGATACCCAATTTGGAAATTAGAAGAGTGTATAGGATTGCCTCTCTTGAGTGATATGGGACTTATCACTAGGAAGATGGTAGGCATCCTAAGTATTTTTGGACTAAGGGGGAGATTGTAAGATCTCATTGGGACATAAGACATTGACCTCCTTGGAGAGAACCTTTTTGATGTTAGTCAAAAAGGGGGAGAACTTATTCGGAGAATGACATCAATTGGGAAAATTGATGGGGATGATTGGTTTGAGTTAGATGGTCTAACTCAATGGTTTGTTTGGTTTTTGTCAAACATAAAAAAGGGAGAGATTGTTGGTGCAATCGGCCCAAGTCACGATTGACCAGGACTCGAGCTTGACTCGAGAGATATTTTGATGTTCGACAAAAATATATGACAATGTGATTGTCATGGAAAAGTCCAAGTCTTGGGTACTTGGTGTTGGGAATTGAATGCCCGCTAGAGGGGGGGTGAATAGCGTTGAGATCGTACGATGATGGAAATCGTTTGCGTTCGTGTCTACAATTCGTGTTAGTGCAGCGGAAACAAAGATAATAAAGCAATAACGAAAATACAAACACACAAACGCAAGGATATAACGTGGTTCGGAACCGAACCGGTTCCTACTCCACGGATCGGGCTCAAATGAGCCCTAGCGATGCCAATCACACACCACTATCAAATAACTCCTTCTCGGAACAATCCGGAGGTGGAGAAACCTCGTACAATAGTGATTACAACAATAATCAAAAGCTACAAGCTAAGACAATGAAATACAAAGCAATACAAGTAAAGAAAACACTTTACAAATGCTCTTGGATGCTTGATCGCTTGGTTGCTTGATGTCAACTTGGAGACCCTGATTTGCAGCAGCAAATCGCCCCAAAAGCCTCAAGAAACCGATGCCAAAATCCTTCCGTCGAGCTCCTTTTTATCCTTGCGCGCGACACGGATTTCCGCCTATCGGATCATTGCCATAAGTCACGGTCGGTGATGCCTTTGTGTCGTGAGACAGCGGCTCGATCCGTTGGAAAAACTCCAGCGGATCTCTTGGCGATCGTTGCCAACATTGGCGATCGGCGCCAGCGCCCGTCAATCGGCCCGATCGGCTCACGGGCGTTTGCTCGACACTCGTGGCGATCATTGCCATCCTTAGCGATCATTGCGAATGACCGCCATCCTCGCTTGCGATGATCGCCAGAGCTACTCACCGATCACCGCTAATCGAGCAAATGAGCATTTTCATTTTAACCCAAGTATGGTGCCCCATACTTGCTAGACCACCCTGATCCTAGACCTCAGCCTTATAGCCACCTCCGTCCGCCCCACGCCTCTCGGATCCCTCCAAGTCCTCCTTGACTTGTTCAGTCCTTACGCGAGCCGTCCGGTGCTTCCATCGGCTATGTCATGCTAACGGTGTCTACACCGCCAAGGCACATTGGGCTTACGCCGCCAAGACTCCGCTTGGACTTTACGCCGCCAATATCAATCCCCTTGGACTTCTCAAATGCCAAGACTCAAGCTTGGACTTTCCCTTGCCAACCCATGTTGGACTTTCCATGCCAAGACCCATGCTTGGACTTTCCATTTGCCAAGACCCATGCTTGGACTTCTCATTTGCCAAGACCCATGCTTGGACTTCTCATGCCAAGTGCTCAAGACTTGGACTTTCCCAATTGCCAAGTGTCCCACTTGGACTTTCCATGCCAAGTACCCATGACTTGGACTTCACCTTGCCAAGACCCATGCTTGGACTTTCCCATAATCACATGGTCAACCCTGGTCAACCATCAACTCAATTATAACCTGGGTCGATTGTATAAACAATCTCCCCAACATATTAACCGACATTAATGTCAAACATCAAAGCCAAAACACTTTGTTCAAATATACTTTGTCAAACATACTTTGTCAAACATCAAAACATCACTCGAGTCAAACTCGAGTCCTGGTCAATCGTGACCTGGGCCGATTGCACCAACAATCTCCCCCTTTTTGATGTTTGACAAAAACCAAATAAAACCATGAGTTAGAACACTAACTCAAATCCCTTACCAATTATCCCAAATTGGTAAACACTCACCAAATGTTCTCCCCCAAACATTTAAGTGAAAAAGTAAATCAAATGTTCTCCCCAAACATTCTCCCCCTTTTTGACTAACATCAAAAAGGTTTTCTCTCCAAGGAGGTCAATGTCTCATGTCCCAATGAGATCTTACAATCTCCCCCTTGATCAAAAATACCTAGGATGCCTACCATCTTCCTAGTGATAAGTCCCATATCACTCAAGAGAGGCACTCCTATCTCACTCTCCCAATTTCCAAATTGGGTATCAAACACCCATCAATTTTCAATTGATAACATTCTCCCCATAAAAAACATCCATCATCCCACGATGGATACCTCCCCCTAAAGGCTTGCTCCCCCTTGACCATTGCACCAACAATGTCCTTGGAAAGCCCCTAAGCCAATAGGAACTCTAAACCATCAAAATTAAGGTTCTAAGTTCAACATAGAACTTTTACTCACCCTAAATTTGATACTTTGACCTAACACAACTCCTAATCCATATCCAATGGATTTTCACCCTTCATAATGCTTCCCAAAGCATATCCTAAGGTTAGAGTGGTTAGGAACCTTTATCATAATGAACACGGGCTAAACAAACCTTGTTAACCCGAAATCGACATGGCGATCGACTCTGACAGATGTCGATCGATTGCCACTCATCACGATCGATCGCCACCAAGTGGCGATCGTAGCAAACTAATTCCCGAATTTCAGCTATCAGATCGAATTTTGAAAATGCATAAGTAATTCTACGTATTTTGAAAATTCATGAAACTTAATACGTACATTACTTATAAGAAATACAATAGGTGAAAAATATTTTAAAATTATTTTACCCATAAAATAGTGAGTTTGATACAAAACTCAAAACCATTGAAATTTTCAATGTTTTGGCCCTATTTTGTATCAACTTCATCAATAGTGATTGCTATCAAAAGATAGACTTCACCAAGGTTTTTCAAAATGAATTTAAAATGTTTTTGAAAACCTATTTTGGATCACATTCCTTGGGCTCTATGTACATGACTTGTACACAAGCTTTCCCAATGATCCACGCTGGAAAATTAGATGAGTTTTAGTTCATCTAGATGCAAAAACTATGCACCTTGAACTCAACTCATATCCTAGCATCTCACATGTATCTAGGGTGTATAAATACACATACATGTCAATTGGATGTGAGATGTGGGTTTTGTTCTCCCTAAACTAGGGTTTCATGCATTTTTCTAAGGCAACTTTACTTGATTCCCTTATAAATGGGACTCCAAGTCATGCCATAGTCCTTAAATCAATTTTAATCAATTTAGATGCATGAAGATGATCATGGCATAATGATAGCAAAGTAAATCATGGCCAATGATCATGATGTCATGGCATATGATGAAATCTAAAAACACATGACATTTAATACCTTAATCCTAAGCATGATCATGACATTTAGATGATAAAAGTAAACATGATGTCATGTCATGGCATATGACAAACAAATCATGGCATATAAAATATATAGGTATAATAACACCTAAATTTTAATATTAATTGCCATTTGTTGGGATTAAACATATTTTGTCATATTAACCTAATCTTCCTAGTGTGCCAAAAACCCAAAATGGCACACCAACCTCTAAACCTAAATTGTGCCAAAATGATCATTTTATCAAACTTCATAATTAATATTGGCACATCCTAAAATCTTTTAGGATTAAAGACTCAAATGTATTTTCAAGATAACCATAACCTTGAAAATAACCTAAAGTGTCACCTTTGTTATGGTTGAGTTAACTACCCATCCAATTAAGGTTGACACACCCTAACCCATCTTAGCGTGAATCAATCACGCTCTTAGGAACCCAAAAACGATTTGAACTCCTAGGGTTACTTAGGTATTCCTTAGGGATAACTTCCCTAGATACCTTCCTAATGACCCTCCTAGGCTTGTTAGCCTTGGTCATTTGGGTCTTACCTAGGTTGACTCTAGGGGTGACTCCCCTTGCAACCTTCTTAGTGGCCACCCTAGGTTTCCTAGAAACCCTAGCCACTAGGCATACCCTTTGGTCAACTCTAGGGATGACTTCCCTAGTGACCTTGGTCTTCCTAGACCTAGTTAGTGTTCCATAATCTAATGGAACACTATGATAAGCCACCTTAGGCTTAGGTTTGTGACCCAAACCTTGCTTGCCCTTGGTTGACTTTTGACTCTTAGGTCTTACTTGTTGACTTTGACTTTTGGACCTAGAAGTTTGACCATTAGACCCTTGAAATTGATTTTGTATGTTCCTAAGGGTCTTCTCAAGTTTTTCAAGCCTTGACCTCAAGACTTGATTCTCTAATTCTAATTGCCCAATTTTAGAGTTTTGATTTAAATCATGGGCATTGGACTTTCTAGGCATATGCCTAGTCCATTTAGGATTGAACCCTAGGTGCTCTTGCACCTTTCTAATGGTCTCCCTAGGTAACATTGGTCTAGTGTTATTTGACCTAGGTTTATCCTTAGATGAATTATTTTTAGGGATATTAGTCCCAAATTTCTTCCGATTATCTAAGTGAATATTTTTAGCTCCTAAGCAATATTCTCTATTTCTAGCATGCTCTTTTTGATAAATAGCAAGATTGCTAACATTATTTCTAGCATGCTTTTGACTATAAGAATTAGAAAGAACATTATTAAAATATACCTTAGGGTTAGCCTTAGCTCCCCCTACTTGTGTAGCTCCTTCTTGCCCCTTCTTCTTCCCTCTTAGGCATTGACTCCGGTAATGTCCCGGTAGCCGACATTTGAAGCAAATCACTTGCTCCTTGCTCTTTTGTATTGAGGGACCGACATCCTTAACTTTTGGAGCCGGTGGAGCTTTCTTCACCTTCTTAGGGCACTTACTCTTGTAGTGTCCTTGCTCCCTACACTCAAAACATATAATATGAATTTTATTATTAATTGACATGCTTGAGTTACCTAGGGTGGTGGACCGAATTGAATTTTGGGCTTCTTCATCTTGTCCGATGTCGAAGCTTCTTGGTATTGCTCGGTGTTGAGGATGGTCTCTCCTCCTCATTATAGAAGTGGATGCTTCTTCCACTTCCTCCACCAATCCGGAAGTTGATTCCCTATCAACTTCGGACTCCTCAAGCTCTTTTGATGGAGATGTGCTTGCTTGAGCTTGAGAGGGTGTGCACTCCTCTTTTTCTTCTTCTTCTTGTTGGATTGATGATGAATTTTCGTGAAGCTTTGCCACTTGGCTCCACAACTCCTTAGCATCCATATAGTCCCCTACCATACACACAATCTCATTAGGGACCAAATCAAGAATAAATTTTACTACCTTCATGTTTTTCTCGAAAGCTTGGAGTTGATCTTCACTCCACTTCTTCTTCTTGAGGAACCCTCCCTTTGGTCCTATCGGATAGCTATATCCCTCCATTAAAATGGACCATTCTTCGAAATCCCTCATCATTAGGAAGTCCTCAATTCTTGCCTTCCATTGTCTAAATCCTTCTTGTCCATAGAAGGAATAGGGGACCGGTGTGTTGATGTCCCATCCGAGCTTGTCTTGGAATTCCATCTTTACCTCTAGCCTTTTAGCTCCCGGCGGTTAGTCCGTAGAAGAGCCCCGGGCTCTGATACCACTTGTTGGGAATTGAATGCCCGCTAGAGGGGGGGTGAATAGCGTTGAGATCGTACGGTGATGGAAATCGTTTGCGTTCGTGTCTACAATTCGTGTTAGTGCAGCGGAAACAAAGATAATAAAGCAATAACGAAAATACAAACACACAAACGCAAGGATATAACGTGGTTCGGAACCGAACCGGTTCCTACTCCACGGATCGGGCTCAAATGAGCCCTAGCGATGCCAATCACACACCACTATCAAATAACTCCTTCTCGGAACAATCCGGAGGTGGAGAAACCTCGTACAATAGTGATTACAACAATAATCAAAAGCTACAAGCTAAGACAATGAAATACAAAGCAATACAAGTAAAGAAAACACTTTACAAATGCTCTTGGATGCTTGATCGCTTGGTTGCTTGATGTCAACTTGGAGACCCTGATTTGCAGCAGCAAATCGCCCCAAAAGCCTCAAGAAACCGATGCCAAAATCCTTCCCGTCGAGCTCCTTTTATCCTTGCGCGACACGGATTTCGCTTATCATCGGCCGCGCCATAAGTCACCGGTCGATCGATGCCATCGTTGTCGTGAGACACCAACGGCTCGATCCACGCTGAAAAACTCCAGCGGATCTCTTGGCGATCGACGCCAACATTGGCGATAACGCCGAGTCGACCTATCGGCCACGGAGCGCTCACGGATACTCGACACTCGGTGGCCGATCGCCATCCTTGCGCGATCGCTGAGCTACCACGATCGACTGCTGCCAATGAGCAGTCGACTGCCAGGGCATTTTCAGCCCCAATCTGGCAGTCGAACTCAAGTCGACTCACGGCAGTCGAACCGGCCATAATGCCAGTCGACTGCCAACCTCAAGAATGAGGTTTTAACCCAAGTATGGTGCCCCCATACTTGCTAGACCACCCTTAGCCTAGACCTAAGCCTTCTAGCCACCTCCATCAGCCTCACGCCTCTCAGATCCCTCCAAGTCATCCATGACTTGTTCATCCATCGCGCTAGCTTCCAGGTGCTTCCATCGGCTATGTCATGCTAACGGTGTCTACACCGCCAAGGCACATTGGGCTTACGCCGCCAAGACTCCGCTTGGACTTTACGCCGCCAATATCAATCCCCTTGGACTTCTCAAATGCCAAGACTCAAGCTTGGACTTTCCCTTGCCAACCCATGTTGGACTTTCCATGCCAAGACCCATGCTTGGACTTTCCATTTGCCAAGACCCATGCTTGGACTTCTCATTTGCCAAGACCCATGCTTGGACTTCTCATGCCAAGTGCTCAAGACTTGGACTTTCCCAATTGCCAAGTGTCCCACTTGGACTTTCCATGCCAAGTACCCATGACTTGGACTTCACCTTGCCAAGACCCATGCTTGGACTTTCCCATAATCACATGGTCAACCCCGTCAACCATCAACTCAATTATAACAGGATTGTATAAACAATCTCCCCAACATATTAACCGACATTAATGTCAAACATCAAAGCCAAAACACTTTGTTCAAATATACTTTGTCAAACATACTTTGTCAAACATCAAAACATCACTCGAGTCAAACTCGAGTCCTGGTCAATCGTGACCTGGGCCGATTGCACCAACACTTGGCACGGAAAGTCCAAGTGGGACACTTGGCATTTGGGAAAGTCCAGGCATGGGTCTTGGCAATGGAAAGTCCAAGTGGGACACTTGGCATTTGGAAAGTCCAAGTCTTGAGTACTTGGCATGTAAAGTCCAAGCATGGGTCTTGGCAAGGAAAAGTCCAAGCATGGGTCTTGGCATGGAAAGTCCAACATGGGTTGGCAAGGGAAAGTCCAAGCTTGAGTCTTGGCATTTGGAAAGTCCAAGGGATTTGATATTGGCGGCGTAAAGTCCAAGAGGAGTCTTGGCAGCATAAGTCCAATGGTTGGTGGCGTAAAGTCTAAGCGGAGTCTTGGCAGCGTAAATCCAATGTGCCTTGGCGGTATAAAGACCGTTAGCATGACATAGCTGATGGAAGCACCTGAAGGCTAGCACAATGAATGAACAAGTCATGGATGACTTGGAGGGATCCGAGAGGCGTGAGGCTGACGGAGGTGGCTAGAAGTCTTAGGTCTAGGCTAAGGGTGGTCTAGTAAGTATGGGAAAACCATACTAAGGTTAAAACCTCATATTTGAGGTGTGTCAGTCGACTGGTGTCATGTGGCAGTCGACTGGCATGAGTCAACTAGGGTTTGACTACGGGATTTGGCCTAGCAGTCGACTGTCATAGGTGGGCAGCCGACTGATTAGTCGAGCAGTCGACTAATAGTGTGATCAGTCGATTGGTGCGATGATCAATCGACTAGTGCTCAATTTTTCAGGCACAGAATGGAGTCTGACTCAACTGCTGGGGTCAGCAGTCGAGTGGAGGCTCGAACAGTCGACTGATAGTCATTATCAGTCGACTGATGATGGATCCGTTGGATTTTTCTAGCGTGGATCTAGCTGTTGTCTCATGACAACAGTGGCATCAGTCGACTGATTAACGATTTCCATCCCAGGTTGAAGCTTTAAATGGAGCTCGAGGAGGTGCAAATCAACAGCGTTTCTTTAGGGCTTTTGGGGCGATTTGCTGCTGCAAATCAGGGTCTCCAAGTGCAATTCAAGCAACCAAAGATCAAGCATTCAAAAGAGCAATTGTAAAGTAGTTTTCTTTACTTGGATTGTATTTCGTTATTGTCATTGCTTGTATCTATTTCTTATTGTTGTAAGAATATTTGTACGAGGTTTCTCCGCCTCCGACTTGTGTCGAGAAGGAGTATTTGTGATTAGTAGTTGCGTGTGCATCACTAGAGCTTTTTAGAGCTCGATCCGTAGAGTAGGAATCATTCAGTTCTGAACCACGTTAAATACTTGTGTATTTGTTGTTGTCTATTTCGTTATTGCATTATTTCTATTAGTCCGCTGTGCGCTAACGAAAATTGTAGACTTGATCACAAACGAAATCCATCACGCTACGATTACAAGCTATTCACCCCCCCCCCCTCTAACTTCCAAGGATCCCCTACAGATTTTGCATGGGCTAGGGCAAAATGTTTGAGTCGCATGGCTAATTTAGGGCAAACCGCACAGCTTTTGCCCTTTTAAAGGGATGTGACACGGCCATGTGAAATTCACACAACCAACCGTGTGCGATTCTGATTTGGGCACTGGGAAAAAGTTCAGAATTTGGCACGGTCGTGTAAAATTCACACGGTTGGCCATGTACGACTCTGGATTTCCCCTGGAGTGTAATATGGTCCAAGACCTTCCACACACCCTGCCGTGTGCTCTTCTGATCGCTGGGCATGACCATGTGGAATCCACAGGGTCACCCATGCTTTTTTTTTAGATCCAAAAAGGTATCTCATTTCTACCTAGCAAGTTCTATCTGACCCTAAAACATTTGTGAAACTTCCAATGGCCAAAAATTAGAGTATAAACTAACATGCATGACTAAAAAAAAATCAAGAAAACTACACTTGGGTTGCCTCCCAAGAAGCGCTTGTTTAAGGTCTTTAGCTTGACCATACTCCTTTGCTTTAGCTCATCTTTGGTGGCTCAGTGAACCTTCATTCATCTGTTTCAGAATCTCTATCTTCCAGTGGGGTATTTGTTATTTGGCTGGAAGTATACCCATTTGAGAATGGAGTACTTAAGGAACAAATCAACTCGAAGACTTCGACTTGCCAATTTAAGGATAGAGACTCAACTCAAGTTGCGAAGCTTGAGGAAGAGAACTCGGTTCTAAAAAGGCAAGTAGAAGATCTCACTGGATCATTGGAAAGATTCACTTCAGGCTCTAAGTATCTCAACATGATGCTTGAGTTTCGGTGAGCCGTGTACAACAAGTCCGGACTTGGACACAAAGCTAAATCCACATACAAATCATACATGTCACTACTTAGCCGAAACGCTAAGAAATAAGTCCAAGCATGGGTTCATAAGTCTAGCTTAGTCAAACAAGTTGGACCAAATCAATTTTGGGTTCCCAAGAGTCAAGTTCACTTAGTGAACAAAACTCAACTAAGTTATCACTTAGGGGGAGCTAACACTTTGCTTGTTTCCTTGTTTAGTTAAACTCTTGCAAGTCTTAGTTTACTTTACTTGCTTAATTTAGAATGGAATAGATAGGAAACAATGTAGTTTAAACTTGAACAACCTAGTACTAAGACGAAATGAATTGATAGTCAGTTAGGGAAGTTCTTCAAAGTGCATGTCTAGGAAGTGGTCCATCCGATATCCAAGAAGGCCATATGTCTCGCCATGACTTGGTGCACTAAGTCGAGTGGAACTGATAGAAGCTAACTCACTAAGTCTTTAACTAGTTAGACCAAGGCTTAGTCCAAAGTGAGTCAAGTATTTGATTCCTTCATTGACTTTGTCTAGGAAGTGGTCCATCCGATATCCAAGAAGGTCGTATGCCTCACCACGATCTGGAAGTCAATGATGGAAAAACCTACTTGATTAACTCAAGCTAAGCTTAAATCTAGCACAAGTTTAAAAACTTTGAAATTGCACATCTCACAAAAATCCATAGGATTAACGTGTATTGAAAACCAAGCTTGGGTGAGATGAATTAGAACTTAATCAAGCTTAAATAGATTAAATAAGCTTTCCTCAATTAAACTTAACAAATTTACTCAACTAATTTACTCAACTTAACTAAACTTAACTAATTTACTCAACTTAACTTAACAAATTTACTCAACTTAAATTTACTAAACTAATTCACTCAATATAAATTTACTAAACTAATTTACTCAACTTAACTAATTTACTTAACCATCTAATCAATTCAACTTAACCATCTCAACCTAATCAAATTGACTTAATCAACACAAATCAATTCAAGATGATTCATATTATTCAAGGTGTGAATTATCTTAAAATTTTTAATTCATGTACGACTCCAGAATGGACCAATAGATTCTGGATAGTGGCTGCTCCAGACACATGACTGGAGATAGCAAAAAATTCTCATGATTAAGCTTCAAGAATCAAGGTTCAGTCTCCTTTGGAAACAACTGCAAACCTAAGATAATTGGATTAGGTAACATTGAATTTGAATCAAATTTTATTATATAGAAAGTTTTGCTTGTAGAAAATTTCAAATTTAATTTGCTTAGTATAAGTCAATTATGTGATGCTGGTTATGAAGTGAAATTTTTATCAAATGAATGTTTGATTAACAATATTGAAAACCCAAAAATATCGCTTAAGGGAGTTAGGAATAAAAATATATTTAGAAAGATCCTCAATTAAGTGTTATTTGACATAGCAAGAGGAAAGTTGGTTGTGGCATAGACGACTTGCTCACATCAACTTTAGGAATATAACAAAATTAAGTGAAACTAACTTAGTTATAGATTTGCCTAAACTTAAAAATATTGGAAACAAAGTTTGTAATGATTGCCAACAAGGAAAACAAACCAAGTACCAACATAAATTAACTAATCAAGGTCGAACGATTTCAATACTTGAGTTAATTCACTTAGACTTGTTCGATTTACATGGGGTAAAATCACTAAGTGGAAATTTATATTGTTTAGTGATAATAGAGGATTAATCTAGGTTTGTAAGATATTTGAGGCCGCTAGAGGTGGGGGTGAATAGCGTTGTGCTCGTAAGATGATGGAAATCTTTCGCGTTCATCTCTACAAAACTCGTTATGCGCAGTGGAATGATAATAATAAAAACAATAATGAAGTAAGACAAACACGAACACACCAATACACAAATATTTAACATGGTTCGGAACCGCACGGTTCCTACTCCACGGATCAGGCTCAAACGAGCCCTAGCAATGCCACAAGCACACCACTATGTAATAACTTCTTCTCGAAATAATCCGAAGGTGGAGAAACCTCGTACAATGTATACAATGAAAATACAAGCAAATACAATGGAATATAATGCAATACAAGTAAAGAAAACACTTTACAAATGCTTTGGATTTCTTGCTTTTGGTTGCTTGAAGAATGGCCTTGGAGACCCTGATTTCCAGCAACAAATCGCCCCAAGGATGCTCAAGAAAACATGTGCAAAAACTCTCCCGTCGAGCTCCTTTTATCCTTCCGCGCGACCTGGATTTCCGCCTATTAGTCGACTATCATAAGACACCAGTCGACTGATGCCACTATTGTCGTGAGACAACGGTTCGATCCACGCTGGAAAAACTCCAACGGATCTCTTGGCAGTCGACTTCCTGTTGGGTTTCCGGCACCGCGGCGAGTGTGTTTTCGAATATGTTTCGTAAACATGTGCACAGCGGAAGGAATAAAATAATAAATCTAATTTATTACAACACACACATCACACGCATGCATAGTACAACATGTGTAGACATAACCATAAATTCAAATTTTGCAATAAAAGGAAATTTATACTACGTATATCTGACGTATCACGTGTAGCGGGAAAGACATCAACCGGAATGATCCTCGCTAGAATCATCTCTATCCGTATCCACGCCGAGTATCTTCAGGATGACTTCACAAAGTCATGAGCCTCGTCTTCGTACGAGTTACTAGCCTCGTGTTGAAGACGATGTGATCGAGAGAAGATCACGATCCGAATCAAAATTCGGATCCAAAACGAGTCCTCAAAAACTCGCTTCTCCGGAGAGGTATTCGTCAACCGTTTGACGAATCCTTCGTCCTCCACCTATGAGGATTACCGAAGATCGAATCCCTGGTAAGGAAAGTGCTGTCGGAGCTCCAAACGTCATCCAAACGACGCTCCGACAAGAAGGAAACAAGCTGTCCAAAAAACTGGACAGCTTTGGTGGAGACCTTGCGCCAGCCAAATAAGGAAAGCAATATGCTCACGTTGTCGCCGGAGCCAAGGAAGATCACCGGAGCTTCTCCGGCAATAGCTAGACGCCGGCAAGTGGGGAGGAGACAGCTGCTGGACGCCGGTTGGAGGAGCTTGGCCGGCGACAAGGAGTTGGGCGCCGACCACTTGGAGAAGAGGGAGAGGGTGGGCGGCAACTTTAGGGTTGCAAGGATTAGGGCTTAACAAAAACCCTTAAGCCCTATTTTATAGAGAACGAATTCTCTTAATGGTTATCGGATCATAACCAAAAGTCCGTTAACCCGCTCCATTAATTTAAGTTAAAATAAACCAAACCATGATGGTTTATTTTAAGTTAAAACGAACCGAACCAACTTTGGTTCATTCGTTTAAAACAAACCAAACCCCTTTGGTTTATTCTCCTCCATAAAACCAATTTGGTTCATCCATCATGTCTTCATAAGACACGGCCCATCCATGCTTCCATTGCGACTGAAACGATTTCATGCTCGCTCCATGTTTGGTCCAACCAAACCTAGTTTCTCTCGGTCTGAGAATCTCATTCTCAAGCTCATTTTAAATCCTTCGGATTATGCTCGTTGTGTATGTGATCAAATAGGTTCTCGGTTTATGTTGGTCGTCTATAATTAATCATTAATTATAGAACGATCATAAGTGGCACCTAATAGTACATCATGATCCCCAATTAACCGAAAAGATCAATAGTTAATCCAGAACTATTTCTGAAACCCTTCAGCAGCTCGAATGAATCGTGCCTCATTCCCTTCACTCATCTTATACCCACTTGGTTCAGGACATGGTCTATAGTGTCAGTCCCCACTAGGTTAACTACGTTACACCTAGCCCAAGTATCATTTCCTCGTCCTACGGATTCTAGTTACTGTACATGTATCGAAGAGTACCTTACTCTAAACATGTAATGCTTTGGCCAAAGACTTTAGTAACAATCCGACGAGAGGCCATGGGTATACATCTCCTCGCAAGGAGTGGTGAATCCTTTATAGGCTATTCAAACACCTTCGATCACTTCGACTTATACCCAATCATCCCGGGTCCACATCTCCTCAGAGATGCTTGGTTAAGATGTCAAAGCATAAGTCTTTATGATCAAGATGACTTGAATACCATAAGTCAAAGGAACATCGCACTTAAGCTGCAGTAAGAACTTCATTGACATATCTATATATGCAGAGAACCATATGAAGTCTTACGGCTGGTCACTCTAATGAACTAGTTACCATAACTAGCATCCACGATTAACTCCGGACATCACAATGTCTCCAGCCAGTGAGAATCAGCTGCTTGGATACACCAAGGAGTATACCTCATGCTAGTCTCGACAGAATCAATGGTGTCCAAATCCATCAAGTCATCGACTAGGGATAATTCCGATACATCACAATTACACATGTAGAGATACTCACTAGTTGTGATCCAATCACATATTCTCTCATGCTGTGAATCGTATCGTGGACATTCAGTAAATGAGTTTAAGATCTAATCAAATACATGAAAACATGTATACTCAAATAGTGAATCTTCATTTATCATATAAATGGTTCAAACATAAGGCGATTGCCTTAGGACATCTCTCATAAATTACTAACAAACTCCCACTTGGCCTATTGCCAATCGCTACGGTATCCAATACCATAAGCTCTAACATGACCCTCAAACTTACTTTGAGGTAATGCCTTAGTCAAAGGATCCGCTAAGTTCCTTTCAGTGGGGATTTTCTCGATTTGTATTTCCTTCCTACTAATGATCTCTCTGATCAGATGATAGCGGCGAAGCACATGTTTGGATCATTGATGAGACCACATCAAGTTCAGAGATGAACTTCTTGATCTAAACCGCTTCCTTTGCTGCTTCCAAAGCTGTAATGTATTCTGCCTTAGTGGCAGAATTCGCTATAGTGTCAATCTTGGAACCTTTCCAACTTATTGCGCCTCCATTCTAGGTGAATACATACCCAGACTGAGACATGGAATCATCCTTGTCTGTCTGGAGCTGGCATCCGTATACCCACGTATCACCATGTACCCTTCTCCATATATTAGGAACATATCCTTAGTTCTTCTTAAGTACTTAAGGATCGTCTTAACAGTCGCCCAATGATCCATTCCTAGATCAGACTAGTATCTACTCGTGACACTCAGAGCATACGATACATCGGGCCTCGTACATAACATAGCATACATGATAGATCCTATTGCGGATGCATAGGGAATCTTACTCATGCATATCCTCTCGTTTTCTGTGCGCGGACACATAGACTTCAAAAGGTGTATCACATGCCTGATGGGTAGAAAACCTTTCTTGGATTCCGACATGCTAAACCTCTTTAGCACTCGGTTTATATATGTTGACTGCGAAAGACTAAGCAACCGTTTCGATCTATATTTATAGATCTTAATCCCGAGGATGTAGGTTGCTTCTCCCAGGTCATTCATGGAGAATGTCTTGGACAACCAAATCTTAACTGACTGTAAAAATGAAACATTGTTTCCTATAAGTAATATGTCATCGACATACAATACTAGGAACACGACTGCACTCCCACTAACCTTCTTGTACACACAAGGTTCGTCTGGATTTTGTGAGAAATCAAACTTTTTGATTGTCTCATCAAAACGGATATTCCAGCTCCTGGATGCTTGCTTCAATCCATATATGGACCGTCACAATTTGCATACCTTGGTTTTATCAACCGATGTGAAACCCTCAGGTTGTATCATATACACGTCCTTAAGCAGGTTTCCATTAAGGAAAGCTGTTTTCACATCCATCTGCCATATCTAATAATCATAATGAGCCGCTATGGCCAGGAGCATCCGAATGGATTTAAGCATAGCTACAGGCGAATAGGTTTCATCATAATCAACACCTTGCTTTTGACGATATCCTTTCGCCACTAATCTAGCCTTATAGGTAATCACATTACCATCCATGTCGGTTTTCTTCTTGAAACTCCACTTTCACCCTATAGGCTTGATGCCTTCAGATTGGTCAACCAAGTTCCAAACTTGGTTTTCATACATGGAATCTGTTGGGTTTCTGGCACCGCGGCGTGTGTGTGTTCGATCATGTTTCGTAAACATGAACACAGCGGAAGCAATAAAAATAATAAATACTCCTATTTATTACAACACACACAACACACGCATGCATATTACAACAAGTGTAGACATAACCGTAAATTTAAATTTGCAATAAAAAGAAATTTATCTACGTTATACCTTTCGTATGACGTGTAGCGGGAACGGCATCAACCGGAACGATCCTCGCTAGAATCGTCTCTATCCGTATCCACGCCGAGTTCCTCAGGATGACTTCGCTAAGCCACGAGCTTCGTCTTCGTACGGGTTACTAGCCTCGTGTTGAAGACGACGTGATCGAGAGATGATCACGATCCGTATCCAAATTCGGATCCAAAACGAGTCCTCAAAAACTCGCTTCTCCGGAGAGGTATTCGTCAACCGATTGACGAATCCTACGTCCTCCACCTCAGAGGATTACCGGAGATCGAATCCCCGGTAAGTTATCCACTGTCGGAGCTCTAACCATCGTCCAAACGACGCTCCGACGAGAGGAGAAGAAGCTGTCCAGAAAACTGGACAGCTTGGTGGAGGAGTAGGCGCCGGCCAAAACAAGGAAGCCAAGTGCTCACCTTTTCACCGAGGCCTAGGAAGATCACCGGAGGGTCGCCGGAGGGTTCACCGGGTGAAGCTTGGACGCCGGCAAGGAGATGGATGGCAGCACACAAGCTGGGCGGCGGCAATGATGTTGACGCCAACAAGAGGAAGGGGTTTGGGCGGCCAAGCTTGATTAGGGCTTTGGATTAGGGTTTAAGCCCTATTTTATAGAGAATTAATTCTCTTAATGGTTAATGGATCATATCAATAAAGCCCGTTAACCCGCTCCATTAAGATAAGTTAAAATAAACCAAACCATGATGGTTTATTTTAAGTTAAAACGAACCGAATCAACTTTTGGTTCATTCGTTTAAAATAAACCAAACCCTTTGGTTTATTCTCATCCATTGGATTAGAACCAAACCATTTTGGTCCATCCATTACGTCTTCATAAGACTCGGCCCATCCACGCTTCCATTGCGACTGAAACGATTTCATGCTCGCTTTATGTTTGGTCCAACCAAACCTAGTTTCTCTCGGTCTGAGAATCTCATTCTCAAGCTCGTTTTAAATCCTTTGGATTACGCTCGTTATGCGTGTGACCAAATAGGTTCTCGGTTTATGTTGGCCGTCTATAATTAACCATTAATTATAGAACGATCATGAGTGGCACCTAGTAGTACATCATGATCCCCAATTAATCGAAAAGATCAACGGTTGATCCAGAACTATTTCTGAAACCCTTCAGCAGCTCGAATGATTCGTGCCCCATTCCCTTCACTCATCTTATACTCACTTGGTTCAGGACATGGTCTATTGTGTCAGTCCCCACTAGGCTGACTACGTCACACCTAGCCCAAGTATCATTTCCTCGTCCTACGGATTCTAGTTACTGCACATGTATCGAAGAGTATCTTACTCTAAACATGTAATGCTTTGGCCAAAGACTTTAGTAACAATCCGACGAGAGGCCATGGGTATACATCTCCTCGCAAGGAGTGGTGAATCCTTTATAGGCTATTCAAACACCTTCGATCACTTCGACTTATACCCAATCATCCCGGGTCCACATCTCCTCGGAGATGTTTGCTGAAGATGTCAAAGCATAAGTCTCCATGATCAAGATGACTTGAATACCGCAAGTCAAAGGAACATCGCACTTAAGCCACAGTAAGAACTTCATTGACATATCTATATATGCAGAGAACCATATGAAGTCTTACGGCTGGTCACTCCAATGAACTAGTTACCATAACTAGCATCCACGATTAACTCTGGACATCACTATGTCTCCAGCCAGTGAGAATCAGCTGCTTGGATACACCAAGGAGTATACCTCGTGCTAGTCTCGACGGAATTGATGGTGTCCAAATCCATCAATTCATCGACTAGGGATAATTCCGATACATCACAATTACACATGTAGAGATACTCACTAGTTGTGATCCAATCACAAATTCTCTCATGCTGTGAATCGCATCGTGGACATTCAGTAAATGAGTTTAAGATCCAATCAAATACATGAAACATGTATACTCAAATAGTGAATCTTCATTTATCATATAAATGGTTCATACATAAGGCGATTGCCTTAGGACATCTCTCATATATTACTAACAGACTCCCACTTGGCCTAATGCCAATCGCTACGGTATCCAATACCATAAGCTCGAACATGACCCTCAAACTTATTTTGAGGTAATGCCTTAGTCAAGGGATCCGCTAAGTTCCTTTCAGTGGGAATTTTCTCGATTTGTATTTCGTTCCCTCACGATCTCTCGATAAGATGATAGCGGTGAAGCACATGTTTGGATCGATGAGACCTTGGCTCTTTGCCTCAATTGCTCCATTGTTGTCGCATGAGACCGGTATTGCTTCAACAATGGCCTGGAATCACACCAAGTTCATGAACAAACTTTTTGATCCAAATCGCTTCGCTTCTTTGCTTCCAAAATGTATTCACCTCGATGGTAGAATCCGCTCTGATCTCTTGTTTGGAACTTTTCCAACTCCTGCGGTGAACAGAATCATCCTTATGTCCCCTTCTCCATATATTAGGAACACATCCTTAGTTCTTCTCAAGTACTTAAGGATCGTCTTAACAATAATGATCCATTCCTGGATCGGACTGGTATCTGCTCGTGACACTCAGAGCATACGATACATCGGGCCTCGTACATAACATAGCATACATGATAGATCCTATTGCGGATGCATAGGGAATCTTACTCATGCAAATCCTCTCGTCTTCTATGCGCGGACACATAGACTTCGAAAGGTGTACCCCATGCCTGATGGGTAGGAAACCTTTCTTGGATTCCGACATGCTAAACCTCTTTAGCACTCGGTCTATATATGCAGACTGCGAAAGACCAAGCAACCGTTTCGATCTATCTCTATAGATCTTAATCCCGAGGATGTAGGTTGCTTCTCCCAGGTCTTTCATGGAGAATGTATTGGATAACCAAACCTTCACTGACTGTAAGATTGAAACATCGTTTCCTATAAGTAGTATGTCATCGACATACAATACAAGGAATACATGCCTCACTAACCTTCTTGTACACACAAGGTTAAATGCGGATTTTGTGAGAAATCAAACTTTTTGATTGTCTCATCAAAACGGATATTCCAGCTCCTGGATGCTTGCTTCAATCCATAAATGGATCGTCGCAATTTGCATACCTTGGTTTTATCAACCGATGTGAAACCCTCAGGCTGTATCATATACACGTCCTCGAGCAGGTTTCCATTAAGGAAAGCTGTTTTCACATCCATCTGCCATATCTCATAATCATAATGAGCCGCTATGGCCAGGAGCATCCGAATGGATTTAAGCATAGCTACAGGCGAATAGGTTTCGTCATAATCAACACCTTGTTTTTGACGATATCCTTTCGCCACCAATCTAGCCTTATAGGTAATCACATTACCATCCATGTCGGTTTTCTTCTTGAAAACCCACTTGCACCCTATAGGCTTTATGCCTTCAGGTGGGTCAACCAAGTTCCAAACTTGGTTTTCATACATGGAATCCATTTCCGACTTCATGGCACCAAGCCACTTATCCCTTTCTGAACTTGTCAGCACTTCTTCATAACTGGTAGGCTCCTCATCATCAATGAGTAACACATCGTTCGATTCACTTACGAGAAATCCATATCTCTCAGGAATATTGCGTGTTCTACCAGATCTACGAAGATGTGGTGTTACAATAGGTCCAGCCGATTGCTCATCACTATGAGTTGTCGGCTGTTGTGCTTCACCAGGTATCTCATTAATGTCTATTTGAGTCTCTCGAGCCTCCTCAAGCTCGACGACACTCCCACTGTTTTCTTGCAAGAGAAACTCTTTCTCTAGAAACACAGCATGCCTTGAAACAAACACCTTTTGTTCCACAGGATGATAGAATTGGTAACCCCTTGTTTCCTTAGGGTATCCAACAAATAGACATTTATCAGACTTAGCATCCAATTTGTCTGATACAGTCCGCTTCACATAAGCAGGACAACCCCATATCTTCAAGTAAGATACATGAGGTTTCTTACCATTCCATATCTCATATGGAGTAGTTGAGACTACCTTGGTAGGCATTCTGTTTAACAAGTAAACAGCTGTCTGAAGTGCATAGCCCCAAAAGGACTTGGGAAGAGTTGCATGATTCATCATTGACCTGACCATGTCCAACAAGGTCCGGTTACGCCTCTCAGATACACCATTATGCTGTGGTGTATAGGGCGGAGTCCATTGAGACAATATGCCATTGTCTCTTAGATAATCAAGAAACTCTTGACTTAAGTATTCACCACCTCGATCCGATCGAAGTATTTTAATACTCTTGTCATGTTGTTTCTCTACTTCATTTCTGAATTCTTTGAACCTTTCAAAGGCTTCAGACTTGTGTTTCATCAAGAACACATACCCAAACCGTGAGTGATCATCGGTGAAGGTAATGAAGTAGCTATAGCCTCCTAATGCTTGAGTTGACATAGGTCCACATACATCAGTATGTATTAGACCTAGTAACTCTCCCACTTGTTCACCTTTTCCAGTAAAAGGTAACTTAGTCATCTTGCCTTTTAAGCATGATTCGCATGTATCGTATGAATCTAATTCAAACGATTCCAGAATTCCACATCGGTGTAATTCGGACATGCGTTTCTTGCTTATATGGCCAAGACGACAATGCCACATATAGGAGTCTATTTGATTATCCTTTCGAGCACGCGTGTTGCTCGCTTCGATATTGAAAATATCACGAATCGTCCAACGTATAAATGCCATTACTCAAGGTTCCAGTTCCATAAAGTACGCCATTTAAAGTTATATAACAACAATTGTTACTAAACGTCAAATGGAAACCATTTCTATTTAAACAGGAAATAGAAACAATGTTCTTTATTAGAGAAGGAACATAATAGCAATTGTCGATTCTAAGACTAGTCCACTGGGAGCTTTCAACAAATAAGTTCGATGGCGTAACCTTTGCTCCATTGCCAACTCGTAAATTTGACTCTCCCTCGAGTCTTCTTCTATTCCTTAGCCCTATGTCATTACATATATGTGAGCTACACCCAGTATCCAATACCCAAGTGTCCAAGGAAATAGAATGACAATCAATAACGAAGATACCTGAAGAGGATGGGGCATCGGATGCCTTGTTTTTCTTCATGGACTCAAGATAAATCTTGCAGTTTCTTCGCCAGTGGCCTTCCTTGCCACAGTGATGGCAAGTGCCCTTTTGCGCTGGTTCCGCCTTCTTTGCCTTTTTCTTTCCTTTCTTCTGTTCTTTTGCCTTCCTCTTAGAACCTTTCTTTGAGGAATCAACTAACAGAACCGCCTTCTCCTCATGCTTCACAGAAGGCTCCACAGTCTTCAGCATATTGAGGAGCTCGGGAATGGTGGATTCAAATTTGTTCATCCGATAGTTCATCACAAATTGCGAGAAACTCTTGGGCAAACAATGCAAAATTAAGTCAATACTTAACTCATGATCCATCACAAAACCGAGGGTAGCTAGCCGCTCGATGTACCCGTTCATCTTTAGCACAAACTGCACTACAGATGAACCTTCTTGCATCTTCGTGGTGAAGAGGAGCCTAGAGACCTCGAACCTTTCGGATCTCGCTTGCTCATCGAACAACTCATGAAGATGGAAGACCATAGTATTAGCATCCATATGCTCATGCTGCTTTTGTAGCTCAGGTACCATCGCCGCTAGCATGATGCAACTCGCCAGCTCAGAATCTGCCACATGCTTCTGATAGACCAACATTTGGTCTGGAGTTGCATCGTCCTTAGGACGGTCAGGAAGAGGCTCTTCAAGGACATATGCAAGCTTTTCTTCCTTGAGAACAATTCTCAGGTTTCTAAGCCAGTCCAGGAAGTTAGGCCCAGTCAGTTTGTTCGAATCCAAAATAGTGCGCAAATTCAAAGACGTCATGATCAATTTATTGACCTAGAAATACAAAACGAGCATATATGAGAAAGATGATTTTAAAATGCATCAATATACATTTATAAATCCCATTCATTTTTCGAATTTCAAAAACCCCAAAATCACTTCGGGAGATCGTAGGTCCATCTCCGAATGGGCTGATATCCATCATAGTTATGAGCAACCTTGGAGAGAGTCCAACAAGCCATTCATAACTACGACGGTAGGTATCAACTATACCGATTGCATATCACGTATATGCAACTATCACAATGTGTTATCAACTAATTGAATGTTCACACATACATCGGGTTGTTAACACATTAACAAGTATGCATCATATGCATAGCACCCAACTTCACCTCCCTTTACATCGACCTTGGAGAGAGTCCAACAAGCCGATGCTCCAGGTTAAAGCCAACCCATTAATCGGGAAATAGTTTTAATATGGTTAGAGCGCATTCAACCAATTAGCCTAGCTTGGAGAGAGTCCAACAACCAAAGCTAACGATTGACCTCTGACTCTTACCATATTAGTATTAAACTATTCCATGGTTTGAACATATTCGGGTTCGAGCCGGGCTTGGAGAGAGTCCAACAACCCAAACAAGAAACGGAACTCTGGTTCTAACCATATCAATGGAAGGTGTAGGCTTTAATATTGTTTAAGGGTTTTATGTCTCATCCTCTTTGCATGCAAATAACTATTATCTACATGGCATGGCATACATGGCATACATCTACATGTCACGACACGCATGGCATAATGTTATGCATCTAATGCAATTACATGGCATACAATTATGTCATGTATATAATTTCCTTATATGTCATAACTATTTATGGAAATAAAATATGTTTAAGATTTGATTCTCCAAATCAAATCATAATTAAATTAGGAAACAAATTTCCAAATCTAATCACATATTTTATTCATGGAATTATTTTATTAAGGAAAATCTAATTAGGAAACAAATTTACTAAATAATTAAAACTACTTATTGAAATAAAATATTTTAAGATTTGATTTCCCAAATCAAATCATGATTAAATTAGGAAACAAATTTCAAAATCTAATCAAATATTTTATTTATGGAAAATATCAATTTCCATAAATACTTCCAACTTTCCAAAAGTGGAAGATTTCTATAAATACTTCTAGACTTTCCAAAATTGAAAAATTTCCATAAATACTTCTAAATTTCCAAAATTAGAAAATTTCCAAAAATACATTATGACTATCGCAAAACCATTTTACGATTATGTCGAAACACAACCTGGGCTCTGATACCACTGTTGGGTTTCCGGCACCGCGGCGTGTGTGTTCGATCATGTTTCGTAAACATGAACACAGCGGAAGCAATAAAAATAATAAATACTCCTATTTATTACAACACACACAACACACGCATGCATATTACAACAAGTGTAGACATAACCGTAAATTTAAATTTGCAATAAAAGGAAATTTATCTACGTTATACCTTTCGTATGACGTGTAGCGGGAACGGCATCAACGGGAACGATCCTCGCTAGAATCGTCTCTATCCGTATCCACGCCGAGTTCCTTGGGATGACTTCACTAAGCCACGAGCTTCGTCTTCGTACGTGTTACTAGCCTCGTGTTGAAGACGACGTGATCGAGAGATGATCACGATCCGAATCCAAATTCGGATCCAAAACGATTCTCAAAAACTTCGCTTCTCGAGAGGTATTCGTCAACCGATTGATGAATCCTTCGTCCTCCACCTCAGAGGATTACCGGAGATCGAATCCCGATAAGATATCCACTGTGGAGCTCTAACCGTTGTCAAGCGACGCTCCGACGAGAGGAGAAGAAGCTGTCCAGAAAACTGGACAGCTTGGTGAAGGAGATAGGCGCCGGCCAACAAAGGAAGCCAAGTGCTCACCTTTTCACCGAAGCCTAGGAAGATCACCGGAGGGTCGCCGGAGGGTTCACCGCTGAAGCTTGGGCCGCAAGGAGATGGACAGCACACAAGTTAGGCGGCCAATGATGTTGACGCCAACAAGAGGAAGGGTTTGGGCGGATTAGGGTTTAAGCCCTATTTTATAGAGAACTAATTCTCTTAATGGTTAATGGATCATATCCATTAAGCCCGTTAACCCGCTCCATTAAGATAAGTTAAAATAAACCAAACCATGATGGTTTATATTAAGTTAAAACGAACCGAATCAACTTTTGGTTCATTCGTTTAAAATAAACCAAACCCTTTGGTTTATTCTCATCCATTGGATTAGAACCAAACCATTTTGGTCCATCCATTACGTCTTCATAAGACTCGGCCCATCCATGCTTCCATTGCGACTGAAACGATTTCATGCTCGCTTTATGTTTGGTCCAACCAAACCTAGTTTCTCTCGGTCTGAGAATCTCATTCTCAAGCTCGTTTTAATTCCTTTGGATTACGCTCGTTGTGCGTGTGACCAAATAGGTTCTCGGTTTATGTTGGCCGTCTATAATTAACCATTAATTATAGAACGATCATGAGTGGCACCTAGTAGTACATCATGATCCCCAATTAACCGAAAAGATCAACGGTTGATCCGAACTATTTACGAAACCCTTGGCTCGAATGATTCGTGCCCCATTCCCTTCACTCATCTTATACCCACTTGGTTGGGACATGGTCTATTGTGTCGATCCCACTAGTGAACTCGTCACACCTAGCCCAAGTATCATTTTCCTCGTCCTCTGATTCTAGTTACTCCACATGTATCGAAGAGTACCTTACTCTAAACATGTAATGCTTTGGCCAGACTTTAGTAACAATCAATAGAGGCCATGGGTATACATCTCCTCGCAAGGAGTGGTGAATCCTTTATAGGCTATTCAAACACCTTGATCACTTGACTTATACCCAATCATCCGGGTCCACATCTCCTTAGAGATGTTTGCTTAAGATGTCAAAGCATAAGTCTCCATGATCAAGATGACTTGAATACCGCAAGTCAAAGGAACATCGCACTTAAGCTACAGTAAGAACTTCATTGACATATCTATATATGCAGAGAACCATATGAAGTCTTACGGCTGGTCACTCCAATGAACTAGTTACCATAACTAGCATCAACGATTAACTCCGGACATCACTATGTCTCCAGCCAGTGAGAATCAGCTGCTTGGATACACCAAGGAGTATACCTCGTGCTAGTCTCGACGGAATTGATGGTGTCCAAATCCATCAATTCATCGACTAGGGATAATTCCGATACATCACAATTACACATGTAGAGATACTCACTAGTTGTGATCCAATCACAAATTCTCTCATGCTGTGAATCGCATCATGGACATTCAGTAAATGAGTTTAAGATCCAATCAAATACATGAAACATGTATACTCAAATAGTGAATCTTCATTTATCATATAAATGGTTCATACATAAGGCGATTGCCTTAGGACATCTCTCATATATTACTAACAGAATCCATTTCTGACTTCATGGCATCAAGCCACTTATCCCTTTCTGAACTTGTCATAACTTCTTCATAACTGGTAGGCTCCTCATCATCAATGAGTAACACGTCGTTCGATTCACTTATGAGAAATCCATATCTCTCAGAAATATTGCGTGTTCTACAAGATCTACGAATGAAGTGGTGTTTTAATAGGTCCATCTGATTGCTCATCACTATGAGTTATTGGCTGTTGTGCTTCACCAGGTATCTCATCAATGTCTATTTGAGTCTCTCGAGCCTCCTCAATCTCGACGACACTCCCACAGTTTTCTTGCAAGAGAAATTATTTCTCTAGAAACACAGCATGCCTTGAAACAAACACCTTTTGTTCCACAAGATGATAGAATTGGTAATCCCTTGTTTCCTTAGGGTATCCAATAAATAGACATTTATCAGACTTAGCATCCAATTTGTCTGATACAGTCCGCTTCACATAAGCAGGACAACCCCATATCTTCAAGTAAGATACATGAGGTTTCTTACCATTCCATATCTCATATGGAGTAGTAGAGACTACCTTGGTTGACATTCTGTTTAACAAGTAAACAGCTGTCTGAAGTGCATATCCCCAAAAAGACTTGGGAAGATTTGCATGATTCATCATTGACCTGACCATGTCCAACAAAGTCCGGTTATGCCTCTCAGATACACCATTATGTTGTGGTGTATATGGCGGAGTCCATTGAGACAATATACCATTATCTCTTAGATAATCAAGAAACTCTTGACTTAAGTATTCACCACCTCGATCCGATCGAAGTATTTTAATACTCTTGTCATGTTGTTTCTCTACTTCATTTCTGAATTCTTTGAACCTTTCAAAGGCTTCAGACTTATGTTTCATCAAGAACACATACCCAAACCGTGAGTGATCATCGGTGAAGGTAATGAAGTAGCTATAGCCTCCTAAAGCTTGAGTTAACATAGGTCCACATACATCAGAATGTATTAGACCAAGTAACTCTCCCACTCATTCACCTTTTCCTGTAAAAGGTAACTTAGTCATCTTACCTTTTAAGCATGATTTGCATATATCATATGAATCCAATTCAAACGATTCCAGAATTCCACATCGGTGTAATTCGGACATGTGTTTCTTGCTTACATGGCCAAGACGACAATGCCACATGTAGGAGTCTAATTGATTATCCTTTCGAGCACGCTTGTTGCTCGCTACGATATTGAAAATGTCACTGGATACGTCCAACATATAAATGTCATTGCTCAAAGTTCCAGTTCCATAAAGTACGCCATACAAAGTTATATAACAACAATTGTTACTAAACGTCAAATGGTAACCATTTCTATTTAAACAAGAAATAGAAACAATGTTCTTTATTAGAGAAGAAACACAATAGCAATTGTCCAGTTCCAAGACTAGTCCACTAGGGAGCTTCAGCAAATAAGTTCCGATGGCGTCCGCAGCAACCTTTGCTCCATTGCCAACTCACAAATTTGACTCCCCTCTGATGAGTCTTCTTCTATTCCTTAACCCCTGTATGTCATTACATATATGTGAGCCACACCCAGTATCCAATACCCAAGTGTCTAAGGAAATAGAATGACAATCAATAACGAAAATACCTGACGAGGATGGGGCATCGGATGCCTTCTTCTTCTTCATGGACTCAAGATAAATCTTGCAGTTTCTTCGCCAGTGGCCTTCCTTGCCACAATGATGGCAAGTTCCCTTTTGTGTTGGTTCTGCCTTCTTTGTCTTCTTGTTCTTCCCTTTCTTTTGTTCCTTTGCCTTTCTCTTAGAACCTTTCTTTGAGGAATCAACTAACAGAACCGCCTTCTCCTCATGCTTCACAGAAGGCTCCACAGTCTTCAGCAAATTGAGGAGCTCAGGAATAGTGGATTCTAATTTGTTCATCCGATTGTTTATCACAAATTGTGAGAAACTCTTGGGCAAACAATGCAGAATTAAGTCAATACTTAATTCATGATCCATCACAAACCCGAGGGTGGCTAGCCGCTCTATGTACCCATTCATCTTTAGCACAAACTACACTACAGACGAACCTTCTTGCATTTCCGTGGTGAAGAGGAGCCTGGAGACTTCGAACCTTTCGGATCTCGCTTGCTCATCAAACAACTCATGAAGATGGAAGACCATAGTATTAGCATTCATATGCTCATGCTGCTTTTGCAGCTCAGGTATCATCGCAGCTAGCATGATGCAACTCACCAACTCAAAATCTGTCACATGCTTCTGATAGACCAACATTTGGTCTGGAGTTGCATCATCCTTAGAACGGTTGGGAAGAGGCTCTTCAAGGACATATGCTAGCTTTTCCGCCTTGAGAACATTTCTCAGGTTTCTAAGCCAGTCCAGGAAGTTAGGCCCAGTCAATTTGTTTGAATCCAAAATAGTGCACAAATTCAAAGACGTCATGATCAATCGATTAACCTAGAAATACAAAACGAGCATATATGAGAAAATGATTTTAAAATGCATCAATATACATTTATAAATCCCATTCATTTTTCGAATTTCAAAAACCCCAAAATCACTTTGGGAGATTGTAGGTCCATCTCCGAATGGGCTGATATCCATCATAGATATGAACAACCTTGGAGAGAGTCCAACAAGCCATTCATAACTACGATGCTAGGTATCAAATATACCGATTGCATATCACGTATATGCAACTATCACAATGTTCTATCAACTAATTGAATGTTCACACATACATCGAGTTGTTAACACATTAACAAGTATGCATCATATGCATAGCACCCAACTTCACCTCCCTTTACATCGACCTTGGAGAGAGTCCAACAAGACGATGCTCCAGGTTAAAGCCAACCCATTAATCGAGAAATAGTTTTAATATGGTTAGAGTGCATTCAACCAATTAGCCCGGCTTGGAGAGAGTCCAACAACCAAAGCTAACGATTGACCTCTGACTCTTACCATATTAGTATTAAACTATTCCATAGTTTGAACATGTTCGGGTTCGAGCCGGGCTTGGAGAGAGTCCAACAACCCGAACAAGAAACGGAACTCTGGTTCTAACCATATTAATGGAATGTGTAGGCTTTAATATTGAGTTAGGGTTTTTATGTCTCATCCTCTTTGCATGCAAATAACTATTATCTACATGGCATGGCATACATGGCATACATCTACATGTCACGACATGCATGGCATTATGATATGCATCTAATACAATTACATGGCATACAATTATGTCATGTACAAAATTTCCTTATATGTCATAACTATTTATGGAAATAAAATATGTTTAAGATTTGATTCTCCAAATCAAATCAATATTAAATTAGGAAATAAATTTCCAAATCTAATCACATATTTTATTTCTGGAAATAGTTGATTAAGGAAAGTCAATTTAGAAAACCAATTTCCTAAATCATCAAAACTACTTATGGAAATAAAATATTTAAAGATTTGATTTCCCAAATCAAATAATGATTAAATTAAGAAACAAATTTCATAAATCTAATCAAATATTTTATTTATAGAAAATATCAATTTCCATAAATACTTCCAACTTTCCAAAAGTAGAAGATTTCCATAAATATTTCTAGACTTTCCAAAATTAAAAATTTCCATAAATACTTCTAACTTTCCAAAAGTAGAAAATTTCTAGAAATCTCATTATGACTATGGCAAAATAATTTTACGATTATGTCGAAACACAACCTGGGCTCTGATACCACTGTTGGGTTTCCGACACCGCGGCGAGTGTGTGTTCGTACATGTTTCGTAAACATGTGCACAGCGGAAGGAATAAAATAATAAATCTAATTTATTACAACACACACATCACACGCATGAATAGTACAACATGTGTAGACAAAACCGTAAATTCAAATTTTGCAATAAAAGGAAATTTATACTACGTATACCTGAGGTATCACGTGTAGCGGGAAAGGCATCAACCGGAATAATCCTCGCTAGAATCGTCTCTATCCGTATCCACGCCGAGTATCTTCGGGATGACTTCACAAAGTCACGAGCCTCTTCTTCGTACGATTTAATAGCCTCGTGTTGAAGACGATGTGATCGAGAGAAGATCATGATCCGAATCAAAATTCGGATCCAAAATGAGTCCTCAAAAACTCGCTTCTCCGGAGAGGTATTCGTCAACCGTTTGACAAATTCTTCGTCCTCCACCTATGAGGATTACCGGATATTGAATCCCCGGTAAGGAAGGCACTGTCGGAGCTCCAAACGTCGTCCAAACGACACTCCGACAAGAAGGAAACAAGCTGTCCAAAAAACTGGACAGCTTTGGTGGAGACCTTGCGCCGGCCAAATAAGGAAAGCAATATGCCCACCTTGTCGCCGGAGCCAAGGAAGATCACCGGAGCTCCTCCGGCAATAGCTAGACGCCGGCAATTGGGGAGGACGATAGCTGCTGGATGCCGGTTGGAGGAGCTTGGCCGGCGACAAGGAGTTGGGCGCCGACCACTTGGAGAAGAGGGAGAGGGTGGGCGGCAACTTTAGGGTTGAAAGGAGTAGGGCTTAACAAAAACCCTTAAGCCCTATTTTATAGAGAACAAATTCTCTTAATGGTTATCGGATCATAACAAAAAGCTCATTAACCCGCTCCATTAATTTAAGTTAAAATAAACCAAACCATGATGGTTTATTTTAAGTTAAAACGAACCGAACCAACTTTGGTTCATTCATTTAAAACAAACCAAACCCTTTGGTTTATTCTCCTCCATTGAATTAGAACCAAACCAATTTGGTTCATCCATCATGTCTTCATAAGACACGGTCCATCCACGCTTCCATTGCAACTGAAAAAATTTCATGCTCGCTCCATGTTTGGTCCAACCAAACCTAGTTTCTCTCGATCTGAGAATCTCATTCTCAAGCTCGTTTTAAATCCTTCGGATTACGCACGATGTGCGTGTGACCAAATAGGTTCTCGGTTTATGTTGGCCATCTATATTTAACCATTAATTATAGAACGATCATGAGTGGCACCTAGTTGTACATCATGATCCCCAATTAACCGAAAAGATCAACGGTTGATCTAGAACTATTTCTGAAACCCTTCAGCAGCTCGAATGAATCGTGCCCAATTCCCTTCACTCATCTTATACCCACTTGGTTCAGGACATGGTCTATAGTGTCAGTCCCCACTAGGCTGACTACGTCACACCTAGCCCAAGTATCATTTCCTCGTCCTACGGATTCTAGTTACTCCACATGTATCGAGAGTACCTTACTCTAAACATGTAATGCTTTGGCCAAAGACTTTAGTAACAATCCGACGAGAGGCCATGGGTATACATCTCCTCGCAAGGAGTGGTGAATCCTTTATAGGCTATTCAAACACCTTCGATCACTTTGACTTATACCCAATCATCCCGGGTCCACATCTCCTCAGAGATGCTTGCTTAAGATGTCAAAGCATAAGTCTTTATGATCAAGATGACTTGAATACCGCAAGTCAAAGGAACATCGCACTTAAGCCACAGTAAGAACTTCATTGACATATCTATATATGCAGAGAACCATATGAAGTCTTACGGCTGGTCACTCCAATGAACTAGTTACCATAACTATCATCCACGATTAACTCCGGACATCACAATGTCTCCAGCCAGTGAGAATCAGCTGCTTGGATACACCAAGGAGTATACCTCGTGCTAGTCTTGACAGAATCGATGGTGTCCAAATCCATCTATTCATCGACTAGGGATAATTTTGATACATCACAATTACACATGTAGAGATACTCACTAGATGTGATCCAATCTCAAATTCTCTCATGCTGTGAATCGTATCGTGGACATTCAGTAAATGAGTTTAAGATCTAATCAAATACATGAAAACATATATACTCAAATAGTGAATCTTCATTTATCATATAAATGGTTCAAACATAAGGCGGTTGCCTTAGGACATCTCTCATAAATTACTAACAAACTCACACTTGGCCTAATGTCAATCGCTACGGTATCCAATACCATAAGCTCTAACATGACCCTCAAACTTACTTTGAGGTAATGCCTTAGTCAAAGGATCCGCTAAGTTCCTTTCAGTGGGGATTTTCTCGATTTGTATTTCCTTCCTACTAATGATCTCTCTGATCAGATGATAGCGGTGAAGCACATGTTTGGATCATTGATGAGACCACATCAATTTCAGAGATGAACTTCTTGATCCAAACCACTTCCTTTGCTGCTTCCAAAGCTGCAATGTATTCTGCCTTAGTGGCAGAATCTGCTATAGTGTCAAGCTTGGAACCTTTCCAACTTATTGCGCCTCCATTCCAGGTGAATACATACCCAGACTGAGACATTGAATCATCCTTGTCTGCCTGGAGCTGGCATCTGTTTACCCACGTATCACCATGTACCCTTCTCCATATATTAGGAACATATCCTTAGTTCTTCTTAAGTACTTAAGGATCATCTTAACAGTCACCCAATGATCCATTCCTGGATCAGACTGGTATCTGCTCGTGACACTCAGAGCATACGATACATCGGGCCTCGTACATAACATAGCATATATGATAGATCCTATTGCGGATGCATAGGGAATCTTACTCATGCAAATCCTCTCGTCTTCTGTGCGCGGACACATAGACTTCGAAAGGTGTATCCATGCGATGGGTAGAAACCTTTCTTGGATTCCGACATGCTAAACCTCTTTAGCACTCGGTCTATATATGTAGACTGCGAAAGACCAAGCAACCGTTTCGATCTATCTCTATAGATCTTAATCCCAAGGATGTAGGTTGCTTCTCCCAGGTCTTTCATGGAGAATGTCTTGGATAACCAAACCTTAAGCATTGTAAGATTGAAACATCGTTTCCTATAAGTAATATGTCATCGACATACAATACTAGGAACACATTTGCCTCCCACTAACCTTCTTGTACACACAAGGTTCGTCTGCATTTTGTGAGAAATCAAACTTTTTGATCGTCTCATCAAAACGGATATTCCAGCTCCTGGATGCTTGCTTCAATCCATAAATGGATCGTCGTACCTTGGTTTTATCAATCGATGTGAAACCCTCGGGTTGTATCATATACACGTCCTCGAGTAGGTTTCCATTAAGGAAAGCTGTTTTCACATCCATCTGCCATATCTCATAATCATAATGAGCCGCTATGGCCAGGAGCATCCGAATGGATTTAAGCATAGCTACAGGCGAATAGGTTTTCATAATCAACACCTTGCTTTTGGCGATATCCTTTAGCCACCTAATCTAGCCTTATAGGTAATCACATTACCATCCATGTCGGTTTTCTTCTTGAAAACCACTTGCACCCTATAGGCTTTATGCCTTGGTGGGTCAACCAAGTTCCAAACTTGGTTTCATACATGGAATCCATTTGGACTTCATGGCACCAAGCCACTTATCCCTTCTAAACTTGTTGTAACTTCTTCATAGCTGGTAGGCTCCTCATCATCAATGAGTAACACGTCGTTCGATTCACTTACGAAATCCATATCTCTCGGGAATGTGCGTGTTCTACCGGATCTACGAAGATGTGGTGTTCTGATAGGTCCAGTAGATTGCTCATCACTATGAGTTATCTTGTGCTCTCACGTATCTCATCAATGTCTATTTGAGTCTCTCGAGCCTCCTCAAGCTCGGCGACACTCCCCTTTTCTTCAAGAGAAACTCTTTCTCTAGAAACACAGATGCCTTGAAACAAACACCTTTTGTTCCATAGGATGATAGAATTAGTAACCCCTTGTTTCCTTAGGGTATCAATAAATAGACATTTATCGGACTTAGCATCCAATTTATATACGTCTGATCCAGCTTCACATAAGCGGAGACAACCCCATATCTTCAAGTAAGATACATGAGGTTTCTTACCATTCCATATCTCATATGGAGTAGTAGAGACTACCTTGGTTGGCATTACATTTAACAAGTAAGCGGTATGCGAAGTGCATAGCCCCAAAAGGACTTGGGAAGATTCGCATGATTCATCATTGACTGACCATGTCCAACAAATCGATTCGCCTCTCGGATACACCATTATCTTTGTGGTGTATATGGCGAGTCCATTGAGACAATATACCATTGTCTCTTAGATAATCAAGAAACTCTTGACATAAGTATTCACCACCTCGATCCGATCGAAGTATTTTAATACTCTTGTCATGTTGTTTCTCTACTTCATTTCTGAATTCTTTGAACCTTTCAAAGGCTTCAGACTTATGTTTCATCAAGAACACATACCCAAACCGTGAGTGATCATCGGTGAAGGTAATGAAGTAGCTATAGCCTCCTAAAGCTTGAGTTGACATAGGTCCACATACATTAGTATGTATTAGACCAAGTAACTCTCCCACTCGTTCACCTTTTCCTGTAAAAGGTAACTTAGTCATCTTGCCTTTTAAGCATGATTTGCATATATCATATGAATCCAATTCAAACGATTCCAGAATTCCACATCGGTGTAATTCGGACATGCGTTTCTTGCTTACATGGCCAAGACGACAATGCCACATGTAGGAGTCTAATTGATTATCCTTTCGAGCACGCTTGTTGCTCGCTTCGATATTGAAAATATCACTGGATACGTCCAACGTATAAATGCCATTGCTCAAAGTTCCAGTTCCATAAAGTACGCCATTCAAAGTTATATAACAACAATTGTTACTAAACGTCAAATGGTAACCATTTCTATTTAAACAGGAAATAGAAACAATGTTCTTTATTAGAGAAGGAACACAATAGCAATTGTCCAGTTCCAAGACTAGTCCACTAGGGAGCTTCAGCAAATAAGTTCCGATGGCGACCGCAGCAACCTTTGCTCCATTGTCAACTCTCAAATTTGACTCCCCTCTGACAAGTCTTCTTCTATTCCTTAGCCCCTGTATGTCATTACATATATGTGAGTAACACCCAGTATCCAATACCAAGTGTCTAAGGAAATAGAATGACAATCAATAACGAAGATACCTGAAGATGATGGGGCATCGGATGCCTTCTTCTTCTTCATGGACTCAAGATAAATATTTCAGTTTCTTCGCCAGTGGCCTTCCTTGCCACAATGATGGAAAGTGCCCTTTTGTGCTGGTTCTGCCTTCTTTGCCTTCTTGTTCTTCCCTTTCTTTTGTTCTTTTGCCTTCCTTTTAGAACCTTTCTTTGATGAATCAACTAACAGAACCGCCTTGTCCTCATGCTTCACAGAAGGCTCCACAGTCTTCAGCATATTGAGGAACTCAGGAATAGTGGATTATAATTTGTTCATCCGATAGTTCATCACAAATTGTGAGAAACTCTTGGGAAAACAATGCAGAATTAAGTCAATACTTAATTCATGATCCATCACAAACCCGAGGGTGGCTAGCCGCTCGATGTACCCGTTCATCTTTAGCACAAACTGCACTACAGACGAACCTTCTTGCATCTTCGTGGTGAAGAGGAGCCTAGAGACTTCGAACCTTTCGGATCTCGCTTGCTCATCAAAAAACTCATGAAGATGGAAGACCATGGTATTAGCATCCATATGCTCATGCTGCTTTTGCAGCTCAGGTACCATCGCAGCTAGCATGATGCAACTCGCCAGCTCAGAATCTGTCACATGCTTCTGATAGACCAACATTTGGTCTGGAGTTGCATCGTCCTTAAGACGGTTGGGAAGAGGCTCTTCAAGGACATATGCTAGCTTTTCTGCCTTGAGAACAATTCTCAGGTTTCTAAGCCAGTCCAGGATGTTAGGCCCAGTCAATTTGTTTGAATCCAAAATAGTGCGCAAATTCAAAGACGTCATGATCAATCGATTAACCTAGAAATACAAAATGAGCATATATGAGAAAATGATTTCAAAATGCATCAATACACATTTATAAATCCCATTCATTTTTCGAATTTCAAAAACCCCAAAATCACTTCGGGAGATTATAGGTCCATCTCCGAATGGGCTGATATCCATCATAGATATGAACAACCTTGGAGAGAGTCCAACAAGCCATTCATAACTACGATGGTAGGTATCAAATATACCGATTGCATATCACGTATATCCAACTATCACAATGTGCTATCAACTAATTGAATGTTCACACATACATCGAGTTGTTAACACATTAACAAGTATGCATCATATGCATAGCACCCAACTTCACCTCCCTTTACATTGACCTTGGAGAGAGTCCAACAAGCCGATGCTCCAGGTTAAAGCCAACCCATTAATCGAGAAATAGTTTTAATATGGTTAGAGTGCATTCAACCAATTAGCCCGGCTTGGAGAGAGTCCAACAACCAAAGCTAACTATTGACCTCTGACTCTTACCATATTAGTATTAAACTATTCCATGGTTTGAACATGTTTGGATTCGAGCCGGGCTTGAAGAGAGTCCAACAACCCGAACAAGAAACGGAACTCTGGTTCTAACCATATTAATGGAAGGTGTAGGCTTTAATATTGAGTTAGGATTTTTATATCTCATCTTTTTTGCATGCAAATAACTATTATCTACATGGCATGACATACATCTACATGTCACGACACACATGTCATTATGATATGCATCTAATGCAATTACTTGGCATACAATTATGTCATGTACAAAATTTCCTTATATGTCATAACTATTTATGGAAATAAAATATGTTTAAGATTTGATTCTCCAAATCAAATCATGATTAAATTAGGAAACAAATTTCCAAATCTAATCACATATTTTATTTCTGGAAATAGTTGATTAAGGAAAGTCAATTTAGGAAACCAATTTCCTAAATCTTCAAAACTACTTATGGAAATAAAATATTTAAAGATTTGATTTTCCAAATCAAATAATGATTAAATTAGGAAAAAAATTTCATAAATCTAATCAAATATTTTATTTATGGAAAATATCAATTTCCATAAATACTTCCAACTTTCCAAAAGTAGAAGATTTTCATAAATACTTCTAGACTTTCCAAAATTAAAAATTTCCATAAATACTTCTAACTTTCCAAAAGTAGAAAATTTCCAGAAATATCATTATGACTATCGCAAAAAAATTTTACGATTATGTCGAAACACAACCTGGGCTCTGATACCATTGTTGGGTTTCCGGCACCGCGACGAGTGTATGTTCGAACATGTTTCGTAAACATGTACACAGCGGAAGGAATAAAATAATAAATCTAATTTATAACAACACACACATCACACGCATGCATAGTACAACATGTGTAGATATAACTGTAAATTCAAATTTTGCAATAAAAGGAAATTTATACTACGTATACCTGAGGTATCACGTGTAGCGGGAAAGACATCAACCGGAATGATCCTCGCTAGAATCGTCTCTATCCGTATCCACGCCGAGTATCTTCGGGATGACTTCACAAAGTCACGAGCCTCGTCTTCGCACAAGTTACTAGCCTCGTGTTGAAGACGATGTGATCGAGAGAAGATCATGATCCGAATCAAAATTCGGATCCAAAACGAGTCCTCAAAAACTCGCTTCTCCAGAGAGGTATTCGTCAACCGTTTGACGAATTCTTCGTCCTCCACCTATGAGGATTACCGGAGATCGAATCCCCGGTAAGGAAGGCGCTGTCAGAGCTCCAAACATTGTCCAAACAACGCTCCGACAAGAAGGAAACAAGCTGTCCAAAAAACTGGACAGCTTTGGTGGAGACCTTGCGCCGGCCAAATAAGGAAAGCAATATGCTCACATTGTCGCCGGAGCCAAGGAAGATCACCGGAGCTCCTCCGGCAATAGCTAGACGCCGGCAAATGGGGAGGACGGCAGCTGCTGGATGCCGGTTGGAGAAGCTTGGCCGGTGACAAGGAGTTGGGCGCCGACCACTTGGAGAAGAGGGAGAGGGTGGGCGGCATCTTTAGGGTTGCAAGGATTAGGGCTTAACAAAAACCCTTAAGCCCTATTTTATAGAGAACAAATTGTCTTAATGGTTATCGGATCATAACCAAAAGTCCGTTAACCTGTTCCATTAATTTAAGTTAAAATAAACCAAACCATGATGGTTTATTTTAAGTTAAAACGAACCGAACCAACTTTGGTTCATTCGTTTAAAACAAACCAAACCCCTTTGGTTTATTCTCCTCCATTGGATTAGAACCAAACCAATTTGGTTCATCCATCATGTCTTCATAAGACACGACCCATCCACACTTCCATTGCGACTGAAACGATTTCATGCTCGCTCCATGTTTGGCCAAGCAAACCTAGTTTCTCTCGGTCTGAGAATCTCATTCTCAAGCTCGTTTTAAATCCTTTGGATTACGCTCGTTGTGCGTGTGACTAAATAGGTTCTCGGTTTATGTTGGCCGTCTATAATTAACCATTAATTATAGAACGATCATGAGTGGCACCTAGTAGTACATCATGATCCCCAATTAATCGAAAAGATCAACGGTTGTTCCAAAACTATTTCTGAAACCCTTCAGCAGCTCGAATGAATCGTGCCCCATTCCCTTCACTCATCTTATACCCACTTGGTTCAGGACATGATCTATAGTGTCAGTCCCCACTAGGCTGACTACGTCACACCTAGCCCAAGTATCATTTCCTCGTCCTACGGATTCTAGTTACTGCACATGTATCGAAGAGTACCTTACTCTAAACATGTAATGCTTTGGCCAAAGACTTTAGTAACAATCCGACGAGAGGCCATGGGTATACATCTCCTCGCAAGGAGTGGTGAATCCTTTATAGGCTATTCAAACACCTTCGATCACTTCGACTTATACCTAATCATCCCGGGTCCACATCTTCTCAGAGATGCTTGCTTAAGATGTCAAAGCATAAGTCTTTATGATCGAGATGACTTGAATACCGCAAGTCAAAGGAACATCGCACTTAAGCTGCAGTAAGAACTTCATTGACATATCTATATATGCAGAGAACCATATGAAGTCTTACGGTTGGTCATTCCAATGAACTAGTTACCATAACTAGCATCCACGATTAACTCCGAACATCACAATGTCTCCAGCCAGTGAGAATCATCTGCTTGGATACACCAAGGAGTATACCTCGTGCTAGTCTCGACAGAATCAATGGTGTCCAAATCCATCAATTCATCGACTAGGGATAATTCTGATAAATCATAATTACACATGTAGAGATACTCACTAGTTGTGATCCAATCACACTCTCATGCTGTGAATCGTATCGTGGACATTCAGTAAATGAGTTTAAGATCTAATCAAATACATGAAAACATGTATACTCAAATAGTGAATCTTCGTTTATCATATAAATGGTTCAAACATAAGGCGATTGCCTTAGGATATCTCTCATAAATTACGGCTCACGGGCATTATGCTCGTGGTCAGAACCATCGATCGATTATCGTCCATGGCGGTGTGATCAGCCCCGATCATTGCCGGACATTTTCGACCCAAGCCTGCGGTCAAACTCAAGTCGACTCACGGCGGTCAACCGCCATAATGTCGGCCAAACCTCAAAATGAGGTTTTAACCCAAGTATGGTTCCCCCATACTTGCTAGACCACCCTTAGCCTAGACCTAAGCCTTCTAGCCATCTCCATCAGCCTCACGCCTCTCGGATCCCTCCAAGTCATCCATGACTTGTTCATCCATTGCGCTAGCCTTCAGATGCTTCCATCGGCTATGTCATGCTAACGGTGTCTACACCGCCAAGGCACATTGGACTTACGCCGCCAAGACTCCGCTTGGACTTTACGCCGCCAACCATTGGACTTATGCTGCCAAGACTCCACCCTTGGACTTTACGCCATCAATATCAAACCCCTTGGACTTCTCAAATGTCAAGACTCATGCTTGGACTTTCCCTTGCCAATCCATGTTGTACTTTCCATGCCAAGACCCATGCTTGGACTTTTCATGCCAAGTACCTATGACTTGGACTTTCCCAAATTGTCAAGTGTCCCACTTGGACTTTCCATGCCAAGTACCCATGACTTGGACTTTCCCAAATTGTCAAGTGTCCCACTTGGACTTTCCATGCCAAGTACCCATGACTTGGACTTTACCTTGCCAAGACCCATGCTTGGACTTTCCCATAATCACATGGTCAACCCTAGTCAACTATCAAAGTCTCCCTCGAGTCAAACTTGAGTCTGGTCAACTATAACCTGGGTCGATTGTATAAACAATCTCTCCAAAACATCAACTGACATCAATGTCAAACATCAATGTCAAACCACTTTGTCAAACATCAAAACATCACTCGAGTCAAACTCGAGTCTGGTCAATCGTGACCTGGGCCGATTGCACCAACAAGGTTTACATGGGTAAAATTCCTAAAACAAAAGTATGAAACAATTGAAGTATTTAAAAACTTTAGTAAACAAATAGAAAATGAAAAAGATCTTAAGATAAAAAGAATACGAAGTGATAATGGAAGTGAGTTTAAAAATCAAAGTTTTACGACAATGTGTCTAAAAAATGGATATCACTATGAATATTCATGCCCTAGAACACCTCAATAAAATGGAATAGTAGAAAGAATGAATAGAACCCTACAAGAAGCTGCTAGGCTAATGTTAAATGAATATAACTTACCTAGTTACTTATGGGCCGAAGCTATAAACACTACATGTTATGTGCAAAATAGAGTAATAATTAATAAATTACATAACGAAACATCTTATGAAATTTTTAATAATAAAATACCTTAAATAAAATATATAAAAATATTTGGATGCAAAGTATTTATTTTAAATACAAAAGACCATCTTGGAAAATTCTCTTCAAAAACTGATGAAGGAATATTTCTTGGATATTCGACCACTAGTAAAGCCTATAGGATTTACAATAAGAAAACTCAAAAAATTGAAGAAACAACTAATGTAAAGTTTAATGAAGAAGAAATTACAAATGATTAAATAAACACATTAAAAGATAATCAAGATGGGGTAAATGAAAATATACATGATGAAGAAGAACAAACCCAATATCAAGACAACTTAAAGACATCTAGAATTAATCCTAACCACCCTCTTGAACAAGTATTAGGAAATCCAACTCTAGGAATTCAAACTAGATCAGCCTTAAGAAACTTGAGTCAAATCGCATTAATATCAAAGATAGAACCATAATCAATAGAGGAGGCTTTACCGGATACTGATTCGATAATAGCCATGCAAGAAGAACTAGCGCAATTCGATAGAAACGAAGTGTGGGACTTAGTGCCTCCACCATCAAATAAATCAATAATAGACACTAAATGGGTATTTAGAAATAAATTAAACAATCAAGGAAAAATCATAAGGAATAAAGCTCGATTAGTAGCTAAAGGGTTTAGTCAAGTAGAAGGGTTAGACTATGATGAAACTTATGCCCCAGTAGCTAGACTTGAGTCAATTAGGATGTTGCTAGCTTATGCGGTACACGAAGGATTCAACCTATACCAAATAGATGTCAAATCCGCCTTTTTAAATGGCGTAATAAAAGAAGAAGTATACGTAAGTCAACCCCTAGGTTTTGAAAGTCTAGAAAACCCTAATCATGTATTCAAATTAAAAAATGGCTTGTATGGATTATAACAAGCTCCTAGAGCCGGTATGAAAGACTATCTTCATACTTAATCTCAAAAGGCTTTAGACAAGGTCAAATTGAGTCAACTCTCTTCATAAAAACATTGAACCAAGATATTTTTATTGCTCAAATATATGTAGATGATATAGTATTTGGATCAACAAATTCGTGATTCTTGAAAGAATTTATAAACCTAATGGAACAAGAATTCGAAATGAGTCTCGTAGGTGAATTAAATTTCTTCTTAGGTTTACAAATAAAACAAACAAGAGACGGTAATTATATATATCAAAACAAATATGTAAGAGAGTTGATTAAAATATTTGGAATGGAAAATGAAAAAGATATTAAAACACCCATGGCAATAAATGTTATATTAAATAAAGACAAAGAAGGAAAATCTATAGATCTAAAGTACTATAGAAGTGTCATAGGTAATTTACTATACTTAACTGCAAATAGACCCTACATACTATTTGTAGTAAGTATATGTGCTAGATATCAAACTTGCACTAAGGAATCACATTTAACACATGTCAAAAGAATCCTAAGATACATTAAAGGAAGAATTAATGTAGGTATGTGATACCCGAGATCTAATAACTTTGAGTTAGTAAGATACTTTGACTCAGACTATACGGGGTGCAAACTAGATAGAAAAAGTACTAGTAGAGGGTGTCAACTATTAGGATCATGCTTAGTAAGCTGGTTCAGTAGGAAGTAACACTGTGTTGCTCTTTTCACAACTAAAGTCGAATACATAGCATTAGGAGAGTCTGTGGTGCAATTATTATGGACGATGCACACACTTAAAGATTTTGAATTATATTACAAAAAGGTCAAAACATTAGTTGATAATATAAGTTCAATAAACTTAACTAAAAATCCAATCTATCACTCACGTACGAAACACATTGATGTTAAACATCAATTTGTAAGATATCATGTGGCAAAGGGTAGTATTGAACTCAACTATGTTGAGTCCAAATCTAACCTTACTGACATCTTCACTAAACCACTTCCAGAGACCGAATTTAGTATGCTTAGAAGACAACTTGGATTATTCTTAGTAGACTAGGATGCTTTCATTACTAAAAATCTATTTTGTTAAGTAATATTATTTTTTTAAAGGAAAATTAAAAATCAATCTAGCCTAGGTCAATTTAGATTTCATCATCTTATAGACCTAAGTAATCATTTGCATCTCACAAACA
Source organism: Wurfbainia villosa (assembly GCA_025175895.1). Taxonomy (NCBI): domain Eukaryota; kingdom Viridiplantae; phylum Streptophyta; class Magnoliopsida; order Zingiberales; family Zingiberaceae; genus Wurfbainia; species Wurfbainia villosa. Next base: position 80,580,600 of record CM046001.1, on the reverse strand, counting down.
CCTAGGATTATCTGTTTGTATATTGAGCCACAAAGATGGATGTGAGATGTTAGGACTGCGCCCCAGATTCCAAATGTAGATTCAGTGCATCGACATAAACCAACACGGGGTTTAAAATAGCAAATCAATCACTTCGGTGACTAACTCTAATTCAAAGTCTGATGATAATTCTATATCACTTGAGCTAGTAAAGTGTTGGAAATTTTCTTTAAGGATAATTTTTAGATGTGTATTTTTAAATATAAAATTAATATTTAGGAATTCATGCTTGGACATTTGCATCATCTTAACTTAATGATAGAACAAATGTTGAAAATTTTAAGTTTCATTTAAAACTTTTTATTTTTTATTGAGGGGGAGTTTTGTAAAGTTTTACAGATTTAGAATTTTTAAAAATTTGAAAAATATTTTTAAGGGGGAAGTATCAAAGGTTTTGAAAATTAAGATAGTGTGAATTTTGAAAATTTGAAATATATTAAGAGAGAGTTTCAAAAGTATTGAAAATTAAGATATTTAAAATTTTGAAAATTTCAAAAATATTTTAAGAGGGAGTTTTGAAACATTTAGAGATTTATCCTTTTGTAAAGGTTAAATACTTTTGAACATCTTGATGAAAGGGGGAGATCCCATTTTTAAAAGAAAATCTTATTGCATTGATTTAGGGGAGCATAGATAAATTATTTTCAAAATTTTGATAATGACCTTTAGTCAACTTTAATTCTCATCCTTAAATTGTGGAATTTTGTGTTTTATAATGATTTTGATAGATGCCAAAGAGGAGAGAGAAGATTTAAAGTTAGAAAGAGGAGATTTAAAGTTTGAAAATTTTAAAGAAAATTTTTCATGTATATGAGCATCTCATGCATATATATTATTAGCTCAATGAATTTCTGATATATGTTAAATTTGAAGACTGCAAATTGATTCTCCTAACTTTAATTGATGTGTTATCATATATCAAATATATATATATATATATATATATATATATATATATATATATATATATATATATATATATATATATATATATAAAATAATTGTTGGTGCAAATTGATTCTCCTAACTTTGATTGATGTGTTGTCAAATTAAATTCACATCCACCGCCACTGAAATCTTCAACATGATCCGACGATGAGACTTGGCTTGGGTTCTGCTCGTTGCCCTTGTTGTCTCTCCCTCATAAACCTTAATCCAGAGAAAGGGGAATGGACCATCACTTATGTCTGGCATGATGTTGCTAGTGGGGTAAAAATGCTGGTTCAGGGGCTGGAGGATTCCTGCAAGGGGAATGGACCATCACTTATGTCTGGCATGATGTTGCTAGTGGGGTAAAAATGCTGGTTCAGGGGCTGGAGGATTCCTGCAATTATCAATTGGGATTCTTTCACTATTGTTGTATTCAGGAACGCTATACGAGGACTTCAATTGTGATAGAATTTTGAATGTAGATGGTTAACACAAATTGCATATCAGGTGGGTGGTTCTGTAATCTCTTTAGAATTTAGTGCGTAGTTATATTGGTTATGTAATTTATTTATGGTATATTGTAGTTACCTTTTATGTTATTGCTAGAATTGCTTTGATATTATATTTATTGGACCCTTGGATTCTATGATATCTGCTCATCATTAGCTTGTAGTTATTGATTGATATTACTGTTATACGTGTCTATTTATTGCTGAGATATAAATTGGTAGGTATTGTTCGTAGATGTTTACCTATTATTTGTTAGAATGGTATCATGATTGGACTAGTGAAATAGTATAATTAATATGAGATTAATCGTTAGAGAATATATAACTTTTCTCTTATCTCAACTGCCAGCTATGTCTCTCATTCGTAGTTAAGAGGGTCTGCAGTAGAGGATTTGTAACTTTTCTCTTATCTCGGCTGCCAGTAATGTCTCTCATTCGTGGTTGAGAGGGTCTGCAGTAGAGGATTTATAACTTTTCTCCTATCTCAGCTACCAGCTATGTCTCTCATTCGTGGTTGAGAGGGTCTGCAGTAGAGGATTTATAATTTTTTTCCTATCTCGACTGCCAACTATGTCTCTCATTCGTGGTTGAGAGGGTCTGTAGTAGAGGTTTCCTACTTTTGAACTATGGTTGCATTTGTGTATCTATGGTTGATCATGTCTCTCATTCATGGTTGAGAGAATCTACCGTAGAATTATACTGACTACTCGTTTGGAGTTAGTGATAGTTGGATTCGTATATCGTCTGTAGCTAGATAGCTACCTTACATCTTGACTGTCCACGAGACCCGGTCGTGGTAGTATGTTGTTGCGTGTAGTCCATAGCTACATAGCTATATACTCTGTCTACCCACGAGACCCGATCGTGGTGGCATGTCGTTTCCCGCAGACATTGAGTCTTTTATTATCTGTCTACCCACGAGTCCCGATCATGGTAGCATGTGATTGCGCGTAGATAGTGCTCTGTATATTGCCTATTTGCCCACGAGACTCGGTCGTGGTAGCATGTTGTTTCCCGCAGATAATGCCCTTTGTATTACCTCGAGAACTACAAGACTTTGTCGCAGTATTTTGATATGTATTGCTTGTAGATTGCAGTAGGTTGTATATGTTGCAGATGCATTTATTATATTGCTGACCAGGTTTGTAGTGGATAGATATTGGTACTCTGAGGTTTAGGTTACTCTAGTTTATTTCCTTTGACTTCTATTATACACATTATAATTATGCACTATTTTCTATCCACCCACTGAGTGGTTGTACTCACCTCCTCTTCTCTTATCCTCCAGGTTAGCCGATAGAGGATGAGTCCAGTTGGCTTATCATCGCGTCGCTCAGAGAGTCCCTTGCCGTGCTAATCCCACTGCATCATTGAGATGTCGATTTGTCTTTCTTTATTGTTGTCACATTTTGTTTACATATTTGGATTTTGTCGCAATTGTATTTGGTGTAATAAAATTAATTTACTTTTAATTGAAATATATATTTTAGTCGTGCATGCATGAAGTCAATAAAATAATTGTATTTCTATATTATTTCGAGGTGTTTACTAGATATGATTCCAGAATTGTATTTCTTAATATTGTCACAAAGGGACTCCTCCGTCGTTGGTTTACTTATGTTATATTGTAGTTACCCTTTACGTTATTGCTAGAATTGTTTTAATACTATATTTGTTGGACCCTTCGATTCTAGGATGTCTGCTCATCATTAGCTTGTAGTTATTGATTGATATTACTACTATATGTGCATATTTATTGCTGAGATATAAATTGGTAGATATAGTTCGTAGATGTTTACCTATTATTTGTTAGATTGGTATCATGATTGGACTAGTGAAATAGTATAATTAAGATGAGATTAATCGTTAGAGGATATATAACTTTTCTCCTATCTCGGCTGTCAGTTATGTCTCCTATTTGTGGTTGAGAGGGTCTGCAGTAGAGGATTTATAACTTTTCTCCTATCTCGGCTGCTAGCTATGTCTCCCATTCATGGTTGAGAGGGTCTACAGTAAAATATTTATAACTTTTTTTCTATATCGGCTGCCAGCTATGTCTCCCATTCGTGGTTGAGAGGGTCTGCAGTAGAGATTTCCTACTTTTGAACTATGGTTGCATTTGTATATCTGTGGTTGATCATGTCTCCCATTTATGGTTGAGAGAATCTATCGTGGAGTTATACTCTTAGACTACTCGTTCGGAGATAGTGATAGTTGGATTTGTGTATCGTCTATAGCTAGATAGCTACCTTACATCTTGACTTCCCACGAGACCCGATCGTGGTAGCATGTTATTTCATGTAGTCCATAGCTAGATAGCTATATACTCTGTCTGCCCATGAGACCCAGTCGTGGTAGCATATCGTTGCCCGCAGACATTGAGTCTTTTATTGCCTGTCTACCCACGAGTCCCGGTCGTGGTAGTATGTGGTTGCGTAAAGATAGTGCTCTGTATATTGCCTATCTGCCCATGAGTCCCGGTCGTGGTAGCATGTTGTTGCCCGCAGATAGTGCCCTTTGTATTACCTCGAGAGTCATAAGGCTTTGTCGCGATATTTTGATATGTATTGCTTGTAGATTGCAGTAGGTTGTATATGTTACAGATGCATTTATTATATTGCTAAGCAGGTTTGTAGTGGATAGATATTGGTACTCTGAGGTTTGGGTTACTCTAGTTTGTTTCCTTTGACTTTCATTACGCCCATTATGATTATGCATTATTTTCTATCTGTCCAATGAGTGGTTGTACTCACCCCCTCTTCTTTTATACTCCAGGTTAATCGATAGAGGACGAGTCCAATTGGCTTACCTTCGCGTCGCTCAGAGAGTCCCTTACCGTGCTGGTCCCACTTCATCGTCGAGATGTCAATTTGTCTTTCTTTATTTTTGTCGCATTTTGTTTACATATTTAGATTTTGTTGCAACTGTATTTGGTGTCATAAAACTAATTTACTTTTAATTGATATATATATTTTAGTCGTGCATGCAATCAATAAAATAATTATATTTCTATATTATTTCAAGGTTTTTACCGGATCTAGTTTCAGTATTATATTTCTGAATATTGTCACTAAGGGGCTCTTTCGTCATTTGGATGATGATTATGCCCTTGGGGCATGATAATTTTATTAGTATTAGAGCTTAGGTTTGCGATTTCGATTTGTGGGTTTTGCATTTCGAGATTTTCTTTTCCTTTGATATTTGGAGTTCTCTTATTTTGGGACCAAGCAAGCTGAAGGACATCTCTGAGCTATAGGAAAAGTATTGTCTTTAATGGTTACTCTATTTTCCTTATGTAATAGGAAGTTGTCATTATGTTCTTGTCAGATACTTGCTCATAGTTGTTAGTAATATATGAGAGATGTCCTAAGGCAATCGCCTTATGTATGAACCATTTATATGATAAATGAAGATTCACAATTTGAGTATACATGTTTAATGTATTTGATTGGATCTTAAACTCATTTACTAAATGTCCACGATACGATTCACAGCATGAGAGAATTTGTGATTGGATCACAACTAGTGAGTATCTCTACATGTGTAATTGTGATGTATCGGAATTATCCCTAGTCGATGAATTGATGGATTTGGACACCATCAATTCGTATCAGCACGAGGTATACTTTGGTGTATCCAAACCGATTCTCACCGGTAAAGACATTGTGATGTCAGTTAATCGTATGCTAGTTATGGTAACTAGTTCATTGAGTGACCAGTAAGACTTCATATGGTTCTCTGCATATATAGATATGTCAATGAAGTTCTTACTGTGGCTTAAGTGCGATGTTCCTTTGACTTGCGGTATTCAAGTCATCTTGATCATGGAGACTTATGCTTTGACATCTTAAGCAAAAATCTCCGAGGAGATGTGGACCCGGGATGATTGGGTATAAGTCGAAGTGATCGAAGGTGTTTGAATAGCCTATAAAGGATTCACCACTCCTTGCGAGGAGATGTATACCCATGGCCTCTCGTCGGATTGTTACTAAAGTCTTTGGCCAAAGCATTACATGTTTAGAGTAAAGTACTCTTCGATACATGTGGAGTAACTAGAATCTAACGAAAATGATACTTGGGCTAGGTGTGACTAGTCACCTAGTGGGATCACACAATAGACCATGTCCCGAACCAAGTGGGTATAAGATGAGTGAAGGGAATGTCATCATTCGAGCATCAAGGGTTTCGTAAATAGTTCGATCAACTGCTGATCTTTTCGCTAATTGGGGATCATGATGTACTACTAGGTGCCACTCATGATCGTTCTATAATTAATGGTTAATTATAGACGGCCAACATAAACCGAGAACCTATTTTGGTCACACGCACAACGAGTGTAATCCAAAGGATTTAAAACGAGCTTGAGAATGGGATTCTCGCATCGAGAAACTATGCTTTGGTTGGACTAAACATAAAGCGAGCATATGAAATTGTTTGATCAATGCTAATGGTGGGCGTGTCTTATGAAGACATAATGATTGGTGCAATCGCCCAAGAAGATTGATGGTATTTTGATGATAGATAAAAACTCATGACATAGGAGTGTCATGGGAAAGTCCAACATGGGTTAGATGGAAAATCCAAGCATGGAGCTTGGTATGGAAGTCCAAATCATTATGCCGCGCTTGGTGCTTGGTGAGAAATGCATATGATTCCGCTGGTATATATGAGAAGTCTTAAGGACTTGAAGTTCACTAGGCTCGGGTCTTTGAGTCTGAAGGATGGCATTGTGCGCGCTGGTGTATCCGAGGGACGGGACGGGAGCGAATGGAGTGAGCCCAAAGGAAGCATTTCTAGGCATGAGATGAAGGATGGCGTTGCCTTGGCGATCCAGGGACGAGGCCGAGGGAAGAGAGCTTGATCGGGGAACTCCATGAGTGATGTGGACTTAGCCAAGTGGTAAGACTGAGTGTCGGAGACTCAAACAACTTGGTGTTTGAGGTTTTCCGACAGCAATGACCGCATAGGTGCCGGCTCGATCCAAGTCGACTAGGGTTCGACCGTGTAAGGCGCGAGGATTACCGACCGCTGTGGATGGCACCGATGGAAGTGTTGAGAGACAGACGCTTCCGTGCTCGCCGATACTAGGTCACCACCATCGAGGATGATGATCAGGAGATCCGCTGAACTTGTCCGACGTGGATCATCGCCATGTGAGACAACGGACAGGCGATCATGATCGGGCCTTTTGGAATGATCGATGGGCGCAAAACAGATGCAGGTTATAAATGGAGCTTGAGTTGGAGGATTTCGCCAAGACTTTAAGGAAGCAATTGAAGGGATTTGTTGCGTATTCCAAATTCTTCAAGAGCCATCCAGCAAGCAACAAGAAAAGGGTCAAAGCAAAGATTTGTAAAGCCGCTCACTTGTATTTCTTGTTTCTTTTTATTTCTTGTATATTATTGTTGTATTAGCTTGTGAGAGTTTCTCCACCTCCGACGATAGTCGAGAAGGAGTTTAGTTAGTGCCGTATGATAACTAGAGCTCGAGGAGCTCGCTCATGGAGTAGGAACCATTCGGTTCAACCACGATATCGTGTGTATTTGCATGTGATTGTATTTGTTGTTAGTATTCATATTTGTATTAGTATTCGGCCGCGCTAACAACAATCGAGACAAGCACGCCGACGAACGAAAGCAATTTACGACGCCCAACGAGAGGGCTATTCAATCTAGCCGGCCATATCGATCCCTTATATAATGGATGGACCAAAATGGTTTGGTTCTAATCCAATGGATGAGAATAAACCAAAGGGTTTGGTTTATATTAAACGAATGAACCAAAGGTTGGTTCGGTTCGTTTTAACTTAAAATAAACCATCATGGTTTGGTTTATTTTAACTTATCCTAATGGAGCGGGTTAACGGGCTTTATGGATATGATCCATTAACCATTAAGAGAATTAGTTCTCTATAAAAGAGGGCTTAAGGGATTGTTAAACCCTAATCCAAACCCTAGCTTGAGTTGCCGCCACCCCTTGAAGGAATTTTCGGCGCCTAACTAAGCGCCGCCCAATTTTGTGCGCCGTCGGACCCTTGCCGCCCAAGCTCTAGCCGGTGAACCTCCGGCGACCCTCCGGTGATCTCCTATAGGTTCGGCATCAAGGTGAGCCTTTTCTCTCCTTGTTTTGGCCGGCGCCTACTCCTCCACCAAGCTGTCCAGTTTTCTGGACAGCTTCTTCTCCTCTCATCGGAGCGCTGCTTGACGACGGTTAGTGCTCCGATAGCGCCTAACATACCAGGGATTTGATCTCCGGTAATCCTCTGAGGTGGAGGACGAAGGATTCGTCAATTGGTTGACGAATACCTCTCCGGAGAAGCGAGTTTTGAGAACTCGTTTTAGGATCCGAATTTGGATTCGGATCGTGATCATCTCTCGATCACGTCGTCTTCAACACGAGGCTAGTAACCCGTACGAAGACGAAGCTCGTGACTTAGCGAAGTCATCCCGAGGAGCTCGGCGTGGATACGGATAGAGACGATTCTTACGAGGATCGTTCCGGTTGATGCCGTTCCCGCTACACGTCATACGGAAGGTATAACGTAGTTTAATTTTCTTTTATTGCAAATTTTAATTTACGGTTATGTCTACACTTGTTGTAATAGCATGCGTGTGTTGTGTGTATTGTAATAAATATAGATTTATTATTTTTAATTGCTTCCGCTGTGTTCATGTTTACGAAACATGATCGAACACACACACGCCGCGGTGCCGGAAACCCAACAGTGGTATCAGAGCCCAGGTTGTGTTTTGACATAATCGTAAAAATGGTTTTGCGATAGTCATAATGTATTTCTGGAAGTTTTCTAAATTTTCTAAATTTAGAAGTATTTATGGAAATTTTTCAATTTTGGAAAGTCTAGAAGTATTTATGGAAATCTTCCACTTTTGGAAAGTTGGAAGTATTTATGGAAATTTATATTTTCCATAAATAAAATATTTGATTAGATTCTGGAAATTTGTTTCCTAATTTAATCATGATTTGATTTGGGAAATCAAATCTTAAAATATTTTATTTCCATAAGTAGTTTTAAAGATTTAGGAAATTGGTTTCCTAAATAGATTTTCCTTAATCAAATAATTCCATGAATAAAATATGTGATTAGATTTGGAAATTTGTTTCCTAATTTAATTATGATTTGATTTGGAGAATCAAATCTTAAACATATTTTATTTCCATAAATAGTTATGACATATAAGGAAATTATATACATGACATAATTGTATGCCATGTAATTGCATTAGATGCATAACATTATGCCATGGTGTCGTGACATGTAGATGTATGCCATGTATGCCATGCCATGTAGATAATAGTTATTTGCATGCAAAGAGGATGAGACATAAAACTTAATCAATATTAAAGCCTACACCTTCCATTAATATGGTTAGAACCGTAGTTCTGCTTTTGTTTGGGTTGTTGACTCTCCAAGCCCTACTCAACTCAATATGTTCAAACCATGGAATAGTTTAATACTAATATGGTAAGAGTCGAGGTCAATCGTTAGCTTTGGTTGTTGACTCTCCAAGCTGGGCTAATTGGTTGAATGCGCCTAACCATATTAAAACTATGTCCCGATTAATGGGTTGGCTTTAACCTGGAGCATCGGCTTGTTGGACTCTCTCCAAGGTCGATGTAAAGGGAGGTGAAGTTGGGTGCTATGCATATGATGCATACTTGTTAATGTGTTAACAACCCGATGTATGTGTGAACATTCAATTAGTTGATAGCATATTGTGATAGTTGTATATACGGATATGTAATCGTGATAGATGATACCTACCGGGCCGAGTTATGATGGCTTGTTGGACTCTCTCCAAGGTTGTTCATAACTATGATGGATATCAGCCCATTCGGAGATGGACCTACGATCTCCCGAAGTGATTTTGGGGTTTTTGAAATTCAAAAAATGAATGGGATTTATAAATGTATATTGATGCATTTTTAAAATCATCTTTCTCATATATGCTCGTTTTGTATTTCTAAGTTAATATATTGATCATGATGTGTTTGAATTTGCGTTCCATTTTGGATTCAAATAAATTGACTGGGCCGAACTTCTTGGACTGGCTTAGAAACTTGAGAATTGTTCTCAAGGTGAAAAGCTTGTGTATGTCCTCGCGCCTCTTCCCGCCATCCTAGTGATTTATGCAACTTTGGACCAATTGTTGGCCTATCAGAAACATGTGAGTGATTCTGAACAAATGAGTTGCATCATGCTAGCCGCGATGGAACCCAAGTTGCGAAAGCAGCATGAGCATATGGATGCTCATATCGTAGTTCTTCATCTTTATGAGTTGGTTGATGAGCAAGTGAGATTCGAAAGGTTCGAAGTCTCCAAGCTCCTCTTCACCTCTGAGATGCAAGAAGGTTCATCTGTGGTATCGCCAACATGTCAAGACTGTGGAGCCTTCTCGAGAAGCATGAGTAGGGAGGTTGTTAGTTGATTCTCAAGAAAGGTTCTAAGAGGAGAGTCAAAGGAACAAAGAGAAGGGAAAGAAGAGAAGGGCTAAGAAGGTAGAACTAGCATAAAGGAAACTTGCCATCATTATGGCAAGGAGAGCCATTTATGAAGAAAATGCAAGATTTATCTTGAGTCCGTGAAGAAGGATAAGGCATCGGATGCCCCATCTTCTTCAGATATCTTCGTTATTGATTGTCATTCTATTTCCTCAAACACTTGGGTATTGGATATTGGGTGTGGCTCACATATATGTAATGACATACATGGGCTAAGGAATAGAAGAAGACTCGTCAAGCGAGAGTTAAATTTGCGTGTTGGGAATGGAGCAAAGGTTGCTGCACTCGCCATCGGAACGTATTTGTTGAAACTCCCTGTAGGACTTGTCTTAGAACTGGACAATTGCTTTTATGTTCCTTCGTTGATAAAGAACATCATTTCTATTTCTTGTCTAAATAGAAATGGGTTCCATTTGACTTTTAGTAACAGTTATTGTTACATAACTTTGAATGGAGTTCTTTATGGGATCGGAACTTTAAGCAATGGTGTTTATACGTTGGACGTATCCAGTGATATTTTCAATATCGAAGCGAGCAACAAGCGTGCTCGAAAGGATAATCAAATAGACTCCTATATGTGGCATTGTCGTCTTGGCCATATAAGCAAGAAACGCATGTCCGAATTACACCAATGTGGAATTCTGGAATCGTTTGAATTGGATTCATACGATACATGCGAATCATGCTTAAAAGGCAAGATGACTAAGTTACCTTTTACTGGAAAAGGTGAACGAGTGAGAGAGTTACTAGGTCTAGTACATACTGATGTATGTGGACCTATGTCAACACAAGCTTTAGGAGGCTATAGCTACTTCATTACCTTCACCGATGATCACTCACGGTTTGGGTATGTGTTCTTGATGAAACACAAGTCTGAAGCCTTTGAAAGGTTCAAAGAATTCAGAAATGAAGTAGAGAAACAACATGACAAAAGTATTAAAATACTTCGATCGGATCGAGGTGGTGAATACTTAAGTCAAGAGTTTCTTGATTATCTAAGAGACAATGGCATATTGTCTCAATGGACTCCGCCCTATACACCACAACATAATGGTGTATCTGAGAGGCGTAACCGGACCTTGTTGGACATGGTCAGGTCAATGATGAATCATGCGACTCTTCCCAAGTCCTTTTGGGGTTATGCACTTCAGACAGCTGTTTACTTGTTGAACAGAATGCCTACCAAGGTAGTCTCTACTACTCCATATGAGATATGGGCTAGTAAGAAACCTCATGTATCTTACTTGAAGATATGGGGTTGTCCTGCTTATGTGAAGCGATGCATCGCATAAATGGATGCTAAGTCTGATAAATGTCTATTTATTGGATACCCTAAGGAAACAAGGGGTTACCAATTCTATCATCCTGTGGAACAAAAGGTGTTTGTTTCAAGGCATGCTGTGTTTCTAGAGAAAGAGTTTCTCCGCAAGAAAACAAAGGGGAGTGTCGCCGAGCTTGAGGAGGCCTCGAGAGACTCAAATAGACATTAATGAGATACCCGGTGAAGCACAATCAAATGACAACTCATAGTGATGAGCAATCGGCTGGACCTATTGTAACACCACATCTTCGTAGATCTGGTAGAACACGCAATATTCCCGAGAGATATGGATTTCTCGTAAGTGAATCGAACGACGTGTTACTCATTGATGATGAGGAGCCTACCAGTTATGAAGAAGTGCTGACAAGTTCAGAAAGGGATAAGTGGCTTGGTGCCATGAAGTCGGAAATGGATTCCATGTATGAAAACCAAGTTTGGAACTTGGTTGACCCACCTGAAGGGATAAAGCCTATAGGGTGCAAGTGGGTTTTCAAGAAGAAAACCGACATATATGGTAATGTGATTACCTATAAGGTTAGATTGGTGGCGAAAGGATATCGTCAAAAATAAGGTGTTGATTATGACGAAACCTATTCTCCTGTAGCTATGCTTAAATCCATTCGGATGCTCCTGGCCATAGCGGCTCATTATGATTATGAGATATGGCAGATGGATGTGAAAACAGCTTTCCTTAATGGAAACCTGCTAGAGGACGTGTATATGATACAGCCTGAGGGTTTCACATCGGTTGATAAAACCAAGGTATGCAAATTGCGACGATCCATTTATGGATTGAAGCAAGCATCCAGGAGCTGGAATATCCGTTTTGATGAGACGATCAAAAGTTTGATTTCTCACAAAATCCAGACGAACCTTGTGTGTACAAGAAGGTTAGTGGGAGTGCAGTCGTGTTCCAAGTATTGTATGTCGATGACATATTACTTATAGGAAACGATGTGTCAATCTTACAGTCAGTTAAGGTTTGGTTATCCAAGACATTCTCCATGAAAGACCTGGGAGAAGCAACCTACATTCTTGGGATTAAGATCTATAGAGATAGATCGAAACGGTTGCTTGGTCTTTCGCAGTCTACATATATAGACCGAGTGCTAAAGAGGTTTAGCATGTCGGAATCCAAGAAAGGTTATCTGCCCATCAGGCATGGGGTACACCTTTCGAAGTCTATGTGTCCGCGCACAGAAGACGAGAGGATTTGCATGAGTAAGATTCCCTATGCATCCGCAATAGGATCTATTATGTATGTTATGTTATGTACGAGGCCCGATGTATCGTATGCTCTGAGTGTCACGAGCAGATACCAGTCTGATCCAGGAATGGATCATTGGGCGGCTGTTAAGACGATCCTTAAGTACTTGAGAAGAACTAAGGATGTGTTCCTAATATATGGAGAAGGGTACATGGTGATACGTGGGTATACGGATGCCAGCTCCAGACAGACAAGGATGATTCCATGTCTTAGTCTGGGTATGTATTCACCTGGAATGGAGGCGCAATAAGTTGGAAAGGTTCCAAGCTTGACACTATAGCAGATTCTGCCACTAAGGCAGAATACATTGCTGCTTTGGAAGCAGCAAAGGAAGCGGTTTGGATCAAGAAGTTCATCTCTGAACTTGATAAGGTCTCATCAACGATCCAAACATGTGCTTCGCCGCTATCATCTTATCAGAGAGATCATCAATAGAAACAAAATACAAATCGAGAAAATTCCCACTGAAAGGAACTTAGCGGATCCTTTGACTAAAACATTACCTCAAAGTAAGTTTGAGGGTCATGTTAGTGCTTATGGTATAGGATACCGTAGCGATTGGCATTAGGCCAAGTGGGAGTCTGTTAGTAATATATGAGAGATGTCCTATGGCAATCACCTTATGTATGAACCATTTATATGATAAATGAAGATTCACTATTTGAGTATACATGTTTAATGTATTTGATTGGATCTTAAACTCATTTACTAAATGTCCACGATACGATTCACAACATGAGAGAATTTGTGATTGGATCACAACTAGTGAGTATCTCTACATGTGTAATTGTGATGTATCGGAATTATCCCTAGTCGATGAATTGATGGATTTGGACACCATCAATTCTGTCGAGACTAGCATGAGGTATACTCCTTGGTGTATCCAAGCAAATGATTCTCACCGGGCCGGAGACATTGTGATGTCGAGTTAATCGTGGATGCTAGTTATGGTAACTAGTTCATTGGAGTGACCAGCCGTAAGACTTCATATGGTTCTGCATATATAGATATGTCAATGAAGTTCTTACTGTGGCTTAAGTGCGATGTTCCTTTGACTTGCGGTATTCAAGTCATCTTGATCATGGAGACTTATGCTTTGACATCTTAAGCAAACATCTCCGAGGAGATGTGGACCCGGGATGATTGGGTATAAGTCGAAGTGATCGAAGGTGTTTGAATAGCCTATAAAGGATTCACAACTCCTTGCGAGGAGATGTATACCCATGGCCTCTCGTCGGATTGTTACTAAAGTCTTTGGCCAAAGCATTACATGTTTAGAGTAAAGTACTCTTCGATACATGTGGAGTAACTAGAATCCGTAGGACGAGGAAATGATACTTGGGCTAGGTGTGACGGTCACTTAGTGGGGATCGACACAATAGACCATGTCCTGAACCAAGTGGGTATAAGATGAGTGAAGGGAATGGGGCACGAATCATTCGAGCTGCTGAAGGGTTTCATAAATAGTTCTGGATCAACCGTTGATCTTTTCGGTTAATTGGGGATCATGATGTACTACTAGGTGCCACTCATGATCGTTCTATAATTAATGGTTAATTATAGACGGCCAACATAAACCGAGAACCTATTTAGTCACACGCACAACGAGTGTAATCCAAAGGATTTAAAACGAGCTTGAGAATGGGATTCTCAGACCGAGAGAAACTATGTTTGGTTGGACCAAACATAAAGCGAGCATGAAATTGTTTCAGTCGCAATGGAAGCGTGGATGGGCAGTGTCTTATGAAGACATAATGGATGGACCAAAATGGTTTGGTTCTAATCCAATGGATGAGAATAAACCAAAGGGTTTGGTTTATATTAAACGAATGAACCAAAGGTTGGTTCAGTTCGTTTTAACTTAAAATAAACCATCATGGTTTGGTTTATTTTAACTTATCCTAATGGAGCAGGTTAACGGGCTTTATGGATATGATTCATTAACTGTTAAGAGAATTAGTTCTCTATAAAAGAGGGCTTAAGGGATTGTTAAACACTAATCATCCAAAACCCTAAGTTGCCGCCCACCCTTGGGAGGAATTTTCGCGCCTAACTACAAGCTGCCGCGCCAGCTTTGTGCCGCCGTCAAGACCCTTGCCGCGCCCAAGCTCCAGCCGGTGAACCTCCTGCCCTCCGGTGATCTCCTATAGGTTTGGCATCAAGGTGAGCCTTTTCTCTCCTTGTTTTGGCCGGCGCCTACTCCTCCACCAAGCTGTCCAGTTTTCTGGACAGCTTCTCCTCTCGCCGAGCGCCGCTTGACGACGGTTAGAGATCCGACAGCGGCTAACATACCGGGCATTTGATCTCCGTAATCCTCTGAGGTGGAGGACGGCGATTCGTCCAATCGGTTGACGAATACCTCTCCGGAGAAGCGAGTTTTGAGAACTCGCTTTTGGATCCGAATTTGGATTCGGATCGTGATCATCTCTCGATCACGCCGCCTTCAACACGAGGCTAGTAACCCGCATTTAAGACGGCTCGTGACTTAGCGGTCATCCCGATGAGCTCGGCGTGGATACGGATAGAGACGATTCTTACGAGGATCGTTCCGGTTGATGCCGTTCCCGCTACACGTCATACGGAAGGTATAACGTAGTTTAATTTCCTTTTATTGCAAATTTTAATTTACGGTTATGTCTACACTTGTTGTAATAGCATGCGTGTGTTGTGTGTGTTGTAATAAATATAGATTTATTATTTTTAATTGCTTCCGCTGTGCTCATGTTTACGAAACATGATCGAACACACACACGCCGCGGTGCCGGAAACCCAACAATAGTAGGAAATGCTACCTAGTGAAATTGCCCCTATTTATGGTTGTGGACGAGGTCGACCTCGAAAGCGACCTATTGATACTACGGGACCTACCCTCGTGGTTGAAAATGTAGACTTTTTAGAGGTGGCGATTGATGTTGAATTAGAAAGCTAGGGTTAGGCCTACTAGCCACTCATTTAGAGGTCAAAGGAGTAACCCCTCAGAGAGTATCAATCCATACTACTAGTGAATTGGTCATAGTTAAGGCGTGTATACCTACACTGGTCAAGACTATAAAGGATCGTTTTACTTTATTTTAGGGGATATCAGTCCATGGATTGCTCATGCATGGATGGACAATCTAGAAGACTCATTTGGATACATAACTTGCATGGATGCAGGGAAGATGAAGCTTGTCGTGTATCACTTACGAGGTCAGACCATTACATAGTGGAAAATGCAGCGGATGATTTCAGGGAGCAGAGTATCATTTGGATACTATTCCGAGAGGCCTTAGAGAGACAGTATTTTCCCTGCCTCTTTCCATATAAGTTGTCGTCAGGAGTTTCTAAATCGTAAGCAAGGCGATCGAAGCGTCACGGATTACATCGAAGAAATTTAATCTACTTGTAGAATTTTTACCCCATTAAGGAGCTCGGGACTATGATCCTATGCTCCAGGTTATCCATGGTCTTGCAACCCACATTTGGATTAGGATGTCTGAATCCTCCATGGGTATCTATCGAGAGGCACTAGGTCGAGTCATACTGATCGAGATGACTCAGTGAGCCAATGGGTTCGGTATACGAGGTATCGTGTTGGTTTATCCTGTTATAGATGATATATTGATAGCTCACATTCCTTTATATCTCGATAATTTAGGAAAAAATTAGTAGAATTCTGATACCTCGACCTTGTAGATTAGTTATAATAACACAACCAACGAAGACTTTAACGTCTCGTTACAAAGTAAAGGATTAACCCTTGGATTTTGATAGTCATACCTAGACATGAGGTTAAACTATTAGTAACTCAGAGTAAGAGACTCAAAATACAAAACTCAACACAAATGCACCAAATCTTACACTTGCTGAAGATGAGAAAACTAGTAACCTATAAAATACCGGAAAAAAATATAAAATAAAATATTCCTTGTTAATTAATAAATTATCTTGTGGAATTTTTCAGAAATTTTTAGAAATTTTTCTGGATTAAAATGAAAGTTTTATGGACATTTCATGGGGATAAAGCGAATAGGCTTTTATAAAGTCTGTTTAGACTATCTACTCTTGAGGAAATTAATAGGTTTAATTAACCTATGTTATAAATGTTGGACGGTTATTTTTCTTCGACGCAGGTTTTCCCCTTCTTCCTTTCAATTTCCGTCGATCCCTTTTCCGAACGATTCTTTTCTCTTCCTCCATCGTGCGATTCCTTTTCCCCCCTTCACCGACACTGCCTGAGCAAGCTTGCACGATTGCCCATCTTCGTTGCCAGCCGATTAGCTCCGGCCACCACGGGCAACCTCGGCATTCGACCTTCCTAGAGTTCCTCTGATCTTGCGGCGGTCATCGCCGATTTGGATCGTCGTCGGCTCTTCGGCTTGCACAACGCGACTAATCGAGGTGAGCCAACGCCGCCGGAGCTCAAGCCGTAACTTCTTCCTCTAGATTTCTTCGTCACGAGCCTAGCGATCATCGCCGACCACGGTGTGCCAGTAGCCATGTCAGTGCCGCTCGATCCCTTCTCTAGTCGCGGGATCGGTCACTGCCGCCATTTCATTTTTTTGTCGCGAGCTCAGATCGTGATTGGTTGCTCCCCTCCTCTTCGATGTCGAGCTCTTTTGCGATCCACCACGGGCATCACAACCAACTCTCGGATGCACTAGGACAGGCTACGATTCCGTTGTTTCTTTCGACGTCGTGGACATCCTCTTGGTACTTGGCTTTGCCACGACAGTAGGATGTTGTTTCAGAATTGCTATGGACAGTTGAAGCAATATTTGGTAAGTTCATATTTGAGGGGGGAGGGTTCCGATTCTGCTCGATTTGGTTTCGATCCATAGTGGGTGATGGAATGAGGATAGGTAAGCTTAAGTACTATACTTGTTTGGGATTATTAAGTTGTGGATTGTGCTTACAGTTCAATTGATGGGTTAGAACATATTTCCAGGAGTGAATCAAGAAGTTGGGTGTTTCGATAACGGGTTCTTCTTCTAGATAAGTTGAGGGAGATTGAATCAACTAAAGATATGTGTAGTTACGATTTTTTTTATCAGTATAAGGTGGGTGATGAACTGTATGTGATTACAGGTTTTGACAATGGATTTACTTCTGGATTCATTGTGAGGAAAGTGGAACAACGCGAGGTAAGTATATATTTGATTGTTCATGGTTGTGTATCAGTTTTGTTTAGTAAATTGATTTGGATGTGCTATAATTACGTAGTGATGATAGTACCTGTTCATTGTGTGGTGATGATTGATTTATTTGGATTAAATTGAGATCGGACTCCTTAAGAAGATTACGAAGAGGTTGAGGTAAGGTTTATGTTGATCCATGATTTTATCATGTTTTGTATGCTACATGTTGGCTGTGATATTGGAGTTGTTTACAACTGTGAGATCTGGAGGGGATATTTGAATTTGGATCAAGAAGCTCTTACCATAGATTTGAAACTAGGTAAATTCTATGGATCGTTACTTTAGTTAGCTTGATTAGCTATTATTAAATTTATAGTTGGTATTCTGATTAAGTTAATGGAAGAAGTTGTTTCTGTTAGTTAAGATTCAGTATTTAAAATTGGTATGGATGTGAAATAGGGATTAATATGGAGGATTGATTAGGTTAATTAGATAACTAGATTAATTTAGTGGATCGGGATATGAAGTCGATGTAAGATTCGGTTTGATCCTTCATTGTATGCTTGTACTTAATCATAATATTTGATATGTGCACGACCTGGATACGAGACAGGACCGCGACCGTGAAGATATTATTCTGAGCTTTTTAGAAGGTGGGTAATTCCTACCCTGGTCAGGTAGTTTTAATGCATACAGATTTAGATGCATGATCACCTTATATGATCATGTTACCTTGACCCTACTCTTATTATCTTATGCTTGAACTTATCGTTGGATGTATTTATGCTCAATTGTTGATATCACATATTCCCTATCATGATTTAGGAGTTATAGATGTAATGTAAATTTTCCTAGATGTTTAGTAGGGTGTAAATGTTAGTACGGGTGATGACCCAATTTATAAATTGGCAAAAAGGTCATCTGTGGGTAGGTAATGCCCTAAATATAGGATTTATTTCCAATACCCGTATGTTGCATAATTGTTACCAACCATGTGTTGTGTAATGGTTAAGTGAAGGGTGATTAGTGTGTCGCTACGGACTGGTGGTCCCAGCTTGATATGATTAGTCGAGTATGACTCTCTATAGGATAGAGAGTACGTCGATCAGCTGAGTATAACTCTCTATTGAATAGAGAGTTATGATCAGTCGAGTACGACTCTCTACAGGATAGAGAGTGCATCGATCAGTTGAGTACGACTCTCTATTGGATAGAGAGTTATGATCAGTTGAGTACGACTCTACTGAGGATAGAGAGTTCACGATCGATCTGAGTACACGACTCTATAGGATAGAGAGTGTATTGATCAGATGGGTACGACTCTTTGTTGAACAGAGAGTCTGTGGTAGAGGGTTGTATGTGTGACAGTATACTCATGTCATTTGCATGTATTCTGACGACATAGTCTCCCTTGGGGTTGAGAGTCGTCAGTCATCTTGCCTCCCAGGTTACTCCCCGAGGAGTAACTGGTGTGAGGGAAGAGCATCTGTTGTGCCACACTCTACCACTATAGACGGTGGTAGTTGGAGTTGCGTGCAGTTGTCCTAGGTGCATGGCACTCGACCGCTCATTGATAGTGTCAATCGGAGTGGCCAACAACAGGGACCCCCGTTGTGTAGCGATCTCTTTACGCTCATATGCTACTTGATCATACTTCCCACTCAGCCACTCTATAGCAGTGGTTGGTGTTGAGTTGGGATAGTTGTCATGTCGTGCCACCTAAGTCACACTGGGGTCGTGGTAGCGAGTAGGGGTGCGCAGGCATGACCATGCATGCTGCATTGCCGTATCTGATGGCGCTTTGCATATTACCATATATATATATACATATATGCATGTATATATATATATATATATATATACATTTGGTTGTACATCATATTCATGCATGCTTCTTGCATTTGTTATACGATTGTGTCGTATACTTGTATATGTATTAGACAGACCATTAGGTATCTTGACCTATAGTATGGTGAGTTGGTATTACTCATTCTGTTATATATATGTTGGATATATGTTCAGGTTGGATTAGAGTAGCGTAGCAGACTTTCAGGTATGTCTGTAATTTACGTTGTTCATTTGGTTACACGGTATATGCTTGTATTTATATACTATGCTGATATACCTGTTGTATGAGTAGATTAAACTGTTGAATAGCATGTAATATTGATTCATATATTTACATGTTCTATCTTATTACCTGCTGAGTTTTTACTCACCCCCATGGACCCTGGGTTTTTCTATCGCCTAGGTAACAAGTAGCCGATTTCGTGATGGACTTGGAGCATTGCTGGCTGACATCTCATCTCATCTCCGAGACTCTGGTGGTCGTGTTGGGCTTTCTGTATGAGTGTATTGTATTTGGAGTTTTCGTGATGTACTATATTGTGGATTCGGATTTTGTCGAGGTTTCGTTATATTGTGATGTGTTAGTCATACCGGTATGCATGTGTATTGTTTGAGATGTTGTATTATGTTTCCGCTGTGTTTTGTGTAGTTGTTGTTTCCATATATATATATATATTGTTGTTGTTGTGGTCTACGGGTCTTGTATTAACCCGAAATGTTACCACGTACAGGAGAGATACCGTCTGTTTGCTTTTCGGCACGGCATACTCTCGGGGCGTGACATAACCAATTGGGATATAGATCAGAGTGGCGCAATGGAAGCATGGTGGGCTCATAACCCACAAAGAAGGTTACGAATTGACAATTGGAATATTAAGATATTAGAATAAGTTGGGAGAACGACATAGTACTTAAGGTTATCTAACCATATAAGTATATAATGACTTCCATATTTTGTTAATATGAGAGTATGTACTCAATTTATTTATATTGTGAAGGATATGGTTGAAGTTCCAGATTATATTTCAGGTGCGAAGAATGTTGAGATGAAACAAGGTCATCTGCTTGATGGAGATTGGACGCTAATGAGATTCTGATGAAGAAACTACTTAGAGTAGAAGAACGACATGTAGATAGGATACCATTATTAGAGTATACCAAGTAGGAAATTTAGAGACCAAATTTTTATTAGTAGGGGAGAATGTAATACATCGAGAAAAATATATATATATAACAAATTAAATAAAAATTAAAATAATATAATAATATAATTTAAAAAAATGAGATAAATAAAATAAACTTATTTATTTTTATTAAATGGAAATTAGTTATTTATTAGTATTTTAGTTGATAATTTCGAGATAAGTTTTTATCAGATTGGATTAAGTCTGATAATAAAGTTGGTTTCAAAAATAGAGATTTAGTTATTAATATTTAATTAGAAAAGTTCTGGATAATTTTATTAGATTGAGAGATAGTCTATTTATTTTATCCGAAAGATAGAATTTTGGGATAAAATTTTTAGGACTTTTAATTGAATTAATCAAGGTTGATTAATTCAATAAAATCTTAAGTTATAAATAAGCCTTTAGATTTTACGGAGCCCTTTCTTCCTCTTTCTCGCTGCCCTCTCCGCTGTTGCTCGCCCGAGCTGCACGCACCGGCAGTTAGGCCACCACGTCGAAGCCCCTTTCGCCCGCCATCACACGGCTAGCCTCCGCCGCCATCATCTCTCTCCAGTCCGTCAACCCACTGAGCAAGCTCACCGCCGTTTCCTTTCCCGTGCCCTGCCTCCGCACACCGCCAGTCGTCGCAGCCCATTTCGCCGCTACCGCACCCACTTTGCCGTCGGACCTTCTGCAATAGGTTTCCCCTGTTGGAAATTTTATTCCACAATCAAGTCGGAATTACAAGGAATAATCAGAATTGAAAATTACAAGAACACAACTCGGACTTATCTGTTGAGATGGTTTTCGTCACCCGTGTAGGAATGAAGACGCCGAGTCCTGCCAAGACGCAGTCTCCTTAAGATAGATTCGTCCCCTCCAGCGGTACTACGAGGTGACGTAGGACGTCTGTCTCCCAGGATAAAATGACAAAACCACTAGCACAACCTAGCACAGGTTATAGTGGCGACTTGATCAGTGTATCTGAACACTATCACAGGGTCTGCCGAGCGAAGGATAACTCGACAGAATGAAGGAAGGAAGGTGGAGATTAACTCTCTTTCTGAAGAAAGTTGGAAAAGAAAGAACCTTTCTTCTTTTCTTTTCCCTTTCTTTCTCTCTTCTCTCTTTATTTCTTCTCTTCTCTCTTTCTTTCTCTCCACGAGCAAGAAAATTTGATCTGCCCTCTCCTTGCTTTCTCCTTTCCTTTTAAAGAAGGAGTGCTCTTCTATGCTCATGCCACCTCCTCCTCTAGGTGGCTTCATGTGGCATTCCCTTCACATGATTATGCCACCTCCATCTCTAGGTGGCTTCATGTGGCACCTTCTTTAAGCATGTAAGCCACATGGAAGCCAATGTGGCTTTAACCATGCCACATGTTTCAACCATGAAGAACATGTGAAGCATGAGATGACATTTTAACCATGAAGAGCTTTCTAATAATGGGCTTAGCCTTCTTAATTAGGCTTTGTCCCATTAAGCCTTAATGATATATAAAGCCCATTTAGCTTTAATCAAGGCTTAGGTCTTAAATATGTGCTTAATCAAGGCTTAAGCCTTAATCACATTATGTAAGTAATCTAATTTTGCACATATATGAGGAGTGAGAAAGCAAGACATGTTGTGGTAAATTCTAACTTGTCTTTATGACCATATCACCTTTTGATTGGTCTAATACGTGCAATAGTGTTCTCATAAGAACCATTTTGAGTTCGTGTAATCCGGGCCCTGGATTAACACCCTCTTTTGCACTATTTATCACTATTATGTCATTTAAATGTGGAACTAATTTTATCCACTATGCAATTTTCCATTCATATTATCTAACAATCCCCCACATGAATGGAAATAAGGTATGTGATAGCCTTCAGCAGTTGAGTCATGTATAGGATAGGTAGGTGTTACCCTTTGAACCTTCCCTTGTGAAGTTTTGTTTACTTACTGGCTGATCAGTAGACGAGATGTCTTTGAACTGTTCTGCCATTTGCGTAAGCATTGACATCTCTTCACCCAAGACTCTTCTTGATACAGTTCAAGTCTCATGAGTGTATTCAT
Organism: Wurfbainia villosa; assembly: GCA_025175895.1. Lineage (NCBI taxonomy): Eukaryota > Viridiplantae > Streptophyta > Magnoliopsida > Zingiberales > Zingiberaceae > Wurfbainia > Wurfbainia villosa. The sequence continues at coordinate 80,557,828 of CM046001.1, read as the reverse complement.
TCTTGGCCATGAATACGCCTGGTTCTGTGAGAAAGTGTAAGAATTGTGCCTTCAATTCTCTTTGAAGCGGCCCCACTTCTTTCTCACATAGGTGATCTCTTGAAAGTAAGAATTACTTTACTGGGATCATTAAAAGTCGTAGCTTATCCTTCATTTATTCACTGTTTCATTGGGATCGTGCCCACAGTGATTTCGTAAATTGGTGCAATTAGGTTGTCCCTTTGAACCTAGTTCATGGGATCTCCAATCAGCATAGGTTGGGTTTCCTTTGCACATATTTTGTTCCTTGGCATTCTTATCAAGCCCATTCTTTGTAATGAGCTAGCAACTAACTCTCTGTTTAACCCTTTGGTTAATGGATCCGCTAAATTATCCTTTGACTTCACATAGTCAATAGTGATAACTCCTGTTGAGAGTAGTTGCCGAATGGTATTATGTCTACGACGTATATGTCTAGACTTACCATTATAAAGATGGCTTTGTGCCCGGCCAATTGCCGATTGACTATCGCAATGTATGCAAATTGTCGGCACTGGTTTTGACCATCTAGGAACATCTTCTAAGAATTGTCGTAGCCATTCAGCTTCTTCTCCACTTTTGTCAAGGGCGACAAACTCAGATTCCATTGTGGATCTGGTAATTACAGTTTGCTTAGAAGATTTCCATGAAATAGCTGCACCTCCTAAAGTGAATAAATATCCACTTGTAGATTTTGAATCTTTTATATCAGATATCCAATTCGCATTGCAGTATCATTCGATCACAGCTGGATATCTTATATAGTGCAGTCCATAATCACGAGTGTATCTTAAATACCTCAATATTCTTGTTATTGCTTTCCAGTGTTCAACACCGGGATTACTCGTGTATCGACTTAACTTACTTACTGCATAGGCTAAGTCTGGTCGTGTACAAGTCATCAAGTACATTAGACTTCCAATCACCCTAAAGTACTCTATTTGAGAGATACTCTCTCCTCGATTTTTCGATAGGTGTAGACTCGTATCTGTTGGGGATATTTGGAACGGCTAGAGGGGGGGTGAATAGCGTCAATGGAATTCAATCTCGTTCGTGTCTACAATTTCGTTAGTGCGCAGCGGAAATAGAAATAATACAATAACGAAATAAATAATTACAAACGAACACGAGTATGTAACGTGGTTCGGAACCGCACGGTTCCTACTCCACGGATCGGGCTCAAACGAGCCCTAGTGATGCCACAAGCACACCACTATGTAATAACTCCTTCTCGGAACAATTCGGAGGTAGAGAAACCTCGTACAATGTATACAACAGTAATACAAGATGAATACAAGTAATATAATGAAATACAAAGCAATACAAGTAAAGAAAACACTTTACAAATGCTCTTTGAATGCTTGATCACTTGGTTGCTTGATATCAACTTGGAGACCCTGATTTGCAGCAGCAAATCGCCCCAAATGCTCTCAAGAAACCCTTGGTTTTTCTTCCATCACGAGCTCCATATATAGCTTCAACCTGTGCTGGAAAAAGTCGATCAGTCGACTGATCGGGACCATCAGTCGACTGATGCCACTATTGTCGTGAGACAACGGCTAGATCCACGCTGGATAAGTCTAACGGAACCTTCATCAGTCGACTGATTGTGACCATCAGTCGACTGATAGAGTCCTCACTCGACCAGTCGAGTCTCGACTCCATTCTCGGGTCGATTGAGCACCGGGCCGACCGATCACGACGATCAGATCGCTGAGCCATCACCGATCGCCACCTGGGCAAATGATCGCTAGGCCATAAACCCGCAAATAAACCCTAGTTGATCGGGTCCAATGATCGCCACATGGCACCAGTCGACTGGCACACCTCAAACATGAGGTTTTAACCCAAGTATGGTTCCCCCATACTTGCTAGACCACCCTTAGCCTAGACCTAAGCCTTCTAGCCACCTCCATCAGCCTCACGCCTCTCGGATCCCTCCAAGTCATCCATGACTTGTTCATCCATCGCGCTAGCCTTCAGGTGCTTCCGTCGGCTATGTCATGCTAACGGTGTCTACACCGCCAAGGCACATTGGACTTACGCCACCAAGACTCCGCTTGGACTTTACGCCTCCAACCATTGGACTTATGCTGCCAAGAGTCCGCTTGGACTTTACGCCGCCAATATCAAACCCTTGGACTTCTCAAATGCCAAGACTCAAGCTTGGACTTTCCCTTGCCAACCCATGTTGGACTTTCCATGCCAAGACCATGCTTGGACTTTCCTTGCTAACCCATGTTGGACTTTTCATGCCAAGACCATGCTTGGACTTTCCTTGCCAAGACCATGCTTGGACTTTCCATGCCAAGACCATGCTTGGACTTTCCTTGCCAACCCATGTTGGACTTTTCATGCCAAGACCATGCTTGGACTTTCCCAATGTCAAGTGTCCCACTTGGACTTTCCATGCCAAGTACTCAAGACTTGGACTTTACCAAATGACAATTACATTGTCATATGTTTTTGTCGAAACATCAAAACATCACTCGAGTCAAACTCGAGTCCTGGTCAATCGTGACCTGGGCCGATTGCACCAACAATCTCCCCCTTTTTGATGTTTGACAAAAACCAAACAATTTATTGAGTTAGAACACTAACTCAAATCCCTTACCAATTATCCCAAATTGGTAAATACTCTCCAAATGTTCTCCCCCAAACATTCTCCCCCTTTTTGACTAACATCAAAAGGGTCTTCTCTCCAAGGAGGTCAATGTCTCATGTCCCAATGAGATCTTACAATCTCCCCCTTGGTTCAAAAATACCTAGGATGCCTACCATCTTCCTAGTGATAAGTCTCATATCACTCAAGAGAGGCAATCCTATACTCTCTCCCAATTTCCAAATTTGGTCTCTCAAAAACCCATCAATTTTCCAATTGATGATATATTCTCCCAATAACTTCTCCTATTCAAGGAGAAAAACACATCCATCATCCCAAGATGGATACCTCCCCCTAAAGGCTTGCTCCCCCTTGACCATTGCACCAACAATGTCCTTGGGAAGTCCCTAAGCCAATAGGAACTTTAAACCATCAAGATTAAGGTTAGAAATTCAACATTGAACTTTCCAACACCTTAACATTGATACAAACCCTAAACAACTCTCCTAATCCATATCCAATGGATTTTCACCCTTTATAATGCTTCCCAAAGCATATCCTAGGGTTATGAGTGATTAGGGACCTTTACCATGGCTGAACACGGGCTAACCAACCTAGTTTTCCCGAAATCAGCCTTGGCAATGACTCGCCAATACGATCATGCCACACTCATCATCGACTACCACTCAGTAGGCTGATCGATAACTGAAATTTCCGAATTTCAGTTATCAGAGTTGAATTTCATAAAATCATAAATAATTATACGTATATCGAAAAATCACGAAATTTGATACGTATAATACCTATGACCAATACAATGGGTGAAAAATATTTTAAAATTATTTTACCCATAAAATAGTGAATTTGATACAAAACTCAAAACCATTGAAATTTTCAATGTTTTGGCCCTATTTTGTATCAACTTCATCAATGGTGATTGCTATCAAAAGATAGACTTCACCAAGGTTTTTCAAAATGATTTTAAAATGTTTTTCAAAACCTTATTTTGGATCATATTCCTTGGGCTCAATGTACATGACTTGTACACAAGCTTTCCCAATGATCCACAAATAGAATTAGATGAGTTTTAGTTCATCTAGATGCAAAAACTATGCACCTTGAACTTAACTCATATCCTAGCATCTCACATGTATCTATGGTGTATAAATACACATACATGTCAATTAGATGTGAGATGTGGGTTTTGGTTCATTTTATCTAGGGTTTCATGCATTTTTCTAAGGCAACCCTACTTGATTCCCTTATAAATAGGACTCCAAGTCATGCCATTGTCCTTAAATCAATTTCAATCAAATTATCTTAAATGCATGAGTGATTATGGCATTAGAGATGATATAGATAAACACATGCTCATAATCATGATGTCATGGCATAATATGAAATCTAAAAACACATGACATTTAATCCTTAATCCTAAAACATGAGCATGACATATAAAATCATAGAACTAGGCATGATGTCATGACATGGCATATGACAATCAAAGCATGGCATATAAAATATATAGGTATAGTAATACCTAAATTTTAATATTAATTGCCATTTGATATGGTTAGATATATTTTGTCATATTATCATTAATCTCCCTAGTGTGCCAACAACCCAAAATGGCACACTAACACTCTAAACCCTAATTGTGCCAATTTGATCATTTTATCAAGCTTCTCAAATAATATTGGCACATCCTAAAATCTTTTAGGATGATAATTCAAATCTATTTCCAAGGTATCCATAACCTTGAAAATAACCTAAAATGCCACCTTTGCCATGGTTGAGTTAACTACCCATCCATTTAAGGTTGGCACATCCTAAACCCACCTAGCGTGAATCAATCACGCTCTTAGGAACCCAAAACCGATTTGAGCTCCTAGGGTTAATTAGGTATTCCTTAGGGATAACCTCCCTAGATACCTTCCTAATGACCCTCCTAGGCTTGTTAGCCTTGGTCATTTGGGTCTTACCTAGGTTGACTCTAGGGGTAACTCCCCTTGCAACCTTCTTAGTGGCCACCCTAGGTTTCCTAGAAACCTTAGCCACTAGGCACAACCCTTGGTCAACTCTAGGGATGACTTCCCTATTGACCTTAGTCTTCCTAGACCTAGTTTGTGTTCCATAATCAAATGGAACACTATGGTAAGGCACCTTAGGCTTAGGTTTGTGACCCAAACCTTGCTTGCCCTTGGTTGACTTTTGACTCTTGGGTCCTAGGTGTTGACTTTGACTTTTGGACCTAGAAGTTTGACTAATTGACCCTTGCATTTGATTCTGCATAACCTTAAGGGTCTTTTCAAGTTTTTCAAGCCTTGACCTCAAGACTTGATTTTCAACCTCTAATTGCTCGATTGATTTTTGATTGAGTTTTTGGGCATTACCATTTTCTCTAGGCATATGCCTACCCTTCTTAGGGTTAATGCCTAAGTGGTTTTCTATTTTTCTAATGCTTTCCTTAGGAAGAGTTTTTCTAGGGACATTAGTTCCAAATTTCTCCTTTCTTGAAAAATTTACCCTCTTGGCTCCTAAGAAAAAATATCTATCTCTAGCATGCTTTTCATGGTGAATTACAAGAGAATTAAAATTTCTAGCATGCTTTTAACTTTTAAATTTGGAAGATGCATTATTAAAATATACCTTAGGGTTTGCCTTGGAGGCTCCCCCTACTTGTGTTGCTCCTTCTTGCCCTTTCTTCTTTCCCCTTGGACATTGACTCTGATAATGTCCCTTTGAGTTGCACTTGAAGCATATAATATGCTCCTTGCTCTTTTGACTTGAGGGACCGGCATCCTTGGCCTTTGGTGCCAGTGGAGCCTTCTTGACCCTTTTTGGACACTTACTCTTGTAGTGTCCAGATTCCCTACACTCAAAACAAATGATATGAATTTTATTTGAACCTTGAGTGTTTGAGTTACCTAGGGTGGTGGTAGGTGCCGGAGTTGAATTTTGAGCTTCCTCATCTTGATCGGATGTTGAAGGCTCTTCTTGAGGTTGCTCCGGTGTAGAGGATGGTCTCTCCTCCTCAATCCTAGAAGTAGATGCTTCTTCCATCTCTTCTACTTCTTCTTTCTCCGATCCGAAAGTTGACTCCATCTCAACTTCTGATTCCTCACTTTCACTTGAGGATGAACTCTCCTCATGGAATCTTGCCAATTTTCTCCATTGCTCCTTGGCATACATGTAATCCCCTAGCTTGCACAAAACATCATTAGGGATTAATTCTTCCAAAAGTTTTGTTACCTTAATTTCGGTCTTGAGCTTTTGGCGTTGCTCTTGGGTCCACTTTTTTAATTTTAGGACATTTCCCTTCTTATCCCTAGGGGGTTCAAGGCTTTCAACAAGGATGAACCAATCCTCTATGTTCATCATCAAGAATGTTTCCATTCTTGCTCTCCACGCCGGAAAATCTTCTGGATCATATGGAGGTGGAGTATTGATATCCCATCCAAGCTTGTCTTGGAATTCCATCTTCACCCTCTAGCCTTTTGTCTTAGCTCCGGGCGGTTAGTCCGTAGAAGAGCCCCGGGCTCTGATACCACTTGTTGGAGATATTTGGAACGGCTAGAGGGGGGGTGAATAGCGTCAATGGAATTCAATCTCGTTCGTGTCTACAATTTCGTTAGTGCACAGCGGAAATAGAAATAATACAATAACGAAATAGACAATTACACACGAACACGAGTATGTAACGTGGTTCGGAACCGCACGGTTCCTACTCCACGGATCGGGCTCAAACGAGCCCTAGCGATGCCACAAGCACACCACTATGTAATAACTCCTCGGAACAATCCGGAGGTGGAGAAACCTCGTACAATGTATACAACAGTAATACAAGATGAATACAAGTAATATAATGAAATACAAAGCAATACAAGTAAAGAAAACACTTTACAAATGCTCTTTGAATGCTTGATCACTTGGTTGCTTGATATCAACTTGGAGACCCTGATTTGCAGCAGCAAATCGCCCCAAATGCTCTCAAGAAACCCTTGGTTTTTCTTCCATCACGAGCTCCATATATAGCTTCAACCTGTGCTGGAAAAAGTCGATCAGTCGACTGATCGGGACCATCAGTCGACTGATGCCACTGTTGTCGTGAGACAACGGCTAGATCCACGCCGATAAGTCCAATCTGGAATTTTCATCACGACCGATTGTGACCATCGGCCGACCGATGGAGTCCTCATCGACCACCGAGTCTCGACCCATTCTCAGGCCGATTTTCGAGCACCAGTCGACCGATCACACGATCACCGATCGCTGAGCCATCACGACCGCCCACCTCCGCAATGATCAGCTAGGCTATAACCCGCAAATAAACCCTAGTTGATCGGGTCCGCCGACCGCCACATGGCACCACCGACCGCACACCTCAAACATGAGGTTTTAACCCAAGTATGGTTCCCCCATACTTGCTAGACCACCCTTAGCCTAGACCTAAGCCTTCTAGCCACCTCCATCAGCCTCACGCCTCTCGGATCCCTCCAAGTCATCCATGACTTGTTCATCCATCGCGCTAGCCTTCAGGTGCTTCCGTCGGCTATGTCATGCTAACGGTGTCTACACCTCCAAGGCACATTGGACTTACGCCGCCAAGACTCCGCTTGGACTTTACGCCGCCAACAATTGGACTTATGCTGCCAAGACTCCGCTTGGACTTTACGCCGCCAATATCAAACCCTTGTACTTCTCAAATGCCAAGACTCAAGCTTGGACTTTCCCTTGCCAACCCATGTTGGACTTTCCATGCCAAGACCATGCTTGGACTTTCCTTGCCAACCCATGTTGGACTTTTCATGCCAAGACCATGCTTGGACTTTCCTTGCCAAGACCATGCTTGGACTTTCCATGCCAAGACCATGCTTGGACTTTCCTTGCCAACCCATGTTGGACTTTTCATGCCAAGACCATGCTTGGACTTTCCCAATGCCAAGTGTCCCACTTGGACTTTCCATGCCAAGTACTCAAGACTTGGACTTTACCAAATGACAATTACATTGTCATATGTTTTTGTCGAAACATCAAAACATCACTCGAGTCAAACTCGAGTCCTGGTCAATCGTGACCTGGGCCGATTGCACCAACAGTATCTAATGGAGTCCATGCCACTGCAGTATCGTATTTGTTAAATTTCTCAAGAATTTTATCCACATAATGGGATTGACTAAGAACAAGTCCTTCTGCTGTTCTAAGTAATTTAATTCCTAGAATTACATCAGCGAGTCCCATGTCTTTCATGTCAAATCTTGAGTTTAACATATTTTTAGTGGATTTAATTATCTTATCATTACTCCTAATGATAAGTATGTCATCTACGTAGAGACATAAAATAACATAAGCATTTTCTGTGTCTTTTACATAGACACATTTATCGCATGCATTAATTGTAAATCCACTTTCCTTCATGGTATCATCGAATTTTTTATGCCACTGCTTTGGAGCTTGCTTCAAGCCATATAAAGACTTTACCAATCTACAAACTTTGTTTTCTTGCCCTGGTGCAGAAAATCCCTCAGGTTGCTCTATGTAGATTTCTTCTTCTAAATCTCCATTTAGAAAGGCCGTCTTTACATCAATTTGATGTACTTCCAAATTCGATAAAGCGGCAATAGCCAACAATATTCTGATGGAAGTTATTCTTGATACTGGAGAATATGTATCAAAGTAATCAAGGCCTTCACGTTGTCGATAACCTTTAATTACCAATCGTGCCTTGTATTTATCTATCGTGCCATCTGCTTTCATCTTTTTCTTAAAATTCCACTTGCAACCTAGTGGCTGACTTCGTGGAGGAAGATTCACAAGTTCCCAAGTGTGATTTTGCAAGATTGAATCAATTTCAGATGCAATTGCTTCTTTCCGTTGAGGTCCTCAGAGCGACCATCGCCTCTGAGTAATTTTTGGGCTCACTTTCTAACATGAAAGTGATAAAATCTTTTCCGAAGGATTTTGTCACCCGAGCTCTTTTACTTCGTCTGAGCTTTACCTCAACTGGTTTACCAGTCTCTACTTCTTGTGGTTCTAATGCCCGTTTTGAAGAACTTGCTTCATTTTGGGTCTTATATGGAAACACATGTTCAAAGAACGAGGCGTTTCTCGATTCAAAAATCGAATTATTGTGTATCTCTGATATATGCGATTGATACACAAGAAACCGATATGCACTGCTGTTGTTTGCATATCCAATAAATATGCAATCAACAGTCTTTGGTCCTATTTTAATCCTTTTTGGATTAGGTACCAATACTTTGGCAAGACACTCCCACACTCGCAAGTATTTGTAGGAAGGTTGTCTTCCAGTCCATAACTCATAAGGACTCTTCTCTATTTTCTTTCGAGGCACCTTATTTAAAAGGTAATTTGCTGTTAATACAGCTTCCCCCACATGAACTCTGGTAGTCCAGAGCTTAATAGAAGAGCATTTGTCATCTCCTTTAGAGTGCGATTCTTCCGCTCAGCAACACCATTTTGCTGAGGAGAATAAGGAGCGGTTGTTTCATGTCTGATCCCATGATCAGCACATAACTCAGTAAATGGTGATACATATTCACCACCTCTGTCACTCCGAACCACCTTAATTTTCTTATTAAGTTGGTTTTCTACCTCATTTTTATAGAGAATAAATTTCTCTATTGCTTCATCTTTACTTTGAAGAAGATACACATAACAATACTTTGTGTGATCATCAACAAAGGTGATGAAGTATTTGTTCCCACCACGTGTCGGAGTGCTTTTCAGGTCACACACGTCGGTGTGGATTAGGCCAAGTGTTTCGTTGCTTCTTTCAATATGTTGAAAGGATGACCTTGTCAATTTTGCTTCAACACATGTCTCGCATTTATGTTTTAGATCAAGTTGGAATGTAGGTATACTTTGCATGTTAATTAATCTACGCAGTATATCGTAATTAACATGTCCTAGTCTACCATGCCATAAAGTGGAAGACTCAAGCATATACACAGAAGAGCTTTTATTCTTATTTATTTTAGGTCGAATGGCCATTACACTGAGTTTAAACAACTCATCATTTACATAGCCCTTTCCTACAAACATTCCACGTTTAGACAGTACAACTCTGTATGCTTCAAAAACAGTGTGAAAACCATACTTACAGAGCAGTGATCCAGATACTAAATTCTTTCGAATTTCTGGAATATATAGCACTTTGTTCAATGTGAGCTCTTTGTCGGAGGTCATCTTTAGCACCACTTGTCCTTGGCCCTTAATCTCCGCAGTTACTGAATTCCCCATGAACAGCTTGTCTCCATTTTTGATTTCTTCAAAGTTGTGGAGCAGCTCCTGATTACAGCATACATGTCTGGTGGAGCCAGTATCAATCCACCATTGTCGCGGATTGGAACCCATCAGGTTCACCTCAGAGATTACTGCGCAGAGATCCATATCTGATCCTTCGTTCAAATTAGTTTCCTGCTTCTTCTTCGGTTTTTTGCAATCCGAAGATTTGTGACCGACTTTGTTACAGTTGTAACATTTCCCAGAGAACTTCTTCTTGAAGCCACCTCCTTTGGGTTGCATCTTGGAAGCTTTGGAATTCTTCCGTTTCGAGCTTTGACCGTGCTCGACTACGTTGGCTTTTACAGTAGCCTGAGGGAATAACTTTCTTTCTGAACTTTTGTTGTCTTCTTCAATTCGAAGGCGAACAACTAGTTCCTCCACAGTTATTTCCTTTCGCTTATGTTTCAGATAATTCTTGAAGTCCTTCCAGCCAGGAGGCAGTTTTTCAATGCTTGCTACTACTTCAAAGATTTCACTCAGAATCATGCATTTTGAGTGTATCTCGTGCAGAATTACCTGAAGTTCCTAAATATGGCTGATCACTGTTTTGGAATCAACCATTTTATAATCCAAGAATTAGCCAACAATAGATTTCTTGGCTCCAGCTTCCTCTTACTTATATTTCTTGTCCAGAGATTCCCATAAGTCTTTTGTCGTGTCCTTTGTAGCATATACAATGTACAATGAATCGGCAAGACAGTTGAGGATATAGTTACGACACATAAAATCAGAATGATTCCATGTGTCTACAGCAGTGATGGTTTGAGCATCACTTATACCCTCAGAATATTTGGGAGGTTCCTTTGTCAAGACACGAGTCAGATTCAGTGTGGTCAGGTAGAAGAACATCTTCTGCTTCCATCTCTTGAAGTACACCCCGATGAACTTGTCCGGATTTTCCCCATGATTGATTGGTATATTTCCAATCGGGATAGAAGGGGTTGTTAGGTGTTGAGCCTGCTGCATCTCAACATAATTTGTGGTCATCTCAACAGAACAAATTTGTCTTAAGATTGTTGAAAATTTTATTCCACAATCAAGCCGGAATTACAGGGAATAATCCGAATTGAAAATTACAAGAACACAACTCGGACTTATCTGTTGAGATGGTTTTCGTCACCCGTGTAGGAATGAAGACGCCGAGTCCTGCCAAGACGCAGTCTCCTTAAGATAGATTCGTCCCCTCCAGCAGTGCTACGAGGTGACGTAGGACGTCTGTCTCCCAAGATAAAACGGCGAAATCACTAGCACAACCTAGCGCAGGTTGTAGTGGCGACTTGATCAGTGTATCTGAACACTATCACAGGGTCTGTCGAGCGAAGGATAACTCAGCAGAATGAAGGAAGGAAGGTGGAGATTAACTCTCTTTTCGAAGAAAGTTGGAAAAGAAATAACCTTTCTTCTTTTCTTTTCCCTTTCTTTCTCTCTTCTCTCTTTATTTTTCTCTTCTCTCTTTCTTTCTCTCCACGAACAAGAAAATTTGATCTGCCCTCTCCTTGCTTTCTCCTCTCCTTTTAAAGAAGGAGTGCTCTTCTATGCTCATGCCACCTCCTCCTCTAGGTGGCTTCATGTGGCATTCCCTTCACATGATTATGCCACCTCCATCTCTAGGTGGCTTAATGTGGCACCTTCTTTAAGCATGTAAGCCACATGGAAGCCAATGTGGCTTTAACCATGCCACATGTTTCAACCATGAAGAACATGTGAAGCATGAGATGACATTTTAACCATGAAGAGCTTTCTAATAATGGGCTTAGCCTTCTTAATTAGGCTTTGGCCCATTAAGCCTTAATGATATATAAAGCCTATTTAGCTTTAATCAATGGTTAGGTCTTAAATATGTGCTTAATCAAGGCTTAAGCCTTAATCACATTATGTAAGTAATCTAATTTTGCACATATATGAGGAGTGAGCAAGCAAGATATATTGTGGTAAATTCTAACTTGTCTTTATGACCATATCACCTTTTGATTGGTCTAATACGTGCAATAGTGTTCTCATAAGAACCATTTTGAGTTCGTGTAATCCGGGCCCTAGATTAGCACACTCTTTTGCACTATTTACCACTATTATGTCGTTTAAATGTGGAACTAATTTTATCCACTATGCAATTTTCCATTCATATTATCTAACATCCCCTTCCCTGATCCACTGCTTGCCCCATCTTCCATGCTGCTCGCGCGTAGCACCGGCCAGCCTCCATCGGCGTGATCTGCCCTGCACGCAATCTCGCTCCGTCGTGTCGCCATTCCTCATCCTCGCGTCGCCACCCACAGCGTCGTTGATGCCTGCTTCTGGGTCGTCGCCCGCTGCTCCTCTTCCTCCGTGCTAGCTGTCGCCTGCCTCTCCAGGTGGCACATCGCACCGGCGACCTGTCTCCCTTATGTACAATGCTCAATGTCTTCCCCTCCCTCTGCCTTATTATGATTTTGCACCGCTGCTATTTCCAATATCGTCGATCTGCTCGACCGCTGGTGAACTCGGGTTCGAGCTATTTGGGTAAGAGGAGAAGGCGATGGGGATGAGATGAGTTTACGAGGAGAAGCTCCGGAGCGGAAATCTTCAACATGATCCGATGATGAGTCCTGGTTTGGGTTCTGCTCATTGCCCTTGTTGTCTCTCCCTCGTAAACTTTAATCCAGAGAAAGGGGAATGGATCATCACTTATGTCTGGCATGATGTTGCTAGTGGGGTAAAAATACTAGTTCAGGGGCTGGAGGATTGCTGCAATTCTCAGTTGGTATTCCTTCACTGTTGTTGTATTCAGGAACCAGTGTTGTGCTTGGAGGACTTTGATTATGATAGAATCTTGAAAGTATAGATGGTTAACACAAACTGCATATTAGGTGTGTGGTTCTGTGATCTCTTTAGAATTTAGTGCATGGTTATATTGGTTATGTGATTTACTTATGTTATATTGTAGTTATCCTTTACGTTATTACTAGAATTGCTTTGATACTATATTTGCTGGACCTTTGGATTCTAGAATGTCTGCTTATCATTAACTTATAGTTATTGATTGATATTATTGTTATACGTGCCTATTTATTGCTGAGATATAAATTGGTAGATATAGTTCATAAATATTTACCTATTATTTGTTGGATTGGTATCATGATTGGACTAGTGAAATAGTATAATCAAGATGAGATTAATCGTTAGCTGATATATAACTTTTCTTCTATCTCAGCTGCAAGTTATGTCTCCCATTCGTGGTTGAGAGGATATGCAGTAGAGGATTTATAACTTTTCTCTTATCTCGGCTACCAGCTATGTCTCCCATTCGTGGTTGAGAGGGTCTGCAGTAGAGGATTTATAATTTTTTTCCTATCTCAGCTGCCAGCTATGTCTCTCATTCATGGTTGAGAGGGTCTACAGTAGAGGTTTCCTACTTTTGAACTATGGTTGCATTTGTATATCTGTGGTTGATTATGTCTCTCATTCGTAGTTGAGAGAATCTACCATGGAATTATACTCTTGAACTACTCGTTCGAAGTTAGTGATAGTTGGAATCGTATATCGTCTGTAGCTAGATAGCTACCTTACATCTTGACTGCCCACGAGACCCGGTCATGGTAGCAAGTTGTTGCGTGCAGTCCATAGCTAGATAGTTATACTCTGTCTGCCCACGAGACCCGATCGTGGTAGTATGTCATTGCCCGCAAACATTGAGTCTTTTATTGCCTGTCTACCCACGAGTCCCAGTCATGGTAGCATGTTGTTGCGCATAGACAGTGCTCTATATATTGCCTATCTTCCCACGAGTCCCGATCGTGGTAGCATGTTGTTGCCTGCAAATAGTGCCCTTTGTATTACCTCGAGAGCCACGAGGCTTTGTCGCGGTATTTTGATATTTATTGCTTGTAGATTGCAATAGGTTGTATATATTACAGATGCATTTATTATATTGCTGACCAAGTTTGTAGCGGATTGATATTGGTACTCTGAGGTTTGGGTGACTCTAGTTTGTTTCCTTTGACTTCCATTATGTCCATTATGATTATGCACTATTTTCTATCCACTCACTGAGTGGTTGTACTCACCCCCTCTTCTCTTATCCTCCAGGTTAGCTGATAGAGGATGAGTCTAGTTGGCTTACCTTCTCGCCGCTCAAAGAGTCCCTTGTCGTGCTGGTCCCACTTCATCGTCGAGATGTCGATTTGTCTTTCTTTATTGTTGTCGCATTTTGTTTATATATTTGGATTTTGTTGCAATTGTATTTGGTGTCATAAAACTAATTTACTTTTAATTGATATATATTTTTTAGTCGTGCATGCATGCAGTCAATTAAATAATTATATTTCTATATTATTTCGAGGTTTTTCCCAGATCTGGTTCTAGTATTGTATTTCTGAATATTGTCACTAAGGGGCTCTTTCGTCATTTGGATGACTATTATGTCCCTCGGGGTGTGACAGTTTGTGCAAAGAGCATCACTCCTTAGTTTTGATGTATGAATCATAATTAAAATTAGGATTTACTTGTGTTCTCATATGAGTGTTAAGTGTGCAGGCTTAACAGGAAGTTTTAGTAGGTCGTGTTGATCAGATACTATGCAGATGTCTTGACAGATCAAGAGGACTGGGCACCAGGATTGAAGTTCAGATGGGTCAAGTGGACTGGACATTTGGCATAAAGATTGGTTGGGTCAAGATACCAGACAATCGACAAAAAGATCAACTGGGTCAGGTAGACTAGACACCTAGTGGAAGCCTTGGTGGGTCAGATCGGGTGTCAAGAATGGTAAGTCCGACAGGGTAAGCCTCGAGTGGAGAGGTGAGGCTAAGTCCTCTATAGGGGGGATAAAGCTAAGCGTCGATCTGACGGATAGTCTGCGTGGGACTTAAAAGTCGAGATCGAGCAGTATTACTACTGCTATTATATATTATTCTGTTTTCTTTTACTAATCTTATTTTGTAGGGATCAGTTGACCGAAAGAATTCCAATCGACTGAGAATGGTCTAGTGGACTGGATACCCAGTTGGCAAGATTAGCTGGTGATCGATAGAGGATCTGGCAGCCCAGATGGAAAGATTCCAGTCGACTGAGGAAGTCCAGTCGACTGGAGAGGCAATCTTCCTGATGTGGAGCCGGGTGACCTAGAGTCGACTGGGGCATGTTCAGTCGACTTGAAGACCCAAAGTACCATATCGACGAGTTGATGTGAAGTTGACTTGAGGGCATTCCAGTCGACTGGAAAAGATTTATAAAATAAATACACGATCATCTCCAATTACAACTGATCTACTACGTCCAAGTGCTGCTACTAATTGTCTTCATCCACAAGAGCTTCATCCCTTCACAAAGATACAATTCCTACACTCCGTGCCTACTTCGATAGCTCCAAAAGTATCGGTATAATTTAACTTTTAATACTTGTACTTCACTTTTTGTACTTAATTTCAAAGAGAAGGTAGAGTGCTATCTATCTCTTATTCTTTGTAAAAAGCGAACCCCTCGAAGTCGAGAGTTCTCAAGTCGAAGGGCATTATAGTGTATTGCCCATCGAGTTAGCTCTCGAAGAGCTACAGTCATTGGAGTAGCAACCCCTCTAGGGTTGTGAACCAAGTAAGTACTTTGTCTCAATTTTATTTATTCTACTACATACTCTTACTTCTAAAGATTTCATATTTTAAAATAAAAATAAGTTTTAAAATTTCTAAAGAAAAATTTGTAACCTCCAAGATTCACCCCCCTCTCTCGGAGAATTTCGATCCTACAGAAAGTGGAGCCAAATTACTTGAGACAGTAAATAAATATTACCGAGTCCCACTATGAGAGATTCGAGATCCTCTGGATGAGATCTCTTGTACGCTTATTACTTTTGGTTATTTCTTGAGGTCCTAATTCAGAGTTTGCTACTTTAGTCTATTTATCAATGGTTCTAAAGATAAATTGAGATATGAGGGACAGGTCTAGAAAAGCAGCTGAGTTGTAGCTTATAGATTCGAGTTTGGGAAAAGGAAGACCAATTGACAATACATCATTATCAAATATTCACCGTGTCACGCCCCGAGAGTATGTCGAGCCGAAAAAAAATGGACAACATCTTCCCTGTACGTGACACCATATCCTATTGATACAAGCCTTTCGACCATAACCACAACAACATATATAAATGTATATGTAACAAAACACAGCGGAAACTATCAAATAGAGTAAAAACACTCGACATCCCTGCATACCGGTATGACTAACACAAAAATAAGAAAGTACCGTAACCAAAATCAGAAAGAACAAGTACAACACCAACATTGTCCAACACCACAAACCATCAAATGAAACTAAGTCCATAACAAAACGCCTACGATAAACCAAAAGTCAGTGTTAAGGCAATCTCTTGTCGTGATATGGTTTTGATGTGTGTGGCAAAGGGTTTAAGTTAGGGTATTATTATGGTTTGATATGTGCGTTGGAGTCTTGTAGGACTTAGTAATTCGCACATGGAGCCTTGGCGGGTTCACCACTCAGAACCTCGTGTTTGAGTCGGAGAAGGAGCATTGCAGAGTCGTGCGCTTGATGCTATCGAGGGACCGCCGGACGAGATGACTTGAAGCGAAGCCAAGGAAGCAGACTTCGAAGGCAAGAGACGCGAAGGAGCATTGCAGAGTCGTGCGCCTGATGCTGCCGAGGGACGTGGCCACGAACGAAGAGAGCTTCGGTGAGGGACTTCAAGTGAGATGAGAGAATGAGTGAATTGTAAGTAGCTCATTAGGTGAACTTGGCCGAATGGCTAAGTGTCGAATGAGTTTTCCCGACATCAATCGACTTCCATGGAAAGGCAGTCGACTGCTCTGAGTCGAATAGGTTCGACTGGTATCCGACTGAGTCAAGAGTGGATTTTAGCCAGATCAATCGTCATATGATGGCAATCGATCGCTAAGACCATCAATGATCCGCTGAAGGCGCAATGATCGTCAAGAGGGTTTGGGCCACATAATCCGCCATAGCCAATCGATACGATTAGAGGTAGAATGATCGATGGGATCCATCACCGATCGCCAAGTGTTCCGCTGACTACAACGGCGGGATCCGACGTGGTCGAGGTCTTTGAAGTGGCGACGCAATCGCCAAGGGCAAAGAATGAATCGTGGCGCTAACGGAAGAAATCAGCCCTCTCTATAAAAAGAGAGGGTGTGGAATTTTGGATGGCTAATGCTTATATTCCAAACCATCATCCAAGTGCTCCACAAGTGATAAACTCCTTCTTCTAGATCTCTTTCACATCTATTGTAAAAGAAGAAGTGTTCTTGAGTTGTAAGGGTTACCTCCACCTAGCTTAGTGCAAAGGAGAGACCGATAGTGATTTGGTTGCGGAGTGATTCACCGAGGACGAATCGGGGACCGTGGATTAGCGGCGTAGCCGTGAACCACATTATATTTCGTGTTATCATTGTTTGTATTCTTCTTTGTTTATTTGCTTATCTTTATTAGTATTCTGCTTGCGCTAACAATTGTCTAGACGAGCAAATTCCACCATCCAATGACAAAGGGCTATTCACCCCCCTCTAGCCGGCCGATCAATCCCCTACAAGTGGTATCAGAGCCAAGAAAAGATTGTCGAGGACTAACCGCCACAACAAGCACATTCAAGGATGGTTGGCTCAAACATTCACCCACCAAAATTCGAAGGTGAATTCTCTTGGTGGAAAAAGAGAATGGAGGTATTTTTCGAGACCGATTTTGAAATCTTATTAATTATGAAAAATGTTTTCGAGATGTCTAGGAATGAAGAAGGGGAGCTATTGGAAAAATCAAGATGGAGCAAAAGACAAAGAGAGGAGTACTTGGCGAATTCAAAGGTCAAGCATCACCTCTACAATGTACTCTCCCAACAAGAAGTAAATAGGATAGGGGAGTGTGCTAGCGCCAAGGAAATGTGGGAGAAATTAATAGAAATTCATGAAGGCACATCCGAGGCAAAACTAGCAAGGAGAGATGTTCTTCGCTCCCAATTATCCAACATCAAACTCGAAAAGGGAGAGAAGGTAAAATCCCTTCACTCTAGATTTAAGGAAATTCTAACCGGCTTGACAAGTGTAGGTGAAAGGCTCTCTAACCGGGATATGGTAATGAAGGTCATAGATGCCTTTTCCCGGTCCTCAAGATGGAGCTCCATGGTGGACTCGTTTTACATCTCCAAGAACTTAGAAGTGAGCACCTTGGAGGAGTTCTTCTCAACAATGGAGCTCCACGAAACGAGGCTTGAAGGAATACAAGAAGAGCCAAAGTTTCAACCTTCAAGAGGAGTAGCCTTGATGGCACACAAGGGGAAGAAGAAGATAGAGATCCCCTCCTCCTCCGATGATGAAGCATCTTCATCCTCCTCCATGGATAGCACGGAAGAAGTCTATATGGTAAGGAGGGTAAGGCGTGCTTTAAAAGGTTTTAGATTTAATAAATATAATGATAGGAGTAGAAGACCAAGGGGGAAAATTATTTGCTACAATTGCCAAGGAGAGGGACACATAAGGGACAATTGTCCTCTCCTAAACAAGAGCAAAGAAGAAAGAAAGAAGAAAGAAGAAAAGAAGAAGAAAAAGGGGAGCAAAAAGAAGGAAGAAGAGAAGAAGGCCAAAGAAAAAGGGAAGGCCAAGGCATTCAAAGCAAAGACATGGGATGATCCTTCTTCCTCATCATCTTCATCATCATCGGAAGAGGAGAATGCTTTTGTCACAAATTTGGCATTGATGACTTTTGACGACTTGGATTGCTCCTCCTCCGAAAATGAAGGATCAAGCTCAAGTGGAGAGAGCTCAAGTGAAGGGGGAGTCTCCTCTACATCCTCATCATCGGAAGAGGATTTGGTAAGTGAGGTAACAAATCTACCCTCTAAGCAAATAATGTCTATGATTTCTAGCCTCACTAGGGATTTATTTAGAGCAAAGAAGAAAAATAAAACCATGCTCGATCAAATTAAAGATTTAGAGCAAAAATTAGAAAAAGCATGTTTTAATGATAATGATGATGATGCATGCTCACATGATAACTATATGTCATTTAATGTTAGTGATGCATGTATGAATGAAAATAGGGCTTTAAGGGAAAAGGTAGACTATTTGACCAAAGCCCTAGAAAAGTTTACTATAGGCTCCAACACCTTGAACATGATCATAGGGAGTCAAAGGGCAAGTTTTAACAAAAAAGGCCTAGGATATAAGGAAAAGAAAAATGAAAAGGCCTATAAATGCCTAATAGCTAGGGGACAAGATAAAAAGAAGGTAATAGCTAGAAAATGGATCCCCAAGGAGTTTTTAGTGAACCCCATAGGCAAGAATTTATATTGGGTTCCAAAATCCATCCTTAAGGGTTAGGAAAACCCTAGGATAGTCAACCATATGGACTTTACCTATATCATATTTTTGGTTGACTTAGGATGGCGAGACATAATTTTTGAAATAGTGTTAGGTGATGATAATGCACCTAAAAATAGATAATTCATGCTTTACGTGAGATTTGCTTTATTATCATCATATAATACCTAATGCATGATCACAATTTGATGAATACACTTGTTTCATGATCATAATGTGAACTTAATTCATATATATCTTTATGATCATATGGAATGTTAGGATGATACTTAACCTTGATATAATTGCATGAAAATAATGGTTAAGTATATACAAATACCTTTAGGATACATCTCACACTCACTATAGGCTACTTTGATTGAAAACTTAGCATGAGTGAGATGTTAGGATGATACAAATGTCCACTAATGCCTATGGCATTTAGATGGTCATTTAAAGGTATCAAAATAGCAATAATAGACCAATCATGGGGAAGACTTATGTTTAATTCATAGACATATTGCCCAAAGATCATGGTTGGATATTTCATATGTTTTCAAAACAATTTCTTACTTTAAAATCTGTGTATTCATGTTTTGAAACAATCCAAAGCAAGACTAAGTGTTAAAATGGATACTAACATGATTAAAAACCTAGTGGTTTTTAAAGCTTTTGGATTTTTGTAAAATACTTGAAAATATAATGATTTTTCATAGAAAACTATTTTTCATTGATAGATATACTTACAAGAAATGTGTTCCCCAAATTTCACTATTTTTCGAATTTTCTGGAATTAATAATGCATTTCAAATTCATCCGTAAAATCAAAATTCGATCCTTTGTACGCCGATCGCCATACGATAGATAGAATGATCGATGGATCAGAATGAGTACGAACTGATTTCATCAGGTTTTTGATTGATTTTGGTTTTTCTTTTTCTCTAGACTTGATGTCATGCTATATAAACCTTGTTAATTATTTTTGATAGTGTCAAAGGGGGAGAAATGTATATGTTTAAGTAAGGGGGAATATATCTAGGGGAGTTTCATGTATTAAGGGGGAGAGTTACTAATCATGTTTACTTACATGCTTTCTTTCCTTAATAGTTTATCAAATGTTTTTACCTAACTTAAACGAATTGCCACACATCAAAAAGGGAGAGATTGTTAGGGCAATCTCTTGTCGTGATATGGTTTTGATGTGTGTGGCAAAGGGTTTAAGTTAGGGTGTTATTATGGTTTGATATGTGCGTTGGAGTCTTGCAGGACTTAGTTATTCGCACATGGAGCCTTGGCGGGTTCACCACTCAGAACCTCGTGTTTGAGTTGGAGAAGGAGCATTGCAGAGCCGTGCGTTTGATGCTGCTGAGGGACCGCCGGACGAGATGACTTGAAGCGAAGCCAAAGAAGTAGACTTCGGAGGCAAGAGACGCGAAGGAGCATTGCAGAGTCGTGCGCCTGATGTTGTCGAGGGACGTGGCCGCGAAAGAAAGAGAGCTTTGGCGAGGGACTTCGAGTGAGATGAGAGAATGAGTGAATTGTAAGTAGCTCATTAGGTGAACTTGGCCGAATGGCTAAGTGTCGGATGAGTTTTCGACATCGCGATCGCCATGGAATGGTAGTCGATCGCTCGAGTCGAATAGGTTCGACCGTATCCGATCGAGTCAAGAGTGGATTTTGGCCCGCAATGATCGTCATATGAGCCGATCGCCAAGACCATCGATCCGGGTCAAGAGGATTTGGGCCGACCGCTGTAGCGATCGGGCGGCCGATCGACTACGGAGGCAGCAGTCGACTAATGGGATCCATCAGTCGACTGCCAAGTGTTCCGTTGGACTACAATGGTCGGGATCCGATGTGGTCGGAGGCCGTTGAAGTGGCGGCAGTCGACTGCCAAGGGCAGCAGTCGACTGGTGGCGGCCAACGGGAAGAAATCAACCCTCTCTATAAAAAGAGAGAGTGTGGAATTTTGGATGGCTAATGCTTATATTCCAAACCATCATCCAAGTGCTCCACAAGTGATAAACTCCTTCTTCTAGATCTCTTTCACATCTATTGTAAAAGAAGGAGTGTTCTTGAGTTGTAAGGGTTACCTCCACCTAGCTTAGTGCAAAGGAGAGACCGATAGTGATTTGGTTGCGGAGTGATTCACCGAGGACGAATCGGGGACCGTGGATTAGCGGCGTAGCCGTGAACCACGTTATATTTTGTGTTAACATTAGTTTATATTCTTCTTTGTTTATTTGCTTGTCTTTATTAGTATTCCGCTTGCGCTAACAATTGTCTAGACGAGCAAATTCCACCATCCAACGACAAAGGGCTATTCACCCCCTCTAGCCGACCGATCGATCCCCTACAGTCAGGACCCTCGAAAGTGAGATGAGATGATGTCAGCCAGCGATGCTCCAAGCCCATCACGAAGTCGGCTACTTATTACCTGGGGGACAAGAAACCCAGGGTCTGTAGTGGTGAGTATAGAACTCAGGGGTAATAAGAATAGAAGTGCATGCATAATATATATATCACATGCAAGTCAACAATATATTGTCTAAAGGTATAACAAATATACACCAGTATGATATAACAACTGTATAACTAACAGATCAACAATAATAACATAGGGTACTAACATACATGATGATCGACAATGGTACAACTCATACAACCTGAGTATAAGTACCATAATACAACACCTACAATATGATAGAATAATACTAACTCTATAATCATCAAAACCACCATACTAACATTCTATAGCAAATACAACAATGAACTGGGTCCATCCTGTATCACCTCAAGGTACTGATCAAAAGTATATAACGGTCTGACCAACTCAACACTGGTAATCCATACACGACCATATAGAATATGCAAGTGGAATGCAAGATGATGTACAATCAAATGCAGCAAGCATAGCTCAAACAAATGCAACATCACAACGATCATATATATACACTCAATCTATATATATTTTCATCACCCTCAACTATATATATATATATATATATGCAAACGCCATCTACCACGGCAATGCAGATGCATGGTCATGCCTGCACACCCTACTCGCTACTATGACCCCTATGTGGCCTAGGTGGCACGACATGACAATTGTCCCAACTCTCACCGCTCTAGAGTGATCGAGTGGGCAATATGAACAAGTAGCATATAAGCGTAAAGAGTTAGCTATGCAACGGGGGTCCCTACTGCTGGCCACTTCGATTGTCACTACCCATGAGTGGTCGAGTGTCACACACCCAGGACAACTACACGCTACTCCAACAACCATTGTCAATAGTGGGGCGAGTGCGGCACAACAAATGCTCTGTCCTCACACCAGTTACTCCGCCACGAGTAATCTGGGAGGTAGGATGACTGACGATCCTCTCAACCATAAGGGAGACCAAGTCACCAGCATCTATGTAAATGACATGAATGCACAATCATACATAGATACATCCACCACATACTCTCTATCCTACAGAGAGTCATACTCAACTGATCAACACACTCTCTATCCAGCAGAGAGTCATACTCAATTAATCAATACACTCTCTATCCTGCAGAGAGTCATACTCAATTGATCAACACACTCTCTATCATGCAATGAGTCATACTCAACTGATCACAACGAATCTAGGACCACTGGTCCGTAGTGACACCCTATCCACAATCCACATGACCATACATAAACACATGATCCGAAATGGATATGTGATCCGTAACCATCATACCACGTAAGGAATGTAATATGACAATCAACTCTATATATAGGTCATAACCCATCCCCTAGATGAATTGTCTAAATTGTACAATTCATATCTACAACTGAATTTAGCTACGTACACGTAGGTAAACCACTATAGGTGAACTTACCATAAACTCTATATTTCATAATAATGATGAATGAATAGATAACAACAATGACAGAGCAGATAACAACAATGACAGTATTTAAGTGTAAAGGCAAGTATCAAGAAATAGAAAAATTAGAGTGGAGTCAAGATCAAAGTGATAACAATATGCAATTAAATGCATCTGGGATTAGCTACTACCTGACAAGGGTAGAAAATATTACCCACCTACAATAAAGCTCGTAATAATAATATCATCACGACTGCAGTCATGTCTCGTATCCACGTCCTGCACATATCATAACATTATGGTTAAGTGCAAGCATACAACGAATGATCGAATTGAATCCTACATCGACTTCGTATTCGGATCAACTAGATTGATTTAGTTATCCAATTAACCTAATCAAGCCTTCACATTAATCCCTCAACTTGTACAGTTAACACCGTAATTAAACCCACCGTTTCTAATTAGCGAAAATGCTAACTTACAACATTCAACTCCATACACCAAATTCTGCATTCACAAAATAATTCACAACCCAAATAACTATTTAACCATTTACAACCCCCCAATAACTGGGCACAACCCGAGTATCCCCCATACACAAACATCCACTGTATCAACCTCCGTTTGCCCATATCATGGAGCTAATCTCTCACACTCATTGTTACAACCATCACAACCCCATAATTACACCAAATTAAAGATCTAACCACCCTAATTGAAACACTCATCGCAACCCAGCTCCATCCATAGCTGTTCGCAGCCATTCACTGTCATTCACAGCTTACACCCACAGCTCAAATCTCCCAATTCAACCTCAATTGAACTAACCTTGCCATCAACATCTCCCTTCACCAGAACTGAGCTTCCCCAGCTCGTTCCCAGCCCACACACAGAACACGTATAGCATACAAACATGATAGAATCATAAATCAATGCAAACCTTGCCTCAACCTTGATCCAACCCTTCGATCCACACTGCCACCCCCTCCTTGAACCCACAAATTGGCACCCACAGTCCTCTACTCAATAGCAAATCCACACAATCGAAATGGACTGAAAAGAAAGAGGAAAATCAAGACATATACCAACAATTGGAGCTATGCCATCGTCGCTTCCCTTATCCCCTATTCACCGACTCAAGGTCATTGCCCAAACACAAATCCACGCTCAACCAAGGAAAATCACAGCAATGATTTTGAGCTCATCCAAGGTAAGGAGAAGGTCGACCCTTACCTAGCTACCGTGATGGTAGGCAATGAAATCCCCCACATTGGGGGCTCAGCTCGCTACCCAAAGAATAGCCTCCACCCAACTGCTCGGTCGATGTTTTTTTCCCCCAGCTGGATCTTCCACCGAAGAGGCGTTGACTTTTCTTCCCTCCGGTCGGCCAAGCGTCGGCCACAAGGAAGAGAGGTGTGTAGGGGATCGATCGGTGTGTATGTGGTTGGGCGGCTAGAGAGGGGTGAATAGCCCTCAATCGTTCGATGGTGGAATTCGCTCGTTCTCGTTGCGTGCTCGTCTACAATTATTATTAGCACAACGGAATACTAATACAAATATGAATACTAACAATAAATAAGCATACGCAAACACACACGATATACATGGTTCGGAACTGAATGGTTCTTACTCCACGGGCAAACTCACCGAGCTCTAGTTATGCGCATGCCACTAACTAAACTCCTTCTCGACTACACGTCGGAGGTGGAGAAATCTCGTACAAGCTATTACAACAGTAATACTATAAGAAATACAAAGACACAAGAAATACAAGTAAAGAATGCTTTACAACTCTTTGCTTTGAACCCTTTCTTGTTGCTTGCTTTGGATGGCTCTTGAAGGACTGGAATGCAGCAGCAATTCCCCTCCAAATAGCTTCCTTAAAGTCTTGGCGAAATCCTCCCACTTGAGCTCCATTTATAACATACATCAAGCTATTTTCGCGCCCAACAGTCCACTGCCAAAAGGCCCCAGTTGACTGCCCCTGTAGCTGTTGTCTCACAACGTCCATATCCACGTTGGATAAGTTCCAACTGATCACCTACTACCGATGATCGATCGTGCCCATCACGATGGTGACTAATAGTCGGCGCGATCGGCTACAGGCGTTCGTGCTCACGACATTCCCATCGATCGATTGCCATCTCGGCGATCATTGCTGTCGTATCGATCGACTACCGATCCATGATCGCTAAGCCAAAACCGCTGATCTAACACGGTCCGAACCCTAGTCGACTTGGACCCGATCGTGACACCTATGCCCATCATTGCCGGGCAAAACCTCAAACACTAAGTTGTTTGAGCATCCGACCGTCGGGTAAACCCTCAAACATCAAGTTTGAGCCTCCGACACTCAGTCTTAGCCACTTGGCCAAGTCCACCTTATCCCTCATGGAGTTCCCCATCGAAGCTCTCTTCCCTCGGCCTACGTCCCTCGGATGCGCCAAGCGCACGACTTCGCAATGCAATCCTTCGCATCTCATGCCCTCGAAGTATGCTTCCCTTGGGCCTCACTCCATTCGCTCCCCATCCGACGGTCCCTCGAATGCACCAAGTGCACGGCTTTACAATGCCATCCTTCACCGACTCAAGGACCCCGAGCCTAGTGAACTTGTCAAGTCCTCAAGACTTTTCACATGCACCAAGCGCACGGCTTCGCAATGTATTTCTCACCAAGCACCAAGCGCACGGCTTCACAATGCTTTGGACTTTTCCACACCAAGCTCCATGCTTAGATTTTCCATGCCAACTCCATGTTGGACTTTTCCATGACAATCCCATGTCATGAGTTTTGTCTATCATCAAAATACTATCAAGGTACTGCTCAAGTCAAACTCGAGTCAACCTGGGCCGATTGCACCAATAATCTCCCCCTTTTTGATGATTGACAAAACTACCATCTCAAGTCTACCAATTCTCCCATATTGGCAATTCTCACATCCCAAATGAGAATTCCAAACCTAATTGATAACTTGGTAACTTCTCCTCCTTTTTGACATTACATCAAAAAGGTCCTCCCCAAGGGTATGAATGTCTCATATCCCAATGAGATCTTACAATCTCTCCCTTGGAGGAACACATGCCTACAATCTTTCTAGTGATCCCATATCACTTAAAGAGAGGCAACCCAATTTTCCTCCCATGAGGAAATACATATCCATCCTCCCATGATGGATACCTCCCCCTAGAGGCTTGCTCCCCCTTGACCATTGCACCAACAATGTCCTTGGAGAGTCCCTAAGCCAATAGGAACATTTAACCAATCAAAATTAAGGCAAAGTTCAACAATGAACACTTTTCCACCTTAAAATTGATACTCTCTCTAAACCCATCTCCTAATCCATGTCCAATGGATTTCCACCCTTTCTAATGCTCTCCCAAGCATATCCTAGGGTTAGGAGTGGTTAGGGGACCTTAACAAGCTGAGCATGGGCCTAACCAACATCGATCATTGGCCTCCTAGCGATCGGTGATATACATTGCATTTTGACATTCGAAATGGATTTTTGAAATCCATAAGTAAATATACATAAGTTTAAAATTCTTGAAATTTGGTATGTATATTACTTATCATAAATACTATGGGTGAAAAATATTTGAAAATTATTTTACTTACTAAATTAAGAGATTGACACAAAGTCCAAAAGTTAAGAAAAGCTTCAATAAAGAGCCCTCTTTGTATCATCCCATTCAATGGTGATAGCTATCAAAAGATAGGCTTCACCAAGGTTTTTCAAAATGTTTTTGAAACCTTTAATTTCTTTTTCCTAAAAATCTCACTTATATCTAGATGTGTAAAACACATACAAGTCAAGTTTCTAGTGAGATGTGGGTTTTTATTCTTTTAATGGTTTCATGCATATTTCTAGACAATATTATTTGATTCCCATCAAATCATGCCATAGTCCTTAATTTCATTTTATTTATATGCATGATGATGATTATGGCATAAATATAATTTAAGCATGTGCCAAAATCATGATGTCATGGCATGTGAATGGCATTTAAGCATACATGACATATAAAAATACTTCTAAACATGATCATGACATTTTTATAGATAAAAATGAAAATGATGTCATATCATGGCAAGACAAATAAATCATGGCAAGTAAAATATGCTAAGGTATAGAATACCTAAGTGTTGAATTCAAATTGTCATTTCTAGGATTAAGTCCACTTTTGCCTTAATGCCATTTATCTTCCAAGTGTGCAATAAACCCAAAATGGCACACCAATACCTCTAAGACCTAATTGTGCCAATTTAATCATTTTTCAACTTCTCAAAGCATATTGGCACACCCTAATGTGTCAACTCTATTATGGTTAGGTTAACTACCCATCCACTTAGGGTTGACACACCCTAACCCTTCTAGCGTGAATTGATCATGCTCCTAGGAACCCAATACCTATTGGAGCTCCTTGGGTTAACAAGGTATTCTCTAGGGATAACTTCCCTAGATACCTTCCTAATGACCCTTTTAGGCTTTAAAGCCATAGTCTTTTGGGTCTTTCCTAGGTCAACTCTAGAGGTGACTCCTCCTTTGACCTTCCTAGTGGCTACATTTGATTTCTTTGAGGTCTTAGCCACTAAGCAAACACCATGGCTAGTCTTAGGGATAACTTCCCTATTAGCCTTAGTTTTTCTAGACCTAGAAATTGTTCCATAATCAAATGGAACATTATGATAAGTCTTCTTGGGCTTAGGTTTGTGACCCAAACCTTCCTTGCCCTTAGACCATTTTTGAACCTTAGGTCTTGACTTTTGGGCATTTGACCCTAGAATTGAATTTTCTATGATTCTAAGGGTTTTCTCTATTCTCTCAAGTCTTGACCTCAAGACTTGGTTTTCTAGCTCTAATTTTCCCAATTTTGAGTTTTCATTTATCTTTTGGGAAACATTCTTCTTCTTAGGCATATGCCTAGATTTCTTGGGGTTAATGCCCAAGTTTTCTTCTATTCTCCTAATGGATTCCCTAGGCAAGATAGTTCTAGTGTTATTGGTCCTAGGTTTGTCCTTAGAGAAACTAACATGCTTAGCACCTAGACAAACATATTTCTTCCTACTAGCATGCTTTTCATTGATAATTGCAAGAGAGCTAAAATAATTCTTAGCATGCTTTTTAACTTTAGGAATTGAAGGTGCATAATTTAAATTTACCTTAGGGTTAGCTTGGGAAGCTCCCCCTACATGAGATACACCTTCTTGCCCTTTCTTCCTCCCCCTAGGGCATTGGCTTCGGTAGTGCCCCTTTTGATTGTATTTAAAGCACACAATGTGCTCTTTGCTTCTAGTTGTGGGGACTCCGGCATTCTTTGACTTTGGGTTGACTTTTGGTGCCGATGCTTTTTCCTTAGCCAATTTAGGTCATTTGCTCTTGTAATACCCTTTCTCCCTACACTCAAAGCATATTATGTGTTTTTTATTTAAAATAACAACACTTGAGTTACCTAGGGAGGTGGAGGATTCTTCTTGATCACATCTTCCGGAGGTAGATGCTTCGTTTCGACTTTGCTCCGGAATAGAAACCCTTTCCTCGCCCTCAATGCTAGAGGTGGAGGTCTCCACTAAATTATCAACATCTTCAAATGTTGTGGGTGCTTCTTCCTCGGCATTCTCCTCTACTTGTACCGGTTGGGAATTTTCTTGGAATTTCATTATCTTATTCCATAGCTCCCTTGCATCCCTATAGTCACCCATCTAGACCAAATATGGTTAGGTAACAAATCACTAAGTAATTTTATTACCTTGAGATTTGTCTTGAAGTCTTTAATTTGATCTTGGGTTCACCTTGACTTCTCAATTGGCTTATTGTATTTGTCCCTAGGCATCTCAAAACCATTTTCTATAATAATCATAAAATCAAAGTCGGTTTCGAGATATACCTCCATCCGTTTCTTCAACCAAGCAAAATCTCCATCGAATTTCGATGGATGGATGTTGTAGCCGGCCATCTTGTAGTGCTTGTTCGGCGGTTAGTCCTCGACAAGCGCCTTGGCTCTGATACCACTTGTAGGGGATCGATCGGTGTGTATGTGGTTGGCCGGCTAGAGGGGGGTGAATTGCCCTCAATCGTTCGATGGTGGAATTCGCTCGTTCTCATTGCGTGCTCGTCTACAATTGTTGTTAGCGCAGCGGAATACTAATACAAATATGAATACTAACAACAAATAAGCATACGCAAACACACACAATATATGTAGTTCGGAACCGAATGGTTCCTACTCCACGGGCGAGCTCACCGAGCTCTAGTTATGTGCACGACACTAACTAAACTCCTTCTCGACTATACGTCGGAGGTGGAGAAACCTCATACAAGCTATTACAACAGTAATACTACAAGAAATACAAAGACACAAGAAATACAAGTAAAAAATTCTTTACAACTCTTTGCTTTGAACCCTTTCTTGTTGCTTGCTTTGGATGGCGCTTGAAGGACTGGAATGCATCAACAATTCCCCTCCAAATAGATTCCTTAAAGTCTTGGCAAAATCCTCCCACTTGAGCTCCATTTATAACCTGCATCAAGCTATTTTCATGCCCAGCAGTCGACTGCCCCTGTAGCCATTGTCTCACAATGGCTAGATCTACGTTGGATAAGTTCCAATGGATCACCTACCAGTCTACTAATCATGCCCATCAGTCGACTGGTGACCTAGTAGTCGACTGCCCAGTCGACTAAGGAGCATTCTGTGCTCACGACATTCCCATCCGATCATTATCATCCCTCCGTAGTCATCGCGCCGACATCGATCGGGCCGATCCATGGCGCGCGATCAGCCAGCCTAAAACCGCGATCTAACACGGTCGAACTCTAGTCGACTTGGACGATCGGCACCTATGCGATCGACTCGCTCGAGCAAAACCTCAAACACCAAGTTGTTTGAGCATCTGACCATCGAGTAAACCCTCAAACATCAAGTTTGAGCCTCCAACACTCAGTCTTAGCCACTTGGCCAAGTCCACCTTATCCCTCATGGAGTTCCCCACCGAAGCTCTCTTCCCTCGGCCTACATCCCTCATATGCGCCAAGCGCACAGTTTCGCAATGACATCCTTCGCATCTCATGCCCTCGAAGTATGCTTCCCTTGGGCCTCACTCCATTCGCTCCCTGTCCGGCGGTTCCTCGGATGCACCAAGCGCACGGTTTCGCAATGTCATCCTTTACCGACTCAAGGACCCTTAGCCTAGTGAACTTACCAAGTCCTCAAGACTTCCCACATGCACCAAGCGCACAGCTTCGCAATGCATTTCTCACCAAGCACCAAGCGCACGACTTCACAATGCTTTGGACTTTTCCACACCAAGCTCCATGCTTGGATTTTCCATGCCAACTCCATGTTGGACTTTTCCATGACAATCCCATGTCATGAGTTTTGTCTATCATCAAAATACTATCAAGGTACTACTCGAGTCAAACTCGAGTCAACCTGGGTCGATTGCACCAACAAGGTGGACGACCGAGAGGAAGAAGAAGGGGCTCGGCAGTCGTGCGCTTGGAGAAGAAGAGAAGCCGAGAGGAGATCTGTTCTCGCACTGGGAAGGAATCGGCGAAGGATGGGAGAAGTCGCTCGGTGGGGAAATTCGGCGCGTGCGAAAGTGGAGTTGTCACGGTGAGGAAGAGGAGTTGTCGCGAATGGGGAGAAGGAAAATGCTCGGGAATAAAGAGCGATGGTGAGAAACGCAACAAAGGCTTGCGTTAATAAAATGGAGCGGGTCGGGTCCATTAACGGGTTGGGTTTAATTAAACCTAGATTCATTCAATTAAACCCATTAGATTCAAACCTAGGTTAGGTTTAAATTAACTCCTAACCATGCATCATTAAATTTTAATTTATCCCAATAATATTACTCCTTTATTCATCTATTTGCGGTATTTTAAATTCTCCCCCACTTAATAAAATTTAGTTCTCAAATTTCGTACTTAAAAGTAAGAACCAATACAAGATATTTCCGGAATCATCACATACCTCAAGTGAACAGATGAGGGTATCGAGCTCGGATAGTGTCTTCCAGCTCCCATGTAGCCTCCTCATCAGTATAATGCTGTCATCCAGCTTTTACAAGTCGGATGACTTTGTTCCACAACTGACGCTCCTTGCAACCAAGAATTCACACTAGAATCTCTTCATAGGTCGCATTAGACTGAAGTGGAATCGGTATCTCTTTCAGAACATGATCATAACGTGACACGTATTTCCTCAGCATAGAAACATGAAATACGTTGTGAACACCTGCAAGTGCCGGAAGTAAAGCCAATCGGTAAGTTACACCTCCAATCCGCTCTAAAACCTCAAATAGATCAATGTAGCGTGGAGCTAAATTTCCTTTTAACCCAAATCTTTTGACTCCTTTGGTGGGTGAAATTAACTCGTAGGAATACATGATCCCTGACTGGGAATTCTAAAGGTCTTCACCTCCGGTCCACATAACTCTTCTGTCGATCCTAAGCCTTTGATAACCTCCATCTAATGATGCGCACCAACTCTGCATCGTGATGGATACTCTGGGGCCCCAATAGCTGTCGTTCCCCAACTTCGTCCCACAACACAGGAGATCTGCAGGGTCTGTTGTATAAGGCCTTGAAAGGCGCCATTTGAATGGAGGAGTGATAACTGTTATTATAGGCAAACTCCATTAAAGAAATGTGATCCTCCTAACTGCCTCCGAAATCCATGACACACGATCTCAATAAATCCTCCAAGGTCTGAATGGTACGCTCAGACTGTCCATCTGTCTGTGGATGAAATGGTGTACTGAGTCAGAGCTCTGTGCCCAGGGCCTACTGAAGACTCTGCAAAAATCAAAAGGTAAATCACGGATCTCTATTGGATATAATACTCAAAGGCACTCCATGCACCTTGATAATCTCTCGGCAGTACAACTCTACCAGACAATCCAATGAATCCATCCCACGAATAAGCAGAAAGTTAGCTGATTTGGTTAGTCGATCCACGATCACCAAAATCACATCATGTCCTTTATGGGTTCTAGGCAATCCCGTAACGAAATCCATAGTGATATTCTCCCACTTTCATTCTAGAATCGGAATTTCTTGAAGCAACCCACCGGGTTTCTAATATTCAGCCTTTGCCTGCTGGCATACTAAACATCGAGCAACAAAATCTAATGCAACTCCGAAAACCACTATCGTCCTCGGAGTCAGAGAAATACTTTCTCACAAGAGAAATCTACTATCCAAAATCCACTCCACCACACATTCTGTAAGTACATGGGAGACTATAACAACCAATCTCCCTTGTTACAACTGTCCATGTTCCAACAACTCTATAGTAGCTACTAGTAGCTAGTCAAAACTCCATGAGCACTTCTGCTCCATACAACTACTACACAAGATCGTATCTGCTAAAATCACATTACGTACATAACATCTTATCTCGTAGTTTCTTAACTGACGTAAGCATAAGATATATCTCATGCAATTGCATCAGAATCACTCCAATCCCTGAAATGATGCATCTGTGTACAATACCCTTCCATCCACACCGGAAGGATTAGCTAATACTAATGTAAAAGTCAACCACCATATAGGCTCTGAAACCTAATTTCACCAGATTTCGACCGAGTGAATTCCATCACCCTTTTGGTCAAACAAATCTGTGGTATAGTAACGCTAGAAGCATCCTATCCACATCTACAGGAATAACTAAAGCAATACAAGGAAACCACCAACTATGGTGGCCGAGTGTTAGTAATATATATGAGAGGAGTCCTAAAGCAATCGCCTTATGTTTAAACCATATATATGATAAATGAAGATTCACTATTTGAGTATATATGTTTTCATATATTTTATTAGATCTTAAACTCATTTACGGAATATCCACGATACGATTCACAGCATGAGAGAATTTATGGTTGGATCACAACTAGTAGTATCTCTACATGTGTAATTGTGATGTATTGGAATTATCCCTAGTCGATGAATTGATGGATTTGGACACCATCAATTCTATCGAGACTAGCACGAGGTATACTCTTTGGTGTAACCAAGCAACTGATTCTCACTGGCTGGAGATATTATGATGTTCGAAGTTAATCGTGGATGCTAGTTATGGTAACTAGTTTATTGGAGTGACCAGTTGTAAGACTTCATATGGTTCTCTACATATATGGATATATCAATGAAGTTCTTACTGTAGCTTAACTGCAATGTTCCTTTGACTTACGGTATTTAAGTCATCTTAGTCATGAAGACTTATGCTTTGACATCTTAAGCAAGCATCTCTGAGGAGATGTGGACCCGAGATGATTGGATATAAGTTGAAATGTCAGAAGGGGTTTGAATAGCCTATAAAGGATTCACCACTTCTTACGAGGAGATGTATACCCATGGCCTCTCGTCGGATTGTTACTAAAGTCTTTGGCCAAAACATTACATGTTTAGAGTAAGGTACTCTTGGATACATGTGCAGTAACTAGAATCCGTAGGACGAGGAAATGATACTTGGGCTAGGTGTGACATAATCAACCTAGTGGGGACTGACACTATAGACCATGTCCTGAACCAAGTGGGTATAAGATGCATGAAGGGAACGGGGCATGATTCATTGTATCTACTGAAGGGTTTCAGAAATAGTTTTGGATCAACCATTGATCTTTCGGTTAATTGGGGATCATAATGTACTACTAGGTGTCACTCATGATCATTCTATAATTAATGGTTAATTATAGATGACTAACATAAATCGAGAACCTATTTGGTCACACGCACAATGAGTGTAATCCGAAGGATTTAAAACGAGTTTGAGAATGAGATTCTCAAATCAAGAGAAACTAGGTTTGGTTGGACCAAACAAGGAGTGAGCATGAAATTATTTTAGTTACAATGGAAGCATGGATGGGCCGAGTCTTATGAAGACATGATGGATGAACCAAATTGTTTTGGTTCTAATCCAATGGTGGAGAATAAACCAAAGGGGTTTGGTTTGTTTTAAACGAATGAACCAAAGTTGGTTCGGTTCGTTTTAACTTAAAATAGACCAACTCGGTTCAGTTTATTTTAACTTAAGTTATTGGAGCGGGTTAACGGGTTTTGGTTATGAACCAAAAACTCTAAGGAGAAGTTTTCTTAATGGTTAGGAAACACGGGCTCTATAAAAACGCGGTTAGATTTTTGGAGAGCCCTAAGTTTTATTTTGGGAAATAATCTTCTTCTCCTCTCCCTCTCTTCTCCTTGCCGCCACCAAAGGACTCCACGCCGCCAACCACCTTGTGCCGCCGTCCACCCTGCTGTCGGCGTCTGCCGGCCATCCTCTGGTGACTCACCTTGGTTTTGGCGACCAAGGGTTGGTCGATCATCCTCTTTGGCCGGCGCAAATCCTCCACCAAGCTGTCCAGTTTTCTGGACAGCTTGTTTCCTTTCGTGTCGGAGTATCATTTGGAAGACATTTGGAGCTCCGACAGTGACTACCTTGGCGGGGATTCGATCTCCAGTAATCCTCATAGGTGGAGGACAAAGGATTTGTCGATCGGTTGACGAATACCTTTCCGGAGAAGTGAGTTTTGGGGACTCATTTTCAAATCAAAATTTTGATTCGGATTGTGATCTTCTCTTGATCACATCATCTTCGACACGAGGCTAGTGACTCCTACGAACATGAGGCTTGTAGCTTGGTGAAGCTATCCCGACGGTACTCGGCGTGGATACGGATAGAGGTAATTCTAGCGAGAGTTGCTCCAGTTGATGTCATTCCCAATGCACGTGATACGTCAGGTATAACTTGCATAATTTTCTTTTATTGAAAAATTTGAAATTGCGATTATGTCTACACATGTTATACTTTGCATGCGTGTGGTGTGTGTATTGTAATACATTAGATTTATTGCTTTTTAATTCTTCCGTTGTGCACATGTTTATGAAATATGTTCGAATACACACTCGTCGCGGTGCCAAAAACCCAACAGTAGTATCAAAGCCCAGGTTGTGTTTCGACAAAATCGTAAAATTATTTTGCAATAGTCATAATTGTATTTATGGAAATTTTCTAATTTTGGAAAGTTTAGAAGTATTTATGAAAATTTTCTAATTTTGGAAAGTATAGAAGTATTTATGGAAATCTTCTACTTTTGGAAAGTTTAGAAGTATTTATGGAAATTAACACTTTCCATAAATAAAATATGTGATTAGATTTGAAAATTTATTTCCTCTAATTTAATCATGATTTGATTTGGGGAATCAAATCTAAAACATATTTTATTTCCATAAATAGTTTTAACAATTTAGGAAATTTATTTCCTAAATTAAATTTGACTTTCCTTAATTGAGACCTTCCATAAATATAATATGTGATTAGATTTGGAAATTTGTTTTCTAACTTAATCATGATTTGATTTTGGGAATCAAATCTCAAACATATTTTATTTCCATAAATAGTTATAACATATAAGGAAATTTTTGTACATGTCATAATTGTATGTCATGTAATTGCATTAGATGCATATCATTATGTCATGCGTGTCGTGACATGTAGATGTATGTCATATATATCATGTCATATAGATAATAGTTATTTGCATGAAA
The DNA here is from genome assembly GCA_025175895.1 of Wurfbainia villosa. NCBI lineage: Eukaryota > Viridiplantae > Streptophyta > Magnoliopsida > Zingiberales > Zingiberaceae > Wurfbainia > Wurfbainia villosa. The sequence continues at coordinate 80,522,201 of CM046001.1, read as the reverse complement.
AGAGGATGAGACTTTAAAGCCCTTACACAATATTAAAGCATACACCTTCTATTAATATGGTTAGAACCAGAGTTCTATTTCTTATTTGGGTTGTTGGACACTCTCTAAGCCCGACCCAAACCCGAACATATTCAAACCACGGAATAGTTTAATACTAATATGGTAAGAGTCAGAGGTCAATCGTTAGCTTTGGTTGTTGGACTCTCTCCAAGCCAGGCTAATTGGTTGAATGCGCTCTAATCATATTAAAATTATTTCTTGATTAATGGGTTTGGCTTTAACCTGGAGCATCGGCTTGTTGGACTCTCTCCAAGGTCGATGTCAAGGGAGGTGAAGTTGGGTGTTATGCATATGATGCATACTTGTTAATAAGTTAACAACCCAATGTATGTGTGAACATTCAATTAGTTGATAGAACATTATGATAGTTGTATATATGTGATATGCAATCGGTATACATGATACCTACCATTGTAGCTATGAATGGCTTGTTGGACTCTCTCCAAGGTTGTTCATATCTATGTTGGATATCAGCCCATTCGAAGATGGACCTACGATATCTCGAAGTGATTTTGGAGTTTTGAAATTCGAAAAATGAATGGGATTTATGAATGTATGTTGATGCATTTTAATGCATCTTTCTCATATATTCTTGTTTTGTATTTCTAGGTTAATCAATTGATCATGACGTCTTTGAATTTGTGAACTATTTTGGATTCAAACAAATTGACTAGGCCTAACTTCTTGGACTGGCTTAGAAACTTGAGAATTGTTCTCAAGGCAGAAAAGCTCGCGTATGTCCTCAAAGAGCCTCTTCCCAACCGTCCTAAGGACAATGCAACTCCAGACCAATTGTTGGCCTATCAAAAACATGTGGCTGATTCTGAACTGGCGAGTTGCATCATGCTAGCCACGATGGTACCTGATCTACAAAAGCAGCATGAGCATATGGATGCTAATACTATAGTCTTCCATCATTATGAGTTGTTTGATGAGCAAGCGAGATCCGAAAGGTTCGAAGTCTCTAGGCTCCTCTTCACCTCTAAGATGCAAGAAGGTTCTTCTGTAGTATAGTTTGTGCTAAAGATAAATGGGTACATCGAGCGGCTAGCTACCCTCAGGTTTTGTGATGGATCATGAATTAAGTATTGACTTAATTCTGCATTGTTTTCCCAAGAGTTTTTCATAATTTGTGATGAACTACCGGATGAACAAACTTGAATCCACTATTCCTGAGCTCCTTAATATGCTGAAGACTGTGGAGCCTTATGTGAAGCATGAGGAGAAGTCAGTTCTGTTAGTTAATTCCTCAAAGAAAGGTTCTAAGAGGAAGTAAAAGGAACAAAAGAAAGGAAAGAACAAAAAGGCTAAGAAGGCAGAACCAGCACAAAAGGGTACTTACCATCTTTGTAGCAAGGAGAGCCACTGGCAAAAAAACTACAAGATTTATCTTGAGTCCGTGAAAAAGAAGGCATCTGATGCCCCATCCTCTTCAGGTATCTTCATTATTGATTGTCATTCTATTTCCTTAGACACTTGGGTATTGAATACTGGGTGTGGCTCACATATATGTAATGACATAGAGAAGCTAAGGAATAGAAGAAGACTCATCAGAGGGGAGTCAAATTTGTGAGTTGGCAATAGAGCAAAGGTTGCTGTGATCGTCATCGAAACTTATTTGCTGAAGCTCCCTAGTGGACTAGTGTTAGGACTGGACAATTGCTATTATGTTTCTTCTCTAAAAAAGAACATTGTTTATATTTCCTGCTTAAATAGAAATTGTTACCATTTGATGTTTAGTAATAATTGTTGTTATATAACTTTGAATGGTGTACTCTATGGGACTGGAACTTTGAGCAATGGTATTTATACGTTGGACATATCCAGTGACATTTTCAATATCGAAGTGATCAAAAAACGTGCTTGAAAGGATAATCAATTAGACTCCTATATGTGGTATTGTCGTCTTGGCCATGCAAGCAAGAAACGCATGTCCGAATTATACCGATGTGGAATTCTGGAATTGTTTGAATTAGATTCATATGATACATGTGAATCGTGCTCAAAAGGCAAGATGACCAAGTTACCTTTTACTGGAAAAGGTGAACCGGTGGGAGAGTTGCTTGGTCTAATACATACTGATGTGTGCAGACCTATGTCAACTCAAGCTCTAAGAGGCTATAGCTACTTCATTACCTTCATCGATAATCACTCACGGTTTGGGTATGTGTTCTTGATGAAACACAAGTCTGAAGCCTTTGAAAGGTTTAAAGAATTCAGAAATGAAGTAGAGAAATAACATGACAAGAGTATTAAAATACTTCGATCAGATCGAGGTGGTGAATACTTGAGTCAAGAATTTCTAGATTATCTAAGGGACAATGATATATTGTCTCAATGGACTCCACCATATATACTGCAGCATAATGGTGTATCTGAGAGGCGTAACCAGACCTTGTTGGACATGGTTAGGTCGATGATAAATCATGCGAATCTTCCCAAGTCCTTTTGAGGCTATGCACTTCAGACAGCTATTTACTTGCTAAACAGAATGCCAACCAAGGTAGTCTCAACTACTCCATATGAGATATGGAATAGTAAGAAACCTCATTTATCTTACTTGAAGATATGGGGTTGTCCTGCTTATGTAAAGTGGACTATATCAGATAAATTGGATGTTAAGTCTGATAAATGTCTATTTATTGGATACCCTAAGGAAACAAGGGATTACCAATTCTTTCATCCTGTGGAACAAAAGGTGTTTGTTTCAAGACATGCTGTGTTTCTAGAGAAAGAGTTTCTCTTGCAAGAAAACAGTGGGAGTGTCACTGAGCTTGAGGAGGCTCGAGAGACTCAAATAGACATTGATTTTTTTTTTGATGAAGTTAAAAGTATATATCATCAAAACTATACATACATACATGATCCAAGGACTCTACTCATGTCATATCCGACAAAATGTTCGATCTGAGTAGGCGTCCAGGGTAGAAAGTACATGTGCTCACTAGAATACCATCACACTCTCTGTACCAAAACCCTCCTATATACAATGATCAGTCCTCCCTCTTCCGTCATGTTGCAGTAGATGGAAGTGTGACCGTGCCCTGTGACAACCTCTCCTCATATATCAGAGCGCTCCTCTCCTGGCGCAACCACTGCATGACCTGATCACCAGAGAACTCGTGTGAACTCGGTCATCCTCAGGTCCAATCCACACATCCTATCAGCATCTCCCGTCCACCATCCACTGTTAGCGTCCTCTCCAATGTCGTGCACCCACTTTTAGCAAGTGGTCAGCTGTCAATGGATTTGCGATGTCTTTACCGTGAGTCGTTTGCTACAGACTAGATAGATCATTATGGTGGATCTATTCACCCAAAAAGGCTTATTAGCCAAGCCTCATTCAGAAACGGATTTGGTATGTCTTTACCGTGATCTATTTGCTGCAGACTAGATAGGTCATTCTGGTGGGCCTATTCACCAGTACGACTTTTAGGCAAAGTCACAGCCATAAACGGATTTGATGAGTCTTTACCGTGAGCCATTTGTTGCGGACTAGATAGATCTTTATGGTGGATCTATTCACCATCAAAATACAATCTACACACAAAATCCCAACTGCACACAATCTGTACACAATCTACACAAAAATCCAATATGCACCAACATTTTTTTTTTTTAGGTTCAAAAGGTCTAATGAACCATGTACACAATCTACACAAAAATTCAATCTGCACCAATGTTTTTTTTAAATACATCAAGTTACATGGGACACATCAAGAGCTCTATGTTGGTGCAATCGACCCAGGTCACGATTAACCAGACTCGAGTTTGACTCGAGTGATGTTTTGATGTTTGACATAGTATGTTTGACATTGATGTTTGACATTGATGTCGGTTAATATGTTTTGGGGAGATTGTTTATACAATCGACCTGGGTTATAATTAACCAGAATCGAGTTTGACTCAAGGGAGACTTTGATGGTTGACTAGGGTTGACCATGCGATTATGGGAAAGTCCAAGTGGGACACTTGGCATTTGGGAAAGTCCAAGCATGGGTCTTGGCAAGGTAAAGTCCAAGTCTTGAGTACTCGGCATGGAAAGTCCAACATGGGTTGGCAAGGGAAAGTCCAAGCTTGAGTCTTGGAATTTGAGAAGTCCAAAGGGTTGATATTGGCGGGGTAAAGTCCAAGCGGGAGTCTTGGCAGCATAAGTCCAATGGTTGGCGGCGTAAAGTCCAAGCGGAGTCTTGGCGGCGTAAGTCCAATGTGCCTTGGCGGTGTAGACACCATTAGCATGACATAGCCGATGGAAGTACCTGAAGGCTAGTGCGATGGATGAACAAGTCATGGATGACTTGGAGGGATCCGAGAGGCGTGAGGCTAATGGAGGTGGCTAGAAGGCTTAGGTCTAAGCTAAGGGTGGTCTAGCAAGTATGGGAGAACCATACTTGGGCTAAAACCTCATGTTTGAGGTGTGCCAATCGACTGGTGTCATGTGGCAGTCGATTGGCCTGAGTAAACTAGGGTTTGACTACGGGAATTGCCTTAGCAGTCGATTGCCATAGGTGGGCAGTCGACTGATTGGCCGAGCGGTCAACTGATCTTGTGATTAGTCGACTAGTGTTCATGAAATTGGGCACAGAATGGAGTCGAGACTCGACTGGTCGAGTGAAGGCTCCATCAGTCGACTGATGGGTATGATCAGTTGACTGATGATGGATCCGTTGGACTTATCCAGCGTGGATCTAGCCGTTGTCTCACGACAACAGTGACATCAGTCGACTGATGGTCTCAACCAATCGACTGATCGATTTTTTCCAGCACATGTTGAAGCTATAAAAGGAGCTCATGATGGAGGAAAAAGGGATGGTTCTTTGAGGTGATTGGGGGTGAGTTGCTGCTGCAATTCAGGGTCTCCAAGTGCTACTCGATCAACCTAGCAAGCAAGCATTCAAAAGCTCGGTGTAAAGTTTTCTTTACTTGCATTTTAGTGTAGTTGCTTGTATTTTCTTTGTATTACTATTGTAATCTATTGTTCGAGGTTTCTCCACCTCCGACTTGTTTCGAGGAGTTATTTGTGATGAGTGAGTGCGTATGCATCACTAGAGCTCGATCCGTGGAGTAGGAACCGTTCGGTTCTGAACCACGTTATATCTTTATGTTTGTGATTGTGTTTCATGTTATTTTTATTATTATTATTATTCCACTGCGCTAACACAATTTGTAGATGCGATCACGAACAAATTCCATCAACGAACGGTAATGCGCTATTCCCCCCCCCCCCTCTAGCGTCCAATCGATTCCCTACAAGTGGTATCAGAGTCAGGCCGCTCTTCAAGTTTAACAACAAAGGGAGCACACTAGAGGGTGAAGATGGAGTTCCAATACAAGCTTGGATGGGATATCAACACTCCACCACCATATAATCGAGAAGATTTTTCGGCATGGAGAGCAAGAATGGAAACATTCTTGATGATGGACATAGAGGATTGGTTCATCCTCGTAGAAGGCTTTGAACCTCCTAGGGATAAGAAGGGACAAGTCCTCAAGTTGAAGAAATGGACCCAAGAGCAACGGTAAAAATTCAAAACCGAAGCCAAGGTAACAAAACTTTTAGAAGATTTGATACCTAATGATGTTTTGTCTAGGCTAGGTGAATATCTTGACGCTAAGGAGCTATGGAACAAATTGGCCAAGTTTAATGAGAAGCCCCACTTGGCACAAGTAAAAGAAGATAAGGAAGAAGATGAAGAGAGTTCATCATCCTCACGAGCAAGTGAGGAATCAGAAGTTGAAGAGGAGACAACTTCCGGATCGGTGGAAGAAGAAGTAGAAAAAACCTCCACATCTAAGATTGAGGGGGAAGAAAGAATTTCCACTCCGGAGCAACAAGAAGAAGCTTCGACATCCGGTCAAGATGAAGAAGCTTCAATTCCAGCACCTACCACCACCATAGGTAACTCAAGCATGTCAATTATAAATAAAAATCATATAATATGCTTTGAGTGTAGGGAATTCGGACACTACAAGAATAAGTGTCCGAAAAGAGTTAAGAAAGCTCCTTCGACACCAAAAGTCAATGAAAAAGTCAAGGATGCCGGCGTCCCTACCAAGAAGAGCAAGGAGCACGTGGTGTGCTTCAAATGCCGACAACCGGAACACTATAGGAGCCAATGTCCTAGAAGAAAGGAGGGAGCTTCACAAGTAGGGGGAGTCTCTAAGACCAACCCTAAGGTATATTTTCATAATGCTCATTCTTTAAATTCTAAGAAAAAGCATGCTAGAATTAATTTAAATATTTTTTCTATTACTCATGAATCAAAGCATGCTAGAAATAATAATTATGGTTGTCTAGAAGCTAAACATGTTGGTTTTAGGACTAAGGAGAAATCTAGAAATGATAACTCTAGGCCTATTTCAAAGAAGGAGAAATTTGGGACTAATATCCCTAGAAATGTCCTTCCTAAGAAAATAATTAATAAAATCGAAAACCATTTAGGCATCAATCCTAATAAGAGTAGACATATGCCTAAAGAGAATGGTAATGTCCAAAAATCTAATCAAAAATCATTTGAGCAATTAGAGTTAGAAAATCAAGCCTTGAGGTTAAGGCTTGAAAAATTAGAAACGACCCTTGCAAATATGCAAAATCAATTTAAAGGGTCAAATTATCAAACTCTAGGATCTAGAAGACAACAAAAAGGGTATAAGAGGCAAGAATCATCTAGGAGACAATGTTTGGGTCACAAGACTATGTCTAAGAAAGCAATGCCTACTTACCACAATGTTCCATTTGATTATGGAACTAAACCTAGATTTAAGAAAACCAAGGTCTCTAGGAAAATTATCCCTGAGGCCAACCATGGTGTGTGCCTAGTGGTTAGGGTTTCTAAGAAACCTAAGGAAGCCACTAAGAAGGTTCCTAGGGAGGTAATCCCTAAGACTAACCATGGCAAGACCATAATGACCAAGGCTAACAAGCCTAGAAGGGTCATTAGAAAGGTATCTAGGGAAGTCATCCCTAAGTAATACCTAATTAATCCAATGAGCTCAAATAGATTTTGGGTTCCAAGGAGCGTGATTGACTCACGCTAAATGGATTAGGATGTGCCAACTTTGATTGGATGGGTAGTTAACTCAACCATAGCAAAGTTGACATTTTAGGTTATTTTCAAGGTTATGGATACCTTGGAGATAGGTTTGATATTCTATCCTAAAAGATTTTAGGATGTGCCAATACATTTTTGAAATTATGAAAAATCAATAAAATTGACACAATCTAGATTTAGAGGTCATAGTGTGTCATTTAAGCTTTTGGCACACTTTAGGAATTAATGTATCAAGAGAAGTGTCTTAAGGTGTAGAAGTTACATCAAGAGTGATACTCAAGTGTCACACACCTTGATGTCTTGCACTTACCATGTTTCATGTGTTTCACCATGTGTTTGCATGGAAGGAATGTCTAGGGTGGATTGCACCTCACAAAACAAGTCTTTTACCTTGATTGTGTATTTCAACACTTAGAAAGGGTGAGATGTTAGGATTTTGAAACCATTGGATGCTAATGTTTGCTAAAATGAAATAAAATATCAAAATACATTAACTAATACATGAATATAAGCATAACATTAATATATTCGACATACAAGATTAAACATGAGAAAATGAAACAGGTTGGATAAAGAAATCAAGATGAAATTAGATATCGATCGATCTGATCTATTAGTCAAGCATTACTCGTAGCACGATACATGAGTCCGGATCGAGTGATGTTTCGAGGACTCGACTACTTTGTACATCGGTCGTGATCCGATACATCGATCATTTAGTTAATCGCTCATCGGCGAAGGATCATCGGTTGAGTGGCTCGTTCCTGATCAGTGATGATCGCATCGATCGATGACTAATATCGATTGACTTATGTTCCGAGCTCGTCTGAGAATGCTCGTGATCAAGTCTTGAGCCGCATCAGTCGACTACCGGTTCAGTAAAACTGCTCATAAGCCACCATTAGTCGACTAATGTCGCACATCAGTCGACTGGCGTCGTGATTTTATAACGCTGAACTGCTAGGGTTCGGTGTCTTCACGCTTGATTCTCTCATCTTCTTCCTCTTCTTCGATCATCGCCTCTTTCTCTGACCAGTTCTTCTGACTGCGTCGGCCACCTAAGCCCTAGGTTTGACAGCCAACTCCTCCATTCACGTTTTTAGCATCTCACAGCCCTAATCTATTCCTCTCCGGTGATTTTTTTTGCGATTAGGGTTCTAGCGAAACCTCTGCTCCGGCGAACTCTCCGGCACTCTCTTCAGCAGTGTCTGAGTCCCTTCTCTTCATCATCCTCAATTGCGCCAAAGTATAACTTTTTACTCTTTTAAAACCCTAATTTTTCATTATATTTCATTGTGATCTAATCGCATAATTGTGTCATCGCATCTCATTCCACTGCATTGCATTCATATAGACGACCACATAGGAACGACCCCAATGAGGGTGCCTCACGACTGTACCAACCCATGGCGGTTCGGTACATCGACGGCGAGTTCTTTAGGAACTTTTGTACTGATGTCATTGAGATCTTATCATACTATCAGCTTATGAAGGTAGCTCTTTGCAATCATTCCATAAATGATGATCTCCTTAAGGAGTTCTATCAAAACCTGAAGAAAGTTGATGATGGCCCAATATACACCACTCGGGTCGCAAAACGCGACCTAGAGTTCACTCCTGCAATCCTACAGGAGTTCTTTGAGTGTCGACCATCAAATGACACTTTCGTATTTTACCCTACCTTCGATGCTCCTCTGCCTGAGCCTTTTGATCATATCTCCATGGATTCCATGCATGAGCATATCTTTCGCCACCCTCGCCCACCAGCTCAGAACCTATTTCCCATTAATGAGTTGTCTGTGCCCGACAATGTACTCTACAAAGTCATTGTTGGGTGTTTTCTACCTATTGTCACTCGGGGACAGGCCAAGATTCGGCCTCCCCATCTTTTTCTTATGTATGCCATGCGTCACAGATTGGACATAAACATTGCATTGAACATGTTTCATTACATTGTACATTTTATAGCCCCTGTGCAAGGAAAGATCCACATGCCTTTTGGACATATCATAACTGCATGGCTAGAGTCCATAGGCATAAATATTTCAGGGTTCATCTGGGCATATTATCCAAGTTTACAATCAGATATCAATTCGTAACTTCACCTTGGCGGCACCGTGGATGACGACGGAGCTGATACCTCAACCTCAGGCCGGGGCACGTAGAGAGGCACCTCAAGTCCATGGAGAGGATGCAGATGACGAGGACCCGATGCCCGACAGGCTGATCGGATACCGAGATGCAGAGCAGATCCTTCAGATGCAACCGGAGGTCGATTTCGTGGAGTACCCAGACGTGGACTCGACTAGGAGGAGATTCTCGCGGGCAGCGATTGTGTCACATGACATGAGATGATGCGAGTCCGACCTTGAGTCCACCACCTCGCCTTCCACAGAGGACTAGCGATATAGGATGTTTAGCGATATAGGATGTCTTTTTGTTTGAACATTTCACATTTTGGATGTGAAAACTTGAAGTTTTTAATGAAATGCCTTGTTTGTAAAATTATTATTGTATGATTGTATGTTTGGTTGGAATGTGCTTGTTTGTGCAAGCTTTCTATGTCATGGCATCTAATTTCGTTTTCTCATATAACATGTCATGTTGTTGATTAGGACTTTTGTAGATGTCATGTTCACTTTTTAAAAGCTTATTGATATATCATGACATCATGATCATTGTCATGCTTTATTATTGTTATCATTTATGTCATGATCATTCATGCATTTAACTTGATTAAAATTGAGTTAAGGACAATGGCATGACTTGGAGTCCCATTTATAAGGGAATCAAGTAGGGTTGCCTAGAAAATGTATGAGGCCATAATAATCCTAACTCCACATCTCACATCTAAATTGACATGTATGTGTGTGTATACACCTTAGATAATATGTGAGATGTTAGGATAATAAGTTAGGTTCAAGGTGCATAGGTAGTGCATCTAGATGAACTTAAACTTATTTCAATCATCACTAAGAGTCATGAGGAAAGCTAATATACAAGTCATGTATATCTAGCCAATAGTCCATGGATCAAAATAGATTTCCAAAAACATTTTATAATCACTTTAGAAAACCTTGGTGAAGTCTATCTTTTGATAACAATCATCATTGTAGAAGTTGATACAAAGTAGATCAAAAACTTTAAAGTTTTAATAGTTTTTGAACTTTGTATCAATCTCCTATTTTAATGGTTAAAATATTTTTCCAAGATTTTTCACCGATTGTATGTGTGATAAGTATTATACATGTAAAATTTCATGATTTTTCAAGCTATGTATAATTAGTTATAATTTTTCAAAACTGAATTCTGATAACTGAAAAACAAGTTTTTGATTATCGATCAGCCTACAGATACGATCGATGAGCGTAATCGCCGCAATAGCTCTGTCTGCTGCTTATGCATCGATCGATCAGCTGGTGCTGTCGTGATGGGCACTTGATCACGATCGTTTCGCTCATTGATAGCCTAATTTAGGGGTAAACAAGATTGTTTAATCCGATTTCAGCTACGGTTAAGGTCCCTAACCACTCCTAACCCTAGGATATGCTTTGGGAAGCATTATACAGGGTGAAAATTTATTGGACATGGATTTTGAGAGGTTTAGGTCAATGTATCAAGTTTAAGGGTGGAAGAGTTCATTTTTGAACTTTGGCTTAGGGACTTCCCAAGGACATTGTTGGTGCAATGGTCAAGGGTGAGCAAGCCTTTAGGGGGAGGTATCCATCATGGGATGATGGATGGTCATTTTCCTCATGAGAGGGAAATTGACATTTGCAATACCCAATTTAGAAATTGGGAGAATGTATAGGATTGCCTCTCTTGAGTGATATGGGACTTATCACTAGAAGATGGTAGACATCCTAGGTATTTTTGGATCAAGGGGGAGATTGTAAGATCTCATTGGGACATGAGACATTGACCTCCTTGGAGAGAACCTTTTTGATGTATGTCAAAAAGGGGGAGAAGATTAAATTACCAATTTGGAAAATTGGTAAGGGAATTTGAGTTAGGGGCCTAACTCAAGGTTTGTTTTGTCAAACATCAAAAAGGAGGAGATTGTTGGTGCAATCGGCCCAGGTCACGATTGACCAGACTCGAGTTTGACTCGAATGATGTTTTGATGTTTGACATAGTATGTTTGACATTGATGTTTGACATTGATGTTGGTTAATATGTTTTGGGGAGATTGTTTATACAATCGACCTGGGTTATAATTAATCGGACTCGAGTTTGACTCGAGGGAGACTTTAATGGTTGACTAGGGTTGACCATGCGATTATGGGAAAGTCCAAGTGGGACACTTGGCATTTGGGAAAGTCCAAACATGGGTCTTGGCAATGTAAAGTCCAAGCATGAGTCTTGGCAAGGTAAAGTCCAAGTCTTGAGTACTTGGCATGGAAAGTCCAATATGAGTTGGCAAGGGAAAGTCCAAGTTTGAGTCTTGGCATTTGAGAAGTCCAAGGGGTTGATATTAGCGGCGTAAAGTCCAAGCGGGAGTCTTGGCAGCATAAGTCCAATGGTTGGCGGCGTAAAGTCCAAGCGGAGTCTTGGTGGCGTAAGTCCAATGTGCCTTGGCGGTGTAGACATCGTTAGCATGACATAGCTGATGGAAGCACCTGAAGGCTAGCGCGATGGATGAACAAGTCATGGATGACTTGGAGGGATCCGAGAGGCGTGAGGTTGATGGAGGTGGCTAGAAGGCTTAGGTCTAGGATAAGGGTGGTCTAGCAAGTATGGGGGAACCATACTTGGGCTAAAACCTCATGTTTGAGGTGTGCTAGTCGACTGGTGCCATGTGGCGATCATTGCGATAATGCCCTAGCGATCGTTTAGGTGGGCGGTCGATATTTCGAAACGATCGCGATCTTATGATCACCGTCGTGTTTATGAAATCAGGCACATAATGGAGTCGAGACTCGACTGGTCGAGTGAAGGCTCCATCAGTTGACTGATGGGTATGATCAGTCGACTGATGATGGATCCGTTGGACTTATCCAACATGGATCTAGCCGTTGTCTCACGACAACAGTGGCATCAGTCGACTGATGGTCCCGACCAGTCGACTGATCGACTTTTTTCAGCACAGGTTGAAGCTATAAAAGGAGCTCATGATGGAGGAAAAAGGGATGGTTCTTTGAGGTGATTTGGGGCGAGTTGCTGCTGCAATTCAGGGTCTCCAAGTGCTACTTGAACAACCTAGCAAGCAAGCATTCAAAAGCTCGGTGTAAAGTTTTCTTTACTTGCATTTTAGTGTAGTTGCTTGTATTTTCTTTGTATTATTGTTGTAATCTATTGTACGAGGTTTCTCCACCTCCGACTTGTGTCGAGAAGGAGTTATTTGTGATTAGTGAGTGCGTGTGCATCACTAGAACTCTTTAGAGCTCGATCCGTGGAGTAGGAACCGTTCGGTTACGAACCACGTTATATCTTTGTGTTTGTGATTGTGTTTCGTGTTATTGTTATTGTTATTATTATTATTATTTCGCTGTGCTAACACGATTTGTAGACGTGATCATGAACAAATTCCATCAACGAATGGTAACGTGCTATTCACCCCCCCCCTCTAGCGTCCAATCAATCCCCTACACTCTATATACATGTATCTGTATCCTCCTAAATATCCTATCCGCATCAAACCGGGATTCCTCAAATTTGATCTCATTCCTAGCCCTCCAAACATAGTGTACTGTTGCTCCTAGGGCTAGATGTCGTGCTCTCATCCAGACTGAGTCCCCCCGATAATGTAGTCTGAAGATGCGTAGCGCTCGTCTGTACGTGCTCATCTCTGATATCATCTGTAGCCACCCTCTCACTCGTCCCCATAGTTGTCTGATGGGCTGACATCTGAAAAATACATGGGCCTGCATCTCCTCCTCTAGCTAGCAAAAGGCACATCTCCTGTCCTCAATGTAACTCTGTCAATCTCTGGTAGGTAATCACCCGCTCGCCAATAGCCATAGTGTGAATCAGTGGCTTGAATGAATGTCCTTCTGCCATACAGTCCTGACCCATGGTTTCCTCAACTGATGCTCTCTAAAATGGTCATAAGCCCGCCCCACTCCTCCTGGTCCTCTACTGAACCATGTATCCACTGTGTGTAATGCAGCAGTGGGGCCACCTGCAGTGGTCATGATACTATCTCTGATATGCAGAATTCTCTTCATAAGTGGAGAGTCTATGTGCCTCAATGTCAGCCCCCAAATACTAGACTGTCGGAGGTAATGATGATGTACCCATCGTATCCATAGTGAATCTGGCTTGTCCTATATACACCATAGGACCTTCGCTAGCAGTGCGAGGTTCCAAGACTTCAAGTCCCTCAAGCCTAGACCACCTTCCTCCTTCGGCCTACATATAACTGACCATGCTATGGGGGTGTTCTTGCTCATCCACATGAAGGCCCGGCACATTCTGTGGATGCGCTCAATAACTCCGGTCGGCAAAAGTAATATAGACATCCAGTAGCACTCAACCCCTAACAGAACCAATGCAATGAGAAAGGCTTTCCCTGCATATGATAGGCTTTATTTTGGCCATGCATTCATTCTCCTGGAGAGGCCATCTAAAAGTATCCCATAATCTGAAATTTTTAGCTTTTTTGAGGCTAAGGTGATTCCCAAGTATCTGAAAGGCATCTCTCCCTCTTGGAAGTCGGTGATAGTGCATATTTGGGCCTTGGTTTGATCATCTATACCCGCCATGTAGCAGCTAGATTTGGGTGCATTGGCCGAGAGTCCTGCCATCTGTGAAAATTGTGCCAAACAATCAACCAGCCGTCTAACCGAGGGACATCTCTGTGGGATAGGAGCAATAGATCATCTGCATATATCAGGTGGGATATCCCCAAGTGCTCACATGTGGGATGGAATCTAAAATCTGATCTGGTGGTGGCTCTTGCCAAGGATCTGGATAGATACTCCATACAAATACTGAACAGATAAGGCGAGAGTGGATCCCCTTGTCTAAGTCCTCTACCCCCCCCCCCCGAAAGTATCCATGTGTGTACCCATTGATCACTACAGAGAACGATGTGGTGGTGATACATTCTCTGATCCATGCGATGTAGATGGGTGGGAACTGTAGGGAGTTGAGGACATCCAATAAGAAATCCCAATGTACAGAGTCAAAGGCTTTCTACAGGTCCACCTTTAAAGTACATCTAGGAGAGATTCTCTTCCTGGTATAATGCCTTAGTAATTCCTGGGCTAACTAGATGTTATCTGTGATAGCCCTTCCCTTGACAAATGTTGCCAGGTTCAGCAAGTGATCTGTGACTCTTGATAATTGGCTAGCAAGGATCCTGGAGATGACCTTATAAAATACTGTGCAACAGGATATGGGCATATAGTCTTGCACTTTGCTAGCATGCTCACTCTTTGGAACTAGGCTAATGAGCATGTGATTCCATGATTTGAGGAGCTTCCCATTTTGAAAGAATTCCATAATAGCTTCGGTGAAGTCCTGTTCAATTATTGTCCATGCCTCTTTATAGAATTTGGAGCTATATCCATCAGGCCCTGGCGCTTTGAGTTCACCTATATCAAAGAGTGCTTTTTTTATATCCTCAGGGGAAGGCATCCGAGTGAGTTGAAGTTTTTGTTCCAAAGTAAGCACTCTCCCATGTTGCATGCAATCCTCCCAGAATGTAGCCCTATCCCTCTTACCGCCCAATTGTTCTTGGAAATAGTGAACAAATTCTTGTGTTACTTCCCCGACATCCATGGTGATCTCTCCATTCATTTTTTCCATTGCTACTATCTCCCTCCTCTTGTTGTTTCTCTTGACCAAAGCATGAAAGAAAGGTGTGTTTCGTGTTGGTGCAGTGGGCACCTAAGTCGAACCTATGTTTTGATTATAGCAAATGATACAAAGTTAAGCTTATATTATTATCTCACGAGCTAAATCAAGTGTGCAGAAAAGTCTCAATGCTGGAGCTGAAGGCTAGCGACACCCGGAGGAAGCCGCGGTGGTCGGGCGACACTCGAGTTACTTCGGAGGGAGCCGAAGGAATCGAGTGGAAGGCCGGAAGCAAAAGCGACAAGTAAGTATCGAGGTAAGCTCGTGTGTGCAAGCATAAGTGAGGTCGTGTCCTTTGTACGGGGACATCCTTAGGCGACGATCCAACCCAAGACTTCCCATGGAAGGTCTATGTTGAGATCGGACGGCAAGTGGCCGTCGAATTCACTTGTATTTTGAGCTAAACTCCTTTTTTAGTCAAAAATCGTGGCTGCCAGTTCAACCGGCCAGTTCAACCGGCCAGTTCAACCGGTGGTCAAAAATCAGCCTCGAGGAGTCAAGCTTTATCACCATTTTTCAAGGAGTTTTGTGCCCATTTGTGATTGGTTGAAGACCCATTCGTTAAGGGGCTTAAAGGCTATAAAAGGAGGGCCAAACCTAGGGTTTTTCATCAATTCAAAAGCTTCCAAGTGCTTCCGATACGCTCCGACTCTCCGACATCCCTACGAGCTGGCAGACGACGACTAAAGCTTCAACCTCCAATCCTTGAAGTCGTCGGTATAATCTTTAATTTTGTATAAGTTGTCTTTATTTTCAAGCTTTAAATCATATCAAGGAGAGGGGGAGTGTCCCTCTACCTTGAATCTTTATTGAGTTTTTGTATTCGCTTAACTCCTATCTCTATCGAGAAGGAGTTCGTTTAATATTTGCCCTCCGTGCGTGGTCAAGGACCATTAGGGCCTTGGAGTAGTAGCCGTAGGCTACGAACCAAGTAAAAACCCCTCGTGTTTTTATTTATTTATTGCTATCTTTCCGCTACGTTTACTCGTGCCAATTCGAACGATTACGAAAAGTTTTTTCTTATCGCTATTCACCCCCCCCCTCTAGCGCTCAAATCGATCCAACAATTGGTATCAGAGCCGGGGGTTGCTAAGATTTGGTGAAACCACCAATCTAGTTTTTTTTACAGATTTATTTTCTTTTAATTCTGTTTATTTCTATTTATTTTGTTTGTTAAATTCTCTCCCGCACTACTAATCCAAGACGCGAGTCTTGGTACTTGTTTTTGAGTTTTTGTCTTTGCTAGCTTTTTGGTCTTCGTCTCTTTTTGTCTTTTTGTTTCAATGGCCCATCTCGAGGGTTTTAGCACCGTCCGACCTCCATTTTATAACGGAGATGACTTCCGTTATTGGAAGGGTCGGATGGAATGCTTTCTCAAAACCCAACTCGAGATGTGGATCATAATCCAAACGGGTTTCACACTTCCGACTAATGAAGTGGGTGACTCCTTGGATTATGATCAATGGACCGTTGCAACAAAACGACAAGTCGAAGCCGACGCCAAGGCAACACAAATCCTCCAATGCGGCCTATCCAAGGAGGAGTTAAATCGCGTCGGCCCCTTCATAAGCGCAAAGGATCTTTGGACTAAACTAATCGAGTTACACGAAGGATCGGATCAAGCCAAGGTATGTAAGCGTGATTTGTTATTCAATAAATTGTACACACTAAAAATGCAGGAACATGAATCCGCGACGCAACTCCACGCCCGTGTCCAGGACATCGTCAACAACTTACACGCAATCGGGAAAAAGGTCGAAAACCGCGACCTTATAAGGTATGTTCTAAACTCTTTTCCGAGGACTACCTTGTGGGCATCCATGGTCGATGCCTACAAGGTCTCCAAGGATCTTTCTAAAATTAGGTTAGATGAACTCTTTTCCGATTTGAATTACATGAACAATCCAACTTCGGAACCCGAGAGGGGTATAGCTTTATTTGCGGATCAAAGAAGAAGAAAATGCAAGCAAGCCACCACCAACCGAGGAGGAAGAGGAGTCAGAAGAAGAAGTTGACCCGAATTGCCAACTAATGAACCTAGCTCGAAGAATAGCCAAGGGACGGCGAACCACGACTCGACCCAACCAAGGTAAACCTAAAAGTTCTAATATTAGGTGTTATGAGTGTAACAGGTTTGGACATATCAAGTCCGAGTGCCCCAAGCTCAACCACCAAGGACCTAAGCACAAGAAGGCCCTCAACGCGACATGGGAAGAAGCGTCATCCGAAGAAGACGAAGACCACGTCTTCATGGCGAAATCAATTGAGTCAGACACAGAGACCGAACCCGAACTTGAGTCAGAACCGGAGGATGATTCGGACTACGAAGCAACCTTCAAGTCAAGCCACGGATACGCATCCGGTTCAAAAGATACCCTTAAGGTGAGTCGTACTTTATTTAATACTTTACATAATACGGTTAGGTTTTTGTCTAGGAAGTTAGCTAAGTCCGAGTCCAAGGTCGAGACCCTGGTTGAGGAAGTTAAACTCCTCAAACACGAGGTCTCCCTAACCTCTTCGACTAGTCGAGTTCAAGAGAAGGACTCAACTCGGGTTGAAAAACTCGAAGTTGAGAACTCACTCTTGAAAAGTCAAGTCGAAGATCTTAGGAATACGTTGGAAAGGTTTACTTTGGGATCCAAAGGACTTGACCTCCTACTTGGATCGCAAAGGGCCGTGTACAACAAGGCCGGACTAGGGTTTAGCTCAAACACGACCAATAAGTCGTATATGTCAATTGTAAGTAGACATAAAACATGTGTCCAAGCATGGGTCCCTAAGACCACTTTGATTTCAACTCTAGGATCTAACTCGTACTGGGTTCCCAAGGACCAAATCCACTATGTGGATAGACCGAACCGATTCAACCGTCTAGGGGGAGCCAGTACAAAACATGTTTGTGCTTTAACTTAGAAATTGCATGCTTAGTTTTTTTTTGTTGTTTTTTTTAACTCACTTGGAATACACAAATAACCAACTAAAAAATCCTTCGAAAAGATTGAGCCTCGGGGAGCCTCTTTTCAAATAACCAACTAAAATCCTTCGAAAAGATTGAGCCTCGGGGAGCCTCTTTTCAAAAATAACTAGTTAGACTAGGAAATAGTCTTAGGTGAGTCAAGTCATCATTTTCTTGAACATGGCTTTGTCTAAGGAAGTGGTCGATGATCCGATAAAAGAAGGCCCCTGTGCCTCGCCACGACCTGGAAGCCATGATCTTGAAAAGGTAAACTTGACAAGCCTTGGGTTAAATCCAAATCTAACTTGAACCTAAATCCACTTAATCAAACTTAATTGAAAATCATCTCAACATAAAATTACTTGAACCTAAATCCACTTAATCAACTTAATTGAAAATCATCTCAATATAAAATTACTTGAACCTAAATCCTAATTACTTGAACCTAAATCCACTTAATCAATTTAATTGAAAATCATCTCAACATAAAATCACTTAAACCTAAATCCACTTAATAAATTTAATTGGGAGTCATCTCACAAAAAACACATAAGTATAACATGCTTGATCATATAGACTCGGGTGAGATGACCTAGGTTTAACAACTTACAACCAATTTAAAAAAATCTAACATCAATCCAACCACCTTGTGTGTAGGATCAATGGATGTTGGGCTGGTTGCTCCCACATGACCGGGATCAACTCAAATTCACAAAGCTTCGATTCAAGCGACAAGGATCGGTAGCCTTTGGGAATAGCAGCAAGCTCAAAATCATCGGATCGGTGATATCGAGCTTAACTCGAATTTTGTTATTAAAAATGTATTACTTGTAGAGAATTTTGAATATAACACCTTAGCGTAAGCCAATTGTGTGACAATAACTATAAGGTCGTATTTTTAGAAAATGAATGTGTAATTAAAACAAATGAAACGCTAAAACAATACTCAAAGGAACTAGGACAAATAACATTTATACAATGAACTTAATCAAATCCTCAGCCAAATGTCTTATTACACAGGAAGAGGAATCATGGTTGTGGCACCGACGACTCGGTCACTCGCACCCAAGACTCGTCCACAAGATTAGTCAGAGTGGCTTAGTCAGAGGTTTACCCAACCTCAACAACTTGGTTAATAAAATCAGAATGCTTGTCAACAAGGAAAACAACCTAGGACACAACACAAGTTAACTAACCAGAGCAGACCTCAAGTGTACTTGAGCTCCTGCATATGGATCTATTCGATTCACATGGAGCCAAGTCACTCAATAAAGTCAATATTGCTTAGTCATAATTGGCGGCTACTCGAGTTTACAGGTTAGGTTCATCAAACATAAAAATGATACCTAGATCAATTAATCAATCTATTCAAATTAATCGAGAATCAAAAGACCTTAAGGTTAAAAAGACTTAGAAGCGATCATGGTGGTGAATTCGAAAATCAAAGGTTCACGCTTACGTAACCTAAGCGGATACCACCATGAATTCTCTTGCCTAGGACCCCTCGACAAAATGGCCTAGTGGAGGCGGAAAAACCGAACTCTACAAGAAGCCGCTAGGACCATGTTGAGCGAATATAACCTACGATGGGTTTTGGGCGAAGCCGTTAGCACGACTTGCTATGTCAAAATAGGATCCTTATGGTAAAGAGGCACCTTAAGACCTCGTGTGAGATTTATCACGATAAAATACCTAACATCAAGTACTTTAGGGTATTTGGGTGTAAAGTACATATTCTAAACACTAAGGATTACCTAGGAAATTTACATCCAAAACCACGTAGGAATATATTTCTAGGATACTCGAGCTACAAGCCGAGCTTATAGAGTATATAACCATGACACCCTTAGAGTCGAGGAGACTATCAATGTAGTATTTGATGAAGGACACGAACCTACAAAACCCCCGACAACCCCAATTAGCGAGCCTACTCATACTAGACCTAACTCTGACCCTGAGATCGAGTCTAATCCACATCAACCAACTTCTCTTGTCGACCAAGTGACAAGTGATCCGAGTCAAACTAGTGTTCAACCACGTCACCCCCTTGATCAAGCATTAGGTGACACAAACCCAACCCAATCTAGGATTGGACTAACCACCCTATCGATCAAGTGATAGGAGATCCTAATCTAGGAGTTGAACTAGAGCATCCTATAGGAACCTTAGTCAAATTTCCTTAATTTCAAAGATAGAACCCAAATCAATTGAACAAGCTCTTCTTGATCCGATTGGATTATTGCAATGCAAGAAGAGCTAGCTCAATTTACTAGGAATGAAGTGTAGGAATTAGTACCACCACCTAAAGACAAAGCGACAATTGGAAAAGTAGTTAGAAACAAGGCTAGGTTAGTCGCCAAAGGGTTCACCAAGTCGAAGGCTTAGATTACGAAAACCTATGCCCCAAGAGCTAGACTTGAATCCATTCAATGTTGCTAGCTTATGCCGCACATCGAGGATTTAAGCTATTTCAAATGGATGTTAAGTCGGCATTCCTAAATGGATACATTAAAGAAGAAGTTTATGTTAGCCAACCCCCCGGATTCGAAAATCTAGATAAACCCGACCATGTTCTAAAACTTAAGAAAGCTCTCTATGGACTTAAACAAGCTCCTCGAGCTTGGTACGAGAGACTTTCAATCCATCTCAAGTCAAAAGGGTTTAACCAAGGCTTAGTTGACCCAACTCTCTTCGTAAAAACCTTAGGTAAAGAAATATTCATAGCTCAAATTTACGTAGACGATATAATTTTTGGAACCTCTAACTCAGCCTTACTAAACGAGTTCGTTTCACTCATGGAAAGTGAGTTTGAAATGAACTTAGTAGGCGAGTTAAGTTTCTTTTTAGGTCTACAAATTAAACAAACTAAGGATGGTATATACCTATATCAACAAAAAATACACTAAGGAGTTAATTAAAAGATTTGGAATGCAAGACGCTAAGATAATAAACACCCCAATGGCGATTAATGTTAACATAGGAGAAGACCTAGAAAGTAAGTCCATTGACTTAAAGTACTATAGGAGCGCGATAGGAAGTCTCCTATACTTAATCATGAAGTCGAATTCACATCCTATTCAGTAAGTAAGTATGTGCGCTAGGTTTCAAACCTGTGCTAAGGAGTCTCACCTAACCCTAGTTAAGCGTATCCTTAGATATCTTAAGGGTACACTTAACGTTGGTATTTGGTACCCTAGATCTACGGAGTTCGAACTAATCGGCTACTCCGATTCGGATTATGCTGGTAGTAAACTCGATAGAAAGAGCACGAGGGGTTGTTGTCAACTACTCTACCAAGTCTAGTGAGTTGGTGCGAGGAAGCAACATTGTGTTGCCTTATCTACCACCGGGTTTAATACGCTTGCGATGGGTGAGTGTGTAACTCAGCTTCTTTGGATGAAGCACACTCTCCGAGACTTTAGGTTGGACTTCACCAAAACTAAAATTTTTGTAGACAACATAAGTTCGATAAATCTAACTAAGAACCCTATATGCCATTCAAGAACAAAGCATATAGAGGTAAAACACCATTTCATTCGAGAACATGTAGCCAACGGCTCCATACAACTCGAATATGTTGACTCGAAGTCTAACCTAGCGTATATATTTACTAAACCACTACCCGGAATTTAGTCTCTTGAGACGAAAATTAGGCATGTGCGTAATAGAATAGGTTTTGCAAATTATATTACTACTATTTCTTACTTTCTCATGAAACTAGCATAGGTCATACCTTAGATATCATGCACCTATAGATTTAAGGAGCCAATACATCTCACAACACATAGGACTAATGTGTTTGTGTACTTAGCCACGTAGATGGGCGTGAGATGTTAGGACCTTACTCCTGGTTCCAGATGTAGAGCTAGTGCATCGCTATGAACCATGGAGTATAATCATACATACTAACCGACTCTGACCAGGACTGGTTGATCTTTCATATCAATCAAGCCAAATATGAGTCGAACATTTCATAGATAAGCTTATTTTCAATATACTATTTTAATAAAAAATGTGGAACATGCTTGGACTTTAAATTTAGCAATTATTTTGATTTCCACACACCCCTTTCTCTGTTCGATATACGGCAATAGGGGGAGGAAAAGGCCAAAGTTCGGGGGTCAAATTTTTTACAAATTATTGGATAACTTAACTCTTACTTCATGTTTAAACCAAAAGTTAACTTTAGGTTTTGAGAACTTATTTAACTTTTGACAAAAGGCCAAGTTAAGAGAATTCTTAACTTATTTATGTCGTTAGTGTTTTACTTAAGGGGAGAAAGGGCTTAACTAAAACGTTTTACTAAAGCTAATTTTAAAACGTTTTACTAAAGCTAATTTTAAGTAATGTTAATTACTTAAAGCAACCCTCAAGGGGGAGGATTAAGGTCTTTCTTCAAAGACTCACCCTCGGTCAAGGGGGAGGTTTCCTCAAGGGGGAGTACTTGAAGAAAATCCTTACTACTCCAACTTAATCTTCATTTTTTTTCTCTCATGCACATTATTATTCTTCATGCTTGCTTAACTTTGTATGTGGGTTTGCCATAAATCAAAAAGGGGGAGATTGTTGGTGCAGTGGGCACCTAAGTCGAACCTATGTTTTGATTATAGCAAACGATACAAAGTTAAGCTTATATTGTTATCTCACGAGCTAAATCAAGTGTGCAGAAAAGTCTCAATGCTGGAGCTGAAGGCTAGCGACACCCGGAGGAAGCCGCGGTGGTCGGGCGACACTCGAGTTACTTCGGAGGGAGCCGAAGGAATCGAGTGGAAGGCCGGAAGCAAAAGCGACAAGTAAGTATCGAGGTAAGCTCGTGTGTGCAAGCGTAAGTGAGGTCGTGTCCTTTGTACGGGGACGTCCTTAGGCGACGATCCAACCCAAGACTTCCCATGGAAGGTCTATGTTGAGATCGGACGGCAAGTGGCCGTCGAATTCACTTGTATTTTGAGCTAAACTCCTTTTTTAGTCAAAAATCGTGGGCCAGTTCAACGGCCGATTCAACCGTGGCGATTCAACCGGCCAGTTCAACCGGTGGTCAAAAATCAGCCTCGAGGAGTCAAGCTTTATCACCATTTTTCAAGGAGTTTTGTGCCCATTTGTGATTGGTTGAAGACCCATTCGTTAAGGGGCTTAAAGGCTATAAAAGGAGGGCCAAACCTAGGGTTTTTCATCAATTCAAAAGCTTCCAAGTGCTTCCGATACGCTCCGACTCTCCGACATCCCTACGACGAAGCGCTGCCGAGACGACGACTAAAGCTTCAACCTCCAATCCTTGAAGTCGTCGGTATAATCTTTAATTTTGTATAAGTTGTCTTTATTTTCAAGCTTTAAATCATATCAAGGAGAGGGGGAGTGTCCCTCTACCTTGAATCTTTATTGAGTTTTTGTATTCGCTTAACTCCTATCTCTATCGAGAAGGAGTTCGTTTAATATTTGCCCTCCGTGCGTGGTCAAGGACCATTAGGGCCTTGGAGTAGTAGCCATAGGCTACGAACCAAGTAAAAACCCCTCGTGTTTTTATTTATTTATTGCTATCTTTCCGCTGCGTTTACTCGTGCCAATTCGAACGATTACGAAAAGTTTTTTCTTATCGCTATTCACCCCCCCCCTCTAGCGCTCAAATCGATCCAACATTTCGGTCCACTTCTTTGAAGTATTTGTGTTTGGCCTTTTGAAGGTAGAAGCGATATTCTGCTTGGGCAAGTTTATCCGCTTATTGTTTTGCCTCTTTGTATCAAACAAATTGAATGCTAAGTCTGATAAATGTCTATTTATTGGATACTCTAAGGAAACAAGGGGTTACCAATTCTATCATCCTGTGGAACAAAAGGTGTTTGTTTCAAGGCATGTTGTGTTTCTAGAGAAAGAGTTTCTCTTGCAAGAAAACAGTGGGAGTGTCGTTGAGCTTGAGGAGGCTCGAAAGACTCAAATAGACATTGATGAGATACTTGGTGAAGCACCACAACCAATAACTCATAGTGATGAGCCATTGGCTAGACCTATTGAGACACCACATCTTCGTAGATCTAGTAGAACGCACAATATTCCTGAGAGATATGGATTTCTCGTAAGTGAATCAAACGACATGTTACTCATTGATGATGAGGAGCCTACCAGTTATGAAAAAGTTCTGAAAAGTTCAGAAAGGGATAAGTGGCTTAACGCCATGAAGTTTGAAATAGATTCCATGTATGAAAATCAAGTTTGGAACATGGTTGACCCACCTGAAGGCATAAAGCCTATAGGGTGCAAGTGGGTTTTCAAGAAGAAAATCGACATGGATGGTAATGTGATTACCTATAAGGCTAGATTAGTGGCGAAAGGATATCGTCAAAAGTAAGATGTTGATTATGACGAGACCTATTCACCTGTTGCTATGCTTAAATCTATTCGGATGCTCCTGGCCATAGCGGCTCATTATGATTATGAGATATGGAAGATGGATGTGAAAACAGCTTTCCTTAATGGAAACCTACTCGAAGATGTGTATATGATACAGCCTGAGGGTTTCACATCGGTTGATAAAACCAAGGTATGCAAACTGCGACGGTCCATATATGGACTGAAGCAAGCATCCAGGAGCTAGAATATCCGTTTTGATGAGACAATCAAAAAGTTTGATGTCTCACAAAATCTAGAGAAACCTTGTGTGTACAAAAAGGTTAGTGGGAGTGCAGTCGTGTTCCTAGTATTATATGTCGATGACATATTACTTATAGAAAATGATGTTTCTATCTTACAGTCAATTAAAATTTAGTTGTCCAAGACATTCTCCATGAACGACCTGGGAGAGGCAACCTACATCTTCGGGATTAAGATCTATAGGAATATATCGAAACGGTTGCTTGGTCTTTCGCAGTCTACATATATAGACCAAGTGCTAAATAGGTTTAGCATGTCGGAATCCAAGAAAGGTTTCCTACCCATCAGGCATGGGATACACCTTTCGAAGTCTATGTGTCCACGCACAGAAGACGAGAGGATTTGCATGAGTAAGATTCCCTATGCATCCGCAATAGGATCTATCATGTATGCTATGTTATGTACGAGGCCCGATGTATCGTATGCTCTGAGTGTCATGAGCAGATACCAGTTTGATCCAGGAATGGATCATTGGGCGGCTGTCAAGACGATCCTTAAGTACTTAAGAAGAACTAAGGATGTGTTCCTAATATATAGAGAAGGGGACATGGTGATATGCGGGTATACGGATGTTAGCTTTCAGATAGACAAGGATGATTCCAGGTCTCAGTCTGGGTACATGTTCACCTTGAATGGGAGCACAGTGAGTTGGAAAAGTTCTAAATAAAACATTGTAGCGGATTTTACCACAATGGTAGAATACATTACAGCTTCGGAAGCAGCAAAGGAAGCGGTTTGGATCAAGAAGTTCATTCATGAACTTGGTGTGGTTCCAACCATTGTTGAAGCAATACCGGTTTACTGCGACAACAATGGAGCAATTGCATATGCAAAAGAGCCAAGGTCTCATCAACGATCCAAACATGTGCTTCGCCGCTATCATTTGATCAGAGAGATCATAAGTAGGAAGGAAATACAAATCGAGAAGATTCCCACTAAAAAGAACTTAGCGGATCCTTTAACTAAGGCCTTACCCCAAAGTAAGTTTGAGAACCATGTTAGGGCCTATGGTATTGGATACCGTGGAGATTAGCATTAGGCCAAGTGGGAGTTTGTTAGTAATATATATGAGAGGTGTCCTAAGGCAATCACCTTATGTTTAAACCATTTATATGATAAATGAAGATTCACTATTTGAGTATACATGTTTTTATGTATTTGATTAATCTTAAACTCATTTACTAAATGTCCATAATACGATTCACAACATGAGAGAATTTGTGATTTGATCACAACTAGTGGATATCTCTACATGTGTAATTGTGATGTATTGGAATTATCCCTGGTCAATGAATTGATGGATTTGGAGACCATTAATTCTGTCGAGACTAGCACGAGGTATACTCCTTGGTATAACCAAGCAGTTGATTCTCACTGGCTGGAGACATTGTAATGTCCGAAGTTAATCGTGGATGCTAGTTATGGTAACTAGTTCATTGGAGTGACCAGCTGTAAGACTTCATATGGTTCTTTGCATATATGGATATGTCAATGAAGTTATTACTGCAGCTTAACAGCAATGTTCCTTTGACTTGCGGTATTCAAGTCATCTTGGTCATGAAGACTTATGCTTTGACATCTTAAGCAAGCATCTCTGAGGAGATATGGACCCGGGATGATTGAGTATAAGTCGAAATGCCCAAAGGTATTTGAATAGCCTATAAAGGATTCACCATTCCTTGCGAGGAGATATATACCCATGGCCTCTTGTCGGATTGTTACTAAAGTCTTTGACTAAAGCATTACATGTTTAGAGTAAGGTACTCTTAGATACATGTGCAGTAACTAGAATCCGTAGGATGAGGAAATGATACTTGGGCTAGGTGTGACGTAGTCAACCCAGTGGGGGCTAACACTATAGACCATATCCTGAACCAAGTGGGTATAAGATGCGTGAAGGGAATGGGACATGATTCATTGTAGCTGTTGAAGGGTTTCAGAAATAGTTCTGAATCAACTGTTGATCTTTCGGTTAATTGGGGATCATGATGTACTACTAGGTGTCACTCATGATCATTCTATAATTAATGGTTAATTATAGATGGCCAACATAAATCGAGAACTTATTTGGTCACATGCACAACAAGCGTAATCCGAAGGATTTAAAACGAGCTTGAGAATGAGATTCTCAAATCGAGAGAAACTAGGTTTGGTTGGACCACACAAGGAGAAAGCATGAAATTGTTTTAGTTACAATGGAAGCATGGATAGGCCAAGTTTTATGAAGACATGATGAATGAACCAAATTGGTTTGGTTCTAATCCAATGGTGGAGAATAAACCAAAGGGGTTTGGTTTGTTTTAAACGAATGAACCAAAGTTGGTTCAGTTTCTTTTAACTTAAAATAGACCAACTTGGTTCGGTTTATTTTAACTTAAGTTATTGAAGTGGGTTAACGGATTTTGGTTATGAACCAATAACTTTAAGGAGAAGTTTTCTTAGTTGTTAAAAAACACGGGCTCTATAAAAATGCGGTTAGGTTTTTGGAGAGCCCTAAGTTTTATTTTGGGAAATAATCTTCTTCTCCTCTCCCTCTCTTCTCCTTGCCGTCGTCCACCCTGCTGTCGGCGTCCAAGCTGTTGTTGGCCATCCTCCGGCGACCCTCCAGTGACCAAGGGTTGGTCGTCCATCCTCTTTGGCCAGCGCAAATCCTCCACCAAGCCGTCCAGTTTTGTGGACAGCTTATTTCCTTTCGTGTCAGAGCGTTGTTTGGGCGACGTTTGGAGCTCTGACAGCAGCTACCTTGTCAGGGATTCGATCTCCGGTAATCCTCATAGGTGGAGGACGAAGGATTTGTCAATCAGTTGACGAATACCTTTCCGGAGAAGCGAGTTTTGGGGACTCATTTTCAAATCCGAATTTTGATTCGGATTGTGATCTTTTCTCGATCACATCGTCTTCAACATGAGGCTAGTGACTCCTACGAAGATGAGGCTTGTAGCTTGGCGAAGCTATCCCGACGATACTCGGAGTGGATACGGATAGAGGCAATTCTAGCGAGAGTTGCTCCGGTTGATGTCATTCCCGCTACACATGATACGTCAGGTATAACTAGCGTAATTTTCTTTTATTATAAAATTTGAAATTGTGATTATGTCTACACATGTTGTACTTTGCATGCGTTTGGTGTGTGTGTTGTAATAAATTAGATTTATTGCTTTTTAATTCTTCCTCTGTGCACATGTTTATGAAATATGTTCGAACACACACTCGTCGAGGTGCCGGAAATCCAACTCCGAGTGTGCAACTCCAACTACCACCATCAACAGTGGCCAAGTTACGCAACTCCAATAACCACAACTAATCCAATCGTGTCTAGAATACACGATTTCTCAAATCTATGGATGACTAACTCATTAAATATGTCTAACAACCTTATCAACAGCTCATAAAATTCATACTAAGTATGAAATGTCATCCTCCATATACCTGCTTTATTCATTTTTTTCCTAAGCTGATGATACATCAATCATCACATAGACAATGATAATTGTACGACACTAAGTCACTACAATATCAATGCACTAATCTTAAATCAACCTTAGAGTCTACACAGGTGTCCTTTAGATGATCTAAACAAATCATTTATCCACAACGAAGAATATTCATTTTCTTCTACAATATCAGTATTTAGCAACATTGATACCAATAAAATTATCTCCTGGTAAAATCGTCATTCTAACAAATACCTCCTGTGCATCATCAACCTTGCCAACTTTGCAAAATCGATTACTGAGGATATCAAACAACCTGATTAGGCTCACAACCAATGAATGACATTGCATTGAGTACATCGCGAGCTTCAACTACTTTGTGTGCTTTACACTAGCCCTCGGCCAATACACCATAAGTAAAGACATTTGACTCTAAAATATCATTACCTAAATCGGTGAAGTAATCATTAGAAATTTTCTCCCGATATGAGGTCTTCAGTATCGAAACTATTCTCGAAATCACTCCAATCGTATACTCCATTTGCCTATGCAATGGCAAGCCTGGGAGTTCATCCGAAACTATATATGAATACTCTCGGATTATGCACACATCTGAGAGACATTTTATACCATCATTTCAATATTATAACATCCAAGTTAGTATCAAGATATCCACATCATATCAACCGAGTTAACAATATAACAACTAAGTCAACTCTCCCACCATAATATAACATCTGCAACAATCAACCTCTAAACATCCAAAATCAATATCATAACCCTCTGATAATCATCACAGTAATCAACTCGACATCTCACCTGTCGGTGGAAACACAACTAATCCACATGATCCAAATATATAAATCCTTCTAATCCTATCTATGAATGTTCTAGACAAAGATATCTATAAACTACCAGTATCTCTCACTATATCATCAAGTATGTGTAACCATGCGCAACCTAAAATGACTCATCCTTCAGTAATACGTAACTGTAAACTCATCCAACTTCTGCTCTTGGCGACTGAGCTCAGGTAGGTGCAAAAGACTACCATGGAGAAACTAAAGTCAACTACCAAAATGGAGATGCAAATCAGAATGGCTTATAACCCATGACTCCGATCTTTCTCCTTTTATCCAACATTCGGATACTCCTGATTTTAATAATTTGACCTGCAATATCTACTTATCAGTCTCCAACTCTTAAACACTTGTACAAAGTTATTTCTAAACTCATGACTCAATCCAATGTCTTCCGGCAAGATCTGATAGAAGATCCAGACATCCTAATCCAAATGTAAGCCAATAAACCGTGGGTGGCTTAAAACATCCATTCACATTCTTGAGTTATTAGGTGGTCATAACCTCTGCAAGTCTCATGACTTTGCACGATACTCCCATTACCAAATGATCACCCTATTTGAAACTCAAGAATTTCTTGACAATGAGTCAAAGGAAATAACATGAGAGAAATACTCTCTCCCAACATCACTAAACCGTGACCAAGTGGTATCCTATTCCCCAAATATTATTTCCTACCTCTTCCACCAAGTACTGGTTTGATCCCGATAATGGTATGCAACTAACTTCACTTTCTCTGTATAACACAAGTTAAGTACTCAAAAGTACCCTCAAAGTTATACAATCCAGAACGAACAACTCAAGAATCAAAATCCCTATGAAACACGTAAACTAACCCTTCGCTATCTGCATCAACAATAGCCTACATGCCCTGTCCACTACCCAATAGGTAATGATCTGACTGGCATAATTAGTGAAAATCCCTAAGACTATAATTCTTTGATTTCCACAAGAAATGTGATGACCTGACCCCTGCTATCCGACTCGGTATCAGTCAGCTCTCAAAGGTAATTCACCTTTTTGACAGTAGGTTCAAGTCTCACAGACTCAACAAGTCATTCCCGTGGTTAACTCATACCACGGTTATGAATAGTGACTAACACACCACATGTCTTTCTCTATTATAATCACTAGATGCATAGCTAACAAAACCGAGAGTATAAACACTAAAGGCAACTCTGACTGGTCGCCTTGGTAAATGACCCCTACTACGAGTCTGCACAGGTGCCATAACTCTATCTGTATACACCTATTGAACAAGTTTAGATAAGTATCTAACTAGAATATAAGTTATCAGGAATTCTTACTTCGTGCTACTCAGAGCTTATGCCACTATCAATCCCATCTCACAAAACCAAGACTAAACCAAAACAAAATGACTCCCAATAATCCAAAACTCAATGAAAAAGATCATTGTATGACATTGCAAAACCTAGGGCTCTGATACCAATAAAGTTGTCACGCCTTGAGAGTATGCCGAGTCGAAAAAAAACCCGACAACATCTCCCCTGTACGTGGCACCATATCCTAACCCAAAGAGTCATGTACAACAAATCAGGACTCGGATTTAGGTCAACGACTACAAATAGATCTTACATATCTATTGTGAATCGTAGTCATCAAAGAGTCCAAACATGAGTCCCAAAGGTTTTATTGAACTCACATATAAGGACTAATAAGTATTGGATTCCCCAGGATCAAGTCCGCTTTGTGGATAGATCATATTGGTTCAATAGTCCAGAGGGAGCTAATACTAAAATAGTATACCCACTTCCTTAGCAAAATCATTGCATAATTAGTTATTTTATTTTAATTTTTAGAATGGCTACATAGGGCAAATAGTTAGTAAACTTTTGACAATATAGTATCAGGACACGGTGAGATAATAGTACGTTAGGGAAACAAAGTCTTGTATATTCGAGCTAGATAAGGCATATCTAGCTTGGTGCACTTGACCGAGTGGAACTAGTTGAAGCTACCTCACCGTATCCTAAACTAGTTAGACTAGGAAGTAATCTTAAGTGACTCAAGTAATCAATTTCTTGAATTTGACTTTATCTAAGGAAGTGGTCGTTGTTTCGATCAAAGAAGGCCCCTGTGCCTCGCCATGACCTGGAAGCCAATTTCTTGAAAGGTTTACTTGATGAACTAAGGGTTAAATCTAAATCTAACCCAAGGTTGACTAACTTTAATTAGGTTAAAATCATCTCACAAAACATATAAGGTGAACACATTCTGAGACACATAGAATGGGTGAGATGTTAAGGATAATTGAAATACACTTAACTTTTTCAAAATTCTACTTATTTTCTTGCACTTAACGAATAATTATAACTTTGATTGAACAATACTTAGTATACAACTCTCTAGGCCAAAGTTTAACGCCCCTAAATCTCTTATACTTCATATATTTGACTAAGGGGGAGAGCAAACTAACCCTAAGGGTTATATTACAAACCTTTGAAGTTAGTGTAGAGGGATGTACCTCGAACCAATCTATCAAACTAATGCTAGACGCATGCTTAGACTCATAGCTGATTCATCTAGACGCATGCATATACGATGTTGTTTTAAACCCCTATTTTATATAAAAACCCCGACATTTTTTTTTATTTATGGAAAAAGGGGAAGAAGAGTGAAAGTTAAGGGGGAGTAACACAAAATTTAATTTTAAAAATTAAAGTATCTCTTTCAAAACTCACATAGGGTTAAGGGGGAGTTTTTGGAAATGACATTCATCATTTACTCTACTTGTTTTATGCTTTAATTTTTCTCTTAACTTTGTGTCGGTTTGCCATAGATCAAAAAGGGAGAGATTGTTTGTGCGAGGGGCATCAGATGATCGAATTTAAGTTTTGATTATGGCAAAGATCCAAAGTTAAGGTCATATTGTTATCTCATGAGCTAAATTAAGTGTGCAGGAAATGGTTAAGCTAAGTTGAAAGTCAGCGACACCCGGAGAATCCCGAGTCAAGAAACTGTGGTGGTCGAGCGACACCAGGAAAACTTCGTGGGAGTCGAAGAACCTAGGTGGAAGACCGGAACTAAAGCGAGAGGTAAGTACGAGTGCGAAGAGAGATGGTAAGGACGTGTCCTCTATACGGGGACGACCGTAGGAGGCGATCTAACTAAGACTTCCAGTGGAAGGTCTAGGTCGAGATCGGACAGTAAGGAACCATCATATTTATCATTTTCCATGCTAATCTCTTATTGTAGGGAAGTAGCCAAGCTAGCAGTCGACTGTTGGTCATTGGGCAGTCAACTGATGGAAGGCATTAGTCGACTGATGGCGACGAATCAACCATTTGCGCTAGGTCAAAACGGATAATGTTTGACGTGACCACTTCGCGATAAGATAAGGTGTCACCTCGTGATCAGTTCCAAAAGTTGAGGATGTACATCTAGACTTATTCCAAGGCACAAATCTATAAAAGGAGGGGAGGACTCCAACCCAAACATCATCAATATTATTCTCAAGTGCTCCTACAACGCCAAAGCTCCAACACCGTCGTAACGCCGACGCAACTCTAAGCTTACATTTTCTTCGTCGGCAACAACAACAAGTTTGTTTCTATTTAATTATTGTATTCATGATTTTAATAGTAACAAGGTGAGGTAGGCTTGTTGTCTCATCCTCGTGCTTTCGTTTTTGTGATCGTTGTCTCCTACCTCTAATGAGAAGGAGACTTTATAGTGGATTGTCCCTTCATACGCGGTCAAGGATCGCAGGACCTTGGAGTAGCAACCACTGGATTGTGAACCAAGTAAAAATAAAGTGTCTATTTATTTTTTGTTCTTTTACTTTCCACTGCATTTAAGTTTAATCGAACGAAAAGACAAAAAAATTTACGCTCGCTATTCAAACCCCCCCTCCAGCGACGCTTTTGATCCAATATTATGAGAACTTTGTAATTGAAGATCACAGTTTATCTTTTCGACATTTATATAGGAATGATAATTTATGATTCTGTATTTATATTTTTCATAAGTTTACAACAACAAATCAAAGCAATAACAGTAAACATGAGATTAAGAGATGAAAATGTTCGACTTTCCGAGCCGCAAAAACTGCTTTTTGCATTGCGAAAACCTCGGAAGTCGGCCACGGATCCATGTAAAGATAAATTAAAATATAATACATGTACATGTTTAGAAACACTAGATCTACCTTAGATCTACATGGTAAGAGCGTTACCCTTGTAGCGACGCCCTTCGCTTATCCCGCTCGTCCAAACGCTTTGTCGGATCTTGTAAAGTGTCAAGTGTACACTCCTCTACACGTATCCACACAGACAAAAGGTGGAGAGAACAACTTAGAGTGTGCTAGAACTCGTAGAAGCTCATGGCAAGGAGGATGAGGGAGAGAACTAGAGAGGAGAGGAGGAAGAAGATGAAGTTAATTCCCACTCAATTCCATCATAAGTTTGGCCGGCCACTTAATGGGGATTAAAAACCTCCATGTAATACCAAGAGCCATGGCTCTTTGTCTTCCTCATGAGGTGGCACACCATGATGTTTCCATGATGATGTGGAACATCATCATTGGCCAAACCCATGCCAAGTCATCATGACGTGACATTTGGTCAAGTCAAACTTGACCCTTCATCTTCCCTCTCAAGTCAAGTCAAACTTGACCTCTTATCTCCCATGGTTGATCAAATCCAACCATTTGATTCAAGTCAATTTAATTTAATGAATCTCTATTCATTAGTTTAAATTGACTCAATGAATCAAATCTAAATTAGACTCATTCAACACTTGAATCAAATTGAGTCCAACTCAATTAGTCTAATTTGGATTACTCTTAATCCAACTTGGTTCATCACATGAACCTGATCCTCTTGGTCTATCATATGAACCTAATCTCCATCTAATTGCCCTTTGTGTGTGACCCTATAGGTTCTTGTAACGTTGGCAATGCTCCTAAACCGATTTAGAAATATAAGCAATGAGCGGTATCTGGCAACACATCATTGCTACCCAAGTTACAAGAATGTTGAGATCCAACATCACCTTTGTGACTACTAATTGTGACTCTCACAATATGTGACAATGTCCCTCTATCCTTGACATCTAGATTGTTCAATTGAGGCATAGACCGTGTCATCCTCTGTACAATCTATATCTTGAACTCCAAGTAGACTCACTCTAATCAAATGAGCTCAATATCTCATATTGACTCATTTAGGCATGACCATGCACTTTGTGGTCTCACTTTATCAAGAATCATGATGTCACTCCCATTATATAGGAGGGATAGATCTCATCTACGTTTGACGAAGTCAAAGTATGCAACTCCTTATGTAGGGAACCATGGTGACTTCAGGTCCAAGGACTAATAGTCATACTAATAGTCATATGAGAAAGTATATGACACTCATATAATGATCCATGATATTTTCTCATGGCGGGTCATTCAGTATACATTCTCCAATGCATACCCATGTGTCAACTTGATATCTCATATCCATGACTTGTGAGATCAAGTCATCGAGTTGACCGACATGCTAGTCTTTTCGCATTAACATTGTCCCTGAATGTTAATACTTGACTAGGAATGATTAAGAGTAGTATTCTCTATATCATCTCATTATCGATTCAACCAATCGATTGATATAGATAAGAACCTTCTACTCAAGGATGCCATTATACTTAGTTATTTTACACCGATACAAGTAAGTATAATAACCATAAAAGTAATGCCTTTATAAACATATATAGGAATATGATACAACAAGTCCATACAACAATCATCACATGATTAACTCTAGGACTTTCACTAACAATCTCCCACTAGCACTAGTGTTAATCACTGTAGTATCTAATACCCAATGACCTAGTGTGACCATCATGCTTTTTCTGTTAGTAATATATGAGAGATGTCCTAAGGCAATCGCCTTATGTATGAACTATTTATATGATAAATGAAGATTCACTATTTGAGTATACATGTTTTATGTATTTGATTGGATCTTAAACTCATTTATTGAATGTCCATGATACGATTCACAGCATGAGAGAATTTGTGATTAGATCACAACTAGTGAGTATCTCTACATGTGTAATTGTGATGTATCGGAATTATCCCTAGTCGATGAATTGATGGATTTGGACACCATCAATTCTGTCGAGACTAGCACGAGGTATACTCCTTGGTGTATCCAAGCGGTGATTCTCAGCGGTGGAGACATAGTGATGTCCGGAGTTAATCGTGGATGCTAGTTATGGTAACTAGTTCATTGGAGTGACCAGCCGTAAGACTTCATATGGTTCTCTGCATATAGAGATATGTCAATGAAGTTCTTACTGTGGCTTAAGTGCGATGTTCCTTTGACTTGCGGTATTCAAGTCATCTTGATCATGGAGACTTATGCTTTGACATCTTAAGCAAACATCTCCAAGGAGATGTGGACCCGGGATGATTGGGTATAAGTCGAAGTGATCGAAGGTGTTTGAATAGCCTATAAAGGATTCACCACTCCTTGCGAGGAGATGTATACCCATGGCTTCTCGTCGGATTGTTACTAAAGTCTTTGGCCAAAGCATTACATGTTTAGAGTAAAGTACTCTTCGATACATGTGGAGTAACTAGAATCCGTAGGACGAGGAAATGATACTTGGGCTAGGTGTGACGTAGTCAGCCTAGTGGGGACTGACACAATAGACCATGTCCTGAACCAAGTGGGTATAAGATGAGTGAAGGGAATGGGGCACGATTCATTCGAGCTACTGAAGGGTTTCAGAAATAGTTCTGGATCAACCGTTGATCTTTTCGATTAATTGGGGATCATGATGTACTACTAGGTACCACTCATGATCGTTCTATAATTAATGGTTAATTATAGACGGCCAACATAAACCGAGAACCTATTTGGTCACACGCACAACGAGTGTAATCCAAAGGATTTAAAACGAGCTTGAGAATGGGATTCTCAGACCGAGAGAAACTATGTTTGGTTGGACCAAACATAAGCGAGCATGAAAATGTTTGATCGCAATGGAAGCGTGGATGGGCGTGTCTTATGAAGACATAATGGATGGACCAAAATGGTTTGGTTCTAATCCAATGGATGAGAATAAACCAAAGGGTTTGGTTTATATTAAGCGAATGAACCAAAGGTTGGTTCGTTTTAACTTAAAATAAACCATCATGGTTTGGTTTATTTTAACTTATCCTAATGGAGCGGGTTAACGGGCTTTATGGATATGATCCATTAACCATTAAGAGAATTAGTTCTCTATAAAAGAGGGCTTAAGGGATTGTTAAACCCTAATCATCCAAAACCCTAGCTTGAAGTTGCCGCCCACCCCTTGGAGGAATTTTCGGCGCCCAACTACAAGCTGCCGCCGCCCAGCTTTGTGCCGCCGTCCAAGACCCTTGCCGGCGTCCAAGCTCCAGCCGGTGAACCTCCGGCGACCCTCCGGCGACCCTCCGGTGATCTCCTATAGGTTCGGCATCAAGGTGAGCCTTTTCTCTCCTTGTTTTGGCCAGCGCCTACTCCTCCACCAAGCTGTCCAGTTTTCTGGACAGCTTCTTCTCCTCTCGTCGGAGCATCATTTGGACGACGGTTAGTGATCCGACAGCGGCTAACATACCGAGGTTTTGATCTCCGGTAATCCTCTGAGGTGGAGGACGAAGGATTCGTCAATCGGTTGACGAATACCTCTCCTGAGAAGCGAGTCTTGAGGACTTGTTTTTAGGTCCGAATTTGGATTCGGATCGTGATCATCTCTTGATCACGTCGTCTTCAACACGAGGCTAGTAACCCGTACGAAGACGAAGCTCGTGGCTTGGCGAAGTCATCCCGAGGAGCTCGGCGTGGATACGGATAGAGATGATTCTTACGAGGATCGTTCCGGTTGATGCCGTTCCCGCTACACGTCATACGAAAGGTATAACGCAGTTTAATTTCCTTTTATTGCAAATTTTAATTTACGGTTATGTCTACACTTGTTGTAATATGCATGCGTGTGTTGTGTGTGTTGTAATAAATATAGATTTATTATTTTTAATTGCTTCCGCTGTGCTCATGTTTACGAAACATGATCGAACACACACACGCCGCGGTGCCGGAAACCCAACAGTGGTATCAGAGCCAGGTTGTGTTTCGACATAATTGTAAAATTGGTTTTGCGATAGTCATAATGTATTTTTGGAAATTTTCTAATTTTGGAAATTTAGAAGTATTTATGGAAATTTTTCAATTTTGGAAAGTCTAGAAGTATTTATGGAAATCTTCCACTTTTGGAAAGTTGGAAGTATTTATGGAAATTGATATTTTCATAAATAAAATATTTGATTAGATTCTGGAAATTTGTTTCCTAATTTAATCATGATTTGATTTGGGAAATCAAATCTTAAAATATTTTATTTCCATAAGTAGTTTTAATGATTTAGGAAATTGGTTTCCTAAATAGATTTTCCTTAATCAAATAATTCCATGAATAAAATATGTGATTAGATTTGGAAATTTGTTTCCTAATTTAATTATGATTTGATTTGGAGAATCAAATCTTAAACATATTTTATTTCCATAAATAGTTATGACATATAAGGAAATTATATACATGACATAATTGTATGTCATGTAATTGCATTAGATGCATAACATTATGCCATGCGTGTCGTGACATGTAGATGTATGTCATGTATGTCATGCCATGTAGATAATAGTTATTTGCATGCAAAGAGGATGAGACATAAAAACCCTTAATCAATATTAAAGCCTACACC
Source organism: Wurfbainia villosa (assembly GCA_025175895.1). Taxonomy (NCBI): domain Eukaryota; kingdom Viridiplantae; phylum Streptophyta; class Magnoliopsida; order Zingiberales; family Zingiberaceae; genus Wurfbainia; species Wurfbainia villosa. The sequence goes on along the minus strand of CM046001.1, from coordinate 80,484,663 downwards.
TTCCATTAATATGGTTAGAACCAGAGTTCTGTTTCTTGTTTGGGTTGTTGGACTCTCTCAAGCCCTCGAACTCAGAATATGTTCAAACCATGGAATAGTTTAATACTAATATGGTAAGAGTCGAGGTCAATCGTTAGCTTTGGTTGTTGGACTCTCTCCAAGCTGGGCTAATTGGTTGAATGCTCTAACCATATTAAAACTATGTCTGATTAATGGGTTGGCTTTAACAGAGCATCGGCTTGTTGGACTCTCTCAAGGTCGATGTAAAGGGGTGAAGTTGGGTGCTATGCATATGATGCATACTTGTTAATGTGTTAACAACCCGATGTATGTGTGAACATTCAATTAGTTGATAGCACATTGTGATAGTTGCATATCACGGGATATGCAATCGGTATAGATGATACCTAGTCGTAGTTATGAATGGCTTGTTGGACTCTCTCCAAGGTTGTTCATAACTATGATGGATATCAACCATTCGGAGATGGACCTACAATCTCGAAGTGATTTTGGGGTTTTGAAATTGAAAAATGAATGGGATTTATAAATGTATATTGATGCATTTTAAAATCATTTTCTCATATATGCTCGTTTTGTATTTCTAGGTCAATAAATTGATCATAGCGTCTTTGAATTTACGCACTATTTTGGATTGAACAAGTATTGGGCCTAACTTCTGGGTGGCTTAGAAACACGAGAATTGTTCTCAAGGAAAAGCTTGCATATGTCCTTGAAGAGCCTCTTCTGACCGTCCTAAGGGCGATGCAACTCGGACCAAATGTTGGTCTATCGAAACATGTGGCGGTCTACGGTGAGTTGCATCATGCTAGCGGCGATGGTACAGTGCGAAGCAACATGAGCATATGGATGCTAACACTATGGTCTTCCATCTTCATGAGTTGTTCGATGAGCAAGCGAGATCCGAAAGGTTCGAGGTCTCTAGGCTCCTCTTCACCGCGAAGATGCAAGAAGGTTAAATCTGTAAGTGCAGTTTGTGCTAAAGATGAGCGGGTACATCAGCGGCTAGCTACCCTCGGTTTTGTGATGGATCATGAGTTAAGTATTGACTTAATTCTGCATTGTTTGCCCAAGAGTTTCGCAATTTGTGATGAACTATCGGATGAACAAATTGGAATCCACCATTCGAGCTCCTCAATATCTTTGAAGACTTTGGAGCCTTACATAAAGCATGAGGAGAAGGCGGTTCTGTTAGTTGATTCCTCAAAGAAAGGTTCTAAGAGGAAGGCAAAAGAGCGAGAAGAAAGGAAAGAAAAAGGCAAAGAAAGGCGGAACCAGTATAAAGGGCACTTGCCATCAACTTTGGCAAGGAAGGCCCGTGAAGAAAGCTGCAAGATTTATCTTGAGTCCATGAAGAAGAAGAAGGCATCAGATGCCCCATCCTCTTGAGTATCTTCGTTATTGATTGTCATTCTATTTCCTTAGACACTTGGGTATTGGATCTTGGGTGTAGCTCACATATATGTAATGACATCTGAGGCTAAGGAATAGAAGAAGACTTGTCGGAGAGTCAAATTTGCGAGTTGGCAATGGAGCAAAGGTTCTTTGCGATCGCCATCGGAACTTATTTCTTTGAAGCTCCTAGTGGACTAGTCTTGGAAGTGGACAATTGCTATTATGTTCCTTCTCTAATAAAGAACATTGTTTCTATTTCCTGCTTAAATAGAAATGGTTTCCATTTAACGTTTAGTAACAATTGTTGTTATATAACTTTGAATGGCGTACTTTATGGAACTGGAACTTTGAGTAATGGCATTTATACGTTGGACGTATCCAGTGACATTTTCAATATCGAAGCGAGCAACACGCGTGCTCGAAAGGATAATCACATAGACTCCTATATGTGGCATTGTCGTCTTGGCCATATAAGCAAGAAACGCATGTCCGAATTACACCGATGTGGAATTCTGGAATCGTTTGAATTGGATTCATACGATACATGCGAATCATGCTTAAAAGGCAAGATGACTAAGTTACCTTTGGAAAGGTGAGCAGTGGGAGAGTTACTAGGTCTAGTACATACTGATGTATGTGGACCTATGTCAACTCAAGCATTAGGAGGCTATAGCTACTTCATTACCTTCACCGATGATCACTCACGGTTTGGGTATGTGTTCTTGATGAAACACAAGTCTGAAGCCTTTGAAAGGTTCAAAGAATTCAGAAATTAAGTAGAGAAACAACATGACAAGAGTATTAAAATACTTCGATCGGATCGAGGAGGTGAATACTTAAGTCAAGAGTTTCTTGATTATCTAAGAGACAATGGCATATTGTCTCAATGGACTCCGCCCTATACACCACAGCATAATGGTGTATCTGAGAGGCATAACCGAACCTTGTTGGACATGGTCAGGTCAATGATGAATCATGCAACTCTTCCCAAGTCCTTTTGGGGTTATGCACTTCAGACAACTGTTTACTTGTTAAACAGAATGCCTACCAAGGTAGTCTCAACCACTCCATATGAGATATGGAATGGTAAGAAACCTCATGTATCTTACTTGAAGATATGGGGTTGTCCTGCTTATGTGAAGCGGATCAGATCGCATAAATCAATGCTAAGTCCGATAAATGTCTATTTATTGATACCCTAAGGAAACAAGGGGTTACCAATTCTATCATCCTGTGGAACAAAAGGTGTTTGTTTCAAGGCATGCTGTGTTTCTAGAGAAAGAGTTTCTCTTGCAAGAAAACAGTGGGAGTGTCGTCGAGCTTGAGGAGGCTCGAGAGACTCAAATAGACATTGATGAGATACATGGTGAAGCACAACAGCCGACAACTCATAGTGATGAGCAATCGGCTGGACCTATTGTAACACCACATCTTCGTAGATCTGGTAGAACACGCAATATTCCTGAGAGATATGGATTTCTCGTAAGTGAATCGAAAGTCTTTTTACTCATTGATGATGAGGAGCCTACCAGTTATTAATAAGTGTTGACAAGTTCAGAATGGGATAAGTGGCTTGGTGCCATGAAGTCGGAAATGGATTCCATGTACGAAAACCAAGTTTGGAACTTGGTTGACCCACCTGAAGGCATAAAGCCTATAGGGTGCAAGTGGGTTTTCAAGAAGAAAACCGACATGGATGGTAATGTGATTACCTATAAGGCTAGATTAGTGGCGAAATGATATCGTCAAAAACAAGGTGTTGATTATGACGAAACCTATTCGCCTGTAGCTATGCTTAAATCCATTCGGATGCTCCTGGCCATAGCGGCTCATTATGATTATGAGATATGACAGATGGATGTGAAAACAACTTTCCTTAATGGAAACCTCCTCGAGGACGTGTATATGATACAACCTGAGGGTTTCACATCGGTTGATAAAACCAAGGTATGCAAATTGCGACGATCCATTTATGGATTGAAGCAAGCATCCAGGAGCTGGAATATCCGTTTTGATGAGACGATCAAAAAGTTTGATTTCTCACAAAATCCGCATTTAACCTTGTGTGTACAAGAAGGTTAGTGGGAGTGCAGTCGTGTTCCTAGTATTGTATGTCGATGACATATTACTTATAGGAAACGATGTGTCAATCTTACAGTCAGTTAAGGTTTGGTTATCCAAGACATTCTCCATGAAAGACCTGGGAGAAGCAACCTACATCCTTGGGATTAAGATCTATAGAGATAGATCGAAACGGTTGCTTGGTCTTTCGCAGTCTACATATATAGACCGAGTGCTAAAGAGGTTTAGCATGTCGGAATCCAAGAAAGGTTATCTGCCCATCAGGCATTGGGTACACCTTTCGAAGTCTATGTGTCCGCGCACAGAAGACGAGAGGATTTGCATGAGTAAGATTCCCTATGCATCCGCAATAGGATCTATCATGTATGCTATGTTATGTACGAGGCCCGATGTATCGTACGCTCTGAGTGTCACGAGCAGATACCAATCCGATCTAGAATGGATCATTGGGCTATGTTAAGACGATCCTAAGTACTTGAGAAGAACTAAGGATGTGTTCCTAATATATGGAGAAGGGACATGGTGATACGCGGTATACGGATGCCACCTGCATGCATAAGGATGATTCCATGTGTCTCACCGATAATGTGTTCACCTTGAATGGGGCGCAGTGAGTTGGAAAAGTTCCAAACAAGAGATCAGAGCGGATTCTACCACCGAGGCGTAATATATTGCGGCGAAAGGAAGCGGTTTGGATCAAGAAGTTCGCTCATGAACTTGGTGTGATTCCGCCATTGTTGAAGCAATCCCATCTGCGACAACAATGGAGCAATTGCACAGCGAAAGAGCCAAGGTCTCATCAACGATCCAAACATGTGCTTCACGCTATCATCTTATCGAGAGATCATAAGTAGGAACGAAATACAAATCGAGAAAATTCTAACGAAAGGAACTTAGCGGATCCTTTGACTAAAGCATTACCTCAAAGTAAGTTTGAGGGTCATGTTAGAGCTTATGGTATCGATACCGTAGCGATTGGCATTAGGCCAAGTGGAGTCCGTTAGTAATATATGAGAGATGTCCTAAGGCAATCGCTTTATGTATGAACCATTTATATGATAAATGAAGATTCACTATTTGAGTATACATGTTTTATGTATTTGATTGGATCTTAAACTCATTTATCGAATGTCCACGATACGATTCACAAAGATGAGAGAATTTGTGATTGGATCACAACTAGTGAGTATCTCTACATGTGTAATTGTGATGTATCGAATTATCCCTAGTCGATGAATTGATGGATTTGGACACCATCAATTCGCTGAGACTAGCACGAGGTATACTCCTTGGTGTATCCAAGCAAATGATTCTCACCGGGCCGAGACATAGTGATGTCCGAGTTAATCGTGGATGCTAGTTATGGTAACTAGTTCATGTGACCCAAGTAAGACTTCATATGGTTCTCTGCATATATAGATATGTCAATGAAGTTCTTATTGTGGCTTAAGGCGCGATGTTCCTTTGACTTGCGGTATTCATGTCATCTTGATCATGGAGACTTATGCTTTGACATCTTAAGCAAACATCTCCGAGGAGATGTGGACCCGGGATGATTGGGTATAAGTCGAAGTGATCGAAGGTGTTTGAATAGCCTATAATGGATTCACCACTCCTTGCGAGGAGATGTATACCCATGGCCTCTCGTCGGATTGTTACTAAAGTCTTTGGCCAAAGCATTACATGTTTAGAGTAAGGTACTCTTCGATACATGTGGAGTAACTAGAACTGTGAGGACGAGGAAATGATACTTGGGCTAGGTGTGACGAGTCACTTAGTGGGGATCGGACACAATAGACCATGTCCCAACCAAGTGGGTATAAGATGAGTGAAGGGAATGGGGCACGATTCATTCGAAGCATCAAGGGTTTCGTAAATAGTTCGATCAACCGCTGATCTTTTTCGTTAATTGGGGATCATGATGTACTACTAGGTGCCACTCATGATCGCTCTATAATTAATGGTTAATTATAGACGGCCAACATAAACCGAGAACCTATTTGGTCACACGACAACGAGTGTAATCCAAAGGATTTAAAACGAGCTTGAGAATGGGATTCTCGCATCGAGAGAAACTATGTTTGGTTGGACCAAACATAAAGCGAGCATGAAATTGTTTCAATGCAATGGAAGCGTGATGGGCATGTCTTATGAAGACATAATGGATGGACCAAAATGGTTTGGTTCTAATCCAATGGATGAGAATAAACCAAAGGGTTTGGTTTATATTAAACGAATGAACCAAAGGTTGGTTGGTTCGTTTTAACTTAAAATAAACCATCATGGTTTGGTTTATTTTAACTTATCCTAATGGAGCGGTTAACGGGCTTTATGGATATGATCCATTAACCATTAAGAGAATTAGTTCTCTATAAAAGAGGGCTTAAGGGATTGTTAAACCCTAATCATCCAAAACCCTAGCTTGAGTTGCCGCCCACCCCTTGGAGGAATTTTGGCGCCCAACTACAAGTGCCGCCGCCAGCTTTGTGCCGCCCAAGACCCTTGCCGCGCCCAAGCTCCAGACGGTGAACCTCCGGCGACCCTCCGGTGATCTCCTATAGGTTCGGCATCAAGGTGAGCCTTTTCTCTCCTTGTTTTGGCCGGCGCTACTCCTTCCACCAAGCTGTCCAGTTTTCTGACAGCTTCTTCTCCTTCCGCCGGAGCCGCTTGACGACGGTTAGTGATCCAACAGTGGCTAACATACCGGGATTTGATCTCCGGTAATCCTCTGAGGTGGAGGACGGCGATTCTCCAAACGGTTGACGAATACCTCTCCGGAGAAGCGAGTCTTGAGGACTTGTTTTTAGGTCCGAATTTGGATTCGGATCGTGATCATCTCTCGATCACGTCGTCTTCAACACGAGGCTAGTAACCCGCATTTAAGACGGCTCGTGGCTTAGCGAAGTCATCCCGAGGAGCTCGGCGTGATACGGATAGAGATGATTCTACGAGGATCGCTCCGGTTGATGTCGTTTCCCGCTACACGCCATACGAAAGGTATAACGTAGTTTAATTTCCTTTATTGCAAATTTTAATTTACGGTTATGTCTACACTTGTTGTAATAGCATGCGTGTGTTGTGTGTGTTGTAATAAATATAGATTTATTATTTTTAATTGCTTCCGCTGTGCTCATGTTTACGAAACATGATCGAACACACACACGCCATGCAGTCAAAACCCAACAAAGGGTATCAGAGCCCAGGTTGTGTTTCGACATAATCGTAAAAATGGTTTTGCGATAGTCATAATGTATTTTTGGAAATTTTCTAGTTTTAGAAATTTAGAAGTATTTATGGAAATTTTTCAATTTTGGAAAGTCTAGAAGTATTTATGGAAATCTTCCACTTTTGAAAAGTTGGAAGTATTTATGGAAATTGATATTTTCCATAAATAAAATATTTGATTAGATTCTGGAAATTTTTTTCCTAATTTAATCATGATTTGATTTGGGAAATCAAATCTTAAAATATTTTATTTCCATAAGTAGTTTTAATGATTTAGGAAATTGGTTTCCTAAATAGATTTTCCTTAATCAAATAAGTCCATGAATAAAATATGTGATTAGATTTGGAAATTTGTTTCCTAATTTAATTATGATTTGATTTGGAGAATCAAATCTTAAACATATTTTATTTCCATAAATAGTTATGACATATAAGGAAATTATATACATGACATAATTGTATGTCATGTAATTGCATTAGATGCATAACATTATGCCATGCGTGTCGTGACATGTAGATGTATGCCATGTATGCCATGCCATGTAGATAATAGTTATTTGCATGCAAAGAGGATGAGATATAAAACCCTAACTCAATATTAAAGCCTACACCTTCCATTAATATGGTTAGAACCAGAGTTCTGTTTCTTGTTTGGGTTGTTGGACTCTCTCCAAGCCCTACAACTCAACATGTTCAAACCATGGAATAGTTTAATACTAATATGGTAAGAGTCGAGGTCAATCGTTAGCTTTGGTTGTTGGACTCTCTCCAAGCCGGGCTAATTGGTTGAATGCGCCTAACCATATTAAAACTATGTCCCGATTAATGGGTTGGCTTTAACCTGGAGCATCGGCTTGTTGGACTCTCTCCAAGGTCGATGTAAAGGGAGGTGAAGTTGGGTGCTATGCATATGATGCATACTTGTTAATGTGTTAACAACCCGATGTATGTGTGAACATTCAATTAGTTGATAGACATTGTGATAGTTGCATATACGGATATGCAATCGTATAGATGATACCTACCGTCAGAGTTATGAATGGCTTGTTGACTCTCTCCAAGGTTGTTCATAACTATGATGGATATCACCCATTCGAGATGGACCTACAATCTCCCAAGTGATTTTGGGGTTTTTGAAATTAAAAAATGAATGGGATTTATAAATGTATATTGATGCATTTTAAAATCATTTTCATATATGCTCGCTTTGTATTTCTAGGTCAATAAATCGATCATGACGCCTTTGAATTTGCGCACTATTTTGATTCAACAAAATCGATCGGGCCTAACTTCCGGATCGCTTAGAAACTCGAGAATTGTTCTCAAGGCGAAAAGCTTGCATATGTCCTCAAGAGCCTCTTCCGATCGGCCCTAAGGACGATATGCAACCTGCATCAAATGTTGGTCTATCGTAAACATGTGGCGATTCTCGAATGGGCGAAGTTGCATCATGCTAGCGGCGATGGTACCTGAGCTGCAGAAGCAGCATGAGCATATGGATGCTAACACTATGGTCTTCCATCTTCATGAGTTGTTCAATGAGCAAGCGAGATCCGGAAGGTTCGAGGTCTCTAGGCTCCTCTTCACCACGAAGATGCAAGAAGGTTCTGTCTCAGAGTGCTTTGTGCTAAAGATGAACGGTACATCGAGCGGCTAGCTACCCTCGGTTTTGTGATGGATCATGAGTTAAGTATTGACTTAATTCTGCATTGTTTGCCCAAGAGTTTCTCGCAATTTGTGATGAACTATCGGATGAACAAATTGAATCCACCATTCCCGAGCTCCTCAATATGTCAAGACTTTGGAGCCTTCAGAAGCATGAGGAGAAGGCGGTTCTCATAGTTGATTCCTCAAAGAAAGGTTCTAAGAGGAAGGCAAAAGAATGTAAGAAAGGAAGAAAGAAAAGGCAAAGAAGGAACTAAGAAAAGGGCACTTGCCATCACTGGGCAAGGAAGGCCACGCTAAGAAACTGCAAGATTTATCTTGAGTCCATGAAGAAGGATAAGGCATCGGATGCCCCATCTTCTTCAGAAATCTTCTTTATTGATTGTCATTCTATTTCCTTAGACACTTGGGTATTGGATACTGGGTGTGGCTCACATATATGTAATGACATACGTGGGCTAAGGAATAGAAGAAGACTCGTCAAGGGAGAGTCAAATTTACGTGTTGGGAATGGAGCAAAGGTCATGGCCGCCATCTGAACTTATTTGTCAAAGCTCCCTAGTGGACTAGTCTTGAACTGACAATTGCTATTATGTTCCTTCTCTAATAAAGAACATTGTTTCTATTTCGCTTAAATAGAAATGGTTTCCATTTAACGCTTAGTAACAATTGTTGTTATATAACTTCAATGGCGATTTTATGGAACCGAACTTTGAGTAATGGCATTTATACGCTGGACGATTCCAAAGGACATTTTCAATATCGGGCGAGCAACACGCTGCGTTCGAAAGGATAATCACATAGACTCCTATATGTGGCATTGTCGTTTTGGCCATATAAGCAAGAAACGCATGTCCTAATTACACCGATGTGGAATTCGGAATCGCTTGAATTGATTCATACGATATGCAATCATGCTTAAAAGGCAAGATGACTAAGTTACCTTTACCGAAAAGGTGAACGAGTGGGAGAGTTACTAGGTCTAGTACATACCGATGTATGTGGACCTATGTCAACTCAAGCATTAGGAGGCTATAGCTACTTCATTACCTTCACCGATGATCACTCACGGCTTGGGTATGTGTTCTTGATGAAACACAAGTCCAAGCCTTGAAAGGTTCAAAGAATTCAGAAATGAAGTAGAGAAACAACATGACAAGAGTATTAAAATACTGATCGGATCGAGGTGGTGAATACTTAAGTCAAGAGTTTCTTGATTATCTAAGAGACAATGGCATATTGTCTCAATGGACTTCCACCCTATACACCACAAAGATAATGGTGTATCCGAGAGGCGAATCGACCTTGTTGGACATGGTCGTCAATGATGAATCATGCAACTCTTCCCAAGTCCTTTTGGGGTTATGCACTTCGCATACCGCTTACTTGTTAAATGTAATGCCTACCAAGGTAGTCTCAACTACTCCATATGAGATATGGAATGGTAAGAAACCTCATGTATCTTACTTGAAGATATGGGGTTGTCCTCGCTTATGTGAAGCGGATTGTATCAGACGTATAAATTGATGCTAAGTCCGATAAATGTCTATTTATTGATACCCTAAGGAAACAAGGGGTTACTAATTTATCATCCCGTGGAACAAAAGGTGTTTGTTTCAAGGCATGCCGTGTTTCTAGAGAAAGAGTTTCTCTGCAAGAAAACAGTGGGAGTGTCACGAGCTTGAGGAGGCTCGAGAGACTCAAATAGACATTGATGAGATACCCGGTGAGCACAACAATGACAACTCATAGTGATGAGCAATCCTACCGACTTATTGTAACACCACATCTTCAGAGATCCGCAGAACACGCAATATTCCCGAGAGATATGGATTTCTCGTAAGTGAATCGAACGACGTGTTACTCATTGATGATGAGGAGCCTACCCTTATGAAGAAGTGCCGACAAGTTCAGAAGGGATAAGTGGCTTGGTGCCATGAAGTCGGAAATGGATTCCATGTATGAAAACCAAGTTTGGAACTCGTCTGACTCCACCAAGGCATAAAGCCTATAGGGTGCAAGTGGGTTTTCAAGAAGAAAACCGACATGGATGGTAATGTGATTACCTATAAGGTTAGATTGGTGGCGAAAGGATATCGCCAAAAACAAGGTGTTGATTATGACGAAACCTATTCGTCAGAGCTATGCTTAAATCCATTCGATGCTCCCGCCATAGGGCTCCATTATGATTATGAGATATGGCAGATGGATGTGAAAACAGCTTTCCTTAATGGAAACTCGCCGAGGACGTGTATATGATACAACCCGAGGGTTTCACATCGGCTGATAAAACCAAGGTATGCAAATCATGACGATCCATTTATGGATTGAAGCAAGCATCCAGAGTCGAATATCCGCTTTGATGAGACGATCAAAAAGTTTGATTTCTCACAAAATCCGCATTTAACCTTGTGTACAAGAAGGTTAGTGGGAGGCAATGTGTTCCTAGTATTGTATGTCGATGACATATTACTTATAGGAAACGATGTGTCAATCTTAGCTAAGGTTTGGTTATCCAAGACATTCTCCATGATAGACCTGTGAGAAGCAAGCTATATACTCGTGTTTAAGATCTATAGAGATAGATCGAATCGGTTGCTTGGTCTTTCGCAGTATATATATAGACCGAAAAGCAAAGAGGTTTAGCATGTCAATCCAAGAAAGGTTTCTACCCATCGTGCATGGGGTACACCTTTCAAGTCTATGTGTCCGCGCACGTAAGACGAGAGGATTTGCATGAGTAAGATTCCCTATGCATCCGCAATAGGATCTATCATGTATGCTATGTTATGTACGAGGCCCGATGTATCGTATGCCCGAGTGTCACGAGCAGATACTCACCGATCCAGAATGGATCATTGGTCATAAGACGATCCTTAAGTACTTAGAAGAACTAAGGATGTGTTCCTAATATATGGAGAAGGGGACATGGTGATACGCGGTATACGGATGCCACTTCCAGATAAGGATGATTCCGTGTCTCACCGATACGTTCACCTTGAATGGGGGCGCAGTGAGTTGGAAAAGTTCCAAACAAGAGATCAGAGCGATTCTACCACGAGGCAGTAATATATTGCAGCCTTCTAAGCAAGAAAGGAAGCTTTGCTGATCAAGAAGTTCGCTCATGAACTTGGTGTGATTCCCGCCATTGTTGAAGCAATACCGGCCCATCGATAACAATGGAGCAATTGCACAGGCGAAAGAGCCAAGGTCTCATCAACGATCCAAACATGTGCTTCGCCGCTATCATCTTATCAGAGAGATCATCAGTAGGAACGAAATACAAATCGAGAAAAGTCCCACTGAAAGGAACTTAGCGGATCCTTTGACTAAAGCATTACCTCAAAGTAAGTTTGAGGGTCATGTTAGAGCTTATGGTATTGGATACCGTAGCGATTGGCATTAGGCCAAGTGGGAGTCTGTTAGTAATATATGAGAGATGTCCTAAGGCAATCGCTTTATGTATGAACCATTTATATGATAAATGAAGATTCACTATTTGAGTATACATGTTTTATGTATTTGATTGGATCTTAAACTCATTTACTGAATGTCCACGATATATTCACAAAAGATGAGAGAATTTGTGATTGGATCACAACTAGTGAGTATCTCTACATGTGTAATTGTGATGTATCTAATTATCCTAGTCGATGAATTGATGGATTTGGACACCATCAATTCACGAGACTAGCACGAGGTATACTCCTTGGTGTATCCAAGCAAATTGATTCTCACCGGGCCGAGACATAGTGATGTCCGGAGTTAATCGTGGATGCTAGTTATGGTAACTAGTTCATTGGAGTGACCAGCCGTAAGACTTCATATGGTTCTCTGCATATATAGATATGTCAATGAAGTTCTTATTGTGGCTTAAGTGCGATGTTCCTTTGACTTGCGGTATTCAAGTCATCTTGATCATGGAGACTTATGCTTTGACATCTTAAGCAAACATCTCCGAGGAGATGTGGACCCGGGATGATTGGGTATAAGTCGAAGTGATCGAAGGTGTTTGAATAGCCTATAAAGGATTCACCACTCCTTGCGAGGAGATGTATACCCATGGCCTCTCGTCGGATTGTTACTAAAGTCTTTGGCCAAAGCATTATATGTTTAGAGTAAGGTACTCTTCGATACATGTGGAGTAACTAGAATCTGTAGGACGAGGAAATGATACTTGGGCTAGGTGTGACGTAGTCAGCCTAGTGGGGACTGACACAATAGACCATGTCCTGAACCAAGTGGTTATAAGATGAGTGAAGGGAATGGGGCACGATTCATTCGAGCTGCTGAAGGGTTTCAGAAATAGTTCTGGATCAACCGTTGATCTTTTCGGTTAATTGGGGATCATGATGTACTACTAGGTGCCACTCATGATCGTTCTATAATTAATGGTTAATTATAGACGGCCAACATAAACCGAGAACCTATTTGGTCACACGCAAAACGAGTGTAATCCAAAGGATTTAAAACGAGCTTGAGAATGGGATTCTCAGACCGAGAGAAACTATGTTTGGTTGGACCAAACATAAAGCGAGCATGAAATTGTTTCAGTCGCAATGGAAGCGTGGATTGGCAGTGTCTTATGAAGACATAATGGATGGACCAAAATGGTTTGGTTCTAATCCAATGGATGAGAATAAACCAAAGGGTTTGGTTTATATTAAACGACTGAACCACAGGTTGGTTCGGTTCGTTTTAACTTAAAATAAACCATCATGGTTTGGTTTATTTTAACTTATCCTAATGGAGCGGGTTAACGGGCTTTATGGATATGATCCATTAACCATTAAGAGAATTAGTTCTCTATAAAAGAGGGCTTAAGGGATTGTTAAACCCTAATCATCCAAAACCCTAGCTTGAAGTTGCCGCCCCACCTCCTTGGAGGAATTCGCGCCTAACTACATTGCCACCGCCAGCTTTGTGCCGTCCCAGAAGACCCTTGCCGCGCCCAAGCTCCAGCCGTGAACCTCCGGTGACCCTCCGTGATCTCCTATAGGTTCGGCATCAAGGTGAGCCTTTTCTCTCCTTGTTTTGGCCGGCGCTACTCCTCCACCAAAGCTGTCCAGTTTTCTGGACAGCTTCTTCTCCTCTGTCGGAGCATCGCTTGGACGACGGTTAGTGATCCGACAGCGCTAACATACGGGGATTTGATCTCCGTAATCCTCTCGAGGTGGAGGACGGCGATTCTGGCCAATCGGTTGACGAATACCTCTCGAGAAGCGAAGTCTTGAGGACTTGTTTTAGGTCCGAATTTGGATTCGGATCGTGATCATCTCTCGATCACGTCGTCTTCAACACGAGGCTAGTAACCCATATAAGACGGCTCGTGGCTTGGCGAAGTCATCCCGAGGAGCTCGGCGTGGATACGGATAGAGACGATTCTTACGAGGATCGCTCCGGTTGATGCCGTTCGCTACACGCCATAATGAAAGGTATAACGAGTTTAATTTCCTTTATTGCAAATTTTAATTTACGGTTATGTCTACACTTGTTGTAATATGCATGCGTGTGTTGTGTGTGTTGTAATAAATATAGATTTGTATCTATGAAATCTTCATCGAACACACAAGTAAAGGATTAGTATGTGTATCCTCTGGATCCTTACTTCACATCTCCTCACGATCTTCAATGAGATATGTAATGATTTTTTACGAGTTTTCTTGTGTCCTAGAGAATCTCTTCCAACACTTCCACCATTCAAGCAAAACCATCCAAACGACTCGATCTATAATCATCAACGTTTGGAAGAAATAATTTTGTAACTTCCCATACCCATCCTCTAAATATCAAGAAATATTCTTTAGTCCTTCTGAGTACTTAGAATATATTCTTACTATCTATCGATGGCGCTATCAATGCTCAATCGCTCGAAGCTCAAAGCATACGAGACATCGGAACGCATAGCGTACATGATAGATGCTATGGCGATGCATAAGGGATCGTATCGTGCGGTCTCTCCTCTCTAGAAGAGGACTTTGAGTCTTGAAAGACTCACATCATGTCGGTAGTCCCGTCCTTGGAATTCTGCATGGCAAATCATAGTAATACCATATCAATATATGTACTCTGACTTAGGCCAAGCAATCTCTTAGATCTATTTCTATAAATCTTGATGCCTAGAATACAGGCTGCTTCACCTAAGTCCTTTATTGAGAAACACTTCCCCAACCAAATCTTCACAGACTACAGCGAAGGGATGTCATTCCCAATGAGTAGTATGTCATCCACATACAATACAAGGAAGACAACTGTGTTCCCATTAATCCTCTTGTAGACACAGGGTTCATCTTCATTCTTGATGAAACCAAACTGGATCGATCATGAATCGATTCCAACTCGAGAAACTGAGAAGCCTATGGACCTTCGGCTTGCATGCTACTTAAAGATGTTGTGGATCTTCAAAACCCTCAGGTTGTATCATGTACACATCCTCGAGCAAGTTTCCATTCAGAAATACAATTTTGACATCCATCTGCTAGATCTCATAATCGTGGTACGCTGCAATAGTAAGCTTGATCTGAATGGACTTAAACATTGCAACTGGAGAAAAGGTTTCATCATAGTTAATACCATGAATTTGCTTGAAACCTTTAGCTACTAATCGGCCCTTATAGGTATGCGTAAGTCCATCCATGTCAGTCTTTCTCTTAAAGACCCACTTACACCCAATGGATTTGACGCCTTCAGGTGGATCAACCAAAGTCCATACTTGAATGGTGTACATGGATTCCATCTCAGATCTCATGACCTCTAGTCATTTCTCAGAATATGGGCTCATCATAGCTTCCTGATAGGAGGTAGGCTCATTCTCAATGAGCATAACGTCATCATGGTCAGACAAGAGAAATGAGTATCTCTCAGGCTGACGACATACCCTATCAGACCTGCGAAGAGGTAGGTCTACCTGAATAGGTTATTGTTCCACAACTCTTTGTGCAACAATCTCATCACCCACAACACTTTGTGGTTCATGTTCAACCTCCATCAAGGCCTCAGTGTTATGGTCCTTATCTTGAATTTCTTCAAGATCGAATGTACTCCCACTAGTTTTTCTAGAAACAAAGTCCCTTTCTAAAAATACCCCAGTCTTTGCCACAAACACTTTGTGCTGACTGGGAATGTAGAAGTAATATCCCTTCGTTTTCTTGGGATATCTAATAAAATAGCGCTTATTGGATTTGGGTCCCAGTTTGTCTGAGACTTGATGTCAAACGTAAGCCTCACAACCCTAAATCCTCATGAAAGACATCTTGGGATTTTTTCCTGTCCATATCGTATATGGTGTCTTTCTCACGACTTTGGATGGAACACGGTTAAGTGTTAAGGCTGTTGTGTCTAGAGCAAATCCCCAAAAGGATATAGGAAGATCTGTGTGACTCATCATAGATCGTACCATATCTAATAGAATACGATTCCTCCTTTCGGATACACCATTCCAATGTGGTGTTCTAGGAGGAGTGAGTTGGGATAGAATCCCACACTCAGCTAGATAGTCACGAAACTCATGGCTAAGGTATTCACCACATCGATCTGATCAAAGTATCTTAATACTCTTGCCAAGCTAGTTTTGTACTTCATTCTTGAATTCTTTGAACCTTTCAAAGGATTCTGACTTATGTGTCATCAAATACACATACCCATATCTACTGAAGTCATCAGTAAATGTAATGAAGTACCTATAACCACCTCTAGCAGCAACATTGAAAGGGCCACATACATCACTATGTATAAGTCCTAACAAGTATGTTGCTCTTTTACTGTGTCTACTAAAGGGAGTCTTAGTGATCTTGCCTAGAAGGCAAGACTCGCATGTCTCATATGATTCAAAATCAAATGAGTCCAGCAACCCATCCTTATGGAGCTGGGATAAGCGACTCTCATTTATGTGACCTAAGCGACAATGTCAGAGATATGTTTGGTTCAACTCATTTGACTTGAACCTTTTAGTATTTATGTTATAGATGGGGTTCTCTAAGTCTAGAATGTAGAGTCTATTCATCAGAGGTGCACTACAATAGAACATATCATTTAAATAAAGTGAACAATATTTGTTCTTTATTATAAATGAAAAGCCTTTCTTGTATAAAAAAGAAACTAAAATTATGTTCTTCGTAAGAGCAGGCACATAACAACATTCATCTAATTCTAGTACAAGCCCAGAGGGCAGAGATAGAAAATAAGTTCCTACAGCAATAGCAGCAACCCTTGCTTCATTGCCTACTCGTAGGTCTACCTCGCCTTTCGTCAATGCCCTACTATTTCTCAGCGTCTGCACATTAGTACAAATGTGAGATGCACATCTGGTATCAAATAACCACGATGAAGAAATAGATAGATTGACTTCTATAATATATATACCTGAAGTAGAAGTCTCACTCCTCTTCTTCTTAAGATCTTCCAGGTATCCTTTGCAGTTTCGCTTCCAGTGATCGGTCTGACCGCAATGATAGCATTCACCATCCTTGGCAACCCCTCCTTTAGGTTTCAGTGCCTTGCCTTTGCCCTTAGCTTGGGACTTTCCCTTACTTTTAGGCTTGCCCTTGCCTTTCTTCTTTTGTACCATTAAAATGGAGTCGGGCTTTGCCTTCTTAAGATTGAGCTCAGCAGTTCTCAACATGCTAAGCATCTCGGGCAGTGGCTTACCAATTTCATTCATGTTGTAATTCATGACAAATTGATTGTAACTTTCTGGCAAGAATTGCAAGATCAAGTCAGTGGCTAGTTCTTGGCCAAGTGGAAATCCCAACCTCTGTAGGTTTTCTATGTACCCAATCATCTTGAGTACATATGGACCTACGGAAGTCCCATCTTGCATCTTGGACTGAAACAGTGCCTTAGAGATCTCATATCTCTCATGCCTTGCTTGTCCTTGATATAGTTGACAAAGATGTTCAACCATATCAAAAGCATTCATGAACTCGTGTTTCTTCTAAAGCTCAGAGTTCACAGTTGCGAGCATGAGGCATGACACATCTAATGTATCATCTTGATGCTTCTTGTAAGCATCTAGGTCAACTCACGAGGCAGTGGCAGGAGGTGCTTCTAGAATGGGCTGCTCCAGGATGTACAATTTTCTTTCTTGTGTGAGAACAATTCTCAGATTCCTGTACCAGTCCAGGAAATTAGATCCATTGAGCTTGTCCTTCTCAAGAACAGAACACAGGGAGAGAGTGTTCGTGTTTGACGATATGACAATCTACAACATAAATAATGCAGAAAGTAAATATCATATTCCATTTATCATTTAATTAGGCCTTTAATTAAATGATGCTCCCACTAAATTATAAGATTTTTGTAGAATCGAGTCATGGATGTGGTCAAACCATGTTGGTGCAGGGGCACCAGATAATTGAACCTGTGTTTTGATTATGGCAAAGACACAAAGTTAAGTTTACATTGATCTATTCCAAAAGATGAGGAGACATATTCAGAGGCCAAACTCTATAAAAGGAGGGGAGGATTCCAAATTCAAACATCATCAAATTTATTCTCAAGTGCTCCTACAATGCCAAAGCTCCAACACCGTCATAACGCCGACGCGATGACAAGTTCTGATCTTCTTCATCGGCAGCAGCAACAAGTAACATATTTTGGTTATTGTATTCTTTGTTTTTATTCGTAACGAGGTGAGGTAGGCTTGTTGTCTCATTCTCATACTTTCGATTTTGTGATCGTTGTCTCCTACCTCCAACGAGGAGGAGACATTATAGTGTTTTGCCCTCCGTACGCGGTCTAGGACCGTTAGGGCCTTGGACTAGCAACTGCTAGGTTGTGAACCAAGTAAAAATAAACATGTCTCTTTATTTTCCACTGTGCTTACTTGTGTATTGAATGAACGAACGAAAAGATTTACGCTCGCTATTCACCCCCCCCCCCTCTAGCGACGCTTCTCGATCCAACAATTGGTATCAGAGCGGGGGCGCTAAGATTTGGTGAAACCACCAATCTAGCACTTTTTGGTTTTCTTTTCGTATTTTTCGAGTCACATTTTTTAGGTTTTTTTCCTCCCGCACTACTAATCCAAGACGAAGTCTTGGTACGCTTCTTTTGGTTGTGTGTTTGCAAGTATTCTCTTTTGGAGTAGTCGACGGTAAAACGACCATAACTTTTCGCACAAGTGGACTCACAAAATGATCTACCTACCAAATCAAAGCTCTCTGAGAGATCTACATTTTATGAGGGTTATCCTCGTAACAAGCTATTTCTAGCCCCAAAAACCAACATTTAGTACCCTTTCGGGGACATCGAAGGTTGTAAGTTGTTAGTTTTTGTTAGTTTCTTATTCTTATCATTTATTTCTGTTTATTTCCTATTATTTCCCACACTACTAATCCAAGACCAAGTCTTGGAATTCCCTTTGGTTTTTATTCGTGTTTTGTAAGATACTTAATGGCTCACATTGAGGGGTATAGCACCACCCGACCTCCATTCTTTAACGGAAATGATTTCCATTATTGGAAAGGTCGGATGGAGTATTTTCTAAAAACACAAGTCGAGACTTTGATAATAATCCAGACTGGCTTTGCTCTACCCACCAATGATCAAGGGGAGCCCTTGGACTTTAACAAGTGGACAAATGCAACCAAGAGGCAAATCAAAGACGATGCAAGAGCAACCCAAATATTGCAATGCGGCTTGTCCAAGGAGGAACTCAACCGCATTGGACCATTTATTAGCGCCAAGGACCTGTGGAACAAATTAATCAAGCTACACGAAGGAACACCCGATGCTAAGGTATGTAAATGTGACCTTCTTTTCAATAAGTTGTATAACCTTAAGATGCAGAAACACGAGACGGCGACGCAACTACATGCCCGCGTCCAAGACATTGTCAACGGCCTGCACACCATCGGACACAAGATCAAAAATCGCGACTTCCTAAGGTACATTCTTAATTCATTTCCTAGGACTACCTTGTGGGCATCCATGGTTGATGCCTACAAGGTCTCTAAGGACCTTTCGAAGCTTAGGTTAGATGAATTATTTTCCGAGTTTGAACTTCACGAGCAGACTAACATGGTCCGGGCCGAGAGAGGTATTGCTCTACTTGTAGGACAAAGAAGCAAGCCACCTACTAGGCAAGAAGATGGACTCAAACCCGAAGACGAATCAAAGTCCAAATCCGAAGAGGTGGAAGCAATAGTGAACGTAGTGCGGAAGATCGTTCGGAGGGAAAGGAGGCTACTAAAGAACCAAAAGAGGGCACAATTCAAATCAAATCAAAAGAAGGATTTCCATGCAACTTGGGACAACAGAGAAGACATAGCTTACATGGCAAGACCGGAGGAGTTCAAGTCAGAGTCCGAATTCGAATTCAATTACAACACCGACTCCGAACTCGAGGACTACTTCGAGAAGCAACTCAAAGCCGGACCAAAAGAGAAAATTAAGATTAGCCGCTCACTAATTCATACACTTTACAATACAATTAAAATGCTTACTAGGAAATTAACTAAGTCAGAGTCTAGGGTTTAGTCGTTACTTGAGGAGGTTGAAATCCTCAAGAAAGAGGCTACTCTAACCTCTTCAACTAGTCAAGTTTAAGAGGGAAACTCAACCCAAATTGAAAAACTTGAGGAGGAGAATTCTCTCTTGAAAGACCGAGTTCAAGAGGTCGAGGCTAGGTTGGAAAGGTTCATGTTGGGATCTAAGAACCTTAACTGACTACTTGGAACCCAAAGAGTCGTGTACAACAAAGTCGGACTCGGATTTAAGTCAAAGACTACGAATAGATCATATATGTCTATCGTAAATCGTAGTCATCAAAGAGTCCAAGCATGGGTCCCAAATGTTTTACTGAACTCACACATAAGGACTAATAAGTTTTGGATTCCCTAGGATCAAGTTCATTATTTGAATAGACCATACTGGTTCAATGGTCCAGGGGGAGCTAACACTAAAATAGTATACCCGCTTACTTAGCAAAACTATTACATATTTTACTTTAATTTTTAGAGCGGCTAGATAGGGAAAATAAGTTAGTCAACTCTTGACAACATAGTATCAAGACGTGGCAAGATTATAGTACGTTAGGGAAACAAAGTCTCGTGTATTCGAGCTAGATAAGGCGTATCTAGCTTGGTGCACTTGATCGAGTGGAACTAGCTGAAGCTACCTCGCCATATTCCAAACTAGTTAGACCAGGAAGTAACTCTAAGTGACTTAAGTGATATTTTCTTGAATTTGGCTTTGTCTAAGGAAGTGGTCATTGTTCCAATCAAAGAAGGCCCCTGTGCCTCGCCACGACCTGGAAGCCAGTTTCTCGAAAATTTATTTAACGATCTAAAGGTTAAATCCAAATCTAACCCAAGGTTGACTATCTTTAATCAATCTCAAATCATATCACAAAACATATAAGGTGAACAAATTCTGAGACACATAGAATGGGTGAGATGTTAAGGATAATTGAAATATACTTAAAATAACCTTTTCAAAATACTACTTATTTTCTCAACAATTGTACTTAACAACTATTTACAATCCTTTAGGCCAAAGTTTAGCGCCCCTTACATCTCTTATACTTCATATATTTGACTAAGGGGGATAGCAAACTAACTCTAAGGGTTACATTACAAACCTTTAGATTATTGGTGCAGAGGGACACTCCTCGAACCAATCTATCTAACTACTTCTAGACGCATGCTTGAACTCATATTTGATTTATCTAGATGCATGCATATACGATATTGTTTTTAAAACCCCTATTTTATACAAAAACCCCAACATTCTTTTTTAATTTATGGCAAAAGGGGGAGAAGAGCAAAAGTTAAAGGGGAGTAACACAATTTAATTTTGAAAATTAAAGTTTCTCTTTCAAAACTCACCTAGGGTTAAGGGGGAGTTTTGGTTAAGGGGGAGTTTTTGGGAATGACATTCATCATCTACTATACTTGTTTTATGCTTTAATTTCCCTTAACTTTGTGTTGGTTTGCCATAGATCAAAAAGGGGGAGATTGTTGGTGCAGGGGCACCAGATAATCGAACTTGTGTGTTTGATTATGGCAAAGACATAAAGTTAAGTTTACATCATTATCTCACGAGCTAAATCGAGTATGTAGAAAAGTACTAAAGCTGGAGCTGAAGGCTAGCGACACCCAGAGGAAGTCACGGTGGTCGAGCGACACTCGAGTGACTTCGAAGGGAGCCGAAGGAATCGAGTGGAAAGTCAGGAGCGAAAGCGACACAGTAAGTATCGAGGTAAGCTCATGTGAGTGAGAGATGGTAAGGTCGTGTCCTCTATACGGGGATGATCGTAGGCGGCGATCCGACTAAGACTTCCTATGGAAGGTCTAGGTCGAGATCGGACGGTTAGAAACCATCGCATTTACCATTTTCCATGATAACCTCTTACTGCAGGGAAGTGGCCAGGCTGGCAGTTGACTGCTGGATCAGTCGACTGATGGGAGGCATCAGTCGACTGATGGCGACGAATCAGCCTTTGCGCTAGGTCAAAACGGATAACGTTTGATGGGCCACTTCGCGATAAAATTTGTTACCACTTCATGATCTATTCCGAAAGATGAGGAGACATATTCAGAGGCCAAACTCTATAAAAGGAGGGGAGGATTCTAACTCCAAACATCATCAAGTTTATTCTCAAGTGCTCCTACAACGCCAAAGCTCCAACACCTTCATAACGTCGATGCGACGACAAGTTCTAATCTTCTTCATTGGCTGCAGCAACAAGTAACATATTTTGGTTATTGTATTCTTTGTTTTTATTCGTAACGAGGTGAGGTAGGCTTGTTGCCTCATCCTCATACTTTCGGTTTTGTGATCGTTGTCTCCTGCCTTCAACGAGAAGGAGACATTATAGTGTTTTTCCCTCCGTATGCGGTCTAGGACCGTTAGGGCCTTGAAGTAGCAACCGCTGGATTGTGAACCAAGTAAAAATAAACATGTCTCTTTATTTTTTTGCTGTGCTTACTTGTGTATCGAACGAACGAACAAAAAGATTTACGCTCGCTATTCACCCCCCCCCCCTCTAGCGACGCTTCTCGATCCAACAAACCACACTACTAGATTCACACAAACTAGCTATAATTCTCGTGGGACAAGATCCACATCATACTACGCCTTGAGTTAGCTTTGGCTAAATTGCCTAAGAGTTAGTATGATCGATAGGTAACAAATTACCAATTACATCTCTATGCAACTCTTGTTTATAGGATCAAGATTCACATTTACAAAAGAACTTGAGTTAGCTTTGGCTAAATCGCCCAAAATTTAGTGTAAATGTGATTTTATCTTATCTTTCCAACTGTTGGAATATGCCATAGTTTTACTTGATCCAATGGAGTTAACTAGTTTCACTCAATCTAATTGAGCTTATTCTCACCCAAGCTTTGATAGGCGAGACCAAGATTGTCCCTCTGCACCCTACCAAGATAATATGCGTTGCTTTGCTTTGGTAGATTCAACAACAACAAATGATCGAGGTAGTGATGGGTATCAAAACTTGGTATGCATTTCTAGTTGACTCGATTAAGATCTAATCTAATCATGAATGTGTATCATATATGCATTAAGACATTAATTACCCTATACTAGCATGCATCGCATGTAGGGGATCGATCGGTGTGTTATTGGCCGGCTAGAGGGGGAGTGAATAGCCTTTGTCGTAGACGGTGGAATTCGTTCATTCGTTGCTCGTCTACAAAACTATTAGCATAAGCGGAATATGCAAATACAAACAATTAAAGACAAAAGCAATAACAAGAATACAAACGCTAACAAAGGATGTAACATGGTTCACGACTACGCCGCTAATCCACGGTTCGATTCGTCCATGGTGAATCACTCCGCAAGCTTCCACTATTCTCTCCTTTGCACTAAGCTAGGTGGAGGTAACCTCTTTACAAGAATTCACTCCTCTTACAAATATGATGTAAATAAAACCAAGTAAGAGGATTGAAAAGCTTTAGGGCACTTTGGGAGACTTTAGAGCATGAGCATTAACCTCCCAAAGCCCCACACTCTTCCTCTTTATAGAGAAAGAGGGTTTCTGCTGACACGGAGCAAATCGTGATGTCTCTATCACCGACCGGTCCCGTAGCCATTGCCCAATAACGGCGCTTTCCACGCTTGGATTCCATCCAGCCACCATCATCGATCGACCGATCTTACCATCGGACCGACCGATGAACTATCGATCGAGTGCTCACGAGCTCGACTTCGCTCGCGTTCGACATCGCTTCCATCACCGATCGCCATTCCATGGCCGATCGATTGTCCGCTAGTCGATCGCTATTCCATGGCGGCCGATCACGGGCCAAAACCCATCGATCGGATACCCGGTCGAACTCTTCAACTCGAGCCGATCGCGCCATTTCATGTCGGGCCAATCGATGTCGGAAATCTCATCCGACACTTAGCCAAATGGCCAAGTTTCATCTAAGAGCACTACCCCTTTCTGGGTTACATTCGCTCACTCTCATCCCTCGGAGTCCCTCGTCTTTGAAGTTATCTTCGTCCAGCCATGTCCCTCGGATGCGCCAAGCGCACGGCTCTGTAGCGCCATCCTTCGCATCTCACCCTGAAGTCTACTTTCTCCGGCTTCACTCCAAGCTCCTCGTCCGGTGGTCCCTCGGATGCTCCAAGCGTACGACTTCCGCAAAGTCATCCTTCACCGACTCAAAGACCGAGTCATGAGAGGTGAAACTTGGCAAGGCTCCATGTGCGAATTACTAAGTCCTGCAAGACTCCAACGCACATATCAAATCCACACATCCTAACTTAAACCCTTTTCCACACACATCAAAACCATATCAAGGGTTGATTGCACTAACAATCTCCCCCTTTTTGATGTGTGGCAATCCATTTAAGTTAGGTAAAACATTTGATAAAAATATTAAGGTAAGAAAGCATGTAAATAACATGATTAGCAACTCTCCCCCTTAATACATGAAACTCCCCCTAAATATAATTCCCCCTTACTTAAACATATACATTTCTCCCCCTTGGACACCATCAAAAATATTAAACAAAGTTTATACAAGCATGACATCAAGTTTAGAGAAAAATAAAAGCCAAAACATGCCTTAAAATTGGATAAAAGAAGTTACTGGGCATGTTATCAGGCGACCAGTCGACTGGTTCAGACTACCAGTCGACTGGCACATGCATTTCAGGTTTTTCTGATTTTCGGGTTGAATTTCAGAAATGCATTAAAAATTCTATAAAATTCGAAAAATCATGAAATTTGGGGAACATATTTCTTGTAAGTATATTTATCAATGAAAAATAGTTGTCCATGAAAAATCATTATATTTTCAAGTATTTTCCAAAAATTCAAAAGTTTCAAAAGTAACTAGGTTTTTGATCAAGTTAGTATCAAGTTTAACACCTAGTTTTGGTTTAAATTGTTTCAAAACATGAACACACAGATTTTAAAGTAAGAAATTGTTTTGAAAACATATGAAATATCCAACCATGATCTTTGGGCAATATGTCTATGAATTAAACATAAGTCTTCCCCATGATTGGTCTATTATTGCTATTTTGATACCTTAAATGACCATCTAAATGTCATAGGCATTAGTGGACATTTGTATCATCCTAACATCTCACTCATGCTAAGTTTTCAATCAAGGTAGTCTATGGTGAGTGTGAGATGTATCCTAAAGATATTTGTATATACTTAACCATTATTTTCATGCAATTCTATACAAGGTTAAGTATCATCCTAACAATCCACATGATCATAAAGACATATATGTATTGTTTCCACATTATGATCATGAAACAAATGTATTCATCACATTGTGATCATGCATTAGGTATTACATCATGATAATAAGGCAAATATCACCTAAAGCATGATTTATATTTTCTATGGGTGCATTATCATCACCCAACACTATTTCAAAAATTTTGTCCCACCATCCTAAGTCAATCAAAAAATATGATATAGGTAAAATCCATATGGTTGACTATCCTAGGGTTTTCCTAACCCTTTAGGATGGATTTAGGAACCCAAAACAAATTCTTGCCTATGGGATTCACTAAATACTCCTTAGGAATCCATTTTCTAGCTATTACCTTCTTTTTATCTTGACCCCTAGCAATCAAGCATTTATAAGCCTTTTCATTTTTCTTTTCCTTATATCCTAGGCCTTTCTTATTGAAACTTGCTCTTTGGCTCCCTATAATCATGTTAAGGGTGTTGGAGTCAATAGTGAATTTTTCTAGGACCTTGGTCAAGTGGTCTACCTTTTCCCTTAGAGCCCTATTTTCTTCTATGCATGCATCATTTACATCAAATGGCATATAAAGATCATGTGAGCATGCATCATTTAGGCTAGAAGAAATATCATCATTAATACTTAAGCATGTTTTTTCTAGTTTTTCTTCTAAGTCCTTAATTTGATCAAGCATGCATTTATTTTTCTTCTTTGCCCTAAACAAATTCTTAGTGAGGCTAGAAATAATTGACATAATTTTCTTAGGGGAAAGATTTGTTACCTCACTTACCAAATCCTCTTCCGATGATGAGGATGTAGAAGAAGCTCCCCCTTCACTCGAGCTCTCCTCACTTGAGCTTGCTTCTTCATTTTCGGAGGAGGAGGATTCTAGGTCGTCAAATGCCATTAGGGCAAGGTTTGAGTAGACATGTTCTTCCTCTTCTTCGGATGAGGATGATGAAGAAGAGGGATCATCCCATGTCCTTGCTTTTAGTGTCTTTGTCTTCCCCTTTTCCTTGGCCTTCTTCTCTTCCTTCTTTTTGCTCCCCTTTTTCTTCTTTCTTTTTCCTCTCCTCTTTGCTCTTGTTCAAGAGGGGACAATTGTCCCTTATGTGTCCCTCTCCTTGGCAATTATAACAAATCACCTTTCCCCTTGGTCTTCTTCTCCTATCATTAGATTTATTAAATTTAAAATCTTTTAATGCACGCCTTACCCTCCTTACCATATAAGTTTCTTCCGTGCTATCCATGGAGGAGGAGGATGATGCTTCATCGGAGGAGGAAGGAATCTCCATCTTTTTCTTCCCCTTATTTGCCACTAGGGCTACTCGTCTTGATGGATTGATACTTGATTCTTCAATTACTCCCTCAAGCCTTGTTTCATGGAGCTCCATGGTTGAGAAGAACTCCTCCAAGGTGCTCACTTACAAATTCTTGGAGATGTAGAATGAGTCCACCATAAAGCTCCATCTTGAGGATCGGGGAAAGACATCTATGACCTTCATTACCATATCCCGGTTGGAGAGTTTTTCACCTACACTTGTCAAACCGGTTAGAATTTCCTTAAATCTAGAGTGTAGGGATTTTACCTTCTCTCCCTTTTCGAGTTTGATATTGGATAATTGGGAGCGAAGGACATCTCTCCTTGCTAGCTTCGCCTCGGATGTGCCTTCATGAATCTTTATTAATTTCTCCCACATCTCCTTGGTGCTAGCACACTCTCCTATCCGGTTGACTTCTTGTTGGGGGAGTACATTGTAGAGGTGATGTTTGGCTTTTGAGTTTGCCAAGTACTCCTCCCTTTGCCTCTTGCTCCACCTTGATTTTTCTAATGGCTCCCCTTCTTCATCCCTAGGCATTTCGAAACCGTTTTCCATAATTAAAAAAATTTCGAAATCGGTTTTAAAAAATACTTCCATTCACTTCTTCCACCAAGCGAATTCCCCCTCGAACTTCGGCAGATGAATATTAGAGTCGGCCATCTCTTGATGAAGTGCTTGTTGCGGCGGTTAGTCCTCAACAAGCGACTTGGCTCTGATACCACTTGTAGGAGATCGATCGGTGTGTTGTTGGTCGGCTAGAGGGGGGGTGAATAGCCTTTGTCGTAGATGGTGGAATTCGTTCATTCGTTGCTCGTCTACAAAACTATTAGCGCAAGAGGAATAAGCAAATACAAACAATTAAAGACAAAATAAATAACAAGAATACAAACGCTAACAAAGGATGTAACGTGGTTCACGGCTACGCCGCTAATCCACGGTCCGATTCGTCCACGGTGAATCACTCCGCAAGCTTCCACTATTCTCTCCTTTGCACCAAGCTAGGTGGAGGTAATCTCTTTACAAGAATTCACTCCTCTTACAAATATGATGTAAATAAAACCAAGTAAGAGAATTGAAAAGCTTTAGGGCACTTTGGGAGACTTTAGAGCATGAGCATTAACCTCCCAAAGCCCCACACTCTTCCTCTTTATAGAGGAAGAGGGTTTCTTCCCGTTGACACAGGAGCAGTTGAATGATGTCCCTATCAGTCGACTAGTCCCGTAGCCGTTGCTCAATAACGGCTGCTTTCCACATTGGATTTCATCCAACGGAACCATCATCAATCGACTAATCTTACCATCAGTTGACTGATGGACTATCAGTGCTCGCGAGCTCGACTCGCTTCTGTGCCCGACACTGCCTACCCCTTCCCAGATTACATTCGCTCACTCTCATCCCTCGGAGTCCCTTGCCTTTGAAGTTATCTTTGTCCGGCCACGTCCCTCGAATGCGCCAAGCGCACGGCTCTACAGCGCCATCCTTCTGTTAGTTATAGCCCTATAACCAAACATATGGTGGTTGAATAGGGAACATTTTGTATCATATTCTATAAAGGCAAAGGATTGGTTATTATATATTTGCGTCTTGCTTGTGCCAGCTAAATTAAATATATAATAATGCCCTAGAAAAGTAGGTTCTTATCTGCAGCACATCAATTGACAGAATTGATTATGAGAGGCTGTAGAGAATACTTTTCTAAATGTTCCTAGTCAAGTATTAATATGCAAGGGCAATATTAATACATAAAGGCTAGCATGTAGGTCAATTGATGACTTGATCTCACAAGTCATGGATATATGATATCAAGTTGACACATGGGTATATATTAGAGAATATATACTGAACTGACCCGCCATGAGAAAGTTTCATAGATCGTCATATGAGTGTCATAAACTTTCTCATGTGACTATTGGTATGAATAGTCCTCAAACCTGAAGTCACTACGGTTCCCTACATAAGGAGTTATGTACTTTGGTATCGTCAAACGTCACCCGTAATAGGGTGGACCATAAAGGCGACATCGGGTATATAATAAATTATGCGAGGGATGTGAGTGATGTAGATGGGATCTATCCTCCCATATGACGGGAGTGATATCGCTCTTGATTGAGTAGAACTACTAAAACGCATGGCCATGCTCGAATGAGTCAATATGAGATATTGAGCTCATTTGTTTGAGTTAGTTTACTCAGGGATCAAGAAACACATAGATTGATCGAGGATGACACGGTCTATGCCTCATTGGTCAATCTGATATCAAGGATAGAAGGACACGGTCATACATTATAGTAGTCACGGAAAGGTTAGTCAGATCTTGACTTATCTCATAACTTGGGTAGCAATGATGTATTGCTAGATGTCGCTCATTGCTTGTGTATCTAAAAGAGTTTAGATCCACTGCCAACGTTATGAGAGCCTATAGGGTCACACACAAAGAGCATGATGATTAGAAAAATTAGTGCATTCTAGTTTGACTAGAATAATTTGGGAATAAGCTTAAGTACAAAATGGTTTTTGGACTTTAAGCTTAAAGAGAATTTTAGCTTATTGATTTAATGAGATTAATTCAATATGCTAAGCTTAATTGATTTAATAAGATTAATTCAATATGTTACCTTATTGATTTAATGAGATTAATTCAATATGATAACATAAGCTTATTGAATTAATAAGATTAATTCAACATCCATGAATGCCACATAAGCATGCCACCTAAGCATGCCACCTAAGCTTGATGAGTTGGAAGGAGACAAAGGGTTTTGACCTTGGATTTCCTCCACATGTGGGCCAAAACAAGGAGGATAACTCCTTGTTTATTTATCTTCAATGCCATTGATTGCATTGAATGTGATAGGAGATGAAAGGTTTTTCAAATCCTATAAAACACCCCATGGGGTGGCCGCCCAAAGGAGTTGGAGCTTAAGGCTTGGTGAGAGCTTGGTGGGAGAGGCTTTGTTATGTGGTTTTGTGAGTGTAAGCTAGCAAGAAGAGTAGTCTTCTTCTTCCTTTCTCTTCTCCTACCTTCCTCTCCTTTAGGGACTTCTAGCAAGAAGTAAAGGAGAGATCTTCTAGTTTTCTTTTGTGAGACAAGAGCTTGCCTGTGTGGATACATATAGAGGCGTGACATTTGAACGTGCTAAAAGATCCAACACATCCAAGGAAAAAGCGGATTGCAAAGGGCACGCAACAAAGGTAAAACTCTCCTATAAGATAGGTTTTCTTTTGAGAAATTTATTTTTGTACGAAGTTTTTCTTTCGCAAGGATCACTTGGAAGGATCCTAATTTTTCCGCTATGCGCATATGCTATTTTGCATAAAGAGATCCCTACAAAGGGTATCGTGAGCCACTTGAAAGATCGTATAAAAATAGTCTTTCTCTATTTTGTATATGATATAGAAGTAGGATAAATTTTATTATGAGTTGATAATTGCATTAGCAATTTTTCAAACATAATAAAATATCCGATGTCTTTAAAAGTTAAAAATGACATAGGTGCATGGTTATGGCCTAGTCCCAAAAAGTTTGTGAATGTGTGTTGTAATTTTAATACGGCTGCGAGTTGTGCCTTTCTCCTAAAAATTCTTGTTGTAAAATTAGTTTTAGACTCGAATGTAACTCGAGTATTTCTCCTTTGTAATATACAAAATAAAGATGGAGGGTCCATTGGAAGATGATGTTAAGGAGGAAGTCAACACACAAGACAACCAAAAGGAAGCACTTGGGAGAAGATGCTATCCCTAGGTTGACCAATCAATCTTTCATTGGCTTGAGAAGATTGTAGAATAAGGGCCATAACCATGACACGCTTAGTATGCTAATATGTATGTGATGCATGTTAATTTAGCTTATATGTGATGTATGCTAATATGTATGTGATGCATGTTTAAGTTTATTTCTTAATAAGTCTAAACGATATGCCTACTAAAGTTTGGTACTCACTACTTCCTCGATCATTTGTTATTGGGTTTGCCAAAGCAAAGCAATGCATTTTATCTTGAAGAGTGCGAGTGGACAATCGTGATGTCCCGCTATCAAACTTGGTTAAGACTTAATTAAGAAAGTAGAGGCATATATTAGCTTTGAACATAAGTTTTAAAATTAGTTTTGTGTGATTTCCAACATCACCTTTGTCTTAGAAGTGGTCGCTGTTCGATATCAAAGAAGGCCTCGTGCCTCGCCACACCGAAGCCGGTTTAGGAATAAGCACTAAACTAATCTAAACTTAACCAAAGCTATTAAAGAGTTACATCAGATGTAATTGGCAAAAGATTGCCTACCTAATCATACTACGCCTTGGGCGATTAGCCAAAGCTAACTCAAGACAATTATGATGTGGATCTTTATCCCATATAAATTTATAGCTAAATAGAAGCTAATGATGTAAGCAAAATGTGTTTGCCTACATCAATAATTAGCTCATATCAAAGCTATGAGAATTTAGTGGGAGCCTCATTTAATTAAAGGCCTAATTAAATGACTTAGGTATGATACTTAATTTTGCATTTTAATGTTGTAGATCACCATGTCATCTAACACGACACACCCTCAACTCTGCGATCCGGCCCTTGAGAAAGACAAGCTCAATGGAGCTAACTTTCTAGATCGTATAGGAACTTGAGGATTATCCTCAAGCAAGAACGTAAACTATGTCCTAGAGCCTATCCTCAAACACCGCCGCCACTCGGCAAAAGGATGGTTATAAGAAGCATCAAGATGACGCATTAGATGTGTCATGTCTTATGCTTGCCACCATGAACTCGAGCTCGTAAGCAACATGAGAACATGGATGCCTATGATATGGTTGAGCATTTAAAACAACTATATCAAGGACAAGCTAGGCACGAGCGCTTTGAAGTGTCTAAGGCTTTTTGCATGCAAGATGCAAGAAGGAACACTGTAGGAACTCACGTACTTAAAATGATTGGGTACATTGAGAACCTTGAAAGACTAGGTTTTCCATCGAGCCAAGAATTGGCAACCGATGTTATCCTCGCAATCGTTCGAAGCATATAATCAATTCGTCATGAATTATAACATGAATGAAATTGATAAACCTTTGCTCGAGATTCTCGATGTTAAGAATCACAACCAATCTCAAGAAGAAAGTTAGTAACGTAATAATGTTCAAGAAAGGCAAAGGTAAGCGCAAAGGCAAGGGTAAGACCTAAGCCAAAGGCAAGGCCAATTCATCCACTTCAAAGGGTAAAGGTAAAGTACCTTAGGAAGGGACTGCTTCATTGCGTGAGATCGACATCGGAAGCGGAACCGCAAAGTCTACCTTGAGGAAGTAAAGAATAAAAGAAGTGGGACTTCGCCTGTATACACGTTATAGAAGTTAATCTATCTATTTCTTCTACATGGGTATTAGATACCGGATGTGCATCTCACATTTGTACTAATGTGCAGGACCGAGAAATAGTAGACTAAATGGCAAAAGCGAAGTGGACCTACTGAGTAGGCAATGGCAAAAGTTGTTGTTGTAGTTGTAGGAACATATTCTTTGTCTTTGCCCAGGCTTATCTTAGAACTAGAGGAGTGCTTTTATGTACGCATTAACAAAGAACATAATCTACTGTATCTTGTTTAGACAAGAAAAACTTTTCTTTTATAATAAAGGACAAATGTTGTTCCATTTATTTGAATGAAATGTTCTATTGTAATGCACCACTTATGAATGGTCTCTATGTTCTAGATTTAGAAAACCCAATTTATAACGTAAATACCAAGCGGTTCAAATCGAATAATTTGAACCAAACATATCTCACTGCTTTGTCGCCTAGGTCACATAAATGAAAAGCATATCCCAACTCCATAAAGATGGATTATTGGACTCATTTGATTTTGAATCATATGAGGTATCACGAATCTTGTCTTTTAGGAAAGATGACTAAAACTCCATTTAGTGGACATGGCGAGAGAAGCGACGGACTTGTTAGGACTCATACATGCGATGTATGTGGCCCTTTCAATGTCGAAGCGGAGGAGGCTATAAGTACTTTATTACTTTCACTGATGATATGAGTAGATTTGGCTACTTATATTTGATGAGACATAAGTCAGAATCCTTTGAAAAGTTCAAAGAATTCAAGAATGAAGTACAAAACCAACTTGGTAAGCGTATTAAGCTACTTGATCGGATCGAGGTGGTGAATACCTTAGTCAAGAGTTTCGTGATCACTGGTGAGTGTGGGATAATATCCCAACTCACTCCTGGAACACCACAATGGAATGGTGTATCGAGGAGAAATCGTACTCTATTAGATATAGTGCGATCAATGATGAGCAGGTGATCTACCTACTTCCTTTTGGGGTTTAGCTCTAGAGACAGTAGCTTTCACATAATCGCGTCCATCAGCCGTAGAAAAGACACCATACACGTTATGGGTAGGAAGAGTCCCAAAATGTCTTTTATAAAGATTTGGGGTTGTGAAGCTTATGTTAGATGTCAAGTCTCAGATAAACTAGGACCCAAATCAGATAAGTGTTATTTTATAGGATATCCCAAGGAAACTAAGGGATATTACTTTTACAATCCCACACTTGGCAAGGTGTTTGTTGCCAGAAATATTGTCTTTCTAGAAAGAGAATTTATTTCTAGAAAAACTAGTGGGAGTAAAATTCATCTTGAAGAAATTCAAGATGAAGATAACACTAAGGCTTGATGGAAAATGAGCAGGCACCACAAAGTGTTGTGGATGAGAAATTGTTGCCCAAAGAGTTGTGGAGCAAACACATTCAAGTAGACCAACCTCTTCGTAGATCTGATAGGATCCGTCGTCAACCGAGAGATATTCTTTTCTCTTGGTGAAATGGTGAATGTATTGTATCGATCTTGGCGAGCCTACATCCTATCGAAGCTATGATGAGCCAGTTAGAAATGGCTAGAGGCCATGAGATCCGAAATGGAATCCATGTACACTAACCAAGTATGGACTTTGGTTGATCCACGAAGGGTAAAACCCATTGGGTGTAAGTGGGTCTTTAAAGTAAAGGACATGGATGGTAATAAGCATACCTATAAAGGTAGATTGGTGGCTAAAGGATTCAAACAAATTCATGGTATTGACTATGATGAAACCTTTTCACCAGTTGCGATGCTTAAATCCATTCGGATCATACTTGCTATTGCAGCCTACCACGATTATGAGATCTGGCGGATGGATGTCAAAACCACTTTTACGAATGGAAAGCTACTGAGGATGTGTACATGACACAACTCGAGGTTTTGAAGATCAAGCATCTGGAAAGGTATACTGCTGCAAAGGTCCATTTATGGACTAAAGCAAGCCTCTCGAATTTGGAATCTTGATTCGATGATGCAATCAAGGAGTTTGGTTTCATCAAGAATGAAGATGAACCTTGTGTCTACAAGAGAAATAGTAGAACACAGTTGTATTTCTTATCTTGTATGTAGATGACATACTTCTCATCGGAAATGATATTCCCTCACTCCAGTCTGTGAAGATGTGGTTAGGGAATTGTTTCTCGATGAAAGACTTAGGTGAAGCTGCCTATATTCTAGGCATCAAGATCTATAGAGATAGATCTAAAAGATTACTTGGCCTAAGTCAGTACATACATTGATAAAGTGCTAGATCGTTTTGCTATGCAAAATTCCAAGAAAGGATTTCTGCCTTTATCACATGGTGTGAGTCTTTCGAAGACTCAATGTCCCTCTTCTAAGGAGGAGAGAGATCGCATGGATAAGATCCCTTATGCATGCGCCATAGGGTCTATCATATGCGCCATTACTTTGACTGTCACGTCTCGTATGCTTTGAGCATGACGAGTAGATACGATCGGATCGGTGAAAGTCATCGGATAGCGATCAAAAATATTCTTAAATACTTACGAAGAACGAAAGAATATTTCACGATATTTGGAGGCAATGAGGAGCTAGCGTAAAGGGTTACGGTGATGCAAGCTTCCAAGCGGACAAGGATGACTATAGATCGCAATCGATAAAGTCGTGTTTTGCACGAATGGTGGAGCCGTGAGTTGGAAAAGTTCAAGCGAGGACACGATTCTTTGATTCTACAATAAGAGTATATTGCGCACGATGCGGCAAAGGAGGTGTTTGGCTCCATAAGTTCATCGATGAACTTGGGGTAGTTCTAACATTGCAGATCCAATAGACCTCTATTGTGACAACAATGGGGCTATTGCACAAAGCTAAGGAACCTCGATCACATCGGACCAAACACATATCATGCGGCGCTTCCATCTCATTCGAGAGATCATCGATAGAGGAGATGTGAGGATATGCAGAGTACCAACAGAAGCTAACATCGCAGATCCATTGACCAAGGCTTTGGCACAGAGGAAGCATGATGGTCACACTAGGTCACTAGGTATTAGATATCATAGTGATTGGTACTAGTGCTAGTGGGAGATTGTTAGTTATAGCCCTAGAACCAATCATGTGATGGTTGAATAGGGAACATTTTGTATCATATTCTATAAAGGCAAAGGATTGGTTATTATATATTTACGTCTTGCTTGTGCCAGCTAAATTAAATATATAATAATGCCCTAGAAAAGTAGGTTCTTATCTGCAGCACATCAATTGGCAGAATTGATTATGAGAGGCTGTAGAGAACACTTTCCTAAATGTTCCTAGTCAAGTATTAATATGCAAGAGCAATATTAATACATAAAGGCTAGCATGTAGGTCAATTAATGACTTGATCCCACAAGTCATGGATATATGATATCAAGTTGACACATGGGTATATATTAGAGAATATATACTGAACTGACCCGCCATGAGAAAGTTTCATGGATCGTCATATGAGTGTCATAAACTTTCTCATGTGACTATTGGTATGAATAGTCCTCAAACCTGAAGTCACTACGGTTCCCTACATAAGGAGTTATGTACTTTGGTATCGTCAAACGTCACCCGTAACAGGGTGGACCATAAAGGCGATTACTGGGTATATAACAAATTATGCGGAGGGATGTGAGTGATGTAGATGGGATCTATCCCTCCCATATGACGGGAGTGATATCTGTGGGCCCCTTGATTGAGTAGAACTACTAAAACGCATGGTCATGCTCGAATGAGTCAATATGAGATATTGAGCTCATTTGTTTGAGTTAGTTTACTCAGGGATCAAGAAACACATAGATTGATCGAGGATGACACGGTCTATGCCTCATTGGTCAATCTGATATCAAGGATAAAAGGACACGGTCATACATTATAGTAGTCACGGAAAGGTTAGTCGGATTTTGACTTATCTCATAACTTGGGTAGCAATGATGTATTGTTAGATGTCGCTCATTGCTTGTGTATCTAAAAGAGTTTAGATCCATTGCCAACGTTATGAGAGCCTATAGGGTCACACACAAAGAGCATGATGATTAGAAGAATTAGTGCATTCTAGTTTGACTAGAATAATTTGGGAATAAGCTTAAGTACAAAATGGTTTTTGGACTTTAAGCTTAAAGAGAATTTTAGCTTATTGATTTAATGAGATTAATTCAATATGCTAAGCTTAATTGATTTAATAAGATTAATTCAATATGTTACCTTATTGATTTAATGAGATTAATTCAATATGATAACATAAGCTTATTGAATTAATAAGATTAATTCAACATCCATGAATGCCACATAAGCATGCCACCTAAGCTTGATGAGTTGGAAGGAGACAAAGGGTTTTGACCCTTGGATTTCCTCCACATGTGGCTGGCCAAAACAAGGAGGCTAACTCCTTGTTTAATTATCTTTCAATGCCATTGATTGCATTGAATGTGATAGGAGATGAAAGGTTTTTCAAATCCTATAAAACATCCCATGGGGTGGCCGCCCAAAGGAGTGGAGTTGGAGCTTAAGGCTTGGTGAGAGCTTGGTGGGAGAGGCTTTTGTTATGTGGTTTTGTGAGTGTAAGCTAGCAAGAAGAGTAGTCTTCTTCTTCCTTTCTCTTCTTCCCTACCTTCCTCTCCTTTAGGGACTTCTCTAGCAAGAAGTAAAGGAGAGATCTTCTAGTTTTCTTTTGTGAGACAAGAGCTTGCTCGTGTGGATACATATAGAGGCACGGACATTTGAACGTGCTAAAAGATCCAACACATCCAAGGAAAAGCGGGATTGCAAAGGGCACGCAACAAAGGTAGAACTCTCCTATAAGATAGGTTTTCTTTTGAGAAATTTATTTTTGTACGAGTTTTTCTTTCGCAAGGATCACTTGGAAGGGATCCTAATTTTTCCGTTGCGCATATGCTATTTTGCATAAAGAGATCCCTACACCTTCGTGTCTCTCCCTGAAGTCTACTTTCTCCGGCTTCACTCCAAGCTCCTCGTCCGGCGGTCCCTCGGATGTTCCAAGCGCAAGGCTTCCGCAAAGCCATCCTTCACCGACTCAAAGACCGAGTCATGAGAGGTGAAACTTGCCAAAACTCCATGTGCGAATTACTAAGTCCTGCAAGACTCCAACGCACATATCAAATCCACACATCCTAACTTAAACCCTTTGCCACACACATCAAAACCATATCAAGGGTTGATTGCACTAACATCACATACATACAAGCAAAATACACTAGCATGCATCATATACATACAAGCAAAAAACATACTAGCATGCATCACATACATACAAGAAACAAATATATATATATATATATATATATATATATATATATATATACTATTTAATTAATTTGTGATGAGGTCATGGCCCTACTACGATCTTCTCAAGCCAATGAGAAGATTGGATGGTCAACCTAGGGTTAGCGGCTTCTCCAAGCGCCTCCTTTGACCACCATGTGTCATCAGCACCCTCCTCGTAACTCCGTCTACAAGTGGACCTTCTACTGCTTCATTTTGTACATTACAAATATGAAACTCGAGTTACATTCGAGTCTAAAATCTATTTACAACAGGAATATAAAAAAAGGAGAGGCACGACCCGCAGATCGCATATCATATACAACATGTACAACACAAAAACGGCGCACAATCCGTATTATGAATTACAACACAATTTATCCAATCACATTAGGGTTATTGGGCCATGATCATCCGTTGTCGTTGAGTGTAGTTTTTTTTAAATCAACAACACAATTTACAATGATTTTTCAAAACTGTTGTAAATTATTAATTTTTATTTTTATCTTAATAATAGTTGGGATAACGGTGCAATGAACTATTGTCAATGAGAAGGTTTTCATAACATTTGGTACAACGATAAAACACCGTTGTCGTTGTAATACTAATACAACAGTTTATAACCATAGTCAATGAAATACTATTTTAAAACAAATATAAATTATTTTATTTATTATTAATACTATTTTTTTAAATTATTGGAAATAAGTTTTTTTTAAAATATATAAATATATAAGATTACAAAATAAAATAAAATTATTTAACCAACACTATAACAAAAATATTAAAAGACAAAACCACAAAGACAACGTGTTTTTTTAGAAACCATTATGATTTTGGTAAAAGACAACCGTTTTAACAAAACCGTTGTCTTTGAGCTCACATGTAACACAAAAGACAACGGTTTTACACTATCCGTTGTCATTGAACATATTTTTTTAATCAACAATACAATTTATAACGGTTTTCTAAAACAGTTGTCTTTAATAATTTTCACTTTTTTCTTAATAATAGTTGGGACAACACGGTGCAATGATTATTATCAATGAGAAAATTTTCACAATATTTGATACAACAATAAAAAATCATTGTCGTTGTAATACTAATACAATGGTTATAAACCATTGTCAATAAAATTATAATAGTGCAATTGAATTAGAAAAAAAAACCATATAATTCACTAATAATAATTATTCATTTAAATTTTTTTAATACAAATAAAAATTATTTTATTTATTTTTAATACTAATTATTTTAAAATTATTGAAAATAAGTTTTTTTTTTTAATTTATAAATATATAAGATTAAAAAATAAAATAAAAGTATTTAATCAATAATAATTTAAAGAAAGTTTAATGTATAAAAAAATTAAAAATAATAATAATAATAATATATTTAATAGATCATGATATTTAAAATATATACAAGGAATATATATATAGGTTTATTTCATAAACCTGTGTTCATTTCCTTTCCCCTTCCGTCGTTCTCTCGAAGCACTTACTCTTCTTCCCCGATTCAGCGCCGCCTCAGCTTCGATCGTCGGTGTTGCTTCGCCTTGCCGAAGATCTCACAGAGCACGCCACAGTGGCCCTCCGACGACGGTGGATCCGCAGCCGCAGGCACTGCATTGGCGCGGAATGTCTGCCTGCCTCCGCCTCCGCCATTGTCGTCGTGGCAGCGACCGTTGGTGGGTCCGATTGTCCTCGAACGCCTCAGCTCGCTACCGACGTCGACTTCCGCGTCGGGGTCCCTGGATACCGGATACTATGTCAGCCTAAAACCCTACTGTTCTTCCTAAAACCCTATCGTTCTTCCCCGTCGTCTGAATCGGGCTCGCAAGCCAACGACGAGCATCTGTCATTTTGTGGCAACTGATGGTGAGCGGTGTACCCTTGGCTAGCTGGTTGCGGTGGTTGTTTTCCTCTACCGGCCACCAAAGCGGTCCCTTGATTTGGCCGCCTGAAATTGAGAGCTTATCCCTAGAGCATCGAGAAGATGAAGCATCAAAGTCCGACGGACAGGAACGAGGAGAAAGAAGAGGATGCTGGTTTCGAGGAACTCGGCCTTGACCCCCCGTCTGACGCGAGCATTGTCGAAGAAGGACATCGCTAAAGCCACCCCTATCCAGCGCGAAACCATCCCCTTGATCCTGGTGTGTGACCCTTCTATTTCATTTATTTTATGGTGTTGTTTTCTCCCAGTTTTCGGGAAAATAAGTTCTTTAGATGTTTTAGGGATAAGTTGATTTTGGTCTATGAAACTGAGTTCCTATCCTTGTTCCATAGGAAGGGAAGGATATCGTTGCCCGAGCGAAGACAGGTTATGGCAAAACCTTTGATTACCTTCTTCCCATGCTACAGAAACTCTTTTCAGAGGGAAAATCAACAAAGCCTACACCGAGTGCTTTCATTCTCGTACCAACAAGGGAATTATGTCAGCAAGTTATTGGAAAAATCATTTATATATGTGTGAATTGTATAGATGATGAATTACTCTGTCCAGGTCTATTCGGAGGCATTATCTCTCCTGGAGTTCTATAGAGTGCCGTTGAGAGTTGTACAATTGACAGCCAGCATGGACCTTACAGATATGGTCCGCGGATTACCCTTTGAAAACTATATATCTGGGCTGATATTACCAATAGTATTTTTTTTTTTGCTTTATTATTTCAATCATATAGAGTATTGAATTTTAGTTAGTTTTATTGCAGAAAACTGCTTTGGTTGGTTCGCCTGACATTGTCGTGTCAACTCCAGCTTGTATTTCAACAAGCATTTCAAAAGGTGTTCTTCAGGCATCTTCTATAAAGGATTCACTTTCAATGCTGATTCTAGATGAGGTGTGGATTCTTTTCTACTTTGTTTATGCCCTTGAATTTTCTAATAAGACAGGAGTACAAATGAAATGTTGCATCGTAGAAAGACATGGGAGTCATTGTTTTCTATGCAAATTATAATTGTGAAGAACAAGTTTTTCGATGTCATCTGACTTTGATCACCAGCTCTGTTATTTATTTCTTTCCATTTTTATTGGATGCAGTAGTTGCAAGTGGTTTTGTGTAACTCATCCTTATTTTTAGGCAGATCTGCTACTCTCATATGGCCATGAAGATGACCTTAAATCACTCATTTGTCATGTCCCACGACGTTGTCAGTGCCTCCTGATGTCTGCCACTTCAAGGTTTTGCCTCCCCTCTCTCAATTTTCAGGTCTAAGACTCGCCACTTTGATGTGGATTGGATAACCCTTTATTGTTTTCTTTTTTATTTTTTTTGTTACTCGTCTTACTCAATCAATTTATTCAAGTTTATATTTGTTTTACTTTATCCTCCTATTTACGAAGCTAAATTTACTTGTATGTTGTAAAAAAGCAATCAGATTGACCATCTAAGTGCTCCTATTTACGAAGTTTTTTTGTTACCGGTATTACTCAATCAATTTATTCTAGTTTATATTTGTTTAGTGAATCCTTTCGTTCAATCTATAGTCACCTAAGTGCTCCATTCATATACTTTTTTCTCATCATGACATCCTCTATACGCAGTGCTCTATTTATATACTTTTTTTTCAATCATGACGTCCTTTGCACACAGTGCTAAATAAGTCTCGGATGTGCTAAAAGCTATTTTGTATGGTTCAAAACATACATGGGACTTGTTTTGTGTAGGTTGACTTCTTCCATGTTCAGACAGAAAGAGTGGTGGATGCCGACTTTATTTAACTTACTTTGTAGCCTCTTCATAACTGTTTGAAGTTCTGTTTTGGGCTATTGCATTCATAGTTCCTTTTTGGATGGGAAACAACTGTCTTGATGTCTTTTACCTTCCATAGATAAATCCTTTACACTGAGCAATATTATTGTTATGCCTGAAACCTATTTAGTGTTTCTAAAGCATTACTATCATTTTTTAAATGAAGAAATGGACTTTAAATTCTTGAAAGAGCTTTACTCATTGTGTGCCCAATTTAATTCAGGAATGCTTGAGCCCATTTGATTACTGTGATATAGTGACTTTGACAACCCACAAAGGCCTTAGAGGTCCCAGAGGTGGTATAATTTTCTTCAGAAAAGGTAAAAAACAGAAAAGACAAGGATCTTTTCCTGGTCAAACAGAAGGACATGACAGATATGATTATGAGGACAAAATAAATTTTGTTGTTTTCCCATCACTTCAAGGTGGTCCTCATAATAACCATATAGCTGCTTTAGCCATAGCTCTAAAGCAAGTGGCTATACCTGAATACGAAGCATGTATTCAACAGGTCAAGAAAAATGCTCAAGCACTAGCATCAGCTTTATTAAGAGATTGATGTCTTCTGATTGCTAATCCAATTGGTCTACCATTTATGAAACTGATTAATTGATGCTTCTTAATTGCGTGAAGCATTGTTTAACAGGGAATGCTTCATTCACGTGGTGAACTACTCTTAATGCTTGATGCCGATGAAGCAACTAAAATAAATGACCTTGAAAAGCTGGAATCTCAGGTTTGTCAAAGCATTCATTTCAATGCACACAATATTCTGTATCTTATTCTCGCCTCTAATCAGCTTTGGAAAAATTATGATAATCTAACTTGTAATGTTCCTCCTGTATCCAGTTTAGCCAGGGCAAGGCTTGGGTCTTAGCTTTTTTAGTCTTATGTATTTACATGTTTTTCAATTTGTTGGTTTTAACCCACATCCAGTTCCCAGTTTATGGGCAACCTAAAATAGTAAACAAACATGCAAAGTGTCAAAATGCTTCCAACCATCTTGAGGGAAAAAATCTCATATTTGTTGCTACAGTAATTTCTTCTATATGAATGCACAATGCTTCATTATTATCGCTTCTTTTGAGATTTGATGGAATTTTTGGTGGCTTTTAGCTATAAGAATGGCTTTTCTGATCGGTAAGGTTTACAAGTGCTACACAAATTAGGTAGGGAATTGTAGAAGGTTTGGGCTTAAAATATCAAAAAGGGTAATGCATGTTTAGTCCTGCTAGTTAACACTGGATATGCAGCTAAAACTTATATGAAGGTTCTACTCATTCAAGTGTCGGTGTCTTTCTTGTGCATGATATTTAGAAACAGGCCAAAATTCTGAATCAAATAAACTTAAATGTGATGTTTTTATCCTTCTTATTAATTATTATATGAACAAAAGTCGCATGTTATTCTAGTACATTGTTCCATATGTACAACTAAGAACATTTAGGAAAGGTCAAATGCA
The DNA here is from genome assembly GCA_025175895.1 of Wurfbainia villosa. Lineage (NCBI taxonomy): Eukaryota > Viridiplantae > Streptophyta > Magnoliopsida > Zingiberales > Zingiberaceae > Wurfbainia > Wurfbainia villosa. The sequence continues at coordinate 80,442,442 of CM046001.1, read as the reverse complement.
TGTTGTTTTTAGTTTCCAGAAATAATTGAGTATATCTTCACACCTGATGATCCTTATGATGAGAACTCACTGCTCCATGAGTACATTTACTTTATGAACTGATATCATGTTATTGATAGGATTTTCTTAATGTTGAAATGCTTCCCCGTGGAGTCAAAAGGGCGCCGAAAGAAGTTGCAGGAGGTATTTATTAGCTACTGATGTTCATTTCTCTGAGCATTGTACTATACTGATTACCCTGTTCTCGGATGTAGATTATTCCCTACCAAATTGAAAGTGGGGTTTTGTTTCACCGAGGATACTCATATATCCAAAAAGATGCAATTATAAAGATTCAATCCAAGAAACAAGATAGATTGGAACTAATATGCACGTCTAGTATGTAGGATTTTTGCTTTTGTAAATTTAATTTGGATTCAAAGTTTGTGGATTATGATTTTACATTTTTCGTTTTTCATTATTTGTTGATTATGACACATTTATATTTTAATTGTAAGAAGATTGATTAATTGTACTTTAATGATAAGAGCTTGTACTTCACATTGCTACAAGTACACTTGTATATATGTTTTCTACATTTTATTTTGATATTGTTGTATGATGTATATTAAAAACACAACATTGTAAATTGACAACGATTTATTGTTCTAGTGTGTGTTGAGAAACGACAACGGTTAAAAATACAATGATTACAATAACAATGACAATACAAACGACAACGGTTAACAATCGTTGTAAATCCATGCATTGAGAAAGACAGGGCGCTCAAAGATAACGGTTATAATCCGTTGTAATTTCAGTTGAAACACAACGGTGAAAAATTATTGTCTATGATCCAAAAAATTCGTGGTAAATTTACGCATTGAGAAAGATATGTCGCTCAAAGACAACGGTTAAAAAACGTTGTCTATTCCTTAAATCGACAACAGTTTTTCACCGTTGTCTTTGAGTGCCCCCATCTTTTACAACGCGTCGATTTACCACGGATTTTTTAGATCACAGATAATGGATTTTCACCGTTGTCTTTTCGAATTTTTATTGTAGTGCCTGTCATATAGGAGGGATAAATCCCATCTACATCACTCATATCCCTCCACATAATTTGTTACATATCCAGTATTCGCCTTTATAGTCCACCCATTTACGGGTGACGTTTGACGAAGTCAAAGTGTGCAACTCTTTATGTAGGGAACCATGGTGACTTCAGGTACAAGGACTAATAGTCACATGAGAAAGTATATGACATTCATATAACGATCCATGATACTTTCTCATGACGGATCATTCAGTATATATTCTCCAATGCATACTCATGTGTTAACTTGATATCTCATATCCATGACTTGTGAGATCAAGTCATCGAGTTGACCTACATGTTAGTCTCTTCGCATTAATATTGTCCCTGAATGTTAATACTTGACTATAATAATTAAGAGTAGTATTCTCTATATCATCTCATTATTGATTCAACCAATCGATTGATATAGATAAGAACCTTCTACTCAAGGATGCTATTATACTTAGTTATTTGACACCAATATAAGTATAATAACCATAAAGTAATGTCTTTATAAACATATATAGAAATATGATATAACAAATCTATACAATAATCATTGATTGACTCTAGAACTTTCACTAATAGAAAATTCACATTTAACGTCCAAGATTAACACAACACAATCGAAGGGAGCAGTCGCCACGGAATCATGCCGGCACATCCAAGTTTGCGCTGCCGTTTTGTTCACCTTTCATTCCAGACCTCATAAAGATCTCTTCAATGCGGGTTATGACCTCTGACATAGACGGGAGTTGGTCGGGGACCTGTGCAGCGCAGTCGACGGCCAGCTGCATCAGCCGCATCATTGCTTCCTCAACTTTTTCATCTCTCTACAGTTCGACGTCCAACACTTCAGTTCCCTAGTTCAACACCACCATAGATTGGGCCCATGTTGGGAGGTCGATGCCGTCGTCGCTATGAGGTGTCTGAGCCAGAGATTTGGCAGTGAGTAGCTCCATAAGGAGAATGCCGAAACTGTAGACGTCCACCTTCTGCGAGACCTTGTGCATGTTAGTGACCGAACTCCATTAGGAGAACGCCGAAACTGACGTCCACCTTCTGCTAGACCTTGCGCACGTTAGTGACCTCCAGTGCACAGTAGCCGACAGAGCATTGGTCGGGCATCGCTATGGAGCCTAGGTTGCTTATGCTGAAGTTGGATATGCAAGCGTTGTAAGATTTAGTGAGGATGATGTTGGATGATTTGATGTTGCCGCGGGAGAAGCCGGAACCTTTCAGGTGGATGAACTCGATGTCGCGGGCTGCACGGAGCACAATCTCCAACCTTGTCTCTCAATCGAGAGGCGGGTGACCAGCCATTTTGTTTCCTACGACAAAAGAAGAGCAATCAGTCCCAACACTGTTTATGGACGACAAAGAGAATTTACCATGGAGAAGGGAGGAGAGGTTTCCGTTGGGTATGACTTCATAGACCAAAAGCTTCTCGTCTTTGCTGTAGTAGTAGGCCGGGAGAGCGTCAAGGTTGGGGTAGTCCATGCCACCGATGGCATCCATTCTCTTGTGGAACTCCTTTTCCGAGAGACTGACGTCCTTGAGACGCTTAACCACCACCACCATCCCCATCTCCAGCATCGCTTTGTATGTCGTGCCAGTCGTCCCTTTCCCAAGCACCACCGTCGACGCTCGTAGCAAGTCCTCCAAGTTGTAGATCCTCTGAACCTTCCCGGTGAAAACCAACTTCCAACAAACCCTGCTTGCCCCTCCCAACACTGGAAAAGGCGCGTCTTCTTGTCCATGGAGAGTTGAATCCTTCCACTAAGATAAATCAATCTTCAATGTTCATCATAAGGAATGTTTCTATACTCTTCTTTCATTAATCGGAATCCTCAAATCTGTAGGGACGTGAAGTGTTAATGTCGTGGCCTAGTCCAAGCTTTGGCAACTTCATTCCTTCCTCTTCTCCTTTAGCGTTTGTGCTCTTGCGATTGTGAATCCGATGAAGAGTGACCCGCTCTGATACTAATTGTAGAGATCGATATGGTCGCGTGAGAAGGGGTGAATAGTGACTCATCGATTTTGATTTGTGCTTCAATCGTGTCGTTCGTATGCTTGTCTACAAATAGTTAGTATGCAGTGGAAATACAAGCATACATAAGAACAAACACAAAAACAATCACACACTCAATACACAAGCCGATATTATGAGGTTCGAAACTAGGGTTCCTATTTCACGGCTAAGCTCTAGTGATGCACATCACTACTATAACTTTTCCTTCTCGATAACACGTCGGAGGTGGAGAAACCTCGTACAAGAATATTATAGCAATAAGAATAAACAAACCAAATACAAGCATACAAATGAAATGAAAGAAACTACACTTTACCTAGTGAGCTTTTGAATGTTTTAGCTTTTGGTTGTTTTAGGATGTCTTGAAGGTCTAGAATCACAACAGTAACTCCCCTTCAAATCCTCTAGAACCGGCATCTTCAAATGTCCCTGTCGAGCTCCTTTTAAATCATGCGTTGGGCTAATTTTTGTCTGCCAGTCGACTGTCTTTACCCACCAGTCGATTGCCCATACACCCATTGTCTCACAACGGATTAATCCACGTGGGATTCAACTAAACTGACACTTGACTAGTCGATAACTCTTACTAGTAGTCGATTGCCAAGCCACTAGTCAATCGCCGATCGACTCCCGACAGCTTCGTGTTTACCACTTACTTAATACCCCGATCGCCCATTACGGTAGCTTGATCGCCAAAGCCAATAGACTACCCTACCATGACAGTCAACTGCCCAAGCTAAACTCGGATTTCATGCGTCGCACAACGTGACTTGGCTGACTCACTCGACTAGTCGACTGGGTCATAACTGTTGGAGGATCGTGGCCCGGCTAGAAGGGGGTTGAATAACCTTTCTTGTACGATGAACTTCGTTAGTCTTAATCGTCTATACAAATCGTTAGCGTAGCAGAATAATAAAACTAAAGACAATTAAGAGCTAAAACAAAGTAAAGATGAAAGCAATGCTAACACAATTATGTAACGTAGTTCATGATCCTTGCCGCTAATCCACGGACGATTCGTATGGCGAATCACTCCTTCAAATCAATTCACTAGTCTCTCTTTTAGCTCAACAAGGTAGAGGCAACCTCTTTACAATAATTCACTTTCTCTTACAATAAGATAGAAATAAGAACAAGGAAGAGGGAAGAAAATCGTTCACAACACTTGGGAGTATGATTGGAAGTTAAGCGTTAACCTTCCAAAGCCACCCAAGCCCTCTTTTTATAGAGAAGAGGGATTTCTTCCCATTGGGCATCCAACAGTCGACTGTTGCATGTCATCAGTCGACTACCGCTCTAACGACAAACTCCCAATGGCTTCTGACTTGCCGTCGTCACCATCCAACAGTAGGCTTGACAGTCGATTGCTGCTATCAACAGTCGACTGCTGCCTACATAGCCGACTAATCAGTCGACTACAAATGGTTCTGTGCTCGAGACCACCTTCAGTAGTCGACTGTCGTCCCTTGGATGTTCAATTGATGGTCCGCAGTCAACTACTGGGCCAGAACACCAGTCGACGTTCAGTCAACTCAGAGCAATCGACTGCTACCTATAGCAGTCAACTGATGTCGGATAAAATCTCAAACAAATACTTGTTTGAGCATCCGACGGTCGGGTAAACCTTAAACCGGCCCTTTTATTTGTTGGGTAGAAACTTCAAACTCATATTTGAGCATCCGACTTATCCAATTGTCGGGTAAAACCTCAAACACAAGTTTGAGCGTCCGACTTATCGGGTAAAATCTCAAACCTAAGTTTGAGCATCCAACACTTGACTTAGCTATTCAGCCAAGTTCACCTAGCTGAGTTACTCCGTCCCGGGTTACAATCGCTCATTCTCATCTCCCATGAAGTCTCTCGTCTCGAAGCTCTTTTCGGCTTGTGTCCCTCGGATGCACTAAGACCTCGGCTCTTCCAGTGTCATCCTTCGCGTCTCGCCATGAAATTTGCTTCCTCTGGCTTCACTTCATTTGCTCCTCGTCCGGTGGTCCCTTGGATGCACCAAGTGTACGACTTTCGCAATGTCATCCTTCACCGAATCAAGGACCTGAGCCATGAGATGGTGAACTCGCCAATGCTTTCATCAAGTCAACCATGTATGATTCACTTAAGTCCTGTACAACTTAAATACACACATTAAATCACATAACAACCTAACTTAAATTCTTTGTCACACACATCAAAACTAAACCATACTTGGGTTGATTGCCCTAACATTCTCTCTCTTTTTGATGTGTGACAACATGTTTAAGTTAGGTAAAACATTAACAAAATACTAAGGAGGGAAAGAATGTAAATAAAATATGAGTATCAAACACTCCCCCTTAACACATGCAACTCTCCCTTAATGCATGTTAATTCTCTCTAGCATGATTAACTTTAAACACTCAACACTCTCCCCCTTTGACACCATCAAAAACATCAGACAAATGTTATACAACATGACATCAATATCTAAGGGAATAAAACCATAAAAAATAAGATTTGAAAACATAAAAACCCAATTTTTGCACTTAGAAGTCGACTGACATTCTTCATCAGTCGACTTGTAGTTGAAAGTTTGAAACTTTGATTTATGAAGTCAACTTCAGAAATGCATTAAAATTTTTAAAAAAATTCAAAAAATCATGAAATTTGGAGAACATATTTATTATAAGTCCATTTATCAATGAAAAATTATTTTTCATGAAAATACATTCATTTTTCAAACATTTGGCAAAAACTCTAAAGTTGTAAAAACCTTCAATCATTTTTATCAACTTTGAAATCTAGTTTTGCCTTGAGTTGTTTTAAAACATCAATTCACTGTTTGCAAAATATAAAATAGTTTTAAATTATTTAAAATATCCAACTATGATCTATAGGCAATATGCCCATTGATTAAATATTTGTTTTCCCCATAGTTGGTCTATGATTGCTATGTTATGATACACCTAATAACCCATCAAAATGTCATAAGCATAAGTGAGTCGTTTGTATCAACCTACCATCTTATCCATTGCTATGTTATCAATCAAGTTAGCCTTATGGTGAATTGTGAGATGTGACTAAAGGTATTTATACTTAATCATAAATTCATGCAATTCTATCAAGGTTAAGTATCATCCAAAACAACCAACATGATCATAACACAAACATTATCATAATTGCATATTATGATCATAAATCAAGTATTATCCCCATCATAAGTCAACCAAATAATATGATATAAAATAAGTCCACTTATGGTTGACTATCCTAGGCTTCTCTAACCCTTAAGGATTGACTTGGGAACCCAATATAGATTCTTTCCAATAGGGTTCACCAAATACTCCTTTGGGATCCATTTCCTAGCTATCATTGTAGTCTTTGATTGCCCCCTAGCAATTAAACAATGGTAAGTCTTCTCATTCTTTGATCCCTTATAATCTAGGTCATTCTTATTGAAACTAACCCTTTGACTCCCAATAATCATGTTTAGGGTGTTGAAGCCAATTGTGAATTTTTCAAGAGCCTTAGTTAAATAATCTACCTTTTCCCTTAGGCCTTATTCTCTTCTACACATGCATCATTAGTACTAGAAGAAATAGCATTATCATCATGTGAGCATGCAATCTTCAATTTTTTTTCTAGATCCTTAATTTCATTTTGTATACATTTATTTTTCTTTTTCATTCTAAATAAGTCCTTAGTCAAGCTAGTAATCATTGAAATGACCTTCTTAGGAGGGAGATTTGTTACCTCACTTACCCAATCTTCTTGTTCCGAATCCGAGGTAGTCACTCCCCCTTCACTTGAGCTCTCCTTCTCACTTGAGCTTGTTTCTTCTTGCTCGGATGAGGTGGAGGCTAAGTCATCTATTCCCATTAGCGCAAAATGTGAGACAATCTCTTCTTCCTCCGATAAAGATGGATCATCCCATGTGGCTTTATGGTTGCGGGGCTTTGACTTCTCCTTTTCCTTGGACTTCTTCTCTTCTTTCTTTTTACCTTTCTTCTTGCTATCCTTTTTCTTCTCTTCCTTGCTCTTGTTTAATTGGGGACACTCATCCCTCATATGTCCTTCTCCTTGGTAATTGTATCATATAATCTTCATTCTTCTCCTATCATGAGATTTGTTTAAATTTAAAATTCTTTAAAGCACATTTCACCTTCCTTACCATATAAGTCTCTTCATTACTATTCATTGAGGAGGAAGATTCGTCATCGGATGAGGAGGGTGGAGTCTCCTTCTTCTTCTTTCCTTTGTCGTCCACTAATGCTACTCCCCTTGATTTGATGATTGACTCTTCTACTATATCTTCAAGTCTAATTTCGTGAAGCACCATAGTAGAAAAGAATTCTTCTAGAGTACTTATCTCTAGATTCCTTGAAATATAAAACGAGTCCACCATGGAGCTCCACTTTGATGACTGAGGGAATACATCTATGACCTTCATGATCATATCTCTATTGGAGAGCTTCTTCCCTACACTTGATAAACCGTTAATTATCTCTTTAAATATTGAGTGTAAAGATAATACATTTTCCCCCTTATCTAATTTGATATTATTGAGTTAGGAGCAGAGAAGGTCCCTTCTTGCTAACTTGGCTTCGGAGGTGCCTTCATGAAGCTCAACTAGCTTCTCCCACATCTCCTTGGCACTAGCACACTCTCCAATCCTATTGATTTCTTGTTGAGGGAGCACGTTGAATATATGGTGCTTTGTTTTCGAATTTGCAAGGTGCTCCTCCTTTTGCTTCTTAGTCAATCTTAATTTTTCAATTGGCTTCCCCTCTTCATCCTTATGTATCTCGAAATCGATTTCCATAATAATCATAATTTCAAAATCCGTTTTGAAAAATACCTCCATACATTTTTTCCACCAAGCGGAGTCCCCTTTGAATTTAGGCGAATGAATGATCGAGTCGGCCATTTCGTTGATTGTTGTGGCAATGAGTCCGACGATAATCTCCTCGCTCTTATACAACTTGTTGGAGGATCGTGGCCCGGCTAGAAGGGGGGTTGAATAGCCTTTCTTGTACGATGGACTTTGTTCATCTTAATCGTCTATACAAATCGTTAGCACAACAGAATAATAAAACTAAAGACAATTAAGAGCTAAAACAAAGTAAAGATGAAAGCAATGCTAACACAATTATGTAACGTGGTTCATGACCCTTGCCACTGATCCACGGACGATTCGTATGGTGAATCACTCCCTCAAATCAATCCACTAGTTTCTCCTTTAGCTCAATAAGGTGGAGGTAAACTCTTTACAACAATTCACTCCCCCTAACAATAAGATAGAAATAAGAACAAGGAAGAGGGAAGAAAATCATTCACAACCTTGGGAGTATGATTGAAAGTTAATCATTAACCTCCCAAAGCCACCCAAGCTCTCTTTTTATAGAGAAGAGGACTTTCTTCTTGTTGGGCATGCAACAGTCAATTGCTGTATGTCACCAGTCGACTGCTGCTCTAACGACCGACTCCCAACGACTTTTGACTTGCCATCGTCACCGTCTAATGGTAGGCTTGGTAGTCGACTGATTAGTCGACTACGAGTGGTTCTGTATCCGTGACCACCTTCAGCAGTCGACTATCATCCCTTGGCAGTTTAACTGAAGGTTAACAGTCGATGACCAAACCCTAGTAGTCGACTGCTGGGCCAAAAACCCTTTAGTCGAACCCCAATCGACGCTCAGTCGACTTAGAGCAGTCAATTGCTATCTATAGCAGTCGACTGGTGTCGGGTAAAACCTCAAACAAATATTTGTTTGAGAATCCGAAAATCGGGTAAACCTTAAAACACCTGTTTGAGTATTTGACACTTCCATTCGTTAGGTAGAAATCTCAAACTCATATTTGAGCATCCGACTTATCCAATTGTCGAGTAAAATCTCAAACACAAGTTTGAGCGTCCAACTTGTTGGGTAAAACCTCAAACCTAAGTTTGAGCATCCGACACTTGACTTAGCCATTCGATCAAGTTCACCTAGTTGAGCTACCCCGTCCCGGATTACAATCGCTCACTCTCATCTCTCATGAAGTCCCTCACCTCAAAGCTCTCTTCGGCCTGTGCCCCTTGGATGCACTAAGCCCTCGGCTCTTCCAGTGCCATCCTTCGTGTCTCACCACGAAGTCTGCTTCCTTCGACTTTACTTTATTTGCTCCTTATTTGGTGATCCCTTGGATGCACCAAGCGCACGACTTCCGCAATGCCATCCTTCACCGACTCAAGGACCCGAGCCATGAGATGGCGAACTCGCCAATGCTTTCATCAAGTGAACCATGTGTGATTCACTTAAGTTATGCACAATTTAAACACACACATCAAATCACATAATAACCTAACTTAAACCTTTTGCCACACACATCAAAATCAAACCATACTTGGGTTGATTGCCCTAACAATAACCTCAGTCGACTACCCGAGTCAACTAGGCCTCCCGAGTTTCCAATACTCGATCAATCGACTGGCCAAAGCCATCAGTAGACTGGTAAACCTCAACAATGAGGTTTAACCCAAGTATGATCCTCTCATACTTAATAACCGCCCATAGTCTAGACCTAAGCCTTCTAACTACTTTCATCAACCTCACATCTATCAAATCCCTTCGAGTCATTCACGACTCATTCACCCATCGTTCTAGCCTTCAAGTGCTTCCATCGGCTATGTCATGCTAACTGGATACCCTTAGCTTAAACCTTGATCTTCTGGTCACTTCTATCAACCTCACGTCTTTTGGATCCCTCGAGTCCACGACTCTTCATCTTTGTGCTAACCTTCAAGTGCTTCCGTTAGGCTAGTCATGCTAACCAAGTCTACCTTTGCTAAAGTTCACTTGGACTTTACGCCGTCAAGATTACACACTTAGACTTACGCTTCCAAAACTTCACCTTTGGACTTTTCCCTTGCCAAGTATCCATACTTGGACTTTCCTTGCTAACTCCATGTTGGACTTCATGCCAAGACCCATGCTTTGACTTTCCTTGCCAACTCTATGTTAGACTTTCATGCCAAGACTCATGCTTAGACTTTCCATGCCAAGATCATTCTTGGACTTTTCATGTCAAGTACCCATGACTTGGGCTTTTCAATTGCTACGACCCATGTTTAGACTTTCCTTGCCAACTCCATATTAGACTTTCATTCCAAGACCCATGACTTGGACATTCGAAGTTGATTGCTCCAACAATCTCCCCCCCAAATAATCTCCCTTATATGACTTTAGATATCCTAATCATCCACTAGTTATATGGTCAACATATAGTCAAACCATATAGTCAATCTATTGTCAAACATTAAATTACTACTCAAGGCTCATTCGAATCCGGTCAATCGTGACCTGAGCCAATTGCACTAATAGTCATGTGCGACATGACCGACATGGACATAATCACATCCATGTTGTATGTAAGTAGGTAGGTTTAAGACCTCAGATATCATCTGTAATTTGTGATATTATCATTGAGGTATTATCTCTGAGATCTCTGGATAGAGTCTTATTGTTAGTTATAGCCCTAGAACCAATCATGTGATGGTTGAATAGGGAACATTTTGTATCATATTCTATAAAGGCAAAGGATTGGTTATTATATATTTACGTCGTGCTTGTGCCAGCTAAATTAAATATATAATAATGCCCTAGAAAAGTAGGTTCTTATTTACAACACATCAATTAGCAGAATTGATTATGAGAGGCTGTAGAGAACACTTTCCTAAATGTTCCTAGTCAAGTATTAATATGCAAGGGCAATATTAATACATAAAGACTAGCATGTAGGTCAATTGATGACTTGATCTCACAAGTCATGGATATATGATATCAAGTTGACACATGGGTATATATTAGAGAATATATACTGAACTGACCCGCCATGAGAAAGTTTCATGGATCGTCATATGAGTGTCATAAACTTTCTCATGTGACTATTGGTATGAATAGTCCTCAAACCTGAAGTCACTACGGTTCCCTACATAAGGAGTTATGTACTTTGGTATCGTCAAACGTCACCCGTAACAGGGTGGACCATAAAGGCGATTACTGGGTATATAACAAATTATGCGGAGGGATGTGAGTGATGTAGATGAGATCTATCCCTCCCATATGACGGGAGTGATATCTGTGGGCCCCTTGATTGAGTAGAACTACTAAAATGCATGACCATGCTCGAATGAGTCAATATGAGATATTGAGCTCATTTGTTTGAGTTAGTTTACTCAGGGATCAAGAAACACATAGATTGATCGAGGATGACACGGTCTATGCCTCATTGGTCAATTTGATATCAAGGATAGAAGGACACGGTCATACATTATAGTAGTCACGGAAAGGTTAGTCGGATCTTGACTTATTTCTTAACTTGGGTAGCAATGATGTATTGCTAGATGCCGCTCATTGCTTGTGTATCTAAAAGAGTTTAGATCCACTGCCAACGTTATGAGAGCCTATAGGGTCACACACAAAGAGCATGATGATTAGAAGAATTAGTGCATTCTAGTTTGACTAGAATAATTTGGGAATGAGCTTAAGTACAAAATGGTTTTTGGACTTTAAGCTTAATGAGAATTTTAGCTTATTGATTTAATGAGATTAATGCAATATGCTAAGCTTAATTGATTTAATAAGATTAATTCAATATGTTACCTTATTGATTTAATGAGATTAATTCAAAATGATAACATAAGCTTATTGGATTAATAAGATTAATTCAACATGCATGAATGCCACATAAGCATGTCACCTAAGCATGCCACATAAGCATGCCACCTAAGCTTGATGAGGTGGAAGGAGACAAAGGGTTTTGACCTTTGGATTTCTTCCACATGTGGCCGGACAAACAAGGAGTGTAGATTATGTTTCAATGCAATTGATTGCATTGAATGTGATAGGAGGTGAAAGGTTTTTCAATCCTATAAAACACCCCATGGGGTGGCCGGCCAAATGGTTGAAGCTTGAAGCTTGGAGAGAGCTTGGTGGTGAGAGGCTTTGGTTGTGTGGCTTTTTGTGAGTGTAGCAAGAAGAGTAGTCTTCTTCTTCCTTTCTCTTTTTCCCTACCTTTCTCTCCTTTAGGGACTTCTCTAGCAAGAAGTAAAGGAGAGCTCTTCTAGTTTCTTTTGTGAGATAAGAGCTTGCTCGTGTGGATACATATAGAGGCACGGACATTTGAACGTGCTAAAAGATCCAACAAACCCAAGGAGAAGCGGGATTTAAAAAGGGCACGCAACAAAGGTAATATTCTCCTATAAGATAGGTTTTGAGAAATTTATTTTTGTACGAGGTTTTCTTTCGCAAGGATCACTTGGAAGGGATCCTATTTTTTCCGTTGCGCATATGCTATTTTGCATAAGAGATCCCTACAATGGTATCAGAGCCACTTGCGAAAGATTGTATAAAAAAAATAGGTTTTCTCTATTTTATATGTGATATAGAAGTAGGATAAATTTTATTATGAGTTGATAATTGCATTAGCAATTTTTCAAACATAATAAAATATCCGATGTCTTTTAAAAGGTTAAAATTGACATGGTGCATGGTTATGGCCTAGTCCCAAAATGTTTGTGAATGTGTGTGTTGTAATTCTTAATACGGCCTGCGTGTCGTGCCTTTCTCCTAAAATTCTTGTTGTAAAATTAGTTTTAGACTCGAATGTAACTCGAGTATTTCTCCTTTTGTAATATACAAAATAAAGATGGAGGGTCCATTGGAAGATGACGTTACAAGGAGGGAGTCAACAACACAAGACAACCAAAAGGAAGCACTTGGGAGAAGATGCTATCCCTAGGTTGACCAATCAATCTTTTCATTGGCTTGAGAAGATTGTAGAATAAGGGTCATAACCATGACACACTTAGTTTAATATGTATGTGATGCATGTTAATTTAGCTTATATGTGATGTATGCTAATATGTATGTGATGCATGTTTAAGTTTATTTCTTAATAAGTCAAAAACGATATGCCTACCAAAGTTTGGTACTCACTACTTCCTCGATCATTTGTTGTTGGATTTGCCAAAGCAAAGCAATGCATTTTATCTTGGAAGAGTGTGAGTAGACAATCGTGATGTCCCGCTATCAAACTTGGTTAAGACTTAATTAAGTTTTTCTTAATTAATTAAGAAAGTAGAGGCATATATTAGCTTTGAACATAAGTTTTAAAAATTAGTTTTGTGTGATTTCCGAACATCAGCTTTGTCTTAGAAAGTGGTCGCTGTTCGATATCAAAGAAGGCCTCTGTGCTCGCCACTACCGAAGTCGTTTAGGAATAAGCACTAAACTAATCTAAACTTAACCAAAGCTATTAAAGAGTTACATCAGATGTAATTGGCAAAAGATTGCCTACCTAATCATACTACGTCTTGGGCGATTAGCCAAAGCTAACTCAAGACGAAGTATGATGTGAATCTTTATCCCATATTAATTTATAGCTAAATAGAAGCTAATGATGTAAGCAAAATGTGTTTGCCTACATCAATAATTAGCTCATATCAAAGCTATGAGAATGAGAATTTAGTGGGAGCCTCATTTAATTAAAGGCCTAATTAAATGACTTAGGTATGATACTTAATTTTGCATTTTGATGTTATAGATCACCATGTCATCTAACACGACACACCCCCTCAACTTGCGATCTGTCCTTGAGAAAGACAAGCTCAATGGAGCTAACTTTCTAGACTGGTATAGGAACTTGAGGATTATCCTCAAGCAAGAACGTAAACTGTATGTCCTAGAGCAGTTTATCCTCAAAACACACCGCCTCGCGCCACTGGTCAAAAGGATGCTTATAAGAAGCATCAAGATGACGCATTAGATGTGTCATGTCTTATGCTTGCCACCATGAACTCTGAGCTTCAGAAGCAACATGAGAACATGGATGCCTATGATATGGTTGAGCATTTGAAACAACTATATCAAGGACAAGCTAGGCACAAGTGTTTTAAAGTGTCTAAGGCTCTTTTTGCATGCAAGATGCAAGAAGGAACACCTGTAGGAACTCACGTACTTAAAATGATAGGGTATGTTGAGAACCTTGAAAGACTAGGTTTTCCACTGAGCCAAGAATTGGCAACCGATGTTATCCTGCAATCGTTGCCAGAAGCATATAATCAATTCGTCATGAATTATAACATGAATGAAATTGATAAGCCTTTGCCTGAGATTCTCAAAGATGTTAAGAATCGAACCGAATCTCAAGAAGAAAGTTAGTAACGTACTAATGGTCAAGAAGGGCAAAGGTGTTTAAAGGCAAAGGTAAGACCCAAGCCAAAGGCAAGGCCAATTCATCCACTTCAAAGGGTAAAGGTAAAGTACCTAAGGAAGGGGACTGTTTCCATTGCGGTGAGACTGGACACTGGAAGCGGAACTGCAAAGTCTACCTTGAGGAAGTAAAGAAGAAAAGAAGTGGGACTTCTGCCTCAGGTATACACGTTATAGAAGTTAATCTATCTATTTCTTCTACATGGGTATTAGATACCGGATGTGCATCTCACATTTGTACTAATGTGCAGGGACTGAGAAATAGTAGACTAATGGCAAAGGGTGAAGTGGACCTATTTAGTAGGCAATGGCGCAAAAGTCTGTCAGAAATGTAGGAACATATTCTTTGTCTTTGCCCACTGGGCTTATCTTAGAACTAGAGGAGTGCTTTTATGTACCTGCATTAACAAAGAACATAATTTATGTATCTTGTTTAGACAAGAAAAACTTTTCTTTTATAATAAAGGACAAATGTTGTTCCATTTATTTGAATGAAATGTTCTATTGTAATGCACCACTTATGAATGGTCTCTATGTTCTAGATTTAGAAAACCCAATTTATAACGTAAATACCAAACGGTTCAAATCGAATAATTTGAACCAAACATATCTCGCATCGCCGCTAGGTCACATAAATGAAAAATGCATATCCCAACTCCATAAAGATGGATTATTGGACTCATTTGATTTTGAATCATATGAGGTATGCGAATCTTGTCTTTTAGGAAAGATGACTAAAACTCCATTTAGTGGACATGGCGAGAGAGCGACGGACTTGTTAGGACTCATACATACTGATGTATGTGGCCCTTTCAATGTCGAAGCCAGAGGAGGCTATAAGTGCTTTATTACTTTCACTGATGATATGAGTAGATTTGGCTACTTATATTTGATGAGACATAAGTCAGAATCCTTTGAAAAGTTCAAAGAATTCAAGAATGAAGTACAAAATCAACTTGGTAAGCGTATTAAGCTACTTCGATCAGATCGAGGTGGTGAATACCTTAGTCAAGAGTTTCGTGATCACCTAGCTGAGTGTGGGATAATATCCCAACTCACTCCACCTGGAACACTACAATGGAATGGTGTATCTGAGAGGAGAAATCGTACTCTATTAGATATGGTACGATCAATGATGAGCCAGACTGATCTACCTACTTCCTTTTGGGGTTTAGCTCTAGAGATAGCCGCTTTCACACTTAATCGCGTTCCATCAAAAGCCGTAGAAAAGACACCATATACGTTATGGACTGGGAAGAGTCCCAAAATGTCTTTTATAAAGATTTGGGGTTGTGAAGCTTATGTTAGACGTCAAGTCTCAGATAAACTAGGACCCAAATCAGATAAGTGTTATTTTGTAGGATATCCCAAGGAAACTAAGGGATATTACTTTTACAATCCCACACTTGGCAAGGTGTTTGTTGCCAGAAATGCTGTCTTTCTAGAAAGAGAATTTATTTCTAGAAAAACTAGTGGGAGTAAAATTCATCTTGAAGAAATTCAAGATGAAGATAACTAAGGCTTCGATAGAAAATGAACAGGCACCACAAAGTGTTGTGGATGAGGAAATTGTTGCCCAAAGAGTTGTGGACCAAACACCTGTTCATGTAGACCAACCTCTTCGTAGATCTGATAGGATCCGTCGTCAACCCGAGAGATATTCTTTTCTCTTGACTGACAACGGTGAAGTATTGCTTGTCGATCTTGACGAGCATACATCCTATCAAGAAGCTATGATGAGCCCAGATTCCGAGAAATGGCTAGAGGCCATGAGATCCGAAATGGAATCCATGTACACTAACCAAGTATGGACTTTGGTTGATCCACCTGAAGGGGTAAAACCCATTGGGTGTAAGTGGGTCTTTAAAGTAAAAACTGACATGGATGGTAATAAGCATACCTATAAAGGTAGATTGGTGGCTAAAGGATTCAAACAAATTCATGGTATTGACTATGATGAAACCTTTTCACCAGTTGCGATGCTTAAATCCATTCGGATCATACTTGCTATTGCAGCCTACCACGATTATGAGATCTGGCAGATGGATGTCAAAACCGCTTTTTTGAATGGAAAGCTACTTGAGGATGTGTACATGACACATCCTGAGGGTTTTGAAGATCCAGAGCATCCTGGAAAGGTATGCAAACTGCAAAGGTCCATTTATGGACTAAAGCAAGCCTCTCGAAGCTGGAATCTTCGATTCGATGATGCAATCAAGGAGTTTGGTTTCATCAAGAATGAAGATGAACCTTGTGTCTACAAGAGAAATAGTGGGAGCACAGTTGTATTTCTTGTCTTGTATGTAGATGACATACTTCTCATCGGAAATGATATTCCCTCACTCCAGTCTGTGAAGATGTGGTTAGGGAATTGTTTCTCGATGAAAGACTTAGGTGAAGCTGCCTATATTCTAGGCATCAAGATCTATAGAGATAGGTCTAAAAGATTACTTGGCCTAAGTCAGAGTACATACATTGATAAAGTGCTAGATCGTTTTGTTATGCAAAATTCCAAGAAAGGATTTCTGCCTTTATCACATGGTGTGAGTCTTTCGAAGACTCGATGTCCCTCTTCTAAGGAGGAGAGAGATCGCATGGATAAGATCCCTTATGCATTTGCCATAGGGTCTATCATGTACGCCATGCTTTGTACTCGTCCTGACGTCTCGTATGCTTTGAGCATGACGAGTAGATACCAGTCGGATCCAGGTGAAAGTCACTGGATAGAAGTCAAAAATATTCTTAAATACTTACGAAGAACGAAAGAATATTTCCTGATATTTGGAGGCAATGAGGAGCTAACTGTAAGGGTTACAGTGATGCAAGCTTCCAAACAGACAAGGATGACTATAGATCGCAACCGGGGTACGTGTTTTGCCTGAATGGTGGAGCTGTGAGCTGGAAGAGTTCAAGCAGACACAGCTTGTCGATTCTACAACAGTTTAGTATATTGTCGCTCCGATGCAAAGAAAGGAGGTCATGGTTCTCGCAAGTTCATCAGTGAACTTGGGGTAGTTCCTAGCATTGCAGATCCAATAGACCTCTATTGTGACAACAATGGGGCTATTGCACAGGCTAAGGAACCTCGATCACATCAGCGGACCAAACACATACTGCGGCGCTTCCATCTCATTCGAGAGATCATCGATAGAGGAGATGTGAGGATATGCAAAGTACCGACAAAAGCTAACATTGCAGATCCATTGACCAAGACTTTGACACAGAGGAAGCATGATGGTCACACTAGGTCACTAGGTATTAGATATCATAGTGATTAGTACTAGTGCTAGTGGGAGATTGTTAGTTATAGCCCTAGAACCAATCATGTGATGGTTGAATAGGGAACATTTTGTATCATATTCTATAAAGGCAAAGGATTGGTTATTATATATTTACGTCTTGCTTGTGCCAGCTAAATTAAATATATAATAATGTCCTAGAAAAGTAGGTTCTTATCTACAACACATCAATTAGCAGAATTGATTATGAGAGGCTGTAGAGAACACTTTCCTAAAAGTTCCTAGTCAAGTATTAATATGCAAGGGCAATATTAATACATAAAGACTAGCATGTAGGTCAATTGATGACTTGATCTCACAAGTCATGGATATATGATATCAAGTTGACACATGGGTATATATTAGAGAATATATACTGAACTGACCCGCCATGAGAAAGTTTCATGGATCGTCATATGAGTGTCATAAACTTTCTCATGTGACTATTAGTATGAATAGTCCTAAAACCTGAAGTCACTACGGTTCCCTACATAATGAGTTATGTACTTTGGTATCGTCAAACGTCACCCGTAACAGGGTGGACCATAAAGGCGATTACTGGGTATATAACAAATTATGCGGAGGGATGTGAGTGATGTAGATGGGATATATCCCTCCCATATGACGGGAGTGATATCTGTGGGCCCCTTGATTGAGTAGAACTACTAAAACGCATGGTCATGCTCGAATGAGTCAATATGAGATATTGAGCTCATTTGTTTGAGTTAGTTTACTCAGGGATCAAGAAACACATAGATTGATCGAGGATGACATGGTCTATGCCTCATTGGTCAATATGATATCAAGGATAGAAGGACACGGTCATACATTATAGTAGTAACGGAAAGGTTAGTCGGATCTTGACTTATTTCGTAACTTGGGTAGCAATGATGTATTACTAGATGCCGCTCATTGCTTGTGTATCTAAAAGAGTTTAGATCCACTGCCAACGTTATGAGAGCCTATAGGGTCACACACAAAGAGCATGATGATTAGAAGAATTAGTGCATTCTAGTTTGACTAGAATAATTTGGGAATGAGCTTAAGTACAAAATGGTTTTTGGACTTTAAGCTTAATGAGAATTTTAGCTTATTGATTTAATGAGATTAATGCAATATGCTAAGCTTAATTGATTTAATAAGATTAATTCAATATGTTACCTTATTGATTTAATGAGATTAATTCAAAATGATAACATAAGCTTATTGGATTAATAAGATTAATTCAACATGCATGAATGCCACATAAGCATGCCACCTAAGCATGCCACCTAATCTTGATGAGGTGGAAGGAGACAAAGGGTTTTGACCTTTGGATTTCCTCCACATGTGGCCGGCCAAACAAGGAGTGTAATTATGTTTCAATGCAATTGATTGCATTGAATGTGATAGGAGGTGAATGGTTTTTCAATCCTATAAAACACCCCATGGGGTGGCCGGCCAAATGGTTGAAGCTTGAAGCTTGGAGAGAGCTTGGTGGTGAGAGGCTTTGGTTGTGTGGCTTTTTGTGAGTGTAGCAAGAAGAGTAGTCTTCTTCTTCCTTTCTCTTTTTCCCTACCTTCCTCTCCTTTAGGGACTTCTCTAGCAAGAAGTAAAGGAGAGCTCTTCTAGTTTCTTTTGTGAGACAAGAGCTTGCTCGTGTGGATACACATAGAGGCACGGACATTTGAACGTGCTAAAAGATCCAACAAACCCAAGGAGAAGCGGGATTTAAAAAGGGCACGCAACAAAGGTAATATTCTCCTATAAGATAGGTTTTGAGAAATTTATTTTTGTACGAGGTTTTCTTTCGCAAGGATCACTTGGAAGGGATCCTATTTTTTCCGTTACGCATATGCTATTTTGCATAAGAGATCCCTATACTTATATGTAGATTGAGTCTCATATCTGCACAGTGTTAAAGAAATCTGACATATACCCTTATGAAAAATGGAGAGCAATACTGTGGCACGTTTTTCATACCACGTGTGACAAAACAACTTAGAAAAGTGGGAGTCAAATTACTTGAGACTGTAAATGAATATCCCCGAGCCCCACTATATGAGATTTGAGATCCTCTAGATGGGATCTCTTGTACTTGTTGGTACAATCGGCCCAGGTCATGATTGACCAGACTCAAGCTTGACTCAAGTAGTATTTTGATGTTTGACAATGTGTTGGGGAGATTGTTGGTGCAATTGACCCAGGTCATGATTGACTGTTTGACGATGGTTTGACCATTGTTTGACTATATGGTTGACTTGGGGTTGACTATATAATGGAGAAGTCCAAGTGAGACACTTGGCAATGGGAAAGTCCAAGTTTTGAATACTTGGCATAGAAAGTCTAAGCATGGGTCTTGGCAAGGGAAAGTTCAAGCTTCAGTCTTAACATTTGGAAAGTCCAACATTGGGTTGGCATGGAAAGTCCAAGTGTGTAGTCTTGGCCACGTAAGTCCAAGGGTGTAGTCTTGGCGGTGAATGTTTAAGTCATGGGTACTTGGCATTTGGTAAGTCCAAGGGTTGATATTGACGGCATAAAGTCCAAGAGTGGAGTTTTGGCAGTATAAGTCAAATGGTTGGCGGCGTAAAGTCCAAACGGAAGTCTTGACAGCGTAAGCCCAATATACCTTGGCGGTGTAGACCACATTAGCATGACAATAGCTGATGAAAACACCTGAAGGCTAGCGTATGAATGAATAAGTCATGGATGACTTGGAGGGATCCGATAAGTGTGAGACTGACGAAGGTGGCTAGAAGGCTTAGGTCTAGGCTAAGGGTGGTCTTGCAAGTATGAGGGCATCATACTTGGGGTAAAACCTCATGTTTGAGGTGTATCAGTCGACTAAGACTATGATCAATCGACTGATGTGAGTCGATCGTGTTCGATCGCATCGGTTGCAAAAATGATCGCTAACATCGATGACATCGATGGTTTTAATCTACCAACCGATCCGAGATCAGTCTATTGATGGTCGGGTTTTCAAGAACAGAATATTTCTGAGTCAACTGTTAGGATTTGACAGTCGAGTGATGACTCGATCAGTCGACTGATGGGTATGATCAGTCGACTGATAGCTTATCCGTTGAAACTTATCTAATGTGGCTCGGGCCGTTGTGAGACAACGGCTACAGGATCAGTCGATTGATGGTCTCAATTAGTCGACTGATAGGCAAAATCTAGCCCGAGTTGCAGGTTTAAAAGGAGCACGAAGGAAGGGATTTGGCAGCGATTTTCTTGGGCGATTTGGAGCGATTAGCTGGTGCAAATCAGGGTCTTTAAGGCTAGTCCAAGGCAATGAACAAACAAATTTCCAAAAGATTTTTGTAAAGTATTCTTTGCATTCTTTTGTTGTATTTACTTGTATCTGCTTGTATTTCATTCTTATTGTTGTAAGAACTATTGTAAGAGTTTTTTTCCACCTCCAGATTGTTTCGAGAATGAGTTATTGATTAGTGGTGGTGTTTACATCGCTAAGGCTCGTTCGAGCCCAATCCGTGGAGTAGGAATCGTACGATTCCGAACCACGTTATATTGTCATGTTGTACTTGTTCTCTTGTTGTATTTATTTTATTATTGTATATTCCGTTGCGTATAACAAGTTTTGTAGCAAGCACGAATGAATTCCGATCAAACAACGACGAATCACTATTCACCCCCCCTCTAGCAGGTGCACAGGTCCTAACAAGTGGTATCAGAGCTAGGAGCTCTTCTATGGATTAACACCCGGGAGCAAGATCACTAGAGGGAAGATGAAATTTGAAGAACAATTAGGATGGGATATCAACACTCCGGTCCCGTATGCGCTCTATGGACGAGAAGACTTCAATTCATGGAAGGCAAGGATTGAAGACTTCATGATGATGACGGATATCGAAGAGTGGTCCGCTTTAATGGAAGGATTTGAATATCCTAGAGGACCAAAGGGAGGTTTTCTAAAGATGAAGAGATGGACGGAGGAACAACTCCAAGGGTTTGAGAAAAATAAGAAGGTAATGAAATTTTTGATTGATTTAATACCTAACAATATTTTGTCTAGTTTAGGGGACTACATGGATGCCAAGGAGCTATGGAGCCAAGTGGCAAGATTCCATGAGAACCTGCAACCGATCCAAGAAGAAGAGGAAGAAAGCTCATCCTTACAAGAAAGTGAGGATTCAGAGGTCAAGGAGAATTCGACATCCGAAGTGGAAGAATTAGAGGTTGAAAGGCCATCAACATCCAAGGAAGAGGTAGAATTGGAAGAAACCTCAACCTCTAGGATTGAGAGGGAGGAGAGACCATCTACTCCGGAGCAAGAGCAAAATCAAGAAGTACCATCAACTTCCGGAAGAGATGAAGAGGCCCAAACATCCATCGATGACCTAGGTAACTCAAGCACATTAATTCAAAATAAAAATCATATAATGTATTTTGAGTGTAGGGAATATGGGTACTACAAGAGCAAGTGCCCTAAGAAGGTCAAGAAAAGTCAACCAGCACTAAAACTTCAAGAAATCTCAAAAGATGCCAGAGTCCCCGCTAAGAAGAGTAAGGAGCATATCATTTGCTTCAAATGTCAACAACCGTGACACTATAGGAGTCAATGCCCAAAGGGAGGGGAAGAAGACTCATGAGGGAAGAGCTACACATGTAGGGGGAGCTAAGACAAATCTTAAGGTAACTTTTAAGTATGTTTCTTCTTCAATTAATTGTCAAAAGCACGCTAGAAGTAATATTGCAATTATTCATGAAAGACATGCTAGACATAATAGGCTTTATTGTTTAGAAGCTAAACATGTTCATTTTGGAAATAAGGAGAAATTTGGGACTAATGTCCCTAAAACAATTTTACCTAAGGAAAGTATTAAGAAGATAGAAAACCATCTAGACTTTAATTCAAAGAAATCTAGACATATGCCTAGAAGGAATGGTAATGCCCAAAGATTAAACAAAAATTCAAAAATTAGGCAATTAGAGCTAGAAAATCAAGTCTTGAGGTCAAGACTTAAGAAATTGGAGAAGACCCTTAAGAAAATACAAAATCAAATGCAAGGGTCAAATAGTCAAAGTCTAGGGTCTAGGAGTCAAATTCAAAGGCCTAGGAAACAAAAACCATCCAAGGGTAAGCTTAAGCCCAAAAAGACCTATCACAATGTTCCATTCGATTATGGAACTCAATCTAGGTCTAGAAAAACCAAGGTCAATAGGAAAGTCATCCCTAAGGTTGACCAAGGTAGATGTCTAGTGGCTAGGGTTTTAAGAAAACCTAGAGAAGCCACTAAGGTTACAAGGAGAGTTACCCCTAGAGTTAACCTAGGTAAGACCCAAATGACCAAGCCTTCTAAGCCTAGGAGGGTCATTAGGAAAGTATCTAGGGAAGTTATCCCTAAGGAATACCTAGTAAATCCAAGGAGCTCCAATAGATTTTGGGTTCCTAGGAGCGTGATCGATTCATGCTAAATGGGTTAGGATGTGCCAACCTTGAATGGATAGGTAGTTAAACTAACAATGATAAAGGTGACACTTTAAGTCATTTCTAAGATAATGTGATGCTTTGGAAATGTAGTTTGATCATAATCCTAAAGGATTTTAGGATGTGCTAATATAATTTATGGAAGTTGAAAAAACAATCAAATTGGCACAAATTAGGTTTAGAGGTCATAGTGTGCAATTTTGAATTTTTGACACATTTGGGAGAAAAGTGATAATATGGCAAAATAAATTTAACTTTAACAAATGACAATTAATGTTAAAATTTAGGTATTATATACCTTTATATTTTATTTGCCATGATTGATTTTCCATATGTCATGTCATGATATCATATTTATTTTTAATCATATAAAATGTCATGATCATATTTAGAGTTAGGTTTATGTCATGTATATTTAGATTTAATCATATGTAATGACATCATAATCATTGGTCATGCTTATTTATACTATCATTTATTCCATGATCATTCATACATTAATTAAAATTGATTTAAGGACAATTGGCATGACTTGAAGTCTCATGTGTAAGGGAATCAAGTAGTGTTGCCTTAGAAAATGCATGAAACCCTATATTAAGATGAACAAAACTCATATCTCACATTAAATTGACATGTGTGTGTTTTCAAACACCCTAGACACATGTGAAATGCTAGGAAATGAGTTAAATTCAAGGTGAATAGTTTTTACATCTAGATGAATTCAAACTCATCTAAAACCATGGATGAATCATGAGGAAAGCTTATGTACAAGTCATGTGCATCAAGCCCATAGACAATGGTTCAATATAAAGTTTTAAAACTATTTCAAAATTATTTTAAAAAACTTTGGTATAGTCCATCTTTTGATAGAAGTCACCATTAATGATGTTGATACAAAGTGAGCCTAAATAATGAAGTTTTTCTCATTTTTGAACTTTATATCAATTTCACTACTTTGTGGGTAAATTATTTTTCACCTATTGTATTTGTTATAATTAATATACGTATGAATTTTCATAATTTTTTAAAATATGTAGAATTACTTATGCTTTTTCAAAACTCGATTTCTGAAACTGAAATTGGGCAATTTGATTATCGGCCTCTTTGATGGCCGATTCTTGTCAGTCGATTTGATTCAGTAAACAAGGATATTTAGCCCATGTTTCAACTATATTAGGGTTCCCTAACTGCTCCTAACCCTAGGATATGATTAGATCCGGCCAAGGTCCTGTTGGTGCAGGGGCACCAGATAATCGAACCTGTGTTTTGATTATGGCAAAGACACAAAGTTAAGTTTACATCGTTATCTCACGAGCTAAATCGAGTGTGTAGAAAAGTACTAAAGTTGGAGCTGAAGGCTAGCGATACCCGGAGGAAGCCGCGGTGGTCGGGCGACACTCGAGTGACTTTGGAGGGAGCCGAAGGAATTGAGTGGAAGGCCGAAAGCGAGAACTACAAGGTAAGTATCGAGGAAAGCTCGTGTGAGTGAGAGATTGTAAGGTCGTGTCCTCTTTACGGGGACGACCATAGGCGGCAATCTGACTAAGACTTCCCGTGGAAGGTCTAGGTCGAGATCGGACGGTTAGAAACCGTCGCATTTATCATTTTCCAAGCTAACCTCTTACTGCAGGGAAGTGGCGTGATCGTCTGGACATATGCTCATCGATCGGTGATGGGAGGCATCGATCGATGGTGACGAATCATCCTTTGTGCTAGGTCAAAACGGATAAGGTTTGACGCGTCCACTTCGCGATAAAATTTATTACAACTTCGTGATCTGTTCCGAAAAAAGAGGAGACATAATCAGAGGCCAAAATCTATAAAAGGAGGGGAGGATTCCAACTCCAAACATCATCAAGTTTATTCATCAAGTGCTCCTACAACGCCAACGCTCCAACACCGTCATAATGCCGACGCGACAACAAGTTCAGATCTTCTTCATCGGCAGCAGCATCAAGTAATATATTTTGATATTGTATTCATTGTTTTTATTCATAACGAGGTGAGGTAGGCTTGTTGCCTCATCCTCGTACATTCGGTTTTGTGATCGTTATCTCCTACCTCCAACGAGAAGGAGACGTTATAGTGTTTTGCCCTCCGTACGCGGTCTAGGACCGATAGGGCCTTGGAGTAGCAACCGTTGGGTTGTGAACCAAGTAAAATAAACATGTCTCTTTATTTTTCGCTGCTCTTATTCGTTTAATTGTCTACTCGAACGAAACGACGAAAAGATTTACGCTCGCTATTCACCCCCCCCCTCTAGCGATGCTTCTCGATCCAATAGGTCCGAGTCGGACCCGGAACCGGACCGTGGTCAACGGGTTTAACTCAGACCCGTGATCGGACCGCCTAATAAGCGGTCCGGTCATAGTTTTTTAAAAAATCGAACCGTCAGTTTTTTTTTTTAAAATTAAACGATCACGATTTCGTGGCCGTTGTGCAATGGGTGACCCGCCGGGTCGACCGTTTTATTTATTTATTTATTTTTAAAAAAAATTTCAACGACCACGATTTCTTGGCCGTTGATGATCAATGAGAAATGGCGTTATGCGGCTCACGGTCGGCCGACTTCCCGATGGGTCGGTAGTTGGATTTTTTAATGTTTTTTTTTCTATAAATACTCTTCCATGTTGGTGCAATCGGCCCAGGTCACGATTGACCAGACTCGAGTTTGACTCGAGTGATGTTTTGATGTTTGATAAAGTGGTTTGACATAGTATGTTTGACATTGATGTTTGACATTGATGTCGGTTAATATTTTGGAGAGATTGTTTATACAATCGACCCAGGTTATAATTGACCAGACTCGAGTTTGACTCGAGGGAGACTTTGATGGTTGACTAGGGTTGACCATGTGATTATGGGAAAGTCCAAGCATGGGGCTTGGCAAGGTAAAGTCCAAGTCATGGGTACTTGGCATGGAAAGTCCAAGTGGGACACTTGGCATTTGGGAAAGTCCAAGTCTTGAGTACTTGGCACAAGAGAAGTCCAAGCATGGGTCTTGACATGGAAAGTCTAACATGGGTTGTCAAGGGAAAGTCCAAGCTTGAGTCTTGGCATTTGAGAAGTCCAAGGGGTTTGATATTGGCAGCGTAAAGTCCAAGGGTGGAGTCTTGACAGTATAAGTCCAATGGTTGGCGGCGTAAAGTCCAAGCAGAGTCTTGGCGGCATAAGTCCAATATGCCTTGGCGGTGTAGACACCGTTAGCATGACATAGCCGATGGAAGCACCTGAAAGCTAGCGCGATGGATGAACAAGTCATGGATGACTTGGAGGGATCCGAGAGGCGTAAGGCTGATGGAGGTGGCTAGAAGGCTTAGGTCTAGGCTAAGGGTGGTCTAGCAAGTATGGGGACACCATACTTGGGTTAAAACCTCATCTTTGAGGTTGGCAGTCGACTGGTATTATGGCCGGTTCAACTATCGTGAGTCGACTTGAGTTCATTTTGAGCTCGGGATAAAAATGTCCGCGATCGTGCTCATTGTTGGTACGATCGGCTGTGGTGATCCGATCATGGATGGATCGGGATGGTTCGACCACGAGCCGAGCGCTCCGTGGCCAGTAGGCTTATCGCTAGAGAGATCCGTTGGAATGTCCAACGTAGATTGAGCCGTTGTCTCATAGCTACAGTGTTGGCAGTCGACTGGGGCCTTATGGCAGTCGACTGCCAGGCGGAAATCTAGCTCGATGGAGGATAAAAGCAGCTGTTCGTGGAAGGCTCAAGATAAGGGTTTTCTTGGGCGATTTGAAGGGGAATAGTTGGTGCTCTTCCAGTCCTTCAAGGCTAGTCCAAGGCAACCAAAGATCAAGCTACCAAAGTGCTCTTGTAAAGTATTTTTCTTTACTTGCATTGTATTTCTTACTTGTATTAGCTTGTATCTTTTGTATTACTTAGTGTAATCCTTGTACGAGATTTCTCCACCTCCGACTTGTGTCGAGAAGGAGTTATTTGTGATTAGTGAGTGTGTGTGCATCACTAGAGCTCTTTATAGCTCAATCCGTGGAGTAGGAACCATTCGGTTCCGAACCACATTATATCTTGTGTTGTGAGTTGTGTTTGTTTTGTTTTGTTATTTTATTATTTCTATTTCCGCTGCGCTAACGAAATTGTAGAGACAAATGCAACGAATTCCATCATCGAACGAGCACATCGCTATTCACCCCCCCCCCTCTAGCGGCCTCAAATCTCCTACAATTCGTATCAGAGCCCGGGGCTCTTCTACGGACTAACTACCAAGAGCTAAAGAAGCTAGAGGGAAGATGGATGTCGAAGGACAACTAGGATGGGATATCAACACACCGATCCCATATGCTTTCTATGGACGAGAATGTTGGTGCAATCGGCCCAGGTCACGATTGACCAGGACTCGAGTTTGACTCGAGTGATGTTTTGATGTTTCGACAAAAACATATGACAATGTAATTGTCATGGGAAAGTCCAAGTGGAACACTTGGCATTTGGTAAAGTCCAAGTCTTGAGTACTTGGCATGAAAAGTCCAAGTGGGACACTTGGCACATGAAAAGTCCAAGCATGGGTCTTGGCAATGTAAAAGTCCAAGCATGGGTCTTGGCAATGTAAAAGTCCAACATGGGTTGGCAAGGAAAGTCCAAGTAGAACACTTGGTATTTGGTAAAGTCCAAGTCTTGAGTACTTGGCATGAAAAGTCCAAGTGGGACACTTGGCACATGAAAAGTCCAAGCATGGGTCTTGGCAATGTAAAAGTCCAAGCATGGTCTTGGCATGAAAAGTCCAACATGGGTTGGCAAGGAAAGTCCAAGTGTTGAGTACTTGGCATGAGAAGTCCAAGCATGGGTCTTGGCAAATGAAAAGTCCAACACGGGTTGGCAAGGAAAGTCCAAGCATGGTCTTGGCATGGAAAGTCCAACATGGGTTGGCAAGGGAAAGTCCAAGCTTGAGTCTTGGCATTTGAGAAGTCCAAGAGTTTGATATTGGCAGCGTAATGTCCAAGCGGGAGTCTTGGCAGCATAAGACCAATGGTTGGCGGTGTAAAGTCCAAGCGGAGTCTTGGCGGCGTAAGTCCAATGTGCCTTGGCGGTGTAGACACCGTTAGCATGACATAGCCGAGGGAAGCACCTGGAGGCTAGCGCGATGGATGAACAAGTCATGGATGACTTGGAGGGATCCGAGAGGCGTGAGGCTGATGGAGGTGGCTAGAAGGCTTAGGTCTAGGCTAAGGGTGGTCTAGCAAGTATGGGGGCACCATACTTTGGGTTAAAACCTCATCTTTGAGGTTGTCAGTCGACTGGCATTATGGTCGGTTTGACTGTCGTGAGTCGACTTGAGTTCGACTGCCGTTTAAGAGCTTGAACTGCTCTGGCAATCGCTCATTGAGCAAGCGATCGGCCCGATGCTATGGGTCGATGCCGTCTGATCGCTAGTTTAGTGAGCCGAATGCTCAGTCGCCCGGGCAAGATCGCCAAGAGTTCCGTTGGAACTTGTCCAACGTGGATTGAGCCGTTGTCTCACGACAACAGTGGCATCAGTCGACTGGTGACTTATGGCAGTCGACTGATAGGCGGAAATCCAGCCCGACGTAGGTTATAAAGGCAGCTCGGAGGGTTTTTGCCATTTTCTTGGCGAAATTGAAGGGGAAGTTGGTGCTTTCCAGTCCTTCAAAGCTAGTTCAAGGCAATCAAAGATCAAGCAATCCAAAGCTCTTGTAAAGTTGTTTTTCCTTTACTTGCATTGTATCTCTTACTTGTATTTGCTTGTATCTTGTGTATTACTTAGTGTAATCCTTGTACGAGGTTTCTCCGCCTCCGGATTGTTCCGAGAAGGAGTTATTATTGATTAGTGATTGCGTGTGCATCACTAGAGCTCTTTAGAGCTCGATCCGTGGAGTAGGAACCGTGTGGTTCCGAACCACGTTATATCTTTGTGTTCGTGATTGTTGTATTTCGTTATTGCTTTCATTTCTATATTCCGCTGCGCTAACGAAATTGTAGACACGATCACGATCGAATTCCATCGATGTACGAATTCAACGCTATTCACCCCCCCTCTAGCGGCGTCAAATTCCCCAACAGAGAAGGCTTCAATTCTTGGAAGAGAAGAATTGAAGATTTTTTGATGATGAAGGATTTTGAGGAATGGTCCATATTAATGGAAGGATTCGAATATCCAAAATGACCAAAGGGTGGCTTCCTCAAGAAGAAGAAATGGAGTGAAGATCAACTCCAAAGATTTGAGAAAAACAAGAAGGTAATCAATTTCATTTTTGATTTAATTCCTAATGACTTCTTGTGTAGCCTAGGTGAGTGCATGGATGCCAAGGAGCTATGAAGCGATTTGACCAAGCTTCATGAAAATTCATCATCAATCCAAGAAGAAGAAGAAGAAGAGGAGTGCTCACCCTCTCAAGCTCAAGCAAGTATATCATCATCTAAAGAGCTTGAGGATTCGGAGGTTGATAGGGAATCAACATCCGAATCGGAAAAAGTGGAAGAAGTGGAAGAAGCATCCACTTCTAGGATTGAGGAGGAGACACCATACTCAACACCGGAGCAATACCAAGAAGAAGCTTCGACATCCGATCAAGATGAAGAAGCCCAAAATCCAATTCCAGTCTCCATTAACCTAGGTAACTCAAACACTCTAATTTCAAATAAAATCCATATAATGTGTTTTGAGTGTAGGGAGTATAGGCACCATAAGAGCAAGTGCCCAAAGAAGGTTAAGAAGACTCCTCCGGCACCTAAAAGTCAAGAAAAATCAAATGAAGCTGGTTCCCCAACCATAAAAAATAAGGAACACGTAGTATGCTTCAAGTGCCATCAAAAGGGGCACTATAGAAGCCAATGCCCTAGGGGGAGCAAAAAGACCCAAGAAGAAGCATCACAAGTAGGGGGAGCTAAGGCTAACCCTAAGGTATATTTTAGTAATGCATCTTCTAGTTTAAATGTCAAAAAGCATGCTAGAAATTTTAATTCTCTTGCAATTTATCATAAAGAGCATGCTAGGAATAGGGATTTTTGTTTAGGAGCTAAGAAAGTCAACCTTAGGAAGAAGGAGAAATTTGGGACTAATGTCCCTAGAAATATTTTACCTAAGGACAACTCTAGGTCAAACAATTCTAGACAAATCCTACCTAGGGAAACCATTAGAAAGGTACAAGAGCATCTAGGTCTCAACCTTAAATGGACTAGGCATATGCCTAGAAAGTCCCATGCCCAAAAACCAAATCAAAATTCTAAAATTGGGCAATTAGAATTGGAAAACCAAGCCTTGAGGTCAAGGCTTGAGAAATTAGAAAAGACCCTCAATAAGATGCAAAATCAACTTCAAGGGTCTAATGGTCAAAGTCAAGGGTCAATATCTC
This sequence comes from Wurfbainia villosa, assembly GCA_025175895.1. Taxonomy (NCBI): domain Eukaryota; kingdom Viridiplantae; phylum Streptophyta; class Magnoliopsida; order Zingiberales; family Zingiberaceae; genus Wurfbainia; species Wurfbainia villosa. Next base: position 80,412,075 of record CM046001.1, on the reverse strand, counting down.
AAAGTCAACACCTAGGACCTAAGAGTTAAAAGTCAACCAAGGGCAAGCAGAGTTTGGGTCACAAACCTAAGCCTAAGATGAATTATCATAATGTTCCATTAGATTATAGAACACAATTTAGGTCTAGGAAAACTAAGGTTACTAGGAAAGTTATCCCTAAGAGTAACCAAGGTTTGTGCCTAGTGGCTAAGGTTTCTAGGAAACCTAAGGTGGCCACTAAGAAGGTTGCAAGGGGGGTTACCTCTAGAGTCAACCTAGGTAAGACCACAATGACCAAGGCTAACAAGCCTAGGAAGGTCATTAGGAAGGTATCTAGAGAGGTTATCCCTAAGGAATACCTAATTAACCCTAGGAGCTCAAATAGATTTTGGGTTCCTAAGAGTGTGATTGATTCACGCTAGGTGGGTTTAGGGTGTGCCAACCTTGATTGGATGGGTAGTTAACTCAACCATGATAAAGGTGGCATTTTAGGTCATTTTTAAGGTTATGGTCATCTTGGAAATACATTTGAGCTTTAATCCTAAAAGATTTTAGGATGTGCCAATATTATTTGAGAAGTTTGATAAATTGATCAAATGGGCACTATTTAGGTTTAGAGGTTAGTGTGTCATGTTGGGTTTTCGGCACACTAGGGAGATTAGTAGTAATATGGCAAAATATACTTAATCATATCAAATGACAACTAATATTAAAATTTAGGTATTATTATACCTATACTTTTTATTTGTCATGCCTTGATTGCCATATGACATACTATGACATCATGTTTATTTTCATCATTTATATGTCATGATCATGTTTAGGATTTAGGATAAATGTCATGTGTTTTTAGATTTCATATTATGCCATGACATCATAATCATGAGCATATGCTTATTTATATCATCATTAATGTCATAATCATTCATGCATTTGATTAAAATTGAGTTAAGGACTTTGGCATGACTTGGAGTCTCATTTATAAGGGAATCAAGTAGAGTTGTCTTAGAAAAATACATGAAACCCTAGATTAGAGAGAACAAAACTCACACCTCACATTACATTGACATGTATGTGTATTTATACACCCTAGATACATGTGAGATGCTAGGATATGAGTTGAGTTTAAGGTGCATAGTTTTTGCATCTAGATGGACTATAACTCATCTAATTTCATTAGCGGATCATTGGAAAAGCTTGTGTACAAGTCATGTACATAGAGCCCAAGGAATATGATCCAAAATAAGGTTTTGAAAATATTTTAAAATCATTTTAGAAAATCTTGGTGAAGCCTATCTTTTGATAGCAATCACCATTGATGAGATTGATACAAAGTGAGCTAAAATATTGAAGTTTTTGTTCATTTTTGAATTTTGTATCAATTCCGATATTTTATGGGTAAAATAATTTTCAAATATTTTTCACCCATTGTATTGACTATAAGTAATATACGTATCAAATTTCGTGATTTTTCGATATACGTAGAATTAGTTATGACTTTTCAAAATTCAATTCTGATAGTTGAAATTCGAGAATTTCAGTTATCAATCGACCGCCTTGGTGGCGATCGATGTGAGTGGCAATGATCGACATCGATAGAGTCGATCGCTGTCTGATTTTGGGAAAACAAGGTTTGTTTAGCCTGTATTTTGCTATGGTAAAGGTCCCTAACCACTCCTAACCTTAGAATATGCTTTGGGAAGCATTATAAAGGGTGAAAATCCATTGGATATGGATTTGGAGAGGTGTTAGGTCAAAGTATCAAATTTAAGGGTGAAGAGTTCATGTTTGAACTTAGAACCTTAATTTTGATGGTTTAGAGTTCCTATTGGCTTAGGGACTTCCCAAGGACATTGTTGGTGCAATGGTCAAGAGGGAGCAAGCCTTTAGGGGAAGTTATTGGGAGAGTATCATCAATTGGGAAAATTGATGGGATTTTGAAAAACCCAATTTGGAAATTGGGAGAGAGTATAGGATTGCCTCTCTTGAGTGATATGAGACTTATCACTAGGAAGATGGTAGACATCCTAGGTATTTTTGGATCAAGGGGGAGATTGTAAGATCTCATTGGGACATGAGACATTGACCTCCTTGGAGAGATAACCTTTTTGATGTATGTCAAAAAGGGGAAGAAGGTTAAATTATCAATTTGGAAAATTGGTAAGGGAATTTGAGTTAGGGGCCTAACTCAAGGTTTGTTTTGTCAAACATCAAAAAGGGGGAGATTGTTGGTGCAATCGGCCCAAGTCACGATTGACCAGACTCGAGTTTGACTCGAGTGATGTTTTGATGTTTGACAAAGTCGTTTGACATAGTATGTTTGACATTGATGTTTGAAATTGATGTCGGTTAATATTTTGGGGAGATTGTTTATACAATCGACCCAGGTTATAATTGACCAGACTCGAGTTTGACTCGAGGGAGACTTTGATGGTTGACTAGGGTTGACCATGTGATTATGGGAAAGTCCAAGCATGGGTCTTGGCAAGGTAAAGTCCAAGTCATGGGTACTTGGCATGGAAAGTCCAAGTGGGACACTTGGCATTTGGGAAAGTCCAAGTATGGGTCTTGGCATGGAAAGTCCAACATGGGTTGGCAAGGGAAAGTCCAAGCTTGAGTCTTGGCATTTGAGAAGTCCAAGGGGTTTGATATTGGCGGCGTAAAGTCCAAGGGTGGAGTCTTGGCAGCATAAGTCCAATGGTTGGTGGCGTAAAGTCCAAGCGGAGTCTTGGTGGCATAAGTCCAATGTGCCTTGGCGGTGTAGACACCGTTAGCATGACATAGTCGATGGAAGCACCTGAAGGCTAGCGCGATGGATGAATAAGTCATGGATGACTTGGAGGGATCCGAGAGGCGTAAGGCTGATGGAGGTGGCTAGAAGTCTTAGGTCTAGGCTAAGGGTGGTCTAGCAAGTATGGGGACACCATACTTGGGTTAAAAGCTCATCTTTGAGGTTGGCAGTCGACTGACATTATGGCCGGTTCATTATCGTGAGTCGACAAGTTATTCTGGCTTAGGGCTAAAAATGTCTTGTGATCATTGCTCATTGGAACGATCATTGTTATTTGTCGATCGATCATTGCCATGGATGGCGATCGTGATGGTTTGGCCACGAGCCGCGAGAATGCTCGTGGCCGTGAAGTGGTCGGCTACGATCTTGTGATCAGCCAAGAGATCCGTTGGAACTTGTCCAACGTAGATTAAGCCATTATCTCATAGCTACAGTGTTGGCAGTCGACTGGGGCCTTATGGCAATCGACTGCTAGGCAGAAATCCAGCCCGATGGAGGATAAAAGCAACTGTTCGTGGAAGGCTCAAGATAAGGGTTTTCTTGGGCGATTTGAAGGGGAATAGTTGGTGCTCTTCCAGTCCTTCAAGGCTAGTCCAAGGCAACCAAAGATCAAACAACCAAAGTGCTCTTGTAAAGTGTTTTTCTTTACTTGCATTGTATTTCTTACTTGTATATTTTGTATTACTTAGTGTAATCCTTGTACGAGGTTTCTCCACCTCCGACTTGTGTCGAGAAGGAGTTATTTGTGATTAGTGAGTGCGTGTGCATCACTAGAGCTCTTTAGAGCTCGATCCGTGGAGTAGGAACCATTCGGTTCCGAACCACGTTATATCTCGTGTTGTGAGTTGTGTGTTAGTAATATATGAGAGATGTCCTAAGGCAATCGCCTTATGTATGAACCATTTATATGATAAATGAAGATTCATTATTTGAGTATACATGTTTCATGTATTTGATTGGATCTTAAACTCATTTACTGAATGTCCACGATGCGATTCACAGCATGAGAGAATTTGTGATTGGATCACAACTAGTGAGTATCTCTACATGTGTAATTGTGATGTATCAGAATTATCCCTAGTCGATGAATTGATGGATTTGGACACCATCAATTTACGTACTAGCGAGTATACTCCTTGGTGTATCCAAGCGGTGATTCTCCTTGGTGGAGACATTGTGATGTCGGAGTTAATCGTGGATGCTAGTTATGGTAACTAGTTCATTGGGTGACTAGTAGTAAGACTTCATATGGTTCTCTGCATATATAGATATGTCAATGAAGTTCTTACTGTGGCTTAAGTGCGATGTTCCTTTGACTTGCGGTATTCAAGTCATCTTGATCATGGAGACTTATGCTTTGACATCTTAAGCAAACATCTCTAAGGAGATGTAGACCCGGGATGATTGGGTATAAGTCGAAATAATCGAAGGTGTTTGAATAGTCTATAAAGGATTCACCACTCCTTGCGAGGAGATGTATACCCATGGCCTCTTGTCGGATTGTTACTAAAGTCTTTGGTCAAAGCATTACATGTTTAGAGTAAGGTACTCTTCGATACATGTGGAGTAACTAGAATCCGTAGGACGAGGAAATGATACTTGGGCTAGGTGTGACGTAGTCAGCCTAGTGGGGACTGACACAATAGACCATGTCACAGACCAAGTGGGTATAAGATGAGTGAAGGGAATGGGGCACGAATCATTCGACTCTTGAAGGGTTTTGAGAAATAGTTACGGATCAGTTGATCTTTTCGGTTAATTGGGGATCATGATGTACTACTAGGTGCCACTCATGATCGTTCTATAATTAATGGTTAATTATAGGCGGCCAACATAATCGAGAACCTATTTGGTCACGCTGTGGCGTAATCCAAAAGGATTTAAAGCGAGCTTGAGAATGGGATTCTCGGGCCAAGAGAAACTAGGTTTGGTTGGACCAAACATAAGCGAGCATGAAATCGTTTGATCGCAATGGGCGTGGATGGGCGTGTCTTATGAAGGCGTAATGGATGAACCAAAATGGTTTGGTTCTAATCAATGGAGGAGAATAAACCAAAGGGTTTGGTTTATTTTAAGCGAATGAACCAAAAGTTGGTTGGTTCGTTTTAACTTAAAATAAACCATCATGGTTTGGTTTATTTTAACTTATCTTAATGGAGGCGGGTTAGCGGGCTAATGGTTATGATCCAATAACCATTAAGAATTAGTTCTCTATAAAGGGGCTTAATGGATAATTAAGCCCTAATCCAAAACCCTAGCTTGGAGTTGCCGCCCACCTCTACCTGAGTTGCGCGCCAACCTCCATTCTTGCCAGCCCTTGTGCTCGTCAAGCTCCTTGCGGCGTCAAGCTTCAGCGGTGAACCCTCGGCGACCCTCGGTGATCTTCCTAGGCCTCGGTGAAAGGTGAGCACTTGGCTTCCTTGTTTTGGCGGCGCCTATCTCCTCCACCAAGCTGTCAGTTTCTGGACAGCTTCTTCTCCTAAATCGGGCGTCGTTTGAAGCGGTTAGAGCTCGACAGTGGCTTACGGGATTTGATCTCCGGTAATCCTCTGAGGTGGAGGACGAAGGATTCGTCAATTGGTTGACGAATACCTCTCCGGAGAAGCGAGTTTTGAGAACTCGTATTAGGATCCGAATTTGGATTTGGATCGTGATCATCTCTCGATCACGTCGTCTTCAACACGAGGCTAGTAACCCGTACGAAGACGAAGCTCGTGGCTTAGCGAAGTCATCCCGAGGAACTCGGCGTGGATACGGATAGAGACGATTCTAGCGAGGATCGTTCCGGTTGATGCCGTTCCCGCTACACGTCATACGAAAGGTATAACGTAGATAAATTTCCTTTTATTGCAAATTTGAATTTACGGTTATGTCTACACTTGTTGTAATATGCATGTGTGTGTTGTGTGTGTTGTAATAAATATAGATTTATTATTTTTATTGCTTCCGCTGTGTTCATGTTTACGAAACGTGATCGAACACACACACGCCGCGGTGCCGGAAACCCAACAGTGGTATCAGAGCCCAGGTTGTGTTTCGACATCATCGTAAAAATGGTTTTGCGATAGTCATAATGTATTTCTGGAAATTTTCTAATTTTGGAAATTTAGAAGTATTTATGGAAATTTTTCACTTTTGGAAAGTCTAGAAGTATTTATGGAAATCTTCCACTTTTGGAAAGTTGAAAGTATTTATGGAAATTGATATTTTCCATCAATAAAATATTTGATTAGATTCTGGAAATTTGTTTCCTAATTTAATCATGATTTGATTTGGGAAATCAAATCTTAAAATATTTTATTTCCATAAGTAGTTTTAATGATTTAGGAAATTGGTTTCCTAAATAGATTTTCCTTAATCAAATAATTCCATGAATAAAATATGTGATTAGATTTGGAAATTTGTTTCCTAATTTAATTATGATTTGATTTGGAGAATCAAATCTTAAACATATTTTATTTCTATAAATAGTTATGACATATAAGGAAATATATACATGACATAATTGTATGTCATGTAATTGCATTAGATGCATAACATTATGTCATGCGTGTCGTGACATGTAGATGTATGCCATGTATGTCATGCCATGTAGATAATAGTTATTTGCATGCAAAGAGGATGAGACATAAAAACCCTTAAACAATATTAAAGCCTACACCTTCCATTAATATGGTTAGAACCAGAGTTTCGTTTCTTGTTTGGGTTGTTGGACTCTCTCCAAGCCCGGCTCGAACCCGAACATGTTCAAACCATGGAATAGTTTAATACTAATATGGTAGAGTCAGAGGTCAATCGTTAGCTTTGGTTGTTGGACTCTCTCCAAGCTGGGCTAATTGGTTGAATGCGCTCTAACCATATTAAAACTATTTCTCGATTAATGGGTTGGCTTTAACCTGGAGCATCGGCTTGTTGGACTCTCTACAAGGTCGATGTAAAGGGAGGTGAAGTTGGGTGCTATGCATATGATGCATACTTGTTAATGTGTTAACAACCCGATGTATGTGTGAACATTCAATTAGTTGATAGCACATTGTGATAGTTGCATATATGTGATATGCAATCGGTATAAACTATACCTACCATCGTAGTTATGAATGGCTTGTTGGACTCTCTCCAAGGTTGTTCATAACTATGATGGATATCAGCCCATTCGGAGATGGACCTACGATCTCCCGAAGTGATTTTGGGGTTTTTGAAATTCGAAAAATGAATGGGATTTATAAATGTATATTGATGCATTTTAAAATCATTTTCTCATATATGCTCGTTTTGTATTTCTAGGTCAATAAATTGATCATGGCGTCTTTGAATTTGCGTTTTGGATTGAACAAGTATGCCTAACTTCTGGGTGGCTTAGAAACACGAGAATTGTTCTCAAGGAAGAAAAGCTTGCATATGTCCTTGAAGAGCCTCTTCACGTCCTAAGGGCGATGCAACTCGGACAAATGTTGGTCTCGAAAGCATGTAGTGGCGGTCTGTGTGAGTTGCATCATGCTAGCGGCGATGGTACACAAGCTATGGATGCTAATACTATGGTCTTCCATCTTCATGAGTTGTTCGATGAGCAAGCGAGATCTGAAAGGTTCGAGGTCTCTAGGCTCCTCTTCACCACGAAGATGCAAGAAGGTTTATGCTGTAGTGCGGTTTGTGCTAAAGATGAGCAGGTACATCGACTAGCTACCCTCGGTTTTGTGATGGATCATGAGTTAAGTATTGACTTAATTGCATTGTTTGCCAAGAGTTTCTCGTAATTTGTGATGAACTATCGGATGAACAAATTGGAATCCACCATTCCCGAGCTCCTCAATATGCTGAAGACTGTGGAGCCTTCTGTGAAGCATGAGGAGAAGGCGGTTCTGTTAGTTGATTCCTCAAAGAAAGGTTCTAAGAGGAAGGCAAAAGAGCGAGAAGAAAGGAAAGAACAAAAAGGCAAAGAAGGCGGAACCAGCGCAAAAGGGCACTTGCCATCACTGTGGCAAGGAAGGCCACTGGCGAAGAAACTGCAAGATTTATCTTGAGTCCATGAAGAAGAAGAAGGCATCAGATGCCCCATCCTCTTGAATATCTTCGTTATTGATTGTCATTCTATTTCCTTGGACACTTGGGTATTGGATACTGGGTGTAGCTCACATATATGTAATGACATACAGGGGCTAAGGAATAGAAGAAGACTTGTCAGAGGGGAGTCAAATTTGCGAGTTGGCAAAGGAGCAAAGGTTGCTGCGGTCGCCATCGGAACTTATTTGCTGAAGCTCCCTAGTGGACTAGTCTTAGAACTGGACAATTGCTATTATGTTCCTTCTCTAATAAAGAACATTGTTTCTATTTCCTGTTTAAATAGAAATGGTTTCCATTTGACGTTTAGTAACAATTGTTGTTATATAACTTTAAATGGCGTACTTTATGGAACTGGAACTTTGAGTAATGACATTTATACGTTGGGCGTATCCAGTGACATTTTCAATATCGAAGCGAGCAACACGCGTGCTCGAAAGGATAATCAAATAGACTCCTATATGTGGCATTGTCGTCTTGGCCATATAAGCAAGAAACGCATGTCCGAATTACACCGATATGGAATTCTAGAATCGTTTGAATTGGATTCATACGATACATGCGAATCATGCTTAAAAGGCAAGATGACTAAGTTACCTTTTACTGGAAAAGGTGAACGAGTAGGAGAGTTACTAGGTCTAATACATACTGATGTATGTGGACCTATGTCAACTCAAGCATTAAGAGGCTATAGCTACTTCATTACCTTCACCGATGATCACTCACGGTTTGGGTATGTGTTCTTGATGAAACACAAGTCTGAAGCCTTTGAAAGGTTCAAAGAGTTCAGAAATGAAGTAGAGAAACAACATGACAAGAGTATTAAAATACTTCGATCGGATCGAGGTGGTGAATACTTGAGTAAGGAGTTTCTTGATTACCTAAGAGACAATGGTATATTGTCTCAATGGACTCCGCCCTATACACCACAGCATAATGGTGCATCTGAGAGGTGTAACCGGACCTTGTTGGGCATGGTCAGGTCAATGATGAATCATGCGACTCTTCCCAAGTCCTTTTGGGGCTATGCACTTCAGACAGCTGTTTACTTGTTAAACAGAATGCCTACCAAGGTAGTCTCAACTACTCCATATGAGATATGGAATAGTAAGAAACCTCATGTATCTTACTTGAAGATATGGGGTTGTCTGCTTATGTGAAGCGGACGATGTCGGACAAATTGGATGCTAAGTCGATAAATGTCTATTTATTGGATACCCTAAGGAAACAAGGGGTTACCAATTCTATCATCCTTTGGAACAAAGGTGTTTGTTTTGAGGCATCTTTGTGTTTCTAGAAAGAGTTTCTCTTGCAAGAAAAGCAGTGGGAGTGTCGTCGAGCTTGAGGAGGCTCGAGAGACTCAAATAGACATTAATGAGATACAGTGAAGCACAATGGAACTCATAGTGATGAGCAATCGGTTATTGTAACACCACATCTTCGTAGATCACGGTAGAACACGCAATATTCTGAGAGATATGGATTTCTGTAAGTGAATCGAAGCGACACTGTTACTCATTGATGATGAGGAGCCTACCAGTTATGAAGAAGTGCTGACAAGTTCAGAAAGGGATAAGTGGCTTGGTGCCATGAAGTCGGAAATGGATTCCATGTATGAAAACCAAGTTTGGAACTTGGTTGACCCACCTGAAGGGATAAAGCCTATAGGGTGCAAGTGGGTTTTCAAGAAGAAAACCGACATGGATGGTAATGTGATTACCTATAAGGCTAGATTGGTGGCGAAAGGATATCGTCAAAAACAAGGTGTTGATTATGACGAAACCTATTCGCCTGTAGCTATGCTTAAATCCATTCGGATGCTCCTGGCCATAGCGGCTCATTATGATTATGAGATATGGCAGATGGATGTGAAAACAGCTTTCCTTAATGGAAACCTGCTCGAGGATGTGTATATGATACAGCCTGAGGGTTTCACATCGGTTGATAAAACCAAGGTATGCAAATTGCGACGGTCCATTTATGGATTGAAGCAAGCATCCAGGAGCTGGAATATCCGTTTTGATGAGACAATCAAAAAGTTTGATTTCTCACAAAACCTTGTGTGTACAAGAAGGTTAGTGGGAGTGCAGTCGTATTCCTAGTATTGTATGTCGATGACATACTACTTATAGGAAACGATGTTTCAATCTTACAGTCAGTGAAGGTTTGGTTATCCAAGACATTCTCCATGAAAGACCTGGGAGAAGCAACCTACATCCTCGGGATTAAGATCTATAGAGATAGATCGAAACGGTTGCTTGGTCTTTCGCAGTCTACATATATAGACCGAGTGCTAAAGAGGTTTAGCATGTCGGAATCCAAGAAAGGTTTTCTACCCATCAGGCATGGGATACACCTTTCGAAGTCTATGTGTCCGCACACAGAAGACGAGAGGATTTGCATGAGTAAGATTCCCTATGCATCCGCAATAGGATCTATCATGTATGCTATGTTATGTACGAGGCCCGATGTATCGTATGCTCTGAGTGTCACGGCGGATACGATCCCGATCGAGGAATGGATCATTGGGTGGTATTAAGGCGATCCTTAAGTACTTAAGAAGAACTAAGGATGCGTTCCTAATATATGGAGAAGGGTACATGGTGATACGTGGGTATACGGATGCCAGATCCAGACAGACAAGGATGATTCCATGTCTTAGTCTGGGTATGTATTCACCTGGAATGGAGGCGCAATAAGTTGAAAAGGTTCCAAGCTTGACACTATAGCGGATTCTGCCACTAAGGCAGAATACATTGCAGCTTTAGGCGACAAAGAGGCGGTTTGGATCAAGAAGTTCATCTCTAAACTTGATGTGGTCTCATCAATGATCCAAACATGTGCTTCGCCGCTATCATCTTATCAGAGAGATCATCAGTAGGAACGAAATACAAATCGAGCAAATTCCCCTTTGAAAGGAACTTGGATCCCTTGACTAAGGCATTACCTCAAAATAAGTTTGAGGGTCATGTTAGAGCTTATGGTATTGGATACCGTAGCGATTGGCATTAGGCCAAGTGGGAGTCTGTTAGTAATATATGAGAGATGTCCTAAGGCAATCGCCTTATGTATGAACCATTTATATGATAAATGAAGATTCACTATTTGAGTATACATGTTTCATGTATTTGATTGGATCTTAAACTCATTTACTGAATGTCCACGATGCGATTCACAGCATGAGAGAATTTATGATTGGATCACAACTAGTGAGTATCTCTACATGTGTAATTGTGATGTATCGGAATTATCCCTAGTCGATGAATTGATGGATTTGGACACCATCAATTCTGTCGAGACTAGCACGAGGTATATTCCTTGGTGTATCCAAGCAGCTGATTCTCACTGGCTGGAGACATTGTGATGTCCGGAGTTAATCGTGGATGCTAGTTATGGTAACTAGTTCATTGGGGTAACCAGCCGTAAGACTTCATATGGTTCTCTGCATATATAGATATGTCAATGAAGTTCTTACTGTGGCTTAAGTGCGATGTTCCTTTGACTTGCGGTATTCAAGTCATCTTGATCATGGAGACTTATGCTTTGACATCTTAAGCAAACATCTCTAAGGAGATGTGGACCGGATGATTGGGTATAAGTCGAAGTGATCGAAGGTGTTTGAATAGCCTATAAAGGATTCACCACTCCTTGCGAGGAGATGTATACCCATGGCCTCTCGTCGGATTGTTACTAAAGTCTTTGGCCAAAGCATTACATGTTTAGAGTAAAGTACTCTTGATACATGTGGAGTAACTAGAATCAGTGGGACGAGGAAATGATACTTGGGCTAGGTGTGGCGTGAGTCGGCCTAGTGAGGTGACACAATAGACCATGTCCTGAACCAAGTGGGTATAAGATGAGTGAAGGAATGGGGGCATGAATCATTCGAGCTTGAAGGGTTTTGAAATAGTTTTGGATCATTGATCTTTTGGTTAATTGGGGATCATGATGTACTACTAGGTGCCACTCATGATCATTCTATAATTAATGGTTAATTATAGGCGGCCAACATAAACCGAGAACCTATTTGGTCACCACGCTGCGGCGTAATCCAAAGGATTTAAAGCGAGCTTGAGAATGGGATTCTCGGGCCAGAGAAACTAGGTTTGGTTGGACCAAATATAAGCGAGCATGAAATCGTTTGATCACAATGGAAGCGTGGATGGGCCGAGTCTTATGAAGATGTAATGGATAAACCAAAATGGTTTGGTTCTAACCCAATGGAGGAGAATAAACCAAAGGGTTTGGTTTATTTTAAACGAATGAACCAAAAGTTGGTTCGGTTCGTTTTAACTTAAAATAAACCATCATGGTTTGGTTTATTTTAACTTATCTTAATGGAGCGGGTTAACGGGCCTAATGGTTATGATCCAATAACCATTAAGAGAATTAGTTCTCTATAAAAGAGAGCTTAATGGATAATTAAGCCCTAATCCAAACCCTAGCTTGGAGTTGCCGCCCAACCTAGTTGTGCCGCCCAACCTAGTTGTGCCGCCCAACCTCCATTGCCGCCACCGGTTGTCTTTGCCGTCTAGCTCCTTGGGTGAACCCTCAGCGATCCTTAGGCCTCGGTGAAAAGGTGAGCACTTGGCTTCCTTGTTTTGGCGGCGCCTACTCCTCCACCAAGCTGTCCAGTTTTCTGGACAGCTTCTTCTCGTCGGGCGTCGTTTGGACGACGGTTAGTGCTCCGACAGCGGCTAACTTACCGGGGATTTGATCTCCGGTAATCCTCTGAGGTGGAGGGCGAAGGATTCGTCAAACGGTTGACGAATACCTCTCCGGAGAAGCGAGTTTGAGAACTTCGTATTAGGATCGAATTTGGATTGGATCGTGATCATCTCTCTATCACGTCGTCTTCAACACGAGGCTAGTAACCCGTCTGAAGAAGAAGATCATGGATTAGCGAAGTCATCCCGAGGAACTCGGCGTGGATACGGATAGAGACGATTCTAGCGAGGATCATTCCGGTTGATGCCGTTCCCGCTACACGTCATACGAAAGGTATAACGTAGATAAATTTCCTTTTATTGCAAATTTGAATTTACGGTTATGTCTACACTTGTTGTAATATGCATGAGTGTGTTGTGTGTGTTGTAATGAATATAGATTTATTATTTTTATTGCTTCCGTTGTGTTCATGTTTACGAAACGTGATCGAACACACACACGCCGCGGTGCCGGAAACCCAACATTGTGTTTGTTTTGTTTCGTTATTTTATTATTTCTATTTCCGCTGCGCTAACGAAATTGTAGAGACAAAAGCAACGAATTCCATCATCGAACGAGCACATCGCTATTCACCCCCCCCCCTCTAGCGGCCTCAAATATCCTACACTCCACTCCCTTTAATTTTTTTCACAAATCACAACTTCTCTTCTCTAATTCTCATTCCCTCATTCCCTTTCAAATCTCAAGTCATATTTTTACAAATGTCTAGAGCCGGATCAAGTCGTAATGGTGCGGCCGGTGCCAGAAAGGGAAAGAGCATAATGCCACCACCGCCCGAGTTCGAGTTTGAGCAAGGCGACGATTCACCTCAATTCGATATCGGCGACTATGATCTTGATATTTCCGGTGATGAATATCAAATACGTCATCATCATTAAAGTCAAGAAAGTAGGAGCACTACATCCAGTACGATGGTGGGTTCTACGGCTACAAGACCAACTCGAGTGCCTCACCCGACATTCGATATCTTCACCAAACATTTCGAAAAAGTAACACTCCCTTCCGATGATATGCAAGAAAAATGCAAATATTGTTCGAAATGTTACAAATTTCAACAACGAGGAGGTTACAAAACCCTTACTCGACATGTGGAGAGAAATCATCCGGTGGAAATTGATATTGATCGTTCTCAAACTCAAATTTCGACATTCTTTGTGCAATTGAACAACTTTATTTTAGTTTTAGTGATAAATTATCTTTTAAAAATTGGCTTTCTACAAGTGCAATTCCTTCTATTAAACGTATCCCAAGAAATACTCTAAAACGCATACTTTTAAAATTAGTCTTAGAACAAAAAAAAATTGATTAAATAATTTTCTAGTTTAAACAGTAAAGTTTCTTTGTGTTCCGATATTTGGAGTGATCATTAGCAAAGTTGTTCATATATGGGTATTACTTGTCATTGGATTGATAATAGGGACATTCAAAAAAGATTGCTAGCATATAGATGTTTTAACGAAACACACACGGTAAAAAATATTTCACAACTTATTTTTGTTATTTTAGAAGAATATGGTCTAACTTCTAAAATTTTTTCAATTTCTTTTGATAATACTAGTGCAAATACCTCTAGTATTAGTGAGCTTATTGATATATGTAAACCATCAATAGGTGAAAGATTTTTTCATATTAGGTGTACATGTCACATTTTAAATTTGTGTGTTCAAGATGGACTTAAAAATTTAGGATCACATATTCAACTAATTAGGAGTGCAATTCATTATTTATGGACACATCCTCAAGTTATGAAAGAATGAAGAAAATTTTGCAAAATAAATGGTATGAAGCCTAAACGGTTTGCACGTGACGTCCCAACTCGTTGGAATTCTACTTATAAATTGTTGTTATCTATTTTTGAATACAAAGATTTATTATGTATGTTTTTTCATCAACATGTTTAATCACGTGATATTTATTTGTTTTCAAATCAATGGAATATATGCACTAGTATTTGTGAAATTTTAAAAGTTTTTAGTGATGCTAGTGACCAATTATCCGGTGTTTATTATCCAACTTCACATTTAGTTTTAACACATTGTTGTAATATTGCATGTATTTTTAATGAACATATTCAATCAAATGATACTTATTTATCTCAATGTATTTATGTAATGAAAGAAAAATAGAAAAAATATTTCTTAAACATTCCTGAAATATTTTTATGTGCTTTTGTTTTAGATCCTAGACTTAAATTAGATGGTTTGCAAGATATGTTAGCATTATATTATGAATCTTTAAGCCCTATTACCGAAACTGCTCCTAATATTTCTTTGATTTTGTTTAATATTAAAACTCATTTACATGATATTTATAATGAATATAACATTAAATATGGTGAACAAACTATTGGATATGAAATACATCAATTCACTACAACTAGTACTATTACTTCTAAACTCACTAAAGCACAATTGTTATTAAGGGAACGGACTAAACGTCCACGAGGATCCTCAAGTTCCAGTCAGGAACTTGAGAATTATTTTACCACTTCTTTTGATTTTAGTGATGCAGATGAAGAAAGCTTCAACATTCTAAAATGGTGGTCGCAAAGAATTTAAATATTTTGAATCTTATCTATAATGGAAAAAGAAATTCTAGCTTGTCCAGTTTCAACGGTTATGTTAGGAATATTGTAACGGCTAGAGGGGGGTGAATAGCGTCATTGTAATTCTTTCGCGTTTGTTTCTACAATTTCGTTAGCGCAGCGGAAATAGAAAAGTAATAACAATAACGAAATGCACAACACGCTAACACAACGGTATAACGTGGTTCGGAACCGCACGGTTCCTAATCCACGGATCGAGCTCTACAAGCTCTAGTGATGCACATGTAACCACTAATAAACACTCCTTCTCGGAACAATCCGGAGGCGGAGAAACCTCGTACAATAATGATTACAACACTAAACAATTAGATACAAGCAAATACAATATGAAATACAAATGTAAGTAAAGGAAAAACACTTTACAAGAGCTTTGGATTTCTTGATCTTTGATTGCCTTGAACTAGCTTTGAAGGACTGGAAAGCTCCAACTTCTCCCTTCAATTTTGCCCAAGAAAATCACTATCTTTTCCTCCATCACGAGCTCCTTATATAGCTTCAACCTGTGCTGGAAAAGGTCGATCAGTCGACTGATCGGGACCATTAGTCGACTGATCACACTGTGTTGTGAGACAACGGTGTAATCCACACTGGAAAAAATCCAATGGCTAGGACATCAGTCGATTGATCATGACCATCAGTCGACTGATGAGCCATCACTCGACTGCTTGTCTCAGCAGTCGAGTGAGACTCCATTCGGTGGCCAAAAATTCGAGTATCAGTCGACTGATCACATGATCGATCATTTCATCACCGATCGGCTAACAATGGCGGTCGGCGGCTACTTCCCCAAGCCCTAGTTGACTTGGTCCAGTCGACTGCCACATGGCATCAGTCGACTGACACACCTCAACCATGAGGTTTTAACCCAAGTATGGTTCTCCCATACTTGCTAGACCACCCTTAGCCTAGACCTAAGCCTTCTAGCCACCTCCATCAGCCTCACGCCTCTCGGATCCCTCCAAGTCATCCATGACTTGTTCATCCATCGCGCTAACCTTCAGGTGCTTCCATCGGCTATGTCATGCTAACGGTGTCTACACCGCCAAGGCACATTGGACTTACGCCGCCAAGACTCCATCAAACCCTTGGACTTCTCAAATGCCAAGGCTCAAGCTTGGACTTTCCCTTGCCAACCCATGTTGGACTTTCCATGCCAAGACCATGCTTGGACTTTCCATGCCAAGACCCATGCTTGGACTTCCCTTGCCAACCCATGTTGGACTTCTCAAATGCCAAGACCATACTTGGACTTTTCATGTGCCAAGTGTCCCACTTGGACTTTCCATGCCAAGTACTCAAGACTTGGACTTTACCAAATGACAATTACATTGTCATATATTTTTGTCGAAACATCAAAACATCACTCAAGTCAAACTCGAGTCCTGGTCAATCGTGACCTGGGCCGATTGCACCAACAATCTCCCCCTTTTTGATGTTTGACAAAAACCAAACAAATGATTGAGTTAGAACACTAACTCAAATCCTTTACCAATTATCCCAAATTGGTAAATACTCTCCAAATGTTCTCCCCCAAACATTCTCCCCCTTTTTGACTAACATCAAAAAGGTTTTCTCTCCAAGGAGGTCAATGTCTCATGTCCCAATGAGATCTTACAATCTCCTGTAGGGGATCGGTACGGCCAGCTAGAGGGGGGTGAATAGCCCTCTTCCAATGGATGTTGGAATTCTCGCGTTCGTTTGCTCGTCTACACAATAGTTAGCGCAAGCGGAAGCAATAAACTAAGACAAGCAATAAATGAAAATACAAACGCTAACAAAGAATATAACGTGGTTCACGGCTACGTCGCTAATCCACGATCCCGATTCGTCCGAGGTGAATCACTCCTTCAAAGCCAATCCAATATTGGTCTCTCCTTTGCACCAAGCTAGGTGGAGGTAACCTTTACAATCAAGATCACTCTTCTTACAAATAGAATGGAGTAAAAACGAGTAAGAAGAGTTTAGAGCTTGTGGGGCACTAGGAAGATCACTTGGAGCATAAGCATTAGCCTCTCAAAGGCTTACACCCTCTCTTTTTATAGAGAGGGCTGTTTTCTTCCCGTTGGCCGCCATCAGTCGACTGCGGCCCTTGGCAGTCGACTGCCGTCACTACAACGGCCTCCGAACACGTCGGATCCCGACCGTTGTAGTCAGCGGAACTCTTAGCGATCGTGATGGACCTCATCGATCTGCTGCCTCCATCGTGTCGATCGATCGGCTCTACGAGCGGTTGTATGGCGAAACCCTATTGACGATCATTGCTACGCCTTGATCGGTGATAATCTTGATCGGCCCGCCCACGTATGGCGATCGCTGGCCTAATCCGATCGATCGTATAACGGTCGAACTACACTCGACTCGGAAGCGATCATGCCATGACATAGCGATCGGTAGTGTCGAAAACTCATCAAACACTTGGCCAAATGGCCAAGTTTCACCTAAGACTACCCTTCCACGGGTTACAATCGCTCCTCTCATCTCTCGGAGTCCCTCGCCTTGAAGTTCTCTTCGTTCTCGGCCACGTCCCTCGGCGGCGCATCGGCGCCGCGGCTATGCTCCTTGGCGTCTCTTGCCTCGAAGTCTACTTCCTCGGCTTCACTCCAAGCTTCTCGTCCGGCGGTCCCTCGGATGCTCCAAGCGCCGCGGCCATAAAGCTATCCTTCACCGACTCAAGGCCGCGAGTCATGAGATGTGAAACTTCGCCCGCGACTCCATGTGCGAATTACTAAGTCTGCCGACTTCGCACATATCACATCAACATATCAAACTAGCAAACCCTTTGCCACACCATCAAAACCATATTACGGCAAGAGATTGCCCTAACAATCTCCCCCTTTTTGATGTGTGACAATCCGTTTAAGTTAGGTAAAAACATTTGATATAAATTCTAAGGTAAGAAAGCATGTAAAGATAAAAATGATATAGCAACATGCAACTCCCCCTTAATCCATGAAACTCTCTATGCAAATTTTCTCCCCCTATCATATATTTCTCCCCCTAAAATATATTTCTCCCCCTAAAATAATTAACTTAAACATAATTATTTCTCCCCTTTGACACCATCAAAGATTAACACTAAGTTATAAGCTCATGACATCAAGTATAATGGAGGAAAATACCAAAAACATGAATTAAAATCTGAAATCGAGAAAATTGCGAGCTGATTTTGGTGGTGATCGATCGGTATAGCGATCGTAGCGCACAATTGATTCAAAGATTTTCCGAATTTTAAATGCATTAAAAATTCTAGAAAATTCGAAAAATAATGAAATTTGAGGATCATATTTCTATTAAGTATATCTATCAAGGAAAAATAGTTTTTCATGAAAAATCATTATATTTTCCGAGATTTGTCAAAAATCCAAACACTTGAAAAACCACTAGTTTTTGAGCATGTTAGTATCCATTTTAACACCTAGTCTTGCTTTGAATTGTTCCAAAACATGAATACATAGATTTTAGATTAAGAAATTGTTTTGAAAACATATGAAATATCCAACCATGATCTTTGGGCAATATGTCTATGAATTAAACATAAGCCTTCCCCATGATTGGTCTATTATTGCTATGTTGATACTTTAAAATACCATCTAAATGCCATAAGCATTAGTGGACATTTGTATCATCCTAACATCTCACCCATGCTAAGTTTGCAATCAAGTTAGCCTATAGTGAGTGTGAGATGCATCCTAGGGGGTATTTGTATATACTTAACCAATATATTCATGCAATTCTATCATGGTTAAGTATCAACCTAACAACCTACATGATCATAATGACATATATGAATGAGTTCTACATTATGATCATGAAATACATGTTTTCATCAATTTATAACCATGCATTAGGTATTATATGATGATAATAACCAAAGTGTCACCTAAAGCATGATTCAAACCTATTTCTTATGATAAACATAAATCATGATTGTAAATATACATAGGAATTACATCAATCATTATGATTTAAGCATTATTATCTATTTATGGGTACGTTATCATCACCCAACACTATCTAAAAAATGTTGTCCCGTCATCCTAAGTCAACCAAAATATGATATAGGTTAAGACCATGTGGTTGACTACCCTAGGGTTATTCTAACCCTTAAGGATGGATTTTGGAACCCAAAATAAGTTCTTTCCTATTGGGTTCACTAGATATTCCTTGGGAATCCATTTCCTAGCTATTACCTTCTTTTTATCTTGTCCCCTAGCTATTAGGCATTTGTAGGCCTTTTCATTTTTCTTTTCCTTGTAGCCTAGGCCCTTTTTGTTGAAGCTAGCTCTTTGGCTCCCTAAGATCATGTTCAATGTGTTGGAGCCAATTGTGAATTTCTCTAAGGCTTTGGTTAAATAATCTACCTTTTCCCTTAATGCCCTATTTTCCTCTATGCATGCATCATTAACATCCAAAGGCATATAATCATGTGAGCATGCATCATCTAAGCTAGAAGAAATATTATCATTTAAGCATGCATTTTCTAGCTTATTTTCCAATGCCTTAATTTTATCTAGCATGCTCTTATTTTTCTTTTTCATGCCAAATAAGTCCTTAGTTAAACTAGAAATTATGGAAACTATTTTCTTAGGAGAGGCTTTCGTTACCATAGTTTCCATATCTTCTTCTTCTTCTTCGGATGAGGAGGATGTGGAAGCTCCCCCTTCATTTGAGCTTTCCCCACTTGAGCTTGATCTTTCATTTTCGGATGAAGAGCAATCCAAATCATCAAAGGCCATCAAGGCCAAATTGGTGACAAAGGCATTCTCCTCATCCGATGATGATGAGGAGGATGAGGATGGATCATCCCAAGTCCTTGCCTTGAGAGCCTTAGCCTTTCCCTTCTCTTTTGTCTTCTTCTCTTCTTCCTTCTTTTTCTTGCTCCCCTTTTTCTTCTTCTTTTCTTCTTTCTTCTTCCTCTCTTCCTTGCTCTTGTTTAGGAGAGGACAATTGTCCCTTATGTGCCCTTCTCCTTGGCAATTGTAGCATATGGCCTTCCCCCTTGGTCTTCTATTCCTATCATGAGATTTATCAAATCTAAAATTCTTAAATGCACGTCTTACCCTCCTTACCATATAGGCTTCTTCCATGCTATCCATGGAGGAGGAAGACGCTTCATCATCGGAGGAGGAGGAGATCTCTATCTTCTTCTTCCCTTTATTTGCCAACAAGGCTACTCCCCTTGAATTTTGGACTCTAGGCTCTTCTTGTATACCTTCAAGCCTTGTCTCATGAAGCTCCATGGTTGAAAAGAATTCCTCCAAGGTGCTCACTTCTAGGTTCTTGGAGATATAAAATGAGTCCACCATGGAGCTCCATTTTGAGGACCGGGGAAAGGCATCTATGGCCTTCATTATCATATCCCGGTTTGATAGCTTCTCACCTACATTTGTTAGCCCAATTAAAATTTCTTTAAACCTAGAGTGTAGTGAGGTTACCTTTTCTCCCTTTTCTAGTTTTATATTGGATAGTTGGGAGCGGAGGAGGTCTCTCCTTGCTAGCTTGGCCTCGGATGTGCCTTCATGGAATTCTATAAGCTTCTCCCACATCTCTTTGGCGCTAGCACATTCTCCGATCCGGTTGATCTCTTGTTGGGGGAGCACATTGAAAAGATGATGTTTTGCCTTTGAGTTCGCAAGGTGCTCCTCTCTTTGCTTCTTGGTCCACCTAGATTTCTCTATTGGCTTCCCTTCTTCATCCCTAGGCAAAATGAAACCGGATTCCATTGTAATCATAATGTCAAAATCCGTTTCGAAAAATACCTTCATTCGCTTTTTCCACCAAGCGAATTCTCCTTCAAATTTCGGAGGATGGATGTTTGAGCCAGCCATTTTTGAATGTTGCTTGTTGTGGCGGTTAGTCCTCGACAAGCTTTCCTTGGCTCTGATACCACTTGTAGGATCGGCATACGGCCTAGAGGGTGAATAGCCCTCTTCCAATGGATGTTGGAATTCTCACGTTCGTTTGCTCGTCTACACAATAGTTAGCGCAAGCGGAAGCAATAAACTAAGACAAGCAATAAATGAAAATACAAACGCTAACAAAGAATATAACGTGGTTCACGGCTACGCCGCTAATCCACGATCCCGATTCGTCCGAGGTGAATCACTCCTTCAAAGCCAATCCAATATTGGTCTCTCCTTTGCACCAAGCTAGGTGGAGGTAACCTTTACAATCAAGATCACTCTTCTTACAAATAGAATGGAGTAAAAGCGAGTAAGAAGAGTTTAGAGCTTGTGGGGCACTAGGAAGATCACTTGGAGCATAAGCATTAGCCTCTCAAAGGCTTACACCCTCTCTTTTATAGAGGGCTGTTTTCTTCCGTTAGTTGGCGCCATCACCGATCGCCACCCTTGGCGCGATCGTGCCACTACAACGGCCTCCGAACACGTCGGATCCCGACCGGTGTAGTCCAACGGAACTCTTGGCGATCGCCGATGGACCTCATCGATTCATTCGCTTCCATAATCGGCCTACGGCTATGAACGGCTCTGGTCGAAACCCTATTGACGCCGATCATCGCCGGCCGATCGATGGTCTGGCAATCGATTGCCCACATATGGCGCGATCACGCCAATCCAATCGATCGTATACGGTCGAACTACACTCGACTCGAGCAGCGATCATGTCATGACATGGATCGGCGGTGTCGGGAAAACCCATCCGACACTTGGCCAAATGGCCAAGTTTCACCTAAGAGCTACCCTTCCCCGGGTTACAATCGCTCACTCTCATCTCTCGGAGTCCCTCGCCTTCGAAGTTCTCTTCGTTCTCGGCCACGTCCCTCGGCAGCATCAGGCGCACGGCTCTGCAATGCTCCTTCGCGTCTCTTGCCTCGAAGTCTACTTCCTCCGGCTTCACTCTAAGCTTCTAGTCCGGCGGTCCCTCGGATGCTCCAAGCGCACGGCTTCCGCAAAGCTATCCTTCACCAACTCAAGACATGAGTCATGAGATGTGAAACTCGCCACGGCTCTATGTGCGAATTACTAAGTCCTGCACGACTTCAATGCACATATCACATCAACATATCAAACTAACTTAAACCCTTTGCCACACCATCAAAACCATATTACGGCAAGAGATTGCCCTAACATCTCCCCCTTGGTCCAAAAATATCTAGGATGCCTACCATCTTCCTAGTGATAAGTCATATATCACTCAAGAGAGGCAATCCTATTTACTCTCCCAATTTCCAAATTGGGTATCAAAAACCCATCAATTTTCCCAATTGATGATACTTTCCCAATAACTTTTCCTTTTCAAGGAGAAAAACACATCCATCATCCCAAGATGGATACCTCCCCCTAAAGGCTTGCTCCCCCTTGACCATTGCACCAACAATGTCCTTGGGAAGCCCCTAAGCCAATAGGAACTCTAAGCCATCAAAAATTAAGGGTAGAAATTCAACATTGAACTTTCCAACACCTTGAAATTGATACAAACCCTAAACACTTCTCCTAATCCATATCCAATGGATTTTCACCCTTCATCATGCTTCCCAAGGCATATCCTAGGGTCAGGAGTGGTTAGGGACCTTAACCGCAGCTGAAATCGGGTTAAACAACTTTGGTTACCCCGAAATCAGGCTATCAGTCGACTCTGTCAGCTACCAGTCGACTGATGTGTCCATCAGTCGACTGGCACGAGGCAACAGTCGAGTGATACAGCACTGCAGTCGAGTCCAAACGCTGCCCATCAGTCGATTGGAAATTCATAAGTAATTCTACGTAAATCAAAAAATCACGAAACTTGATACGTATATTACTTATCACACATACAATCAGTGAAAAATTTTGGAAAAATATTTTTACCATTGAAATAGGAGATTGATACAAAGTTCAAAACTATTAAAAACTTTAAAGTTTTTGATCCACTTTGTATCAACTTCTACAATGATGATGGCTATCAAAAGATAGACTTCACCAAGGTTTTCTAAATTGATTTTAAAATGTTTTTGAAAACCTATTTTGAACCATAATTTATTGGCTAAATATACATAACTTGTATATTAGCTTTCCTTATGATTCTTGGTGATAGTTGAAATAAGTTTGAGTTCATCTAGATGCACTATGCACCTTGAACCTAACTTATTATCCTAGCATCTCACATGTATCTAGGGTGTATAAATACACATACATGTCAATGTGATGTGAGATGTGGGTTTTGATTTACTTTATCTAGGGTTTCATGCATTTTCTAGGCAACTCTACTTGATTCCCTTATAAGTGAGACTTCAAGTCATGTCATTTTCCTTAAATCAATGTTCAATCAAATTAATGCATGAAATGATCATGGCATAGTGATGGAAAAATAAAAACATGACCAATGATCATGATGTCATGGCATATGATGAACTTTAAGAACACATGACATCTAAAATAACCCTAAACAACGACATGACATGGTATATGATAGGATGTGATTTCATGTCATGATATATCAACTTTTATAAGAAATACAATAATACAAGTACTCATCCAGACACACAAGATTTTCAGAAACACAAATTTCATTTAACTTAAAAATTTAGTCTTTTACATTCAAAATGGATATTGGCTATGCTCAATATCACTACGCCGACAACCACGAAAATCTAATATCCTCAATATCTAATCGTCTTGAGGAGGTGGCGGTGGAGGAGGCTGGACTCGAGTCCGAGCCCGCATCATCTCTAACATATCGGTCTTTGCTCGATGCGACTGGGACTCCTCCATCCGATCAAGGCGTCGAAGATGCACGCCTTCCAATATCTCGGCGACCTAGAGTCGGCATGGCGATAGTCTGAAATCTGGACTCTAGCTGGCCACGACGATCTGATGGACCCGTGATGCATCTGTGGCGGTGATCATCCTCATCGGGCGTCTGCATCCTCGTAGTCCTCTGTCGCCTCTCTGGAGTGCAGGAGGCTCTCTGCGTGCTCTGGGTGGTGGTGGCGCCAACTCCATCTGTCGGCCCCCATCCGTAGCTTTGCTAACGAGAAGTTACTGGGATATACATCGTACACCTCAGATAGCGCTCTAAGAGAACCCTGTGGATGTTAACGCGCCTCGGAGTCTCTAGCCATCGTGATGATATGACCAATGGCATATGCACTTTCCCTTATGCGAGTGAAATGCACAATGCAATGAAACATGTTTAGTGCAAAGTTAATGTCTAACCTATGGCGCATGGCGTATAAAAGAAAGAGATGGGGAGGCGAATCTTGGCGGACCGAGTGACGATAGGAAGAAAACACCCAACAATGACCTTGTAAAGTACATTGTCAGTCGAATAACTTCGATGATAGGGAATAAATTTTGGGCGGTGGGCGAGGATAACCAAAGATATGCTCATGCATGGACTCCATAGAGATATGGTCAAAGGGCTCGGGTAAAGAAAAATCCATGGTAGGGAAAAAGATAAAGGTATCATCTGAGGGCCTACACTCGAGAAACTCCTGCAGTATCGCAGGAGTGAACTCTAACTCGCGTTTTGCAATGCGAGTAATATAGGTAGGGCCGTTATCCACCTTTTTTAGGTTTTGATAAAATTCCTTAAGAAGGTCATCATTAATTGGATGCGTGCATAAGACGATTTTCATGAGATTGTAGTATGCAATTAATTCCATGACATCACTCTGATAGCGGTTGAAAAGTCCCTGTCGATGTACACAACCAACATAGGTTAGTACAATCGAGATTCACCCTCGGGTGGATCATTCCTACGGGCTCTCCTATTATGAATGCAATGTAATGATATGACATGCAAGGACATAATACATGATTAGATAAAAACTAAATTCTAATGGAAAGACAAATTAGGGCTTGGGTAAGAAGAGCGTTACTTAGGCGCCATTTGGAGGTGTGGCCGGAGGAAATGCTCAGATATTGCTGAGGAGTCGCCGGAAGGTTCGCCGGAGAACTCAGACGCTGGAACCTAATCGGAAAAAACAAACCCTAAAACGCGTGAACTAGGGCTCGAAATACGTGAAAAACGGAAGAGGAGAGGCTTATCTATCAAACCTAACACCTTGGGCGGCTGGCACGGCCGGAAGGATCGGTCGGAGAAGGAGATGGCGATCGGAGAGGAAGAGGAGAACGAAAGGCGCGTCGCGTGAAGACGCCGAACCCTAGCGGTTCGGCGTTATAAAGTGCGATGCAACGATCGATGTGCATCATCACGATCGATCGCAGCTTATTACCGGAGTTTATCGAGCCGTGATCGATCCGGCTCGCAATCGATCGGCCAACCTTCTGTGACGTGCTACAGTAGCATCAGTCGACTGATGTGCGCATCACTCGACTGCTCGTCGAGCACTCGACTGATGACCCTCAGCCTCGGTGAACAGTACCATCAGTCGACTGATGTTCAAGCAGTCGAGTCATGAAGCTAGCACTCGACTGATGACCGTATCGTATCGCGCTACAGTGTTATCAGTCGACTGATATCTGATTTCCAGTTCTGAAATTCTGAAAATCTCGATTTCTTCATCTAATTAATCCATTTTATCATGTTTATTCTTGTATATCGAATATATTGATATTACACTTACATTCATGTATTTGTTAATGTATTTTAATGTTTTATTTCATTTTTGCAAACATTAACATTCAATGATTTCCAAATCCTAACATCTCACCCTTTCTAAGTGTTGAAATACACAATCAAAGGTAAAAGACTTGTTTTGTGAGATGCAATCCATCCTAGACATTCCTTCCATGCAAACATATGGTAAAACATATGAAGCATGGTGAGTACAAGACATCAAGTTGTGTGACACTTGAGTATCACTCTTGATGTTACTTTTACATGAACTTTTAAAGTGTGCCAACAATCAAAGTTACACACTATGACCTCTAAATCTAGATTGTGCCACTTTTATTGATTTTCATGTTTTTCAAAAACTATATTGGCACATCCTAAAATCCTTTAGGATTAAAGCTCAAATGTTTTTCCAAGGCACCCATAACCTTGAAAATAACCTAAAGTGCCATCTTTGTTGGGACGGATCGGTTGGCCGGCTAGAGGGGCGTGAATAGCCCTCGTTCGTTGGATGTCGTAATTCGCTCGTTCTCGTTGCGTTGCTTGTCTACGATTGTCGTTAGCGCAGCGGAAACAATAGAAATAACAATAATACTAACAACAATACAAGCACACACAATACGCAAGCATATACGTGGTTCGGAACCAAATGGTTCCTACTCCACGGGTGAGCTCCTCGAGCTCTAGTTATGCGCACGACACTAACTAAACTCCTTCTCGACTACACGTCGGAGGTGGAGAAACCTCTCACAAGTTATTACAACAAGTAATATGAAATACAACAAGAAATACAAAGACAATACAAAAGAAAACTTTTACACAATTGCTTTGATCGCTTTCTTGTTGCTTGCTTTTGCTTGCTCTTGAAGGTCTGGAATGCAACAGCAATTCCCCTCCAAAGTCACCTCAAAAGCCTTGGCGAAATCCTCCAACTCGAGCTCCATTTATAACCTGCATCAAGCTATTTTTGCGCCCATCAGTCGACTGATCGTGACCATCAGTCGACGGGTCCCGTAGCCGTTGTCTCACAACGACCCGATCCACGTTGGTTAAGTTCAGCGGATCACCCATCGATCGATGGCACCCAGCGATCGTGATCATCCATCGATCAGTCTTTGTAAGCTTCGACTCCATTCTGCCGTGCAGGTGTCATCGATCGACCGCCATCCCTCGGCGATCGATCGATTCTCCCAACGATCGCCTCCTCGGCGGTCGGTCGATCCCGAACTTAGTTGATCGAACACTGGTCGAACCCATACGACCTAGAGCAGTCGACTGGCACCTATGCCAGTCGACTGATGTCGGCTAAAACCTCAAACATAACGATGTTTGAGCCTCCGACACTCAGTCTTAGCCACTTGGCCAAGTCCACCTTATCCCACATGGAGTTCCCCACCGAAGCTCTCTTCCCTCGGCCTACGTCCCTCGGATGCGCCAAGCGCACGGCTTCGCAACGCCATCCTTCACGTCTCATGCCCTAGAAGTATGCTTCCCTTTGGGCTCACTCCATTCGCTCCCCGTCCGGCGGTCCCTCGGATGCACCAAGCGCACGGCTTCGCAATGCCATCCTTCACCGACTCAAGGACCCCGAGCCTAGTGAACTTACCAAGTCCTCAAGACTTCCCAAATGCACCAAGCGCACGGCTTCGCAATGCATTTCTCACCAAGCACCAAGCGCACGACTTCGCAATGCTTTGGATTTCCCATGCCAAGCACCAAGCGCACGGCTTCGCAATGCTTTAGACTTTCCCATGCCAAGGCTTCCCCCTTGGACTTCCACACCAAGCTCCATGCTTGGATTTTCCATGCCAACCCCATGTTGGACTTTCCCATGACAATCCCATGTCATGAGTTTTGTCTATCATCAAAATATCATTAAGGTACTGCTCGAGTCAAACTCGAGTCAACCTGGGCCGATTGCACCAACAATAGGTATTGGGTTCCTAAAAGCGTGATCAATTCACGCTAAATGGGTTAGGGTGTGTCAACCCTAAGTGGATGGGTAGTTAACCTAACCATAGTAGAGTTGACACATTAGGATGTGCCAATATGCTTGAGAAGTTTAAAATAATTTAAATTGGCACAATTAGGTCATAGAGGTATTGGTGTGCCATTTTGGGTTTTTGGCACACTAGGAAAATGAATGACATTAAGGCAAAATGAACTTAATCCCTAGAAATGGCAAATTTATTTTAACACTTAGGTATTCTATACCTTAGTATACTTTACTTGCCATGATTTGTTTGCCTTGCCATGTCATGACATCATTCTCATTTTTAATTATAAAAATGTCATGATAATGTTTAGACTTATGTTTGTATGTCATGTATGCTTAATTTTCATTCACATGCCATGACATCATGATTTTGGCATATGCCTCTATCTATATCATAATTATGCCATAATCATCATCATGCATAAATTAAAATGAAATTAAGGACTATGGCATAATTTGATGGGAATCAAATAATATTGCCTTAGAAATATGCATGAGAATTTAAAAGAACAAAAACCCACATCTCACTAGATTAATTGCCTTGAATGTGTTTTACACATCTAGATATTGGTGAGATGTTTAGGAAAAAGAAAATAAAGGTTTGAAAAACATTTTGAAAACATTTTGAAAAACCTTGGTGAAGCCTATCTTTTGATAGCTATCATCATTGAATGGGATGATACAAAGATGGCTTTTTATTGAAGTTTTTCTTAAATTTTGAACTTTGTATCAATCTCCTAATTTAATGGGTAAAATAAATCTTCAATATTTTTCACCCATAGTGTTTAGGATAAGTATTATACGTATGCATTTTCAAGATTTTTAAAATTACGTATATTTACTTATGGATTAAAATCAATTTTACTGTAATGGCGATCGATGTAAATAATAAATCGATCATTAGTATCGTAGTCGGCCCGCATGGTGATTTCGGGTAAACTTGATGGTTAGGCCCATGTTCAGCTATGTTTTGGTCCCCTAACCACTCCTAACCCTAGGATATACTTGGGAGAGCATTAGAGAGGGTGGAAATCCATTGGATATGGATTAGGAGTTGGGTTGAGGGTGAGTATCAATTTTAAGGTGGATGAGAGTTCATTGTTGAACTTTGCCTTAATTTTGATTTGGTTAATGTTCCTATTGGCTTAGGGACTCTCCAAGGACATTGTTGGTGCAATGGTCAAGGGGGAGCAAGCCTCTAGGGGGAGGTATCCATCATGGGAAGATGGATGTGTATTTCCTCATGGGAGGAAAATTGGGTTGCCTCTCTTTAAGTGATATGGGATCACTAGAAAGATGGTAGGCATGTGTTCCTCCAAGGGAGAGATTGTAAGATCTCATTGGGATATGAGACATTCATACCCTTGGGGAGGACCTTTTTGATGTAATGTCAAAAAGGGAGAGAAGTTACCAAGTTACCAATTAGGGTTCGTTGGAATTCTCATTGGGATATGAGAATTGCCAATATGGGAGAATTGGTAGACTTGAGATGGTAGTTTTGTCAATCATCAAAAAGGGGGAGATTGTTGGTGCAATCGGCCCAGGTTGACTCGAGTTTGACTCGAGCAGTACCTTAATGATATTTTGATGATAGACAAAACTCATGACATGGGATTGTCATGGGAAAGTCCAACATGGGGTTGGCATGGAAAATCCAAGCATGGAGCTTGGTGTGGAAGTCCAAGGGGGAAGCCTTGGCATGGGAAAGTCCAAAGCATTGCGAAGTCGTGCGCTTGGTGACATGGGAAATCCAAAGCATTGCGCCGTCGCGCTTGGTGCTTGTGAGAAATGCATTGCGGTCGTCGCGCTTGGTGCATTTGGGAAGTCTTGAGGACTTGGCAAGTTCACTAGGCTCGGGTCCTGGAGTCGGTGAAGGATGGCATTGCGAAGCCGTGCGCTTGGTGCATCCGAGGGACCGTCGGACGGGGAGCGAATGGAGTGAGCCCAAAGGGAAGCATACTTCTAGGGCATGAGACGCGAAGGATGGCGTTGCAAGCCGTGATGCGCGCATCAGGGACGAGGCCGAGGGAAGTGAGATTCGGTGGGGAACTCCATGTGGGATATGGTGGACTTGGCCAAGGGGCTAAGATCGAGTGTGAGGCTCAAACATCGTTATGTTTGAGGTTTTAGCGACATCGGTCGGTGACATAGGTGATCGTCTAGGTCGTATGGGTTCAACGGTTCGACCGAACGTCTGGTGATCGATCACCGATCGAGGGAGGGCAATGATCGGGAGGATCGATCGGCTAGGGATGGCTCGTGATCGATGACACTGCAGCACGCAGAATGGAGTCGAGCTTCGCGATACTCGGTGATGGATGATCGATCATTGGGTGCCATCGATCGGTGATGGGTGATCCGTTGGAACTTAACCAACGTGGATTGGGCTGTTGTGAGACAACGACTACGGGACCAGTCGACTGATGGTCACGATCAGTCGACTGATGGGCGCGAAAACAGCTTGATGCAGGTTATAAATGGAGCTCGAGTTGGAGGATTTCGCCAAGGCTTTTGAGGTGACTTTGGAGGGGAATTGCTGTTGCATTCCAGACCTTCAAGAGCAAGCAAAAGCAAGCAACAAGAAAGCGATCAAAGCAATTGTGTAAAAGTTTTCTTTTGTATTGTCTTTATATTTCTTGTTGTATTTCATATTACTTGTTGTAATAACTTGTGAGAGGTTTCTCCACCTCCGACGTGTAGTCGAGAAGGAGTTTAGTTAGTGTCGTGCGCATAACTAGAGCTCGAGGAGCTCACCCGTGGAGTAGGAACCATTTGGTTCCGAACCACGTATATACTTGCGTATTGTGTGTGCTTGTATTGTTGTTAGTATTATTGTTATTTCTATTGTTTCCGCTGCGCTAATGACAATCGTAGACAAGCAACGCAACGAGAACGAGCGAATTACGACATCCAACGAACGAGGGCTATTCACCCCCCTCTAGCCGGCCAACTGATCCGTCCCAACAATCTTTACCATGGTCGAGTTAACTACTCATCCAATCATGGTTGGCACATTCTAATCCATTTAACATGAATCAATCACGCTCTTTGGAACCTAAAATCTATTTGAGCTCATTGAATTAACTAGGTATTCCTTAGGGATAACCTCCCTAGATACCTTCCTAATGACCTTTCTAGGCTTATTAGCCTTGGTCATTTTGGTCTTGCCTAGGTTAACCTTAAGGATTGCCTCCCTAACAACCTTCTTAGCGGCCACCCTAGGTTTCTTCAAAACCTTGGCCATGAGGCACAAACCTTGGTCAACTCTAGGGATGATTTCCCCATTGACCTTGGTCTTCCTAGACCTAGTTAGTGTTCCATAGTCAAATGGAACACTATGATAAGTCACCTTGGACTTAGGTTTGTGACCCAAACCATTCTTGCCCTTGGTTGACTTTTGACTCTTAGGTCCTAGATGTTGACTTTGACTTCTTGACCTAGGAGTTTGACCATTAGACCCTTTAAAATGATTTTGCATAGTGTTGAGGGTCTTCTCAAGTTTTTCAAGCCTTGACCTCAAGGCTTGGTTTTCTAATTCTAATTGCCCAATTTTAGAACTTTGATTTAAATCTTGGGCATTGGACTTCCTTGGCATACGCCTAGTCCATTTTGGATTAACACCTAGATGTTCTTGTATTTTCTTAATAGATTCCCTAGGTATGATTTTTCTAGGGACATTAGTCCCAAATTTCTCCTTATTACTAAAATGGACACTTTTAGATCCTAATAAAAAATATTTATTCCTATTAGCATGCTTTTCATAAATTGCAGGAGAATTTAAATTCCTAGCATGCTTTTTAACATTTAAATTAGAAGATGCACTACTAAAATGTACCTTAGGGTTAACCTTAGCTCCCCCTACTTGTGATGCTTCTTCTTGGGTCTTTTTCCTCCCCCTAGAGCATTGACTTCTATAATGCCCCTTTTGATGGCACTTGAAGCATATAATATGCTCCTTGCTCTTTTGACTTGGGGAACCGGCATCCTTTGACTTTTGTTGACTTTTGGGCGCCGGAGAAGCTTTCCTAACCTTCTTTGGGCATTTGCTCTTGTAATGCCCATACTCCCTACACTCAAAGCACATTATATGATTTTTATTTGAAGATAAAGTGTTTGAGTTACCTAGGGTGGTGGTAGGTGCCGGAGTTGAATTTTGAGCTTCCTCATCTTGATCGGATGTTGAAGGCTCTTCTTGAGGTTGCTCCGGTGTAGAGGATGGTCTCTCCTCCTCAATCCTAGAAGTAGATGCTTCTTCCACCTCTTCTACTTCTTCTTTCTCCGATTCGGAAGTTGACTCCATCTCAACTTCTGATTCCTCACTTTCACTTGAGGATGAACTCTCCTCATGGAGTCTTGCCAATTTTCTCCATAGCTCCTTGGCATACATGTAATCCCCTAGCTTGCACAAAACATCATTAGGGATTAAATCTTCCAAAAGTTTCGTTACCTTAACTTCGGTCTTGAGCTTTTGGCGTTGATCTTGGGTCCACTTTTTCAATTTTAGGATATTCCCCTTCTTATCCATAGGGGGTTCAAGGCCTTCAACGAGGATGAACCAATCCTCTATGTTTATCATCAAGAATGTTTCCATTCTTGCTCTCCACGCCGAAAAATCTTCTGGATCATATGGAGGTGGAGTATTGATATCTCATCCAAGCTTGTCTTGGAATTCCATCTTCACCCTCTAGCCTTTTGGTCCGTAGAAGAGCCCCGGGCTCTGATACCACTTGTTAGGAATATTGTAACGGCTAGAGGGGGTGAATAGCGTCAATGTAATTCTTTCGCGTTTGTTTCTACAATTTCGGTAGCGCAGTGGAAATAGAAAAGTAATAACAATAACGAAATGCACAACACGCTAACACAACGGTATAACGTGGTTCAGAACCGCACGGTTCCTACTCCACGGATCGAGCTCTACGAGCTCTAGTGATGCACATGCAACCACTAATAAACACTCCTTCTTGGAACAATCCGGAGGCGGAGAAATCTCGTACAATAATGATTACAACACTAAACAATTAGATACAAGCAAATACAATATGAAATACAAATGCAAGTAAAGGAAAAAACACTTTACAAGAGCTTTGGATTGCTTGATCTTTGATTGCCTTGAACTAGCTTTGAAGGACTGGAAAGCACCAACTTCCCCCTTCAATTTTGCCCAAGAAAATCGCTATCTTTTCCTCCATCACGAGCTCCTTATATAGCTTCAACTATCTTGGAAAAGGTGATCGACCGATCGGGA
The DNA here is from genome assembly GCA_025175895.1 of Wurfbainia villosa. Classification (NCBI taxonomy): domain Eukaryota; kingdom Viridiplantae; phylum Streptophyta; class Magnoliopsida; order Zingiberales; family Zingiberaceae; genus Wurfbainia; species Wurfbainia villosa. The sequence goes on along the minus strand of CM046001.1, from coordinate 80,379,155 downwards.
CCATCGATCTGATCGTGAGACAACGGTGTAATCCACGTTGGAAAAATCCAACGCTAGGACATCAGTCTACTGATCATGACCATCAGTCGTCTGATGAGCCATCACTCGACTGCTCGTCTCAGCAGTCGAGTGAGACTCCATTCTGTGACCGAAAATCCGAGCATCACGATCACATGATCGATCGATCGCCATCACCGATCGCCTAACAATGATTGATCGCTAGGCTACTTCGCATGTCAAACCCTAGTTGACTTGGTCCAGTCGACTGCCACATGGCATCAGTCGACTGACACACCTCAACCATGAGGTTTTAACCCAAGTATGGTTCCCCCATATTTGCTAGACCACCCTTAGCCTAGACCTAAGCCTTCTAGCCACCTCCATCAGCCTCACGCCTCTCGGATCCCTCCAAGTCATCCATGACTTGTTCATCCATCGCGCTAGCCTTCAGGTGCTTCCATCGGCTATGTCATGCTAACGGTGTCTACACCGCCAAGGTACATTGGACTTACGCCGCCAAGACTCCGCTTGGACTTTACGCCACCAACCATTGGACTTATGCTGCCAAGACTCCCGCTTGGACTTTATGCTGCCAATATCAAACCCTTGGACTTCTCAAATGCCAAGGCTCAAGCTTGGACTTTCCCTTGCCAACCCATGTTGGACTTTCCATGCCAAGACCATGCTTGGACTTTCCATGCCAAGACCCATGCTTGGACTTCCCTTGCCAACCCATGTTGGACTTCTCAAATGCCAAGACCATGCTTGGACTTTTCATGTGCCAAGTGTCCCACTTGGACTTTCCATGCCAAGTACTCAAGACTTGGACTTTACCAAATGACAATTACATTGTCATATATTTTTGTCGAAACATCAAAACATCACTCAAGTCAAACTCGAGTCCTGGTCAATCGTGACCTGGGCCGATTGCACCAACAGGTTACAGTGGAACAAGCTTTTAGTATCGGATGAAATACATTGGACGAGAGACGTTCTAGCTTAAGGCCGGAAAATTTAGAAGCGCAATGTTTACTCAATGATTGGTCAAAAGCTGCAAGTCGAACCTAACATATTAAAAGTGACGAAGAAGACCAATACGAAACAGAGGGAACATCCGGAACTACGACGATGGGAGGAAATACCGAATACGACTGAAATTTATTGAATATAATGAAAATTGAAATGTAATTGATTTTTTTTTATTGTAATAGGTTTTTTTATTTAAGTCCAAGATATTGAAATTTGAGATGTAATATATTTTTTTATTGAGATAATGAAATATTTGATAGAGTTTTTATAAGTTCAATTGTGCAATTTTTTTAATTATTTACATCATTCTTTTTTATTTATTTAACTAAGACGGTGATTAACCGGACCGGACTCGGACTCGGACGGACCAAACCGACTGCTCCATAACCGAATCAGAACCACCACGAGCGGGTTAAAGGTCGATATTTTAACCGGACGTGATTCGGACGGCCGGACCTGGACCGTGGTCAGGTCTAGATATGATTTGGAAAATATTGAAAAGGGTGAAAATTCATTGGATATAGATTAGGAGAGTTGTTAGGATAATGTACCAATTTTAAGGTGTAGGAAAGTTCAATGTTGAACTTTGAACCTTATCTTTGATGGTTTGGTATTTTTATAGGCTTAGGAACTCTCCAAGGACATTGTTGGTGCAATGGTCAAGGGAGAGCAAGCCTTTGTGGGAAGTTATCTATCATGGGATGATGGATGTGTTCTTTCTCATGAGAGGGGGAATTTTGGGAGAATGTGAGATGCCCAATTTGAAAATTGGGAGCGTTTTAAGATGGTCTCTCTTAAGTGATATGAGACTTATCACTAGGAAGATTGTAGGAATCCTAGATGTTTTTGGACCAAGGATGTGATTGTAAAATCTCATTGGGATATGAGACATTGACCTCCTTGGGGAGAACCTTTTTGATATATGTCAAAAAGGGGGAGAAAGTGAAACTACCAATTTGGGATAATTGGTAAGAAGATTTGAGTTAGGGTTTAGGCCTAACTCAAAGGTATTTGATTTTTGTCAAATATCAAAAAGGGGAAGATTGTTGGTGCATTCGGCCCAGGTCACGGTTGACCAGACTTGAGTTTGACTCGAGTAGTGTTTTGATGTTTGACATTGATATTTGACAATGTATTAGGGAGATTGTTAGTGAAATCGACCCAGGTCATGATTGACTGTTTGACGATGGTCTGTGTTAGTGCCTATAAGATCCACATATCTCCACAATGACATGATATTGTCCACTTTGGGCCTAAGCCCTCATGATTTTATTTTTGGACTTTACCCAAAAGGCTTTATACCAATGGAGATATCTTTTCATCTTATAAGTACATGATCTTTTCCATGTCTTACCAATGTGAGACTTTGATTGTATTCTCAATAATTCAATAATCCCCCCTCAAACGAAGGACCACATTAACCCCCCTCAAGCTTATCCGTCCTCGAAGGACATCCTCTGCTTGATGTCCGATTCTCAACCCACCAGGACTTCCTGCCAACTATTGTTAGGACCTGTGCGCCTGCTAGAGGGGGGGTGAATAGCGTCGTGCTAAGCGTGATGGAAATCGTTCGCGTGTCGTCTCTACAAATTTCGTTAGCGCAGCGGAATATAGATAATAATGACAATAACGAAATAGACAATCACACACGAACACGAGTATGTAACGTGGTTCGGAACCGCACGGTTCCTACTCCACGGGTCGGGCTCAAACGAGCCCTAGCGATGTCAATCACACACCACTAATAAACACTCCTTCTCGGAATAATCCGGAGGCGGAGAAACCTCGTACAAACTACTCTTACAACAATAAGAGATGAATACAAGCAATATACAATAATGAAATACAATGCAAGTAAAGAAAACTACTTTACTAGAGCACTTTGGTTGCTTGATCTTTGGTTGCTTGATCTTTGGTTGCCTTTGACTAGCCTTGAAGGACTGGAAGAGCACCAACAATTCCCCTTCAAATCGCCCAAGAAAAACCTCTGTTTGAGCCTTCCACGAACAGCTACTTTTATCCTCCATCGGGCTGGATTTCCGCCTGACAGTCGACTGTCATAAGTCACCAGTCGACTGACAACAATGTAGCTGTGAGACAACGGCTCAATCCACGTTGGACAAGTTCCAACGGTACTCTCACCAGTCGACTGCCAACATTGGCGATCGCTAACGCCTATAGTCATCGCGATCGGTCTACGAGCGTGTATAGCAACTTGACCGCGGCGTCATTGCCGTCGATATCGATCATTGCTTCCAATGAGCGATCATGCCAGAGCACTTTCATCTCTTAAATGACAGTCGAACTTAAGTCGACTCATGACAGTCGAACCGGCCATAATGCCAGTCGACTGCCAACCTCAAAAATGAGGTTTTAACCCAAGTATAATTCCCCCATACTTGCTAGACCACCCTTAGCCTAGACCTAAACCTTCTAGCCACCTCCATCAGCCTTACGCCTCTCGGATCCCTCCAAGTCATCCATGACTTGTTCATCCATCGCGCTAGCCTTCAGGTGCTTCCATCAGTTATGTCATGCTAACGGTGTATACACCGCCAAGGCACATTGGACTTACGCCGCCAAGACTCCGCTTGGACTTTACGCCACCAATGTCAAATCCCTTGGACTTCTCACATGCCAAGACTCAAGCTTGGACTTTCCCTTGTCAACCCATGTTGGACTTTCCATGCCAAGACCCATGCTTGGACTTTCCCTTGCCAACCTATGTTGGACTTTCCATGCCAAGGCCTATGCTTGGACTTTCCTTGTGCAAAGTACTCAAGACTTGGACTTTCCCTTCCATAATCACATGGTCAATCCCTAGTCAACCATCAAAGACTCTCTCGAGTCTGGTCAATTATAACCTGGGTCGATTGTATAAATAATCTCCCCAAAACATTAACCGACATCAATGTCAAACATACTATGTCAAACATCAAAACATCACTCGAGTCAAACTCGAGTCTGGTCAATCGTGACCTAGGCCGATTGCACCAACAACTATCCGTCCTCAGGCCAGGTTGGACTTCCCGCGGTTGTCCAACCCTTACGGCCCAATCAACTTTACGCGGTTGTTCGGTCCTCCCGACCCAACTGGACTTCCTGCCTAGTGTATGGTTCTCTTGATCTGGACATGGGAGCTCAACTTCCTTCGTTCGAGGTTCATGGCTTGACATGGACTATGACTCTGATACCAATTGTTAGTGCCTATAAGATCCACATATCTCTATAATGACATGATATTGTCCACTTTGAGTTTAATCCCTCATGGTTTTGTTTTTGAGCTTTACCCAAAAGGCCTCATACCAATGGAGATATCTTTTTATCTTATAAGCACATGATCTTTTCCATGTCTTACCAATATGGAACTTTGATTGTATTATCAATACTTCAATAATTTGACTATATGATTGACTTGGGGTTGACCATATGATGGAGAAGTCCAAGTGGAACACTTGGCAATGGGAAAGTCCAAGTCTTGAGTAATTGGCATAGAAAGTCCAAGCATGGATCTTAGTAAGGGAAAGTCCAAGCTGTTGGTGCAGTGGGCACCAAAGTCGAACCGGTATTTTGATTATGGCAAAAGGCTCAATAGTTAAGGGTATATTTGTTATCTTACGAGCTCAATTAAGTGTGCAGAAATGCTAAAGTTGAGCGGAAGGTCTGCGACACCCGGTGGGAACCGAGGTGGTCGGGCAACGCCAGAGGGATTTCGGAGGAAGCCGAGGTACTCGGGTGAAGACCGGAAGCGAGGCTACAAGGTAAGCTCGTGTGAAAGCGAAGCAAGGACGTTAAGCGTAGATCCGACCCAATACCTCCAATGGAAGGTCTAGGTCGAGATCAGTTGGTTAGAACCATCGTACTTTATATTTTAAGCTAACTTGTACTGCAGTCCAAAACCCTTTGACCAGTCGTCTACTACAGTCAACTGCTGGTCTAGTTCCAGCCTCGAGAAGAGCTCGAATTTCAAGGGGGTGAATTTGGACTTGACTCGTGTTTTGGTACAAAGGGTGATGTGGCATCAAGGTGGACATCCAAACCATCACCAAGCTTGGACCCCCAAAATTAGGTGATGTGGCATCAAGGTGGACATCCAAAACCATCATCAAGTTGGACGCCCAAAATGAGGTGAGTTGGCACAAGATGGTTGGCAAACCACCATCAAGCTTGGACGCCCAAAATGAGGAGAGTTGGCACAAGATGGTTGGCTCCCATGATGTGGCACAAGTTGGATGGCTCCAACAAGTTGGCGTGAAGGCCTCCTTGAGGTGGCACAAGGTGGTTGGATGAGCACCTCATCCTTGAGTTGTGGCACAAGGTGGTTGGATGAAGCACCTCATCCTTGAGTTGGCGCAAAGGATGTGGATGAGCAAGACTTGGGGGATAAGAACCTCACCTTGGACACTACCTATGTCTAAATTCATAGATCAATATCCATAAATAGACATGTTCACGCCAAGCAAAAAATATAAGAAATCAAGAGCTCTCAACACGCTGGCCGTAACGCCGCTTACTACTACTCACATTTGCTACGATTTAAGTCACGATACAACGAAAGCTACATCTTCTACTTATAAGAGTTGTCGGTATATTTATTTAAGTTCTACTTCTTTAAATTGTCTTTGTGCTTTAATCGTAACAAGGAAAGGGGAGTGTCCTTTGCCTTGATTTCTTTTGTGATCGCTGTCTACTTCCAACGAGGAGGAGTGGTTTTAGTGAATTGCTCTCCGACGTGATCAAGGATCACTAGGCCGTGGATTAGCAATCGAAAGATTGTGAACCACGAAAAATATCTTGTCTACTTTATATTTCACTGTGCACTCTCTACTTGCTTTTACTTATTGCAAAAGTTTTTTAACGATTAATCAGACGCTTATTCACCCCCTCTAGCTTACACTTTCGATCCAACAATTGGTATCAGAGTCGGGCGCTAAGATTCGTGAAACCACCAATCTAGCTTTGTTTTTCTTTTTCACAGATTTTTATTTATTTATTTCTGTTTTCGTATAATTATTTCACTTGCTTATCTTCTCCTACATATAGAATTGCATTAGAGGCTTTAGGATCCGGATAAGGTTGTCCTTCGGTTAGATCCCGAAGTAAGGTTGTCCTCCGAACTTCAACGAACATTCGTGATTTGATTGTTTATTTCTTTTGCAAGTTCATCCTTGATAGCACATGCAACTGAACTCAAGACTACTAATCCAAGACGAAAGTCTTGGAATATTCTTTTCGTGTGTGTTTTGCAAGATTCTTTTCGTCGTTCTTCTTCTTGTTTTTAAATGGCCCATCTCGAAGGGTTTAGCACCGCCTGACCCCCGTTTTACAACGGTAATGACTTTCGTTATTGGAAGGGTCGGATGGAATGCTTTCTTAAAACCCAAATCGAGATGTGGATCGTAATCCAAACCGGTTTCACACTTCCTATTAATGAAGATGGTGAATCTTTGGGTTACGATCAATGGTCAAATTCCATGAAAAACAAGGAGAACCCGATGCCACGGCAACTCAACTCTTGCAATGTGGGTTGTCCAAGGAAGAGCTCAACCGCGTCGGCCCATTCATTAGTGCAAAGGACTTATGGACCAAGCTAGTGGAACTACACGAAGGCACCGACGACACGAAGGTATGTAAAAGAGATTTACTTTTAAATAAATTGTATAACTTGAAAATGCAGGAAAACGAGACCGCAACTCAACTACATGCTCGTATCCAAGACATCGTCAACCAACTCCATGCCATCGGACAAAAGGTCGAGAATCGCGACCTTATCGTATTCTCTTAACTCGCTTTCCTAGGACCACCTTGTGGGCATCCATGGTCGATGCCTACAAGGTCTCCAAGGACCTTTCTAAAATTAGGTTAGACGAATTGTTTGAACTTGAATTACATGAGCAAACTAACGTGGTCCGTGCCGAGAAGAGTATTGCGTTAGTTGCGAGGTTCCAAGAAGAAGAAGCCCGCAAGCAAGCCACCCCCAAGGAAGAAGACGAGTCCGAATCGGAAGTAGACTCGAAATAGAATCCGAACTAGTCAATCTAGTTTGGAAGATGATCAAGAGACGAAACGACCAACAACTCAAGGTAAGCCTAAACCTAATTCAAATACTTCTAATTTTAGATGCTATGAGTGCAGGTTCGGCCACATCAAGTCCGAGTGCCCAAAGCTAAAGAATAACGCATCAAAGACCAAGAAAGCGCTAAACGCTACTTGGGAGGAGTTGTCGGAGGAAGAAGAATATCCAAGCTCTAATGGCCAAGCCGACCGAGCACGACTCAAACCGAAGAAGAGTCCGAGTCCGAATCCGGCGATGAGCTTCCATTCAAGACAAGCCACGAATCCGTATCCGGTTCAAAAGAATCATTAAGGGTAAGTCGGTCGTTACTTAATACTTTGTATGGTGCAATTAAATTTTTAAATAAGAAACTAGCTAAGTCCGAGTCCAAGGTCGAGACCCTAATTTAGGAGGTTAACCTCCTCAAACATGAGGTCTCCCTAACCTCTTCGACTACTCGTATTCAAGAGGAGGACTCAACTCAAGTTGAAAAGCTTGAAGTTGAGAACTCGCTTTTGAAAACACAAGTCGAAGACCTTAGGAACACGTTGGAAAGGTTCACTTTGGGATCCAAGGGACTTGACCTCTTACTTGGATCACAAAGGGCCGTGTACAACAAGGCCGGACTCGGGTTTAACTCAAATACAACCAATAAGTCATATATGTCTATAGTAAACCAACATAAGAAAAATGTCCAAGCATGGGTCCCTAAGATCACTTTGATTTCAACTTTAGGATCTAACATGTATTGGGTTCCCAAGGACCAAATTCACTATGTGAATAGACCCACTCGATTCAATGGTCCAGGGGGAGCCAATACAAAATGTATTTTTGTTAAGTCTTAGAAATTGCATGCTTAGTTTTTCCTTTATTTTTAGAATGGTTAGATAGGACTCATAATCAACTAAAATCCTACGAAAAGATTGAGCCTCGGGGAGCCTCTTTTCAAAAATAACTAGTTAGACCAAGATGTAGTCTCAAGTAAGTCGAGTTATCAATTTCTTGAAATTAGCTTTGTCTAAGGAAGTGGTCGTTGTTCCGATCAAAGAAGGCCTCGGTGCCTCGCCACGACCTGGAAGCTAATCTCTTGAAAAGATTACTTGATGAGCTTAGACTAAATCCGAATCTAACCTAATGTTGGTTAATTTAAATTCATTAAAATTAATCAAGTAAAATTGAAAGTCATCTCACAATAACACATAGGAATAACATGTTTTGATCATGTAGATATTGGTGAGATGATTTAGGTTTAAAACTTACAAACAACCCTTTAGTAATTCCAATATCCGATCCAACTACCTTATATGTAGGATCAATGGATGTTGGATGCTGGTTGCTCCGACACATGACCGGGATCAACTCGATTTTCGGTTACGATTCAAACGACAAGGATCGGTAGCCTTCTGAATAACGCAAGCTCAAAATCATCGAATCGTGATATTGAGCTCAACTCTAACTTTACAATTCAAAATGTCTTATTAGTAGAAAACTTTCAATATAATTTACTTAGTGTAAGCCAATTGTGTGATAACAATTATAAGGTCATATTTCTAGAAAATGAATGCGTAATCAAGATAAATGCAACATCTAAAATAATACTTAAAGGAACTAGGAATAGCAACATCTACACAATAAATTTACCCAACTCCTCAACCAAGTGTCTTATGACACAAAGAAGAGGAATCTTGGTTATGGCAATCAAGACTCTGGACACTGCACTCCAAGACTCGCCCACAAGATGAGTCGAGTGGCTGGTTATAGGTTTGACTAAACTAAACAACTTGGATAATAAAATATGTAATACTTGTCAACAAGGTAAACAATCTAGGACACAACATCAATTAACTAATCAAGAACGAACCAAAAGTGTTCTTGAGCTCCTACACATGGATCTATTTGATTCACATGGAGCTAAGTCACTCAATGGTAGTCAATTTTGCTTAGTCATAATTGGCGACTATTCTAGATTTACTTGGGTTAGGTTTATCAAACATAAAAATGATACCCTAGACCAACTAATCAATCTTTGTAGGTTAATCGAAAATCAAAAGAACCTTAAGATTAAAAGACTTAGAAGCGTTTATCATGGTGGTGAATTCGAAAACCACAGTTTACTGATTTACGTAACCTAAAGCGGATACCACCATGAGTTTTCATGTCCTAGAACCCCACAATAAAATGGGTTAGTCGAGCGGAAAAATAGAACCCTACAAGAAGCCGCTAGGACAATGTTAAACGAGTATAACCTACCCGATAGATTTTGGCGAGGCCGTTAGTACGGCTTGCTATGTCCAAAATAGGATCCTTATGGTAAAGAGGCACCAAAAGTCCTCAGACGAGATTTATCACGATAAAATACCGAACATCAAATACTTTAGGTATTTGGATGCAAGGTACATATCTTAAACACTAAGGATTACCTAGGGAAATTCAAATCCAAAACCTCATGAACCTTTCTAGGATACTCAACCACCAAGAGAGCTTATAGGGTATACAATCATGACACTCTTAGAGTCGAAGAAACCATTAATATAGTTTTCGACGAAGGACATGAACCCGCTCAATCCTTAACAAACCAACTAGCAAATCAACTTATAGCAAACCCGACTGATCTTGAACTTGAATCAACCCAAGTCATCCTATCGACCAAGTGATAGATGACCCTAACCCAAGTCATCCTATCAATCAAGTTATAGGTGATCCAAATTTAGGGTTCGAACTAGAGCTTCATCGAAACATTAGTCAAATCTCGTTAATTTCCAAAATCGAACCCAAAACTATTGAACAAGCACTTCTTGATCCCGATGGATTATTGCTATGCAAGAAGAGCTAGCTCAATTCACTAGAAATGAAGTCCGGGAATTAGTACCACCACCTAAAGAAAAATCAATTATTGGAACAAGGTGGGTATTTCAAATAAACTTGATGATAAAGGTGAAGTAGTTAGAAATAAAGCTAGGTTAGTCGCAAAAAGGGTTTAGTCAAGTCGAAGGTTTAGATTACGATGAGACCTACGCCTGTAGCAAGACTAGAGTCCATCCGAATGTTGTTAGCATATGCCGCACATCGAGGTTTTAAATTGTTTCAAATGGATGTCAAGTCAGCATTTTTGAATGGATACATTAAGGAAGAAGTTTACGCTACCAACCTCCGGATTCAAAATCTAGATAAACTGACCATGTCCTTAGACTTAAGAAAGCCCTATATGGACTCAAACAAGCCCCAAGAGCTTGAGTACGAAGGCTTCGATCTATCTTAAGTCCAAAGGATTCAACCAAGGTTTAGTCGACCCAACCTTATTCGTAAAAACCGTAGGAAAAGAAATCTTTATAGCCCAAATCTATGTAGATGATATAATTTTTGGAACTACCAACTCGATCCTGCTAAACTAATTCATCTCACTTATGGAAAGTGAATTTGAAATGAATTTAGTAGGAGAGTTAAGTTTCTTCTTAGGTTTACAAATTAAACAAACTAAAGATGGAATATATTTACATCAACAAAAATATACTAAGGACTTAATAAATCGATTTGGAATGCAAGATGCTAAAATAATTAATACACCTATAGCAACTAATGTTAATATAAACGAAGATGTAGAAGGAAAACCCGTTGACCTAAAATACTATAGGAGCGCAATAGGAAGTCTCCTATACTTAACCATGAGCCGAATTCCGACATTTTATTCATGGTAAGTATGTGCGCAAGGTTACAAACCTGTGCCAAGGAGTCTCACCTAACCCTAGTCAAGCGTATCCTTAGATATCTAAAGGGCACGCTAAACGTAGGTATTTGGTACCCTAGATCTACCGAGTTTAATCTAATCGGCTACTCCGACTCCGACTATGCCGGTAGTAAACTCGATAGAAAGAGCACGAGTGGTTGTTGTCAAATCCTCGGCTCGAGTCTAGTAAGTTGGTGCAGTAGGAAGCAGCATTGCGTTGCCTTATCTACCACCGAAGCCGAATACGTTGCGATGGGTGAGTGTGTCTCTCAGCTCCTGTGGATGAAGCACACTCTCCAAGACTTTAGCTTAATCTTTAACAACTTTAAAACCTACATAGATAACATTAGTTCAATTAACTTAACTAAAAATCCAATATGTCATTCTAGGACAAAACATATAGAAGTTAAACACCACTTCATTAGGGAACATGTAACTAATGGAACTATACAACTAGAGTATGTTGAGTCCAAATCAAACCTAGCGGACATCTTCACCAAACCACTACCCAAGAATTTAGTTTATTAAGACGAAAGTTAGGTATGTGCGTAATAGAGTAGGATTTAAATTTCTCTATATATGTACTCTATTTTTGCTTCTTTTTATGAAATTAGCCTAAGTCTTACCTTAGAAATCATATACCTATAGATTTAAGGAGCCAACACATCTCACAACACATAGGACTAATGTGTTTGTGTACTTAGCCAATGAGGCGGCGTGAGATGTTAGGACCTTACTCAGTTCGATGTAGATTCGGCATCGATATGAACCATGGAGTATAATTATTTAAAATTAATCAACTCCTTCAAGACTTATTGATCATTCTATATCAATCAAGTCCAACCGGAGTTGTACATTTTAGATGAACATATTTTCAAGCTTATTATTATTTTAAAAAATATATATATATATATATATATATATATATATTGGGAACTTGCTTGGACTTACAAACCCTAAAATATATTTACAAACTTTTTGAGTTAAGGCAAAAGGGGGAGAAAGTCACAAAAGTAACCAAAATTAACCAAAATTAAAGTGGAAGAAAGTAAACAAAATTATTACCTTTTATATTAAGTAATTCCGATTACTTAAGCAACTATTAAGGGGGAGTAAAAATTATTTTTCAAGAACTCACCTTCGGTCAAGGGGGAGGTTACCTCAAAGGGGAGAACTTGAAACAATAATATTTCTCATTCATATTTAATCATTATGCTAGCTCATTCATATTTAATCTTTATGCTAGCTCATTCATGCTTAATCATTATGCTAGCTTAATTTTTCCTTAACTTTTGTGTCGGTTTGCCATGAATCAAAAAGGGGGAGATTGTTGGTGCAGTGGGCACCAAAGTCGAACCGGTATTTTGATTATGGCAAAAGGCTCAATAGTTAAGGGTATATTTGTTATCTTACGAGCTCAATTAAGTGTGCAGAAATGCTAAAGTTGAGCGGAAGGTCTGCGACACCCGGTGGGAACCGAGGTGGTCGGGCAACGCCAGAGGGATTTCGGAGGAAGCCGAGGTACTCGGGTGAAGACCGGAAGCGAGGCTACAAGGTAAGCTCGTGTGAAAGCGAAGCAAGGACGTTAAGCGTAGATCCGACCCAATACCTCCAATGGAAGGTCTAGCTGGTTAGAACCATCGTACTTTATATTTTAAGCTAACTTGCAATCTGCAGTCAAAACCCTTTGACCGTTTACTACAATCAATCACTGGTCTAGTTCCAAATCGAGAAGAGCTCGAATTTCAAGGGGTGAATTTGGACTTGACTCGTGTTTTGGTACAAAGGGTGATGTGGCATCAAGGTGGACATCCAAACCATCACCAAGCTTGGACCCCAAAAATTAGGTGATGTGGCATCAAGGTGGACATCCAAAACCATCATCAAGTTGGACGCCCAAAATGAGGTGAGTTGGCACAAGATGGTTGGCAAACCACCATCAAGCTTGGACGCCCAAAATGAGGAGAGTTGGCACAAGATGGTTGGCTCCCATGATGTGGCACAAGTTGGATGGCTCCAACAAGTTGGCGTGAAGGCCTCCTTGAGGTGGCACAAGGTGGTTGGATGAGCACCTCATCCTTGAGTTGTGGCACAAGGTGGTTGGATGAAGCACCTCATCCTTGAGTTGGCGCAAAGGATGTGGATGAGCAAGACTTGGGTGATAAGAACCTCACCTTGGACACTACCTATGTCTAAATTCATAGATCAATATCCATAAATAGACATGTTCACGCCAAGCAAAAATATAAGAAATCAAGAGCTCTCAACACGCCGTCGTAACGCCGCTACTACTACTCACATTTGCTACGACGAAGTGCCGCCGACAACGAAAGCTACATCTTCTACTTATAAGAGTTGTCGGTATATTTATTTAAGTTCTACTTCTTTAAATTGTCTTTGTGCTTTAATCGTAACAAGGAAAGGGGGAGTGTCCCTTTGCCTTGATTTCTTTTTGTGATCGTTGCTCCTACTTCCAACGAGGAGGAGTGGTTTTAGTGAATTGCCCTCCGTACGTGATCAAGGATCACTAGGGCCGTGGATTAGCAATCGAAAGATTGTGAACCACGTAAAAATATCTTGTCTACTTTATATTTCCGCTGTGCACTCTCTACTTGCTTTTTACTTATTGCAAAAGTTTTTTTTAACGACACCGTATCGCTATTCACCCCCCCCCCTCTAGCGACACTTTCGATCCAACACAAGCTTGAGTCTTGACATTTGGAAAGTCCAACATTGGGTTGGCATGGAAAGTCCAAGGGTGTAGTCTTGACCACGTAAGTCCAAGGGTGTAGTTTTGGCGGTGAAAGTCCAAGTTATGGGTACTTGACATTTGGGAAGTCCAAGGGTTGATATTGACAGCGTAAAGTCCAAGGGGGGAGTCTTGGCAATATAAGTCAAATGGTTGGCGGTGTAAAGTCCAAGCGGGAGTCTTGACAGCGTAAGCCCAATGTGTCTTGGCGGTGTAGACCATATTAGCATAACAATAGCTGATGGAAGCACCTGAAGGCTAGCGTATAGATGAATAAGTCATGGATGACTTGGAGAGATCCGATAGGCGTGAGGTTGACAGAGGTGGCTAGAAGGCTTAGGTCTAGGCCAAGGGTGGTCTAGCAAGTATAATGTCATCATACTTGAGGTAAAATCTCATGTTTGAGGTGTATCAATCGACTAGGATTATGATCAGTCGACTGGTGTTCGATTGCAAGAAATGGCCTAGCAGTCGACTGCTAGCATTGGGCAGTCGACTGATGGCCTTAGCAGTCAATTGATCTGGAGATCAGTCGACTGATGGTCGAGTGTTCGGGAACAAAATATTTCCGAGTCAACTGTCAGGGTTTGACAGTCGAGTGATGACTCGATCAGTCGACTGATGGGTATGATTAGTCGACTGATGGCTTATCCATTGGAACTTATCGAATGTGGCTCGGGTCATTGTGAGACAATGGCTACAGGATCAGTCGACTGATGGTCTCGATCAGTCGACTGATACGCGAAATCTATCCCGAGTTGTAGGTTTAAAAGGAGCACGAAGGAAGGGATTTAGCAGCGATTTTCTTGGGCAATTTGGAGCGATTTGCTGGTGCAAATCAGGGTATTTAAGGCTAGTCTAAGGCAATCAACAAGCAAGCTTTCAAAAGATTTTTATAAAGTGTTCTTTGCATTCTTTTATTGTATTTACTTGTATTTGCTTGTATTTCATTCTTATTGTTGTAAGAGCCATTGTAAGAGGTTTTCGCTATCTCTGAATTGTTCCGAGAAGGAGTTATTGATTAGTGGTGGTATTTGCATCGCTAGGGCTCGTTCGAGTCCAATCTGTGGAGTAGGAACCGTATGATTCTGAACTACGTTATATTATCGTGTTGTGCTCTTGTTGTATTTACTTTATTATTGTATATTTCGCTTCGTATAACAAGTTTTGTAGCAAACACGAATGAATTCCGATCAAACGACGATGAATCGCTATTCACCCCCTCTAACGGGCGCACAGGTCCTAACAGTACCCTTATTACTTTCAGCTATTTCTTGAGGTCCTAATTCAGTGTTTGCTATTTTAGTCTGTTTATCGATGGCCCGGAAGATAAATTGAGGTCTAAGAGATAGGTTTAGGAAAGCAGCTGAGTTGTGGATTATAGATTCGAGTTTGGAAAAAGGAAGATTAATTAACAATACATAATTATCAAATATTCACCGACTAGTCTTTAATATTTATCCTGTAGAGATTAAACATATGAGTGAATATAAAATCGAGCAAGTTATGAGGATTACTTTTGATGAAGAAAGAAGTTTGATTGGATGTAATTAGTCCTTAATTTGGGGTGCGGCGAAATATTATATCTTATGATACAAAGATGATTACTCAATCATTCTAACAGGTACATTGAACAGTTTTTTTTACAGGTGTACTCGTAAGTTGTACGTTATCCAACTCTGTGTGAAAGTCTTGTAGGGTGATGTGATGGATCGCATGAGTTGTGATATAGTGACGAAGATGATATGCCTTGATATGCAAGTGGAACATGTTGGTTACTACCCACGTAGGGGCATTTAAGGCATGAGGATAATGGGGATAAATACTTCAAGGCAATCGGAAAGGATCGTTAATATGACAATTCCATATTTTTTTTTAAATATAGACGGTTGATGATTTAGGGAGAGCTTTTATCTTATTGAGTAAGACATAATAATTATCATCTGACATAACTAGGCTAAGATTGCGGCATTGTGAAATTGCGATGGTAGTTCATTTTACGTAACTATCATTCCGACTGCAAGGATTATGAAAAGTTTGTGATTGAAAATCACGGTTTATCTTTTTGACATCTCTATAGATATGATAATTTATGATTATGTATTTATATTTTTATAAGTTTACATTAATAAATCTAAGCAATTACAGTAAACACAATCGAAGGGAGCAGTCGCCACGGAATCATCACATCCAAGTTTGCGCTGCCGTTTTGTTCACCTCTCATTCCAGACCTCATAAAGATCTCTTCAATGCGGGCTACGACCTCAGACATAGACGGGCGGTGGTCGGGGACCTGTGCAGCGCAGTCGACGGCCAGCTGCATCAGCCGCATCATTGCTTCCTCAGCTTTTTCATCTCCCGACAGTTCGACGTCGAGCACTTCGGTTCCCCAGTTCACCACCGCCACAGATTGGGCCCATGTTGGGAGGTCGACGCCGTCGTCGCTGTGAGGCGTCTGAGTCGGAGATTTGGCAGTGAGTAGCTCCATAAGGAGAACGCCGAAACTGTAGACGTCCGCCTTCTGCGAGACCTTGCGCACGTCAGTGACCTCCGGCGCGCGGTAGCCGACAGAGCGTTGGTCGGGCATCGCTACGGAGCCTAGGCTGCTTATGCCGAAGTCGGAGACGCAAGCGTCGTAAGTTTTAGTGAGGATGATGTTGGATGATTTGATGTTGCCGTGGGAGAAGCCGGAGCCTTTCAGGTGGATGAACTCGATGCCGCGGGCTGCGCGGAGCCCAATCTCCAACCTTGTCTCCCAATCGAGAGGCGGGCGACAAGCCATTTTGTTTCCTACGACAAAAGAAGAGCAATCAGTCCCAACATTTCGCCAAACTGTTTATGGACGGCAAAGAGAACTTACCATGGAGAAGGGAGGAGAGGTTTCCGTTGGGTACGACTTCGTAGACCAAAAGCTTCTCGTCTTTGCTGTAGTAGTAGGCCTGGAGAGCGACAAGGTTGGGATGGTCCATGCCACCGATGGCATCCATTCTCTCGCGGAACTCCTTTTCCGAGAGACTGACGTCCCTGAGACGCTTAACCGCCACCACCATCCCCATCTCCAGCATCGCTTTGTATGTCGTGCCAGTCGTCCCTTTCCCAAGCACCTCCGCCGACGCTCGTAGCAAGTCCTCCAAGTCGTAGATCCTCTGAACCTTCCCGGTGAAAACCAGCTTCCGGCAGACCCCGCTTGCCCCTCCCGACACTGGCAAAGGCGAGGACGTCACTGACAACAGTTCCGTCTTCTTGTCTAGCGTGTTTCCCCTGCCCCTCAACGCCAGTTCCGCTTCCGGCTGCAACTTCCGAACCTCCTTTGGCATTGCCTCACCGTCTTCACGGGCCTGGAAGCAGAGGATCATGAGGAGAAGGAGGATTAAGAAGCCGACGGCCGCGCCAATCGCAAACCCGGATATTGCGCCAGCAGAGAGCTTCTTTTTGCCTCCGGGTTTATTAGAAATGTAGGTAGAGCCCAACGGTGAGAGCGCCGGCGCCATCGAGTTCGAGTGGTCGTTGCCAGGGCAGGCGGCAAGCGGTCCTCCGCAAAGGGAGTTACCAACGAAGGAACTAGCTGGAATTCCTCCGAGGCTCGACGGGATAGATCCGTTGAGATGGTTAAAGGACACATTAAAAAGGAAGAGGTTAGGGAACCGGAGATCAGGGATCTCGCCAGATAGCCGGTTGCGATCAAGAAGCAGCGAATAGAGGCTGGTAAGTTTGTTGAAATCCTGAGGTATTACGCCATGAAATAAGTTTCCCCCCAGGTTAAGGCGGACGAGCTGACGAAGAGCGAAGATGGGAGGAGGGATCTCGCCGGAGAAACGGTTGTTCTGGATATGAAGCACGCGGAGATTGACGAGGGCAGTGAAGTCTTGCGGGAGAGTTCCATAGAGAAGGTTGTAATGGAGGCTGAGGGCTGTGAGAGCTGTGAGATTACCCAGCGTTCCGTGTGGGATTCGGCCGAGGAGGTCAGCGCCGGGGAGGCGGAGCTCGGTGACGCGGTTATCCGAGCAGGTGACTCCGTCCCAGGTACACGGAGAGGGATCAGAAGTGTTCCACCGGTGGATGACACTGAAGACGGCAGCTCGGAAGGTTAGGAGTGCAGCACGGTCGGATGCGAGATCGCCCGGCGCTGCGACGCCGAACAACGATAATGAAAAGAAAAGGAAGATAAGAATTGACCTCATTGGCAGGCAAACAGGCGCCATTGATAACAATTCTGTGTGAAGAATGCTATGATTCCATCGAGAATGTCGTCGTCGTCGTCGTCGGCGTCGGCTTTTCTTCTTCTTCTTCTTCTCCAGCTCAAACAAGTAAGTAAATTGCTGTTCTCACCCCCTGACACCGCAACCCCCCCTCTTTCCTCTCTCTCCTCTATTCAAATGACAAGTTTATCCTTTTCTTTCTTTATTTTTTTATTTTATTATATATATAATTTTTATTTAGTTTTATTTTTTAAATTAATTCTGTTTATTATTTTTTCATTAACATTATATATTTTTTTAAATTTAATTTACTTTTTATTTAGTTTTATTTTTAAATTAATTTTTTTTAATATTTTTTAAAATTTTACCCTTTTTTTTTTGTTTATTTATTTTATTTTACTTATATATAGATTTTTTTAATTTTATTTAATTTTTATTTAGTTTTATTTTTTTTAATTAATTTTGTTTATTATTTTTTCATTAATACTATATATATATATTAATTTAATTTTTATTTAGTATTAATACTATATATTTTCAACACATGTCAAAATGAGAAGCTTCTGACATGTGTTATATATAAACAAAATTAATAATATATATTTATTAAGTAAAATCATTCATCCCTTTAAATTACCCTCCTCTAACTCTTGACACATGTCAAAATCTCTCATCATTTTAAATTACCCTCTTTCCAACTCTTGACACATGTCAAAATCTCTCATCACTTTAAATTACCCCCTTCCAACCCTTGACACATGTCAAAATCTCTCATCCATTTAAATTACCTCACTTCCAACTCTTGACACATGTCAGAACTCCCTACTCTATTTAAATTACCCCTCCTCCAATCCTTGACATATGTCAAAATACCCCTTTCCCTTTAAATTACTCACCCTTCAACTCTCACATGTCAACTTCCTCCTCTTAAATTACCCACCTTTCAATTCTAGCAATACGACTCTTAACACATGTAAAAATCTCTCCCTATAAATTCTCCTCTCACACTTCATTTTTAGTCACTCTTCAATCACACCTCCCTCCACTGCTATCTCGCTCTCATTCTCTCTTCCAAAACATAGTTATCTTCTTAGCCATTACTGTAATTCATGTAAGAAACTATGATGACTATTAGGGTTTATTTTGATAGTTTATTGAGAATAATGTTCTGGTGAAGAGTATCTCATACAATCGCGATTATACGATTACATTTACTACGGATGAGGTTAGTTATTATCATTGTTTTATATTCATATTATTTATTTTATAAGTAGAAAATTATATTAAGATTGGATAATGTTACACTTATACATCTTTGTTTTATTTTTTATATAGATAGAAAGATATTTAAATTAGGTAAAGATACAAAGTCTAGAATGGTATAGTTATTCGCTAATTTAAAAGGTGGCAAACTACCAAAGTGTCATCTTATGTGTGAAGAGGAATATAAACCGCCAATACTATATCTGAATGGACAAATCTTTAAAAAAATCTATAAAAAATGCAACTATGTGAGTCCCATTATACCAATACCTCGGATGGTGTGTGATGTGGTTGTTTGTGGTTTCATAATCATCAATTAGCGTATATATATTGGTCATGAGTACCCGAGTAGGTTAAAACCAATAGAGAAAGAATTTGTGCTCGATATGGCCAACACACACCTCGTGAAATTCTTAGTATTTTGAAGGAAAGAGATCCGTCAAAAGATCAGGCATTTACAATGCCATTTTCACAAATAAATCTATCTACTGGGGCCTAAATTATATTCTTGGTCTTGGACCAATTAATCAAGAAGAATACCTCCATAATTATCGTATCAAATCCATACACCAACAGATCTTTGTTTTGGGTTCATCCAAAAGTCTAGAGTTGTTTGTCAACTTTTAAATCTGTGATCATTGATGCCACATACAAGACCCATCTGATACACACTATGGAGGTTATGGGTATCTTCATCAATGCGAACTTACTCACTTATGTTCGTGTCTTAAAGAGGAAGCAACTGTCATTGGCATGAGATACCTTAAAGAAGTTTATGGTTGAATAGAAGGCATTGTTTCCATTGGTTTTTATTTCAGATCGGGATTTGGCGCTTATTAATGTCATTGAAACATGTTTTCCCAATGCACGTCACATTCTTTGTATTTGGCACATAAATCGGGTAATGAAAAGAAAATCGCCTCTGCGCTTTGACAACATTTTTATGCATCATGGCACTCACTCATTAATTCATCGACACAATGGTCTTACCAGTGGGATGTCAGTATGGGAGTATCAACAATTCAAGGTGTTCTAAATTACCTTTGGGATACATGGTTACACCCTTACAAGGAGCGATTTGTTTTGATACATGTATGCACCTCAGAGCAATTCAAATCAAAGGTATAATCACTTTATAGCTTTATTATTTAAATTTTGTTCATTATTACACTATTTCAATTCTTTTGATTAAAACATAATGTATTTTTTTATTCAGGTAGAGTCCGCGACATGCGACTAAAGTTATATTGGGGACCATGTCATCCCTACGCATCTTTTGAAAAAATACATAAGATGTTGAGAATTCAATTGGGGATATTAAGAAGTCGTTCGAGAGATCTCTAACATTCCACGCCATCAACATTTACATGATGACATTTTGATCACCAAATAAGGTGTCGGATTTAGAGGCAATGGAGTTCATTTCGAAACTAAATGCATTGAGGAAGCATCTCACAGACTAATGGCGATGCAATCTTCTATCAAAATTGTATATGGTTATATGGATTGTCACGATCTTGCACATTATCGTTACTTTTCCATTTCAATTCCGCTTTCAGAGTATTAATGCCCATTGGAGGAGATTGTCGATGCGTAGCATATTTAATGATGAGGAGCACAACTAACAGACATCCCACGTTGTTGACATATTATTGGAATGGATCCACATATGTGAGAGCATATAGATGATGCGTTTCCATCTCAAAGTACGGATAGTTACAAGCCCATGAGCAACAGCACTACAGGCGAGGAAGTGGACGGTGATCCATAAGTGGACGCCGAGATAGAAGGATACTTCAGATCTAGGTCCAAAGCAACAACATCTCGAGGGAGAAGACGGAAGAAGTTCTGTATGAATACTCAAACGACTCATGATCCTCCACCCATGCATGATACTTATATTGAGAAATTACGTTCATGCGAGCTATATTTCTCACATTGTCATGTTCAACCTAATGGTCATCAGGATTCAGCAATACACTAATTTATGGTGAAGAAGGTTGGTTTCAAGTACGATTTGATCTAAGAAGAGATTCAAAAAGGATCGATCTTATCAACTTTATCCAGATTTGTGGTAACTAATCTATTCATATGTAAAATGGTCGAGCTTATGGGCACCGTAAATGTTTTGACGGACTTTATGATTCAGGGAAGCGCATTGATCAATGTACAATCGCTATACATTCGTGAGAATATGGGAGTTTTTTACTCATTCATTAAGAACCTCCAGCCAAACCAAAAGAGAAATAAATTATATGTCGCAATCACTTCGCAGAGTTCTTTTATTTTGATCCATATTTTTATACTTTTTAAAATTTTTATAAATAATAACTCCTAAATTTGATAACTAAAAATAAACAAAAGATTATAAACATATAAAAAAATTATTCAAAACAAAAAAAATAAAATCAATAAAAAAACAAAACTTAAAAAAATAATAAATTGAAAAAAAAATACAAGTATTATGAAAAAAAATATTAAATAAAGTTAATTAAAAAATAAAATTTATATAAAATTGAAAAATTATAATAAACAAAATTGATTAAAAAATAATACTAAATAAAATTTATATAAAATTCTAAAAACAAAGTATTGATAAAAAATAATAAATAAAATTGGTTAAAAAAAATTAAATGAAAATTAAAAAAAAAGAAGAGGATAAGAGTGTCATTTCATGCAGAGAGAGAGAAGAGGGAGGTGAAATGTACGGTATGAGGGGGTGGGAAAAGCAGGTCTCACAAGTAATCGCCTTTTGGTTTTGGTACGACGGAATGGCATGGGATTGTGGGAGGAAGCACGATGGAGTGCCATGAGATTGTGGGAAGAAGCGAGCGCATAGTGGCCGCCATGTACTTCTAATTTATTTCGTAATGCATATTTTTAATTTAAAAATGATTTAATTTTAAATAACCGTTTGGACAACTAGGCGGGAAACGTTGATCCCTTGTTTTGATGACGTGTCAGTAACACTTCCCTCCGCAAGGGACGTGGGACTCTGTGAATCACCCAGGAGACAGAAGTGGGATTATGTTCATGTGGGTCCTCTCCACTGCCCACCCTGGTACTTGTAAGGGACAGGAACGTAGGGTTGGACAATGAAAATGGGCTGGCAGGACAGCTTTCATTTTGCGGGCTAATCCTAAAAGCATGAAATAATAATAAATAAAAATTTATTTGAGCTACTCAACGGAGAGATGGGACCCAACTCCGAATAGGCCTGATCATCAGCTTCTTAATATCTGCACCTTTAATTTTAAAAAATAATCATTTGTTTTTATTATTGTTAAAAATATCCATGTTAAAAAAATATTAAAAGAACGTTCATTTTAAATTTTCTTAAATTACTTCTCTTCACTAGATCGATCTAGCTTAGAGTCTTAATCCAAATTGATTATCTAAATAAATCAACTGCAAGCTGAATCAATCAAAGAACAATAATTTTGTAAATTCATTCCTATTTAGCTCTGATACCACAATAACCTAATTTAAAAATTAAGATGAAGAATACCATGCATGAAATACTGTCCGAATCGATGAGACTCGATCCGAGCGAGTTGACCAAGCTGAGAGAGTGGAGACGTAGAATAAGACGGGTGAATTCTAAGATCAAAAGGGTACCAAATGGACCACCCAGGACATAAGTCTGTAGGGTGACTCGGGGATTGAGTCGGGTATTGACTCGGGGAGAGATGAAAAACATAAGGGAATAGGTCTCAGAACTAGAGTAAGCCTAGATATCAATAAGTAATATACGCCTTGGTTCGAATGAACTAGGTGTTGGGTTTCCGACACCGCGGCGTGTGTGTGTTTGATCATGTTTCGTAAACATGAACACAGCGGAAGCAATAAAATAATAAATACTCCTATTTATTACAACACACACAACACACGCATGCATATTACAACAAGTGTAGACATAACCGTAAATTTAAATTTGCAATAAAAGGAAATTTATCTACGTTATACCTTTCGTATGACGTGTAGCGGGAACGACATCAACCGGAACGATTCTCGCTAGAATCGTCTCTATCCGTATCCACGCCGAGTTCCTCGGGATGACTTCGCTAAGCCACGAGCTTCGTCTTCGTACGGGTTACTAGCCTCGTGTTGAAGACGACGTGATCGAGAGATGATCACGATCCGAATCCAAATTCGGATCCAAACGAGTCCTCAAAACTTCGCTTCTCCGGAGAGGTATTCGTCAACCGATTGGCAGAATCGCCCCGTCCTCCACCTCAGAGGATTACGGAGATCGAATCCCGATAAGTTATCCAGCTCGGGCTCTAATCGTCGTCCAAACGACGCTCCGACGAGAGAAGAAGCTGTCCGAAAACTGGACAGTGGTGAAGGAGTAGCGCCGGCCAAAACAAGGAGAGAAGCCAAGTGCTCACCTTTTCACCGAGGCCTAGGAAGATCACGGAGGTCGCCGGAGGGTTCACCGGCTGAAGCTTGACGCCGCAAGGAGATGACGGCCTGCACAACCAAAGCGGCAATAGGTTGAGGTTGGAGCAACCAAGGGAGGGCGGCAACTCAAAGGCTAGGGTTTTGGATTAGGGCTTAATTATCCATTAAGCCCTCTTTTATAGAGAACTAATTCTCTTAATGGTTATTGGATCATAACCATTAGGCCCGTTAACCCGCTCAATTAAGATAAGTTAAAATAAACCAAACCATGATGGTTTATTTTAAGTTAAAACGAACCGAACCAACTTTTGGTTCATTCGTTTAAAATAAACCAAACCCTTTGGTTTATTCTCATCCATTGGATTAGAACCAAACCATTTTGGTTCATCCATTATGTCTTCATAAGACGCGGCCCATCCACGCTTCCATTGCGACTGAAACGATTTCATGCTCGCTTTATGTTTGGTCCAACCAAACCTAGTTTCTCTCGATGCGAGAATCCCATTCTCAAGCTCGTTTTAAATCCTTTGGATTACGCTCGTTGTCGCGTGTGACCAAATAGGTTCTCGGTTTATGTTGGCCGTCTATAATTAACCATTAATTATAGACGATCATGAGTGGCACCTAGTAGTACATCATGATCCCCAATTAACCGAAAAGATCAGCGGTTGATCAGAACTATTTACGAAACCCTTGATGGCTCGAATGATTCGTGCCCCATTCCCTTCACTCATCTTATACCCACTTGGTTGGGACATGGTCTATTGTGTCGATCCCCACTAGTGACTCGTCACACCTAGCCCAAGTATTCATTTCCTCGTCCCTCACGGATTCTAGTTACTCCACATGTATCGAAGAGTACCTTACTCTAAACATGTAATGCTTTGGCAGACTTTAGTAACAATCCGGCGAGAGGCCATGGGTATACATCTCCTCGCAAGGAGTGGTGAATCCTTTATAGGCTATTCAAACACCTTGATCACTTCGACTTATACCCAATCATCCCGGGTCCACATCTCCTTAGAGATGTTTGCTTAAGATGTCAAAGCATAAGTCTCCATGATCAAGATGACTTGAATACCGCAAGTCGAAGGAACCTCGCACTTAAGCCACAGTAAGAACTTCATTGACATATCTATATATGCAGAGAACCATATGAAGTCTTACGGCTGGTCACTCCAATGAACTAGTTACCATAACTAGCATCCACGATTAACTCCGGACATCACTATGTCTCGGCCCGGTGAGAATCATTTGCTTGGATACACCAAGGAGTATACCTCGTGCTAGTCTCGGCGAATTGATGGTGTCCAAATCCATCAATTCATCGACTAGGGATAATTAGATACATCACAATTACACATGTAGAGATACTCACTAGTTGTGATCCAATCACAAATTCTCTCATCTTTGTGAATCGTATCGTGGACATTGATAAATGAGTTTAAGATCCAATCAAATACATAAAACATGTATACTCAAATAGTGAATCTTTATTTATCATATAAATGGTTCATACATAAGGCGATTGCCTTAGGACATCTCTCATATATTACTAACAGACTCCCACTTGGCCTAATGCCAATCGCTACGGTATCCAATACCATAAGCTCGAACATGACCCTCAAACTTATTTTGAGGTAATGCCTTAGTCAAGGGATCCGCTAAGTTCCTTTCAGTGGAAATTTTCTCGATTTGTATTTCGTTCCTACTGATGATCTCTCTGATAAGATGATAGCGGCGAAGCACATGTTTGGATCGTTGATGAGACCTTGGCTCTTTCGCCTGTGCAATTGCTCCATTGTTGTCGCAGTAGACCGGTATTGCTTCAACAATGGCCGGAATCACACCAAGTTCATGAACGAACTTTTTGATCCAAACCGCTTCCTTTGCTGCTTTCGAAGCTGCAATGTATTCTGCCTCAGTGGTAGAATCCGCTACAGTCTCTTGTTTGGAACTTTTCCAACTCATTGCACCCCCATTCAAGGTGAACACGTATCCAGACTGATACCTGGAATCATCCTTGTCTGTCTAGAAGCTGGCATCCGTATACCCGCGTATCACCATGTCCCCTTCTCCATATATTAGGAATACTTCCTTAGTTCTTCTCAAATACTTAAGGATCGTCTTAACAGCCGCCCAATGATCCATTCCTGGATCGGACTGGTATATACTCGTGACACTCAGAGCATACGATACATCGGGCCTCGTACATAACATAGCATACATGATAGATCCTATTGCGGATGCATAGGGAATCTTACTCATGCAAATCCTCTCGTCTTCTGTGCGCGGACACATAGACTTCGAAAGGTGTACCCCATGCCTGATGGGTAGGAAACCTTTCTTGGATTCCGACATGCTAAACCTCTTTAGTACTCGGTCTATATATGTAGACTGCGAAAGACCAAGCAACCGTTTCGATCTATCTCTATAGATCTTAATCCCGAGGATGTAGGTTGCTTCTCCCAGGTCTTTCATGGAGAATGTCTTGGATAACCAAACCTTCACTGACTGTAAGATTGAAACATCGTTTCCTATAAGTAGTATGTCATCGACATACAATACTAGGAATACGACTGCACTCCCACTAACCTTCTTGTACACACAAGGTTCGTCTGGATTTTGTGAGAAATCAAACTTTTTGATTGTCTCATCAAAATGGATATTCACTCACTGGATGCTTGCTTGATCAATCCATAAATGGACCATGCAATTTGCATACCTTGGTTTTATCAGCGATGTGAAACCCTCGTCATGTATCATATACACGTCCTCGAGCAGGTTTCCATTAAGGAAAGCTGTTTTCACATCCATCTGCCATATCTCATAATCATAATGAGCCGCTATGGCCAGGAGCATCCGAATGGATTTAAACATAGCTACAGGCGAATAGGTTTCGTCATAATCAACACCTTGTTTTTGACGATATCCTTTCGCCACCAATCTAGCCTTATAGGTAATCACATTACAATCCATGTCGGTTTTCTTCTTGAAAACCCACTTGCACCCTATAGGCTTTATCCTTGGTGGGTCAACCAAGTTCCAAACTTGGTTTTCATACATGGAATCCATTTCCGACTTCATGGCACCAAGCCACTTATCCCTTTCTGAACTTGTCAGCACTTCTTCATAACTGGTAGGCTCCTCATCATCAATGAGTAACACATCGTTCGATTCGCTTACGAGAAATCCATATCTCTCAGGAATATTGCGTGTTCTACCAGATCTACGAAGATGTGGTGTTACAATAGGTCCAGCCGATTGCTCATCACTATGAGTTGTCGGCTGTTGTGCTTCACCAGGTATCTCATTAATATCTATTTGAGTCTCTCGAGCCTCCTCAAGCTCGACGACACTCCCACTATTTTCTTGCAAGAGAAACTCTTTCTCTAGAAACACAGCATGCCTTGAAACAAACACCTTTTGTTCCACAGGATGATAGAATTGGTAACCCCTTGTTTCCTTAGGGTATCCAACAAATAGACATTTATCAGACTTAGCATCCAATTTGTCTGATACAGTCCGCTTCACATAAGCAGGACAACCCCATATCTTCAAGTAAGATACATGAGGTTTCTTACCATTCCATATCTCATATGGAGTAGTTGAGACTACCTTGGTAGGCATTACATTTAACAAGTAAACAGTATGCGAGTCATAGCCCCAAAGGACTTGGGAAGAGTTGCATGATTCATCATTGACCGACCATGTCCAACAAGAGTCGATTCGCCTCTCGGATACACCATTATCTTTGTGGTGTATAGGGGGAGTCCATTGAGACAATATGCCATTGTCTCTTAGATAATCAAGAAACTCTTGACTTAAGTATTCACCACCTCGATCCGATCAGTATTTTAATACTCTTGTCATGTTGTTTCTCTACTTCATTTCTGAATTCTTTGAACCTTTCAAAGGCTTGGACTTGTGTTTCATCAAGAACACATACCCAAACCGTGAGTGATCATCGGTGAAGGTAATGAAGTAGCTATAGCCTCCTAATGCTTGAGTTGACATAGGTCCACATACATCGTATGTATTAGACCTAGTAACTCTCCCACTCGTTCACCTTTTCGGTAAAGGTAACTTAGTCATCTTGCCTTTTAAGCATGATTCGCATGTATCGTATGAATCTAATTCAAGCGATTCCGAATTCCACATCGGTGTAATTCGGACATGTTTCTTGCTTATATGGCCAAACGACAATGCCACATATAGAGTCTATTTGATTATCCTTTCGAGCACGCGTTGTTGCTCGCCCGATATTGAAAATATCATTGGATCGTCCAACGTATAAATGCCATTACTCAAGTTCCAGTCCATAAAGAACTCCATTTAAAGTTATATAACAACAATTGTTACTAAAAATCAAATGGAAACCATTTCTATTTAAACAGAAATAGAAATGATGTTCTTTATTAGAGAAGGAACATAATAGCAATTGTCGATTCTAAGACAAGTCCACTAGGAGCTTTCACAAATAAGTTCCGATGGCGAGTGCCGGCGCAACCTTTGCTCCATCAACGTAAATTTGACTCTCCTTGGCGAGTCTTCTTCTATTCCTTAGCCCATGTATGTCATTACATATATGTGAGCCTACACCCAGTATCAATACCCAAGTGTCCAAGGAAATAGAATGACAATCAATAAAGAAGATACTCAAGAGGATGGGGCATCGGATGCCTTCTTCTTCTTCATGGACTCAAGATAAATCTTGCAATTTCTTCGCCAATGGCCTTCCTTGCACATGATGGACAAGTGCCCTTTTACTGGGTTCCGCCTTCTTTGCCTTTTTGTTCTTTCCTTTCTTCGTTCTTTGCCTTCCTCTTAGAACCTTTCTTTGAGGAATCAACTATGTAACCGCCTTCTCCTCATGCTTCACGAAGGCTCCACAGTCTTGATATTGAGGAGCTCGGGAATGGTGGATTCCAATTTGTTCATCCGATAGTTCATCACAAATTTGCAGAAACTCTTGGGCAAACAATGCAGAATTAAGTCAATACTTAACTCATGATCCATCACAAAACCGAGGGTAGCTAGCTCGATGTACTGTTCATCTTTAGCACAAATCGCACTACAGATGAACCTTCTTGCATCTTCGTGGTGAAGAGGAGCCTAGAGACCTCGAACCTTCGGATCTCGCTTGCTCATCGAACAACTCGAAGATGGAAGACCATAGTATTAGCATCCATATGCTCATGCCGCTTTGCGTACCATCGCCGCTAGCATGATGCAGATAGACCAACATTGCATCGTCCTTAGAAGAGGCTCTTCAAGGACATATGCAAGCTTTTAGAACAATTCTCGTGTTTCTAAGCCACCCAGAAGTTAGGCCCAGTCAGTTTGTTCGAATCCAAAATAGTGCACAAATTCAAAGACGTCATGATCAATTTATTGACCTAGAAATACAAAACGAGCATATATGAGAAAGATGATTTTAAAATGCATCAATATACATTTATAAATCCCATTCATTTTTTGAATTTCAAAAACCCCAAAATCACTTCGGGAGATCGTAGGTCCATCTCCGAATGGGCTGATATCCATCATAGTTATGAACAACCTTGGAGAGAGTCCAACAAGCCATTCATAACTATGACGGTAGGTATCAACTATACCAATTGCATATCACGTATATGCAACTATCACAATGTGCTATCAACTAATTGAATGTTCACACATACATCGGGTTGTTAACACATTAACAAGTATGCATCATATGCATAGCACCCAACTTCACCTCCCTTTACATCGACCTTGGAGAGAGTCAAACAAGCCGATGCTCCAGGTTAAAGCCAACCCATTAATCGGGAAATAGTTTTAATATGGTTAGAGCGCATTCAACCAATTAGCCCAGCTTGGAGAGAGTCCAACAACCAAAGCTAACGATTGACCTCTGACTCTTACAATATTAGTATTAAACTATTCCATGGTTTGAACATATTCGGGTTCGAGCCGGGCTTGGAGAGAGTCCAACAACCCAAACAAGAAACGGAACTCTGGTTCTAACCATATTAATGGAAGGTGTAGGCCTTAATATTGTTTAAGGGTTTTTATGTCTCATCCTCTTTGCATGCAAATAACTATTATCTACATGGCATGGCATACATGGCATACATCTACATGTCACGACACACATGGCATAATGTTATGCATCTAATGCAATTACATGGCATACAATTATGTCATGTATATATTTCCTTATATGTCATAACTATTTATGGAAATAAAATATGTTTAAGATTTGATTCTCCAAATCAAATAATAATTAAATTAGGAAACAAATTTCCAAATCTAATCACATATTTTATTCATGGAATTATTTGATTAAGGAAAATCTATTTAGGAAACCAATTTCCTAAATCATTAAAACTACTTATGGAAATAAAATATTTTAAGATTTGATTTCCCAAATCAAATCATGATTAAATTAGGAAACAAATTTCCAAATCTAATCAAATATTTTATTTATGGAAAATATCGATTTCCATAAATACTTCCAACTTTCCAAAAGTGGAAGATTTCCATAAATACTTCTAGACTTTCCAAAATTGAAAAATTTCCATAAATACTTCTAAATTTCCAAAATTAGAAAATGTCCAGAAATACATTATGACTATCGCAAAACCATTTTTACGATTATGTCGAAACACAACCTGGGCTCTGATACCACTGTTGGGTTTCCGGCACCGCGGCGTGTGTGTGTTCGATCATGTTTCGTAAACATGAACACAGCGGAAGCAATAAAAATAATAAATCTACATTTATTACAACACACACAACACATGCATATTACAACAAGTGTAGACATAACCGTAAATTTAAATTTACAATAAAAGGAAATTTATCTACGTTATACCTTTCGTATGACGTGTAGCGGGAACGACATCAACCGGAACGATTCTCGCTAGAATCGTCTCTATCCGTATCCACGCCGAGTTCCTCGGGATGACTTCGCTAAGCCACGAGCTTCGTCTTCGTACGGGTTACTAGCCTCGTGTTGAAGACGACGTGATCGAGAGATGATCACGATCCGAATCCAAATTCGGATCCAAAACGAGTCCTCAAAACTCGCTTCTCCGGAGAGGTATTCGTCAACCGATTGACGAATCCTTCATCCTCCACCTCAGAGGATTACCGGAGATCGAATCCCGGGGAAGTTATCCGCTGTCGGAGATCCAACCGTCGTCCAAACGACGCTCCGACGAGGAGAAGAAGCTATCCGAAAACTGGACAGCTTGGTGGAGGAGTAGCGCCGCCAAAACAAGGAAGCCAAGTGCTCACCTTTTCACCGAGGCCTAGGAAGATCACCGGAGGGTCGCGGAGGGTTCACCGTGAAGCTTGGGCGCCGGCAAGGAGATGACTGCACAACAAGCTGGGCGGCAGCCTAGGGTTGGCGCCGAGCAACTCCAAGGGTGGGCGGCAACTCAAAGGCTAGGGGTTTTGGATTAGGGCTTAATTATCCATTAAGCCCTCTTTTATAGAGAACTAATTCTCTTAATGGTTATTGGATTATAACCATTAGGCCCGTTAACCCGCTCCATTAAGATAAGTTAAAATAAACCAAACCATGATGGTTTATTTTAAGTTAAAACGAACCGAACCAACTTTTGGTTCATTCGTTTAAAATAAACCAAACCCCTTTGGTTTATTCTCATCCATTGGATTAGAACCAAACCATTTTGGTTAATCCATTATGTCTTCATAAGACGCGGTCCATCCACGCTTCCATTGCGACTGAAACGATTTCATGCTCGCTTTATGTTTGGTCCAACCAAACCTAGTTTCTCTCGGTCTGAGAATCCCATTCTCAAGCTCATTTTAAATCCTTTGGATTACGCTCGTTGTGCGTGTGACCAAATAGGTTCTCGGTTTATGTTGGCCGTCTATAATTAACCATTAATTATAGAACGATCATGAGTGACACCTAGTAGTACATCATGATCTCCAATTAACCGAAAAGATCAACGGTTGATCCAGAACTATTTCTGAAACCCTTCAGTAGCTCGAATGATTCGTGCCCCATTCCCTTCACTCATCTTATACCCACTTGGTTCAGGACATGGTCTATTGTGTCAGTCCCCACTAGGCTGACTACGTCACACCAGCCCAAGTATTATTTCCTCGTCCTATGGATTCTAGTTACTCCACATGTATCGAAGAGTACCTTACTCTAAACATGTAATGCTTTGGCCAAAGACTTTAGTAACAATCCGACGAGAGGCCATGGGTATACATCTCCTCGCAAGGAGTGGTGAATCCTTTATAGTCTATTCAAACACCTTCGATCACTTCGACTTATACCCAATCATCCCGGGTCCACATCTCCTTAGAGATGTTTGCTTAAGATGTCAAAGCATAAGTCTCCATGATCAAGATGACTTGAATACCGCAATTCAAAGGAACATCGCACTTAAGCCACAGTAAGAACTTCATTGACATATCTATATATGCAGAGAACCATATGAAGTCTTACGGCTGGTCACTCCAATGAACTAGTTACCATAACTAGCATCCACGATTAACTCCGGACATCACACTGTCTCCAGCCAGTGAGAATCAGCTGCTTGGATACACCAAGGAGTATACCTCGTGCTAGTCTCGACAGAATTGATGGTGTCCAAATCCATCAATTCATCGACTAGGGATAATTCCGATACATCACAATTACACATGTAGAGATACTCACTAGTTGTGATCCAATCACAAATTCTCTCATCTTGTGAATCGTATCGTGGACATTGATAAATGAGTTTAAGATCCAATCAAATACATAAAACATGTATACTCAAATAGTGAATCTTCATTTATCATATAAATGGTTCATACATAAGGCGATTGCCTTAGGACATCTCTCATATATTACTAACACTAGGGGATCCTGCCGAGAGGAGGACCAAATCAGTGTTTGACCCAACAAAGGAAGAGAGGGTGAAGAAGAGGGGCAGAACATTTTCCGAGGCGTTTACTTATGAGAGTTTGTTATATGATATAATAAATTAGGACTTCACACAAGATGCACAGGAGCCTCCACTCCTTATCTTCTTAACAGAATGATTCTCTAGGAAAAGGTGGCTCTCCACGTGGATGGTGATGAGAATAGTTCATTACATCACAGTTGACGAGGGAAGGGAAAGATAAAAGCCAAAGAAGAAGGAGAGAAAGGGGATTCTGATCTGGATAAAACTTCTACCGGAGGTCATCCTATCGGAGGGGAGGAGGAACCACATTGCTGGGGAGGAGGAAGACGAGACGACAAAAGGCAACCTTGGGAGTTAGTTCTATCTCTCTGCTTTTGTACACTGTGGGAATTGTAAGTGTTTTCCTCCACCTATGGAAATACTTTCAAGAAGGAGAAATTTCATAGTAAAAGTGCTTTAGCACCGCAACTTGTTGTAGAGCTCACCCCATGGAGTAGGAATTGGAATTCTACCCCACGTTAAATCTTGTATCCTTGCTCTCAGTGCTTGGTTTTGCATCATCTATTGACTTTTATTACTGTTGCGGTCGGAGAAAACCCTAAGCCTCCTGAATGTTATCGTTGTCTGTGCTAAAAGGAGGTGAGAAAATCCGTATATCCGCATTAGTTGGCGCCGTCTGTGGGAACATTACTGAGCAAGACGTCGAGATACAGTTAGAGGACATACAACATCTAGCGGCCTCTTCTACGGAAGAGAGCCCCATCACACTATTACCAGCGCAGTTACAAGCCATGGTGGATGCTGCTGTGGTTGATGCATTAGCTAAGGAGAGGAGAAGGGTGGAGTATCTTCTTCCCCATTTTGATGAGCCCTCTTCTCGAGAACCGGTACTTGAAGTACCTCCCCAAGCCCATCCAATTACTTTACAACATACTGAGGTCCTGCCAAGTGAAGTATGTTGGATCGAGCGGATCGCTAG
Source organism: Wurfbainia villosa (assembly GCA_025175895.1). Lineage (NCBI taxonomy): Eukaryota > Viridiplantae > Streptophyta > Magnoliopsida > Zingiberales > Zingiberaceae > Wurfbainia > Wurfbainia villosa. Next base: position 80,345,832 of record CM046001.1, on the reverse strand, counting down.
AGGGGAGGGGGGTGAATAGCGATAAAAGCTTTTCGTCGAATTCATTTCAAAACACAAGTAAATGCAGCGGAAAGATAAAATGAATATAATGGGGTTTTACTTGGTTCGTAGCCTACGGCTACTACTCTAAGGCCCTAGTGGTGCTTGACCATGTACGGAGGATAAATCACTAACAAACTCCTCCTCGTTGGAGGTAGAAGTTAATCGAATACACATAAAACCAAAGCTTGAGGTAGAGGGACACTCCCCCTCTCCTAGTTGCAATAAAAGCTCATAGAATAGAAAGTAAATACAGGAGTTAATGGACGACTTAAAATACTTTTACCGACGACCAAATGGATGGAGGCTTGAGCTTGTGTCGTCGGCATTTCTGTAGCACTTCGTCACCGTGGAGTCATTGGAGTGTCGTCACGTTACGGAGGCTTTAGGGCACTTTTTTAATTGATGAAAAACCTTTAGAGAAGCCCTCCTTTTATATTTTTTGAGCCCCTCATCGAGTGGATCTTTAGCCAATCAAAACTAGGCACAAAGCCCATTGGAATGAGGTGATAAAGCTTGACTCCTCGAAGCTGATCCTTGACCATCAGTCGACTGATGGCCATCATCAATCGATTGATGGCAGCGTCAATCGAGTCGCAACCCTCAGCAGTCAGCTGATGAAGAGAGTCGAGTGGCTCTTGTGTGCAGTCGACTTATGCTTGTTGAAATCACAAGTTAGCTTAATGAAAACATAATTTCGACGACCGCCGACCGTCCGATCTCGACCTAGACCATCCATGGGATGTCTTTGGTCGGATCTACGCTTAAGACCATCCCCATAAGGAGGATACGACCTCACTTACGCTCACATACACATGCTTACCTCGATACTTACTTTGTAGCTCTCGCTTCCTGCCTTCCACTCGATTCCTTTGGCTCCCTCCGAAGTCACTCGAGTGTCACCCGACCACCGCGGCTTCCTCCAGGTGTCGCTAGTCTTCAGCTCCAGCTTTAGCACTTTTCTACACACTCGATTCAGCTCGTGAGATAACGATATGAGCTTAACTTTGTATCGTTTGTTATAATCAAAATTCAGGTTCGACTTAGGTGCCCACTGCACCAATAATTTCCCCCTTTTTGATCTATGACAAACCCACATACAAAGTTAAGAAAATGATATGCATTAGAGAAAATGTGTGAAAGTGTATACTTAGGAGTAAGATTAATTCTTCTTTCAGGTACTCCCCCTTGAGGAAACCTCCCCCTTGACCGAGGGTGAGTTCTAGAAAGAAGATCTTAATCTCCCCCTTGACACTTGCTTCTCTAGAAGAGTTTTTATTTCCTTTTGTTAACTAAAAAGAGTTAAGTTGCAAAAATTAAAGTTAAGTAAACATTTACTTAACTTTTGGCCATGAGAATAAGTAGTATGAAGTACTAAGTTAAGTTATCAAAAAAAATTGACCCCTTATTGATCCCTTAACTTTGACCTTTTTCTCCCCTTTTTGCCATATATCGAAAAGAGTGGGGGGTTTCGAAAAAAAAATATTTTTGATCTGAGTCCAAAATTTTGAAAATAATAGACTTGAAACTATGCTTATCTAATTGTATGTTCAACTCTTTTTGACTTAATTGATATAAAATCATCAATAAGTCCTGATCAGAGTCGGTTAATATATATGATTATACTCCGTGGTTCATGGCGATGCACTAATTCTACATCTGGAACTAGGAGTAGGCCCTAACATCGCACGTCGGTCTATGTGGCTAAGTATACAAACACATTAATCCTATGTGTTATGAGATGTGTTGACTTCTTAAATCTATAGGTACATGATATCTAAGGTATGTCCTAAGCTAGTTCCATGAACATGAAAAGTAAAAAGTAGTAATAAGAAAATATAATTTGTAAATTTCTACTCTACTACGTACATGCCCAATTTTCGTCTTAATAGACTGAATTCGGCTTCGGATAGGAGTTTAGTAAATAGATCTGCCAAGTTGGACTTCGATTCGACCTATTCGAGTTGTATGGCTCCGTTGGCCACATGTTCTCGAATGAAATGATGTTTGACCTCTATATGTTTGGTCCTAGAGTGACATATTGGATTTTTAGTTAGGTTAATTGAGCTAATGTTATCTACGTGAATTTTAGTATTTGTAAAGTCTAACTTAAAATCTCGGAGAGTGTGCTTCATCCAAAGAAGTTGAGTGACACACTCACCCATCGCGATGTATTCGGCTTCGGTGGTAGATAAGACAACACAATGTTGCTTCCTACTGCACCAACTCACTAGACTCGAGCCGAGAAGTTGACAACAACCACTCATACTCTTTCTATTGAGCTTACTACAGGCATAGTCTGAGTCGGAGTTGTTGGACTTTCCGAGCCACAAAAACCGCTTTTTGCATTGCGGAAACCCCGAAAATCCGGCCACAGATCCGTGCGAAGATGTATTAAAACTAAAACATGTATGTGTTTAATAAAAACCTTAGATCTACCTTAGATCTACAAGGTGAGATCATTACCCTCGATGCGACGCCCTTCGCAAATCCCACTCGTCCAAAAGCTTCGCCGGAACTCAAGAGCGTCAAGTGCACACTCCTCTATTGGTATCCACACAAGCAATAGGTGGAGAAAAGCAATCTTGAGTGTGCTAGCACTCCTTAGATGCTCACGGCAAGATGAGGAAGAAGAGGGAGAGAGCTTGAGAGGATGATCCAAGGAAGAAGATGAAGTTCTAGTATCTCACAAAATCAATTCCCATCTAAATGAGAAGTGGCCGGCCACATCAAGTTTTGGGGGGTTATATGCATGCATGTAACTCCAAGAGCCAATGACTCTTGGTCTCCCTCATGAGGTGGCACCACTTGATAAGTCAATGATGATGTGGAATCATCATGACATGGCATTTGGTCAAGTCAAACTTGACCTTTCATCTTCCCTCTCAAGTCAAGTCAAACTTGACCTCTTATCTCCCATGGTTGATCAAATCCAACTATTTGATTCAAGTCAATTTAATTTAATGAATCTATATTCATTAATTTAAATTGATTTGATGAATCAAATCTAAATTAGACTCATTCAACACTTGAATCAAATTGAGTCCAACTTAATTAGTCTAATTTGGATTACTCTTAATCCAATTTGGTTCATCCCATGAACCTAATCCTCATGGTTCATCATATGAACCTAATCTTCATCTAATTGCCCTTTGTGTGTGACCCTATAGGTTCTTGTAACGTTGGCAATGTCCCTAAACCGATTTAGGAACATAAGCAATGAGCGGTATCTAGCAACACATCATTGCTACCCAAGTTACAAGAATGTTGAGCTCCAACATCACCTTTGTGACTCTCACAATATGTGACAATGTCCCTCTATCCTTGACATCTAGATTGACCAATTGAGGCATAGACCGTATCATCCTCGTACAATCTATATCTTGAACTTCAAGTAGACTCACTCTAATCAAATGAGCTCAATATCTCATATTGACTCATTTGGGCATGGCCATGCACTTCGTGGTCTCACTCTATCAAGAATATCGATGTCACCCCCGTCATATAGGAGGGATAGATCCCATCTACATCACTCACATCTCTCCGCATAATTTGTTACATACCCAGTAAACGCCTTTATAGTCCACCCATTTACGGGTGACGTTTGACGAAGCCAAAGTATGCAACTCCTTATGTAGGGAACCATGGTGACTTCAGGTCTAAGGACTAATAGTCATACTAATAGCCACATGAGAAAGTATATGACACTCATATAACGATCCATGATACTTTCTCATGTATGGTCATTCAAGATACATTCTCCAATGCATACCCATGTGTCAACTTGATATCTCATATCCATGACTTGTGAGATCAAGTCATCTTGTTGACCTACATGCTAGTCTCTACGCATTAACATTGTCCCTGAATGTTAATACTCGACTAGGAATGATTAAGAGTAGTGTTCTCTATATCATCTCATTATCGATTCAACCAATCGATTGATATAGATAAGAACCTACTACTCAAGGACATTATTATATTTAGTTATTTGGTACCAATACAAGTAAATATAATAACCATGCCTTTATAAATAGGAATATGATACAATAAAGTCCATACAACAATCATCACATGATTGACTCTAGGGCTTTCACTAACAATCTCCCACTAGCACTAGTGCCAATCACCGTAGTATCTAATACCCAATGACCTAGTGTGACTATCATGCTTTTTCTATGCCAAAGCCTTGGTCAAGGGATCTGCGATGTTAGCCTCTGTGGGTACTCTGCAAATCTTCACATCTCCTATATCGATAATCTCTCGAATGAGATGGAAGCACCTATATATTCGGCCTCTATTGTAGAATCAACAACTGTGTCCTGCTTGGAACTCTTTCAGCTCACAGCGCCACCATTCAAGCAAAACACGAACCCTGACTGCGATCTATAATCATCTTGGTCAGTTTTGAAGCTGGCATCGCTGTAACCCTTTACAGCTAGCTCCTCATCGCCTCCAAATATCAAGAAATATTCTTTAGTCCTTCTCAAGTACTTAAGAATATTCTTGACTGCTATCCAGTGACGCTCACCTAGATCTGACTGGTATCTACTTGTCATGCTCAAATCATACGAGACATCAGGACGAGTACACAACATGGCGTACATGATATATCCTATAGCATATGTGTAAGGGATCTTATCCATGCGGTCTCTCTCCTCTCTAGAAGAGGGACTTTGAGTCTTCGAAAGACGCACACCATGTGACATCGGTAGAAGTCCCTTCTTGGAATTCTGCATGGAAAATCGTAGTAATACCGTGTCAATGTATGTACTCTAACTTAGGCCAAGCAATCTCTTAGATCTATCTCTATAGATCTTGATGCCTAGTATACAGGCTGCTTCACCTAAGTCCTTCATTGAGAAGCACGTCCCCAGCCAAGTCTTCACAGACTGTAGCGAAGGGATGTCATTCCCAATGAGTAGTATGTCATCCATATACATTACAAGGAAGACAACTGTGTTCCCATTAACCCTCTTGTAGACACAGGGTTCATCTTCATTCTTGATGAAACCAAACTGCTTGATCGCATCATCGAATCGAAGATTCCAATCCGAGAGGCTTGCTTTAGCCCATAAATGGACTCGCACTTGCATACTTTCCCAAAGATATCGTGGATCTTCAAAAACCTCAGGTTGTGTCATGTAAACATCCTCGAGTAAGTTTCATTCGTAAACGCTTTTGACATCCATCCGCCAGATCTCATAATCGTGGTATGCCGCAATAGCAAGCAAGATCCGAATGGACTTAAACATCGCCATCGAGAAAAGGTTTCTATCATAGTCAATACCATGAATTTGCTTGAAACCTTTAGCCACCAATCGACCTTATAGGTATGCGTAAGTCCATCCATGCCGATTTCCTAAAGACCCACTTACACCCAATGGGTTTGAATCTTCTGTGGATCAACCAAAGACCATACTTGGTTGGTGTACATGGATTCCATCTGATCTCATGGCCTCTAGCCATTTCTCTTAGAACTGGGCTCATCACACTTCGATAGGAGGTAGTCTCATTCTCAATGAGCATAACGTCATCATGGTCGACAAGAGAAATGAATATCTCTCAGCCTGACGACCCATCATACCAAGAGGTAGGTCTACATGAACAGTGGTTGTTCCACAACTCTTGTGCAATAACCTCATCACCCACAACACTTTGTGGTTCCTGCTCAACCTCCATCAAGGCCTCAGCTATGGTCCTTATCTTGAATTTCTTCAAGATCTAACGCATTCTACCTAGTTTTTCTAGAAACAAAATCCCTTTCTAGAAAAACCCCCCTTTGCCACAAACACTTCCGACCGGGAATGTAGAAGTAATATCCTCAGTATCCTTGGGATATCCAACAAAATAGCACCTATCGGATTTGGGTCCCAGCTTGTCCGAGACTTGACGTAACGAAGCCTCACAACCCCAAATCCTCATGAAAGACATCTTGGGATTTCTCCCCGTCCATATCGTATATGGTGTCTTTATCACACACCTTGGATGGTACACTGCATAAGGGTAAAGGTCGTGGTTCAGAGCATATCCCCAAAAGGATATAGGAAGATCTGTGACTCATCATAGATCGTACTATATCTAATAGGGTACGATTCCTCCTTTCTGATACACCATTCCACTGTGGTGTTCCAGGAGGAGTGAGTTGGGATAGAATCCCACACTCAGCTAGATAGTCACGAAACTCATGGCTAAGGTATTCACCACCTCGATCTGATCGAAGTATCTTAATACTCTTGCCAAGCAGGTTTTGTACTTCATTCTTGAAATTCCTTTAGCAATACGTAAACTGAAACGATTTATGTGTCATAAGATACACATAACCATATCTACTGAAGTCATCAGTAAATGTAATGAAGTACCTGTAACCACCTCTAGCAGCAACATTGAAAGGGCTACATACATCACTATGTATAAGTCCTAACAAATCTGTTGCTCTTTCACTGTGTCCACTAAAGGGAGTCTTGGTCATCTTGCCTAAAAGGCAAGACTCGCATGTCTCATATGATTCAAAATCAAATGAGTCTAGCAACCCATCCTTATGGAGCTGAGATAAGCGACTCTCATTTATGTGACCTAAGCGACAATGCAGAAATAGGTTTGGTTCAACTCATTTTGTTGGTGCAATCGACCCAGGTCACGATTGACCAGACTCGAGTTTGACTCGAGTGATGTTTTGATGTTTGACATAGTATGCTTGACATTGATGTTTGACATTGATGTCGGTTAATATGTTGGGGAGATTGTTGGAGCAATCGACCCAGGTTATAATTGACCAGACTCGAGTTTGACTCGAGGGAGTCTTTGATGTTTGACTAGGGATTGACCATGTGATTAAGGGAAAGTCCAAGCATGGATCTTGGCAAGGTAAATTCCAAGTCATGGGTACTTGGTATGGAGAGTCCAAGTGGGACACTTGGCATTTGGGAAAGTCCAAGTCTTGAGTACTTGGCACAAGGAAAGTCCAAGCATGAGGCTCGGCATGGAAAGTCCAACATGGGTTGGCAAGGGAAAGTCCAAGCATGGGTCTTGGCATGGAAAGTCCAACATGGGTTGGCAAGGGAAAGTCCAAGCTTGAGTCTTGGCATTTGAGAAGTCTAAGGGGTTTGATATTGGCGGCGTAAAGTCCAAGCGGAGTCTTGGCGGTGTAAGTCCAATGTGCCTTGGCGGTATAGACACCGTTAGCATGACATAGCCGATGGAAGCACTTAAAGGCTAGCGCGATGGATGAACAAGTCATGGATGACTTGGAGGGATCCGAGAGGCGTAAGGCTGATGGAGGTGGCTAGAAGGCTTAGGTCTAGGCTAAGGGTGGTATAGCAAGTATGGAGACACCATACTTGGGTTAAAACCTCATCTTTGAGGTTGGCAGTCGACTGGCATTATGGCCGGTTCGACTGTCGTGAGTCAACTTGAGTTCGACTGTCGTTTAAGAGTTGGAATTGCTCGCCGATCGCTCATTGGAGCCGATCGCGAGGTCGCGATCGCCGATCGATGGTCGAGCACCGAGAATGCTCCGTTGTTGATCGCTATGGGCGCCGATACGATCGCTAAGAGTCCGTTGGAACTTGTCCAACGTGGATTGAGCCGTTGTCTCACAGCTACAGTGTTGTCAGTCGACTGGGGACTTATGGCAATCGACTGATAGGCGGAAATCCAGCCCGATGGAGGATAAAAGCAGCTGTTCGTGGAAGGCTCAATCATCAGTTCTTGGGGATCTTTCTTGAGGCGATTTGAAGGCGATTTGCAGGTGCATTTCAGGGCCCTTCAACCTCATCCAAGCAACCAACAAGCAAAGTGCTCAAACCCTAGTTTTGTAAAGTGTTCTTTACATTTCATTTGTATTTGCTTGTATTTCTTTCGTTTATTGTTGTAAATGTTTGTACGAGGTTTCTCCGCCTTCGACTTGTTGTCGAGAAGGAGTTTATTGATTAGTGATTGCATTGGCGTCGCTAGAGCTCGTTAGAGATCAATCCGTGGAGTAGGAACCGTTCGGTTCCGAACCATGTTATATCTTTGTGTTCGTGATTGTATCTTTTCGTTATTGCTTTTATTATTTCTATTCCGCTGTGCATAACGAGTTTTGTAGAGACGATCGCGAATGAATTCCATCTACGTACGGGCAACGCGCTATTCACCCCCCCTCTAGCGGGCACACAAGTCCTAACAAGTGGTATCAGAGCGAGGCCGCTCTTCTAAGTCTAACAACGAAGGGAGCAAGCTAGAGGGTAAAAGATGGAAGTCCAAGGACAATTGGGATGGGACATCAACACCCCAATTCCATATGCCTTCTATGGACGAGAAGGTTTCAATTCTTGGAAGGCGAGAATTGAAAATTTTTTGATGATAAGAGACCTTGAGGAATGGTCCTTATTAATGGAAGGATTTGAGTATCCTATAGGACCAAAAGGTGGTTTCCTCAAGAAGAAGAAATGGAGTGAAATCAACTCCAAAGATTCAAGAAAAACAAGAAGGTAATCAAATTCATTCTTGATTTAATTCCTAATGACTTCTTGTGTAGTCTAGGTGAGTGCATGGATGCCAAAGAGCTTTAGAGCGATTTGGCCAAGCTTCATGAAAATTCATCATCAATTCAAGAAGAAGAAGAAGAAGAGGAGTGCTCACCTTCTCAAGCTCAAAAGGAAGCAAGTATATCGTCATCCAAAGAGATTGAGGATTTGGAAGTTGATAGGGAATCAACCTCCGAATCGGTGGAAGAAGAGGAGACCTCCACCTTTAGGATTGAGGGGGAGGAGATTAGGGCATCCTCAATACCGTAGCAACAAGAAGAGTCATCTACATCCGGTAGAGAGGAAGAGCAAGCTCAAGAATCCACTCCGACCACCACAATCACCCTAGGTAACTCGAGCATTTCAAATAATAATAAAATTCATATTATATGCTTTGAGTGTAGGGAGCAAGGACACTACAAGAGTAAGTATCCTAAACGGGTTAAGAAGACTCCACCCGTGCCAAAAGTCAAGGAGACCGGTGCCTCAACGCAAAAGGGCAAGGAGCACATCATATGCTTCAAATGCAATTCAAGAGGACATTATAGGAATCAATGTCCTAGGAGGAGCAAGAAGACTCAAGAGGGAGTTTCACAAGTAGGGGGAGCCACTAAGGCAAACCCTAAGGTATATCATTTCAATAATAATAATACTCCTTCTTTAGTTAATAGACAAAAGTATGCTAGAAGTTTTAATTCTCTTGCAATTTATGAAAAGCATGCTAATATGAACAAATATTTTTGTTTAGGAGCTAAGAGAGTCCATGTAGGAAATAGGGAGAAATTTGGGACTAATGTCCCTAAAAACAACTTATTTAAGGACAAACCTAGGTCAAATAACTCTAGAAATATTTTACCTAGGGAGACCATTAAAAAGGTGCAAGAACACTTAGGTTTTAATCCCAAGTGGACTAGGCATATGCCTAGGAAGAACCATGCCCATTGTCTAAATCAAAATTCTAAAATGGGGCAATTAGAATTAGAAAACCAAGCCTTGAGGTCAAGGCTTGAGAAACTTGAAAAGACCTTAAATAGGATACAAAATCAATTTAAAGGGTCTAATGATCAAAGTCAAAGGTCCAAAAGTCAAAGTCAACACCTAGGACCTAAGAGTCAAAAGTCAACCAAGGGTAAGCAAGGTTTGGGTCACAAACCTAAGCCTAAGGTGGCTTACCATAATGTTCCATTTGATTATGGAAAACAAACTAGGTCTAAGAAGACCAAGGTCAATAGGGAAGTCATCCCTAAGGATGACCAAAGGTTGTGCCTAGTGGCTAGGGTTTTTAGGAAACCTAGGGTGACCACTAAGAAGGTTGTAAGGGGAGTTACCCCTAGAGTCAACCTAGGTAATACCACTATGACCAAGATTACCAAGCCTAGAAAGGTCATTAGGAAGGTATCTAGGGAGGTTATCCCTAAGGAATACCTAATTAACCCTAGGAGCTCAAATAGATTTTGGGTCCCTAAGAGCGTGATTGATTCACGCTAGGTGAGTTTAGGGTGTGCCAACCTTGATTGGATGGGTAGTTAACTCAACCATGATAAAGGTGACACCTTAGGTCATTTTCAAGGTTATGGTTACCTTGGGAATGTGTTTTGATTTTAATCCTAAAAGATTTTAGGATGTGCCAATATATTTTGAGAAGTTTTGATAAAATGATCAAATTGGCATAATTTAGGTTTAAAGGTCTTAGTGTGCTATTTTGGGATTTTGGCACATTTGGGAGAACTTAGGTTAATATGGCAAAATGAACTTAATCCCAACAAATGACAATTAATATTAAAATTTAGGTATTACTATACCTATATATTTTATATGCCATGCTTTGATTGCCATATGCCATGTCATGACATCATGTTTATGTTCTATCATTTATATGTCATGAGTATGCTTAGGCTTTAGGTAAATGTCATGTGTTTTTAGATTATATCTTATGCCATGACATCATGATCATTGGCCATGTTTTACTTATGCTATCATTATGCCATGTTCATTTCATGCATTAACTTGATTGAAAATTGATTTAAGGACTATGACATGACTTGGAGTCCCATTCATAAGGGAATCAAGTAGGGTTGTCTTAGAAAATGCATGAAGCCCTAGATTAAACGAATCAAAACCCACATCTCACATCCAATTGACATGTATGTGTATTTATACACCTAGATACATGTGAGATACTAGGATATGAGTTAAGTCCAAGGTGCATAGTTTTTGCATCTAGATGAACTAAAACTCATCTAATTTCAATGGTGGATCATTGGGAAAGCTTGTGTACAAGTCATGTACATTGAGCCCAAGGAACATGATCCAATATAGGTTTTCAAAATCCATTTAGAAAACCTTGGTGAAGTCTATCTTTTGATAGCAATCACTAATGATGAAGTTGATACAAAGTGAGCTAAAACATTGAAGTTTTTCTTCACTTTTGGATTTTGTATCAATTTTGATATTTTATGGGTAAAATAATTTTCAAATATTTTTCACCCATTGTATTAACTATAAGTAATATACGTATCAAATTTCGTGATTTTTTGATCTACGTAGAATTACTTATGCTTTTTTAAATTTCGATTCGAGAATTGAAATTGAGAAATTTATTATCGATCGCCTTGGTGTGCGTGATCGATGTGATCAATGATCACTGAAGGAGTCATTGCGAGGTCTGATTTCGGGCTAACAAGGTTTGTTTAGCTTAATTTCAGCCATGGTAAAGGTCCCTAACCATTCCTAACCCTAGGATATGCTTTGGGAAGCATTATAAAGGGTGAAAATCCATTGGATATGGATTAGGAGAGGTGTTAGGTCAAAGTATCAAATTTAGGGTGTGGAAAGTTCAAGTTTGAACTTAGAACCTTAATTTTGATGGTTTAGAGTTCCTATTGGCTTAGGAACTTCCCAAGGACATTGTTGGTGCAATGGTCAAGGGGGAGTTATCCATCATGACATGATGGATGTGTTTTCTCTTCTTGAAGGGGGAGAAGGTATTGGGAGAGTATCATCAATTGGGAAAATTGATGGTATTTTGAGAAACCCAATTTTGAAATTGGGAGAGAGTATAGGATTGCCCCTCTTGAGTGATATGAGACTTATTACTAGGAAGATGGTAGACATCCTAGGTATTTTTTGATCAAGGGGGAGTTTGTAAGATCTCATTGGGACATGAGACTTTGACCTCCTTGGAGAGATAACCTTTTTGATGTATGTCAAAAAGGGGAAGAGTGAAATTACCAATTTGGAAAATTGGTAAGGGAATTTGAGTTAGGGGCCTAACTCAAGGTTTGCTTTGTCAAACATCAAAAAGGGGGAGATTGTTGGTGCAATCGGCCCAGGTCACGATTGACCAGACTCGAGTTTGACTCGAGTGATGTTTTGATGTTTGACATAGTATGCTTGACATTGATGTTTGACATTGATGTCGGTTAATATGTTGGGGAGATTGTTGGAGCAATCGACCCAGGTTATAATTGACCAGACTCGAGTTTGACTCGAGGGAGTCTTTGATGGTTGACTAGGGATTGACCATGTGATTAAGGGAAAGTCCAAGCATGGGTCTTGGCAAGGTAAAGTCCAAGTCATGGGTACTTGGCATGGAGAGTCCAAGTGGGACACTTGGCATTTGGGAAAGTCCAAGTCTTGAGTACTTGGCACAAGGAAAGTCCAAGCATAAGGCTTGGTATGGAAAGTCCAACATGGGTTGGCAAGGGAAAGTCCAAGCATGGGTCTTGGCATGGAAAGTCCAACATGGGTTGGCAAGGGAAAGTCCAAGCTTGAGTCTTGGCATTTGAGATGTCCAAGGGGTTTGATATTGGCGGCGTAAAGTCCAAGTGGAGTCTTGGCGGTGTAAGTCCAATGTGCCTTGGCGGTGTAGACACCGTTAGCATGACATAGCCGATGGAAGCACCTAAAGGCTAGCGCAATGGATGAACAAGTCATGGATGACTTGGAGGGATCCGAGAGGCGTAAGGCTGATGGAGGTGGCTAGAAGGCTTAGGTCTAGGCTAAGGGTGGTATAGCAAGTATGGGGACACCATACTTGGGTTAAAACCTCATCTTTGAGGTTGGCAGTCGACTGACATTATGGCCGGTTCGACTGCCGTGAGTCGACTTGAGTTCGACTGTCATTTAAGAGTTGGAATTGCTCAGCCGATCGCTCATCGAGCAAGCTGATCGATGTCGACGCAATGATCGGCAAGGGTCGCCGATCGCCAGCCGAGTCGAGCATAGAACGCCCGTGAGCCGATCGCTGGGCCCGATGTGACATGGCGCGATCGCTAATATTTGTAGTCGACTGCCAAGAGTCCCGTTGGAACTTGTCCAACGTGGATTGAGCCGTTGTCTCACAGTTACAGTGTTATCAGTCGACTGGGAACTTATGGCAGTCGACTGATAGGCGGAAATCTAGCCCGATGGAGGATAAAAGCAGCTGTTCGTGGAAGGCTCAATCATTAGTTCTTGGGGAGCTTTCTTGAGGCGATTTGAAGGTGATTTGCAGGTGCATTTCAGGGCCCTTCAACCTCATCCAAGCAACCAACAAACAAAGCGCTCAAACCCTAGTTTTGTAAAGTGTTCTTTACATTTCATTTGTATATGCTTGTATTTCTTTCGTTTATTGTTGTAAACGTTTGTACGAGGTTTCTCCGCCTCCGACTTGTTGTCGAGAAGGAGTTTATTGATTAGTGATTGCATTGGCGTCGCTAGAGCTCGTTAGAGCTCAATCCGTGGAGTAGGAACCATTCGGTTCCGAACCACGTTATATCCTTGTGTTCGTGATTGTATCTTTTCGTTATTGCTTTTATTATTTCAATTCCACTGCGCATAACGAGTTTTGTAGAGACGATCATGAACGAATTCCATCTACGTACTGGCAACGCGCTATTCACCCCCTCTAGCGGGCGCACAGGTCCTAACACATTTGACTTGAACCTTTTGGTACTTATGTTATAGATAGGGCTCTCTAAGTCTAGAAAGTAGAGTCTGTTCATTAGAGGTGCACTACAATATAACATATCATTTAAATAAATTGAACAACATTTGTTCTTTATTATAAATGTAAATCCTTTCTTGTCCAAACAAGAAACTGAAATTATGTTATTAGTCAAAGAAGATACATAACAACATTCATCTAATTCTAGTACAAGCCCAGAGGGCAGAGATAGATCATAAGTTCATACAGCAACAGCAGCAACTCTTGCTCCATTGCCTACTCATAGGTCCACCTCGCCCTTTGTCAATACCCTGCTATTTCTCAGCGCCTGCACATTGGTACAAATGTGAGATGCACATCCGGTATCTAATACCCATGATGAAGAAATAGATAGATTGACTTCTATAACATTTATACCTGAAGTAGAAGTCTCACTTCTCTTCTTCTTAAGATCTTCCAGGTATGCCTTGCAGTTACGCTTTCAGTGTCCAGCTTCCTTGCAGTGGAAGCAAGCCCGTTCCTTGGCCACCCCTCCTTTGGGTTTAAGTTCTTTGCCTTTGCCCTTGGCTTGGGACTTTCCCTTACATTTAGGCTTGCCCTTGCCTTTCTTCTTTTGCACCATCAAAATGGTGTCAGATTTTCCCTTCTTAAGGTTATGCTCAGCAGTTCTCAACATGTTGAGCATCTTAGGCAGTGGCTTATCATTTTCATTCATGTTATAATTCATGACAAATTGATTATAGGCTTGTGGCAAAGATTGCAAGATCAGGTCAGTGGCCAGCTCTTGGCCAAGTGGGAATCCCAGCCTTTGCAGGTTTTCTACGTACCCAATCATCTTGAGTACATATGGACCTACGGGAGTCCCATCTTGCATTTTGGACGCCAAACAATGCCTTAGAGACTTCATATCTCTCGTGCCTTGCTTGTCCTTGATATAGTTGACGAAGATGTTCAACCATATCATAAGCATTCATGAACTCATGTTTCTTCTGAAGCTCAGAGTTCATGGTCGCGAGCATTAGACATGACACATCTAATGCATCATCTTGATGCTTCTTGTAAGCATCTTTGTCAGCTCGCGAGGCAGTGGCAGGAGGTGCCTCCGGAATGGGCTGCTCCAGGACGTACAACTTCCTTTCTTGGGTGAGAACAATTCTCAGGTTCCTATACCAGTCCAGGAAATTTGCTCCATTGAGCTTGTCCTTCTCAAGGATAGAACGCAGAGAGAGAGTGTTCGTGTTTGTCGACATAGTAATCTACAACATACAATACAGAGAATTAATATCATATTCCTTTTATCATTTAATTAGGCATTTAATCAAATGATGCTCCCACTGAATTATAGGAATATTGTAGAATCGAGTTATGGATGTGGTCAAACCACATTACTAGATTCATACAAACTAGCTATAATTCTTGCGGGACGAGATCCACATCATACTAAGCCTTGAGTTAGCTTTGGCTAAATCGCCCAAGACTTAGTACGATCGGTGGGTAACACATTACCGATTACATCTCTATGCAACTCTTGTTTATAGGATCAAGACCCACATTTACAAAAGACCTTGAGTTAGCTTTGGCTAAATCGTCCAAGATTTAGTGTAAATGCGATCTTATCCTATCTTTCCAACGATTGGAATATGCCTAAATTCTACTCGATCCAATTGAGTTAATTAGTTTTACTCAATCTAATTGAGCTTACTCTAACCCAAGCCATGATAGGCGGGACCAAGATTGTCCCTCCACACCCTACCAAGATAATATGCGTTGCTCTGCTTTGGCAAATTCAACAACTACAAATGATCGAGGTAGTGATGGGTATCAAGGACCTGGTAGGCATTTACGAGTTGATTCGATTAAGATCTAATCTAATTGTAATGTGTATCGTAT
The DNA here is from genome assembly GCA_025175895.1 of Wurfbainia villosa. Classification (NCBI taxonomy): domain Eukaryota; kingdom Viridiplantae; phylum Streptophyta; class Magnoliopsida; order Zingiberales; family Zingiberaceae; genus Wurfbainia; species Wurfbainia villosa. Next base: position 80,330,466 of record CM046001.1, on the reverse strand, counting down.
ACGCATTAAGGCCTTTATTATCCTATATTAGCATGCATCACATACATACATACATTATTCTAGCATGCATCATATACATACAAGAAAATTATCCTAGCATGCATCATATACATACAAACATTATTCTACTTGCATGCATCACATATATACAAGCAAAATCAAATATATATATATATATATATATATATATATATATATATATATATATATATATATATATATATATATATATATATATATATATATATATATATATAAAATTAAATGTGATGTGGTCATGGCCCTACTACGATCTTCTCAAGCCAATGAGAAGATCGGACGGTCAACCTAAGGCTAGCGGCTTCTCCAAGCGTTTCCTTTGACCACCATGTGTCGTCGACACCCTTCTCGTAACTTCGTCTACAAGTGGACTTTCCACCGCTCCATTTTGTACATTACAAATATGAAACTCGAGTTACATTCGAGTCTAAAACTATTTACAACTAGAATTTCAAAAGAAGAGGTACGACGCGTAGGTCGCATACACTATACAATACGCACAACCACAAAAACGGCACGCAAGCCGTATTATGAATTACAACACATTATAATCCAATCAAATTGGGGTCATTGGGCCATGACAATCACAGAATTATACATAATTCTAAATTATGTATTTTTACAAAAATTTTTTATAATTTTTCCTAATTTTTTTTTTCAATTTTATGAGTCACCTCTCCGTAACGGTCCCGCTAAGCGGTTTCCGGACGCGATCGCGGGACAAGGCCCCTTTCGGGGATAGGGGCAACGCCCCTACTCGAAAAATAAACTTTGTGAGTGTCCCTACTACGATCTTACAGCGACTTAAGTCGCTGTCCCAAAAACCAAAAGCGAGAACTCACCATTTCGGAGAGGTTTTCTCGACGGTTGAAGCCTACAAGTGTTCCAACACTCGTTGCTTCGACTCTTCGAGAAAAATACCCAAAAATTCTATAAAAATAGGAATTTTACAGAAACATAAAAATCTGTAATTTTTATATCTAATATAAAAACTACAAAAACAAAACACAAACATTCTTCGCATGTGGCTCTGATACCACTGTTGGACTTTCCGAGCCGCAAAAACCGCTTTTTGCGTTGTGGAAACCCCGAAAGTCCAGCCACGGATCCGTGCGAAGATGTATTAAAACTAAAACATGTATGTGTTTACTAAAAACCCTAGATCTACCTTAGATCTAGAAGGTGAGATCATTACCCTCGATGCGACGCCCTTCGCAAATCCCGCTCGTCCAAAAGCTTCGCCGGAACTCAAGAGCGTCAAGTGCACACTCCTCTATTGGTATCCACACAAGCAATAGGTGGAGAAAAGCAAACTTGAGTGTGCTAGCACTCCTTAGATGCTCACGACAAGATGAGGAAGAAGTGGGAGAGAGCTTGAGAGGATGATCCAAGGAAGAAGATGAAGTTCTAGTGTCTCACAAAATCAATTCCCATCTAAATGAGAAGTGGCCGGCCACATCAAGTTTTGGGGGGTTACATGCATGCATGTAACTCTAAGAGCCAATGGCTCTTGGTATCCCTCATGAGGTGGCACCACTTGATAAGTCAATGATGATGTGGAACATCATCATTGGCCGGCCATGCCAAGTCATCATCATGACATGGCATTTGGTCAAGTCAAACTTGACCTTTCATCTTCCCTCTCAAGTCAAGTCAAACTTGACCTCTTATCTCCCATGGTTGATCAAATCCAACCATTTGATTCAAGTCAATTTAATTTAATGAATCTCTATTCATTAATTTAAATTGATTTGATGAATCAAATCTAAATTAGACTCATTCAACACTTGAATCAAATTGAGTCCAACTTAATTAGTCTAATTTGGATTACTCTTAATCCAATTTGGTTCATCCCATGAACCTAATCCTCATGGTTCATCATATGAACCTAATCTCCATCTAATTGCCCTTTGTGTGTGACCCTATAGGTTCTTGTAACGTTGGCAATGTCCCCAAACCGATTTAGGAACATAAGCAATGAGCGGTATCTAGCAACACATCATTGCTACCCAAGTTACAAGAATGTTGAGCTCCAACATCACCTTTGTGACTACTAATTGTGACTCTCACAATATGTGACAATGTCCCTCTATCCTTGACATCTAGATTGACCAATTGAGGCATAGACCGTGTCATCCTCGGTACAATCTATATCTTGAACTCCAAGTAGACTCACTCTAATCAAATGAGCTCAATATCTCATATTGACTCATTTGGGCATGGCCATGCACTTCGTGTTGGGTTTCCGGCACCGCGGCGTGTGTGTGTTCGATCATGTTTCGTAAACATGAGCACAGCGGAAGCAATTAAAAATAATAAATCTATATTTATTACAACACACACAACACACGCATGCTATTACAACAAGTGTAGACATAACCGTAAATTAAAATTTGCAATAAAAGGAAATTAAACTACGTTATACCTTCCGTATGACGTGTAGCGGGAACGGCATCAACCGGAACGATCCTCGTAAGGATCGTCTCTATCCGTATCCACGCCGAGCTCCTCGGGATGACTTCGCTAAGTCACGAGCTTCGTCTTCGTACGGGTTACTAGCCTCGTGTTGAAGACGACATGATCGAGAGATGATCACGATCCGAATCCAAATTCGGATCCAAAACGAGTTCTCAAAACTCGCTTCTCCGGAGAGGTGTTCGTCAACCGTTTGACGAATCCTTCGTCCTCCACCTCAGAGGATTACCGGAGATCAAATCCCCGATAAGTTAGCCGCTGTCGGAGCACTAACCGTCGTCCAAACGACGCTCCGACGAGAGGAGGAGAAGCTGTCCAGAAAACTGGACAGCTTGGTGGAGGAGTAGGCGCCGGCCAAAACAAGGAGAGAAAAGCCTCACCTCGATGCCAAACCTATAGGGGATCACCGGAGGGTCGCCGGAGGTTCACCGGCTGGAGCTTGGACGCCGGCAAGGAGCTGGACGGCGCCACCACAAGCTGGGCGGCAATAATGTGTTGGGCGGCAACAACATGTTGGGCGGCTAGGGTTTGGATTTTGGATGATTAGGGTTTAACAATCCCTTAAGCCCACTTTTATAGAGAACTAATTCTCTTAATGGTTAATGGATCATATCCATAAAGCCCGTTAACCCGCTCCATTAAGATAAGTTAAAATAAACCAAACCATGATGGTTTATTTTAAGTTAAAATGAACCGAACCAACTTTTGGTTCATTCGTTTAAAATAAACCAAACCCTTTGGTTTATTCTTATCCATTGGATTAGAACCAAACCATTTTGGTCCATCCATTATGTCTTCATAAGACACTGCCCATCCATGCTTCCATTGCGACTGAAACAATTTCATGCTCGCTTTATGTTTGGTCCAACCAAACATAGTTTCTCTCGGTCTGAGAATCCCATTCTCAAGCTCGTTTTAAATCCTTTGGATTACACTCGTTGTGCGTGTGACCAAATAGGTTCTCGGTTTATGTTGGCCGTCTATAATTAACCATTAATTATAGAACGATCATGAGTGGCACCTAGTAGTACATCATGATCCCCAATTAACCGAAAAGATCAACGCGGTTGATCGAACTATTTCAAACCCTTCAAGAAATTTCAAATGAATCGTGCCCCATTCACTTCACTCATCTTATACCCACTTGGTTCAGGACATGGTCTATTGTGTCAGTCCCCACTAGGCTGACTACGTCACACCTAGCCCAAGTATCATTTCCTCGTCCTACGGATTCTAGTTACTCCACATGTATCGAAGAGTACCTTACTCTAAACATGTAATGCTTTGGCCAAAGACTTTAGTAACAATCCGATGAGAGGCCATGGGTATACATCTCCTCGCAAGGAGTGGTGAATCCTTTATAGGCTATTCAAATACCTTCGATCACTTCGACTTATACCCAATCATCCCGGGTCCACATCTCCTTAGAGATGTTTGCTTAAGATGTCAAAGCATAAGTCTCCATGATCAAGATGACTTGAATACCGCAAGTCAAAGGAACATCGCACTTAAGCCACGAAGAACTTCATTGACATATCTATATATGCAGAGAACCATATGAAGTCTTACTACGGTCACTCCAATGAACTAGTTACCATAACTAGCATCCACGATTAACTCCGGACATCACTATGTCTCCAGCCAGTGAGAATCAGCTGCTTGGATACACCAAGGAGTATACCTCGTGCTAGTCTCAACAGAATTGATGGTGTCCAGATTCATCAATTCATCGACTAGGGATAATTCCGATACATCACAATTACACATGTAGAGATACTCACTAGTTGTGATCCAATCACAAATTCTCTCATGCTGTGAATCATATCGTGGACATTCAGTAAATGAGTTTAAGATCCAATCAAATACATAAAATATGTATACTCAAATAGTGAATCTTCATTTATCATATAAATGGTTCATACATAAGGCGATTGCCTTAGGACATCTCTCATATATTACTAACACTTCGTGGTCTCACTCTATCAAGAATATCGATGTCACCCCCGTCATATAGGAGGGATAGATCCCATCTACATCACTCACATCTCTCCGCATAATTTGTTACATACCCAGTAATCGCCTTTATAGTCCACCCATTTACGGGTGACGTTTGACGAAGCCAAAGTATGCAACTCCATATGTAGGGAACCATGGTGACTTCAGGTCTAAGGACTAATAGTCATACTAATAGCCACATGAGAAAGTATATGACACTCATATAACGATCCATGATACTTTCTCATGGCGGGTCATTCAGTATACATTCTCCAATGTATACCCATGTGTCAACTTGATATCTCATATCCATGACTTGTGAGATCAAGTCATCGTGTTGACCTACATGCTAGTCTCTATGCATTAACATTGTCCCTGAATGTTAATACTCGACTAGGAATGATTAAGAGTAGTGTTCTCTATATCATCTCATTATTGATTCAACCAATCGATTGATATAGATAAGAACCTACTACTCAAGGACATTATTATATTTAGTTATTTGGAACCAATACAAGTAAATATAATAACCATGCCTTTATAAATAGTAATATGATACAATAAAGTCCATACAACAATCATCACATGATTGACTCTAGGGCTTTCACTAACAGGAGTAGCCGATTAGTTCGAACTCGATAGATCTAGGGTACCAAATACTGACATTAAGTGTACCCTTTAGATATCTAAGGATACGCTTAACTAGAGTTAGGTGAGATTCTTTGGCACAGGTTTGGAACCTTGCGCACATACTTACTGCAAATAAGATATTAGGTCGGCTCGCAGTTAAGTTAAGTAGACTCCCTATCACTCTCCTATAGTATTTTAAGTCAATTGAATTTCCGATTACATCTTCTCCTATATTTACATTTGTTGCCATTGGAGTATTTATAATTTTAGCGTCTTGCATTCCAAAACGTTTAATTAATTCCCTAGTATATTTGCGTTGGTGTAAGTATATTCCATCTTTAGTTTGTTTAATTTGTAGACCAAAGAAGAAACTCAACTCACCTACTAAATTCATTTCAAATTCACTTTTCATAAGTGAGATGAACTCGGTTAGTAGGATCGAGTTGGTGGTTCCGAAGATGATATCATCTACGTAGATTTGGGCTATGAATATGTCTTTCCCTATGGTTTTTAGGAAAAGGGTTGGGTCGACTAAACCTTGGTTAAATCCTTTGGACTTAAGATAAATCGAAAACCTTTCGTACCAAGCTCGAGGAGCTTGTTTGAGTCTATAGAGAGCTTTCTTTAATCTAAGGACATGGTCGGGTTTCTCTAGACTTTCGAAACTGGGGGGGTTGGCTAACATAAACCTCTTCCTTAATATATCCATTCAAGAATGCTGACTTTACATACATTTGAAACAACTTAAATCCTTGATGTGCAACATATACTAATAACATTCGGATGGACTCTAATCTAGCTACTGGGGCATAGGTTTCATCATAATCTAAACCTTCAACTTGACTAAACCCTTTAGCGACTAATCTAGCTTTATTTCTAACTACTTCACCTTCATCATCAAGTTTATTTCGAAACACCCACCTTGTTCCAATGATTGTTTTATCTTTAGGTGGTGGTACTAATTCCCATACTTCATTCCTAGTGAATTGAGCTAGCTCTTCTTGCATTGCAATAATCCAATCGGGATCAAGAAGAGCTTGGTCAATGGTTTTGGGTTCAATTTTGGAAATCAAGGAGATTTAACTAAGGTTTCGGTATGAAGCTCTAGTTCGAACTCCTAGGCTTGGATCACCTATCACTTGATTAATAGGATGATTTATTTGAGTCCTAGTTTGACTTGGGTTAGAGTCACCTATCACTTGGTCGATAGGATGACTTGGTTGACTTAGGTTAGGATTAATACTAGACTCGATCTCAAGATCGGAGTCGAGTCTGGTATGAATCAGCTCGCTAATTGGGGTTGCTAGGGGTTTTTTAGGTTCGTGTCCTTCATCAAACACTACATTAATAGTCTCTTTGACTCTAAGGGTGTCATGGTTATATACCCTATAGGCTCTACTTGTAGTCGAGTATCCTAGAAAGATTCCGGTAGAGGTTTTGGATGTGAATTTCCCTAGGTAATCCTTAGTGTTTAGGATATGTACCTTACATCCAAATACCCTAAAGTACTTGATGTTAGGTATTTTATCGTGATAAATCTCGTATGAGGTCTTAAGGTGCCTCTTTACCAAAAGGATCCTATTTTGGACATAGCAAGTCATACTAACGGCTTCTGCCCAAAACCTATCGGGTAGGTTTTACTCGTTTAACATTGTCCTAGCGGCTTCTTATAGGATTCTATTTTTACGTTTTACTAGGCCATTCTGTTGTGGGGTTCTAGGGCATGAAAACTCATGGTGGTATTCATTTAGGTTACAGAATTTTGTAAACCCGTGGTTCTCAAATTCACCACCATGATCACTCCTAAGTCTTTTGATTTTAAGGTTTTGTTGATTTTCTATTAGTTTAAATAGGTTGATTAATTGATCTAGGGTATCACTTTTGTGTTTGATGAACCTAACCCAAGTAAATCTAGAATAGTCATCAATTATGACTAAGCAGAATTGACTCCCATTAAGTGACTTAGCTCCGTGTGAATCAAATAGATCCATGTGTAGGAGCTCAAGAACACTTTTGGTTCGTTCTTGATTAGTTAGTTGATGTTGTGTCCTAGATTGTTTACCTTGTTGACAAGCATTACATATTTTATTATCCAAGTTGTTGAGGTTAGGCAAACCTCTGACTAAGTCACTTTGACTCATCTTGTGGATGAGTCTTGGGTGCGAGTGACCGAGTCGTCGGTGCCACAACCAAGATTCCTCTTGTCGTGTCATAAGACACTTGGTTGAGGAGTTAGTTAAATTAATAGTATAAATGTTGTTATTTATGGTTCCTTTGAGAATTATTTTAGAGGTTTCATTTGTTTTAATTACGCATTCATTTTCTAGAAATATGACCTTATAGTTATTATCACACAATTGACTTACACTAAGTAAATTATATTGAAAATTTTCTACCAATAAGACATTTTGAATAATAAAGTTTGAGTTGAGCTCAATATCACCTGATCCGATGATTTTGAGCTTGTCATTGTTTCCGAAGGCTACCGATCCTTATCGTTTGAATCGAACGAAAACTTGAGTTGATCTTTGGTCATGTGTCAGGAGCAACCACTGTCTAACATCCATTGATCCTACACACAAGGTAGTTAGATCGGATATTGGAATTGCTAAAAGTTGGTTGTAAATTATTAAACCTAAATCATCTCACCCATGTCTACATGATCAAGCATGTTATCCTTATATGTTCTTGTGAGATGACTTCTAATTTTACTTGATTTGAATTTAATGATTTGAACACTTGTCAACCTTGCGTTAGATTCGGATTTGACCTTAAGCTCATCAAGTCACCTTTTCAAGATCATGGCTTCCAGGTCGTGGCGAGGCACATGGACCTTCTTTGATCGAAAAAATGACCACTTCCTTAGACAAAACTATTTTCAAGAAAATAGAGACTTGACTCACCTAAGACCACTTCCTAGTCTAACTACTCTAGGATGCGGCGAGGTAGCTTCAGCTAGTTTCACTCGGTCAAGTGCACCGAACGAGATACACCTTATCTAGCCCGAATATATGAGACTCCGCTTTCCTAGAGTACTATCATCTCGTCGCATCCTGGTACTATGTTACCAAGTATTGATGAGTTATAGTCCTATCTAACCATTCTAAAAAGAAAAATAAAAATAAATAAAGGACCTAAGCATGCAATTTCTAAGTTAGAGCACAAACAAATTTTGTACTGGCTCTCCTTGGACCGTTGAATCGGTTCGGTCTCTCCACATAGTGGATTTGGTCCTTGGGAACCCAGTACTGGTTGGATCCTAAGTTTGAAATCAAAGAAGTCTTAGGGACCCATGCTTGGACACATTTTTTATGTCGACTTACAATCGACATATACGATTTGTTGGTCGTTTTTGAGCTAAACCCTAGTCTAACCTTGTTGTACACGACCCTTTGCGATCCAAGTAGGAGGTCAAGTCCCTTGGTTCCCAAAGTAAACCTTTCCAACGTGTTCCTAAGATCTTTGACTTGACTTTTCAAGAGTGAGTTCTCAACTTCGAACTTTTCCACCCGAGTTGAGTCCTCCTCTCGAACTTGACTAGTCGAAGAGGTTAGGGAGACCTCGTGTTTGAGGAGTTTAACCTCCTCAACCAGGGTCTCGACCTTGGACTTGGACTTAGCTAACTTCCTAGTTAAGAATTTAATCGCACTGTAATGAGTACTAATAAGAGATCGACTTACTTTAAGTGTATCTCTTGAACCGGATGCAGACCCGTGGCTTGTCTTGAATAAAGCTTCGTAGTCCGATTCGTCTTCGGGTTCAGACTCGTGCTCCGGTTCAGACTCCGTCTCCGATTCAGCTGGTTTAGCCATGAAGACATGATCGTCATCTTCTTCCTCTGACGCTTCTTCCCACGTAGCGTTGAGTGCCTTCTTGAGTTTCGGTTCTTTGCTTTTGAGCTTCGAACATTCGGACTTGATATGTCCAAACCTGTTGCTTTCGTAACACCTAACATTAGAAATTTTAGGCTTACCTTCATTGGGTCGAGTGACGATTCACTTTCATCCCTTGACTATCCTTCGAACTAGGTTAATTAGTTCGGTCTCCATTTTCGGGTCGACGTCTGACTCGTACTCATCTTCTTCCTCCTTCAGGGGTGGCTTGCTCGCGATCTTCTTCTTCGAACCTGCAAAAAGTGCTATACCCTTCTCGGGTTCTGATTTGGACTGTTCATGGAGTTCGAAATCCGAAATCAATTCATCTAATCTATGTTTTGAAAGATCCTTAGAGACCTTGTAGGCATCGACAATGGATGCCTACAGGGTGCTCCTAGGAAATGAGTTTAGTACGTACCTGATAAGGTCGCAGTTTTTGAACTTTTGTCCGATTGCGTGTAGGTTGTTGACGATATCTTGAACCTGAGCATGCAGTTGTGTCGCCATCTCGTGTTCCTGCATTTTTAGATTATACAACCTATTGAAAAGAAGATCACGCTTACATACCTTGGCTTCGTCGGTCCCTTCGTGTAGCTCCACTAGCTTTGTCCAGAGATCCTTTGCGCTGATGAAGGGGCCAACGCGGTTGAGCTCCTCCTTTGACAGACCACATTGGAGGATTTGCATTGCTTTTGCATCGGCTTCTACTTGCCTTTTCGTGGCATTGGTCCATTGGTCATAATCCAAAGATTCACCACCTTCATTAGTCGGAAGTGTGAATCCCGTTTGGATTATGATCCACATCTCGATTTGGGTTTTGAGAAAGCATTCCATCCGACATTTCCAGTAATGGAAATTGTCTCCATTGTAAAACGGAGGTTGGACGGTGCTAAAACCCTCGAGATGGGCCATTTGACACAAAAGGTAGGAAGAAGAAAGGAAAACGAAATCTAGTAAAGACAAAAACAAGAAAAATGTTCCAAGACTTGCGTCTTGGATTAGTAGTGTGGGAGGAACAAATAAAAGCTTGAAAAATAAAAAATTAAATTAAAATGAAATCAAAAGACAATGCTAGATCGGTGGTTTCACCAGATCTTAGCGCCTCCGGCTCTGATACCAATTGTTGGATCGAGTGGATCACTAGAGGGGGGGGGGGTGAATAGCGATAAAAGCTTTTCGTCGAATTCGTTTCAAAACACAAGTAAATACAGCGGAAAGATAAAATGAACACAATAGGATTTTACTTGGTTCGTAGCCTATGGCTACTACTCCAAGGCTCTAGTGGTCCTTGACCATGCACGGAGGGCAAATCACTAACGAACTCCTCCTCGTTGGAGGTAGAAGTTAATCGAATACACAAAAAACCAAAGCTTGAGGTAGAGGGACACTCCCCCTCTCCTCGTTGCAATAAAAGCTCGTAGAATAGAAAGTAAATACAAGAGTTAATGGATGACTTAAAATACTTTTACCGATGACCAAATGGATGGAGGCTTGAGCTTGTGTCGTCGGCATTTCTATAGCACTTCGTCGTTGTGGAGTCGTTGGAGTGTCGTCACGTTACGGAGGCTTTAGGTCACTTTTTTAATTGATGAAAACCCATTAGAGAAGCCCTCCTTTTATAGTTTTTGAGCCCCTCATCGAGTGGATCTTCAGCCAATCAAAACTAGGCACAAAGCCCCTTGGAATGAGGTGATAAAGCTTGACTCATCGAAGCTGATCCTTGACCATCAGTCGACTGATGGCCATCATCAGTCGACTGATGGCAACATTAGTTTGTTAGGAATATTGGAACGGCTAGAGGGGGGGGGTGAATAGCGTAGATGAAATTCGATCGCGTTTGTGTCTACAATTTCGTTAGTGCACAGCGGAAATAGAAATAATAAAAGCAATAACGAAATAGACAACAAGCTAACACAATGATATAACGTGGTTCGGAACCGCACGGTTCCTACTCCACGGATCGAGCTCTAAAGAGCCCTAGTGATGCACACGCACTCACTAATGATAAACACTCCTTCTCGACACAAGTCGGAGGCGGAGAAACCCCTTACAATAGATCTTACAACAGTAAGAATGAAATACAAGCAATATACAATGTAAATATGAAATACAAGTAAAGAAAAGACTTTACAACACTTGCTTTGATTGCTTGAATGCTTGGTTGCTTGCTTGCACTTGGAGACCTGATTTGCACCAACAAATCGCCCCAATAGCCCTCAAGAACCGATTACTTTTTTCTCCATCACGAGCTCCATATATAGCTTCAACTCAGGCCGGAAAAGTCTATCACGATCGATTGGGACCATCACGATCGATGCCATCGCTGTCGTGAGACAACGGCTAGATCCACGCTGGATAAGTCCAACGGAACCTTCATCAGTCGACTGATTGTGACCATCAGTCGACTGATGGAGTCCTCACTCGACCAGTCGAGTCTCGACTCCATTCTGTGGCCGAATTCTCGAGCACCAGTCGACTGATCACACGATCGGGCCGATCGCTGAGCCATCACCGACCGCCCACCTGGCAAATGATCGCTAGGCCATAACCCGCAGTCAAACCCTAGTTGACTCGGTCCAGTCGACTGCCACATGGCACCAGTCGACTGGCACACCTCAAATATGAGGTTTTAGCCCAAGTATGGTTCCCCCATACTTGCTAGACTACCCTTAGCCTAGACCTAAGCCTTCTAGCCACCTCCATCAGCCTCACGCCTCTCGGATCCCTCCAAGTCATCCATGACTTGTTCATCCATCGCGCTAGCCTTCAGGTGCTTCCGTCGGCTATGTCATGCTAACGGTGTCTACACCGCCAAGGCACATTGGACTTACGCCGCCAAGACTCCGCTTGGACTTTACGCCGCCAACCATTGGACTTATGCTGCCAAGACTACCGCTTGGACTTTACGCCGCCAATATTAATCCCCTTGGACTTCAAATGCCAACCCATGTTGGACTTTCCATGCCAAGACCATGCTTGGACTTTCCTTGCCAACTCATGTTGGACTTTCCATTTGCCAAGACCCATGACTTGGACTTTCCCAAATGCCAAGTGTCCAACTTGGACTTTTCATGACAATTATATTGTCATATGTTTTTGTCGAAACATCAAAACACATCAAAACATCACTCGAGCCAAACTCGAGTCCTGGTCAATCGTGACCTGGGCCGATTGCACCAACAATCTCCCCCTTTTTGATGTTTGACAAAAACCAAACAAATAATTGAGTTAGAATACTAACTCCAATCCTTTACCAATTATCCCAAATTGGTAAATGCTCTCCAAATATTTTCCCTCAAACATTCTCCCCTTGACTAACATCAAAAGTTTTCTCCAAGAGGGTCAATGTCTCATGTCCCAATGAGATCTTACAATCTCCCCCTTTGTCCAAAGATACTTAGGATGCCTACCATCTTCCTAGTGATAAGTCCAATATCACTTAAGAGAGACAATCCCATTTACTCTCCCAATTTCCAAATTGGGTTTCTAAAAATCCATCAATTTCCCAAATTGATAACATTCTCCTTCAAGGAGAAAACACATCCATCATCCAAGATGGATATCTCCCCTAAAGGCTTGCTCCCTCGACCATTGCACCAACAATGTCCTTGGGCAGTCCCTAAGCCAATAGGAACTCTAAACCATCAAAATTAAGGTTAGAAATTCAACATTGAACTTTCCAACACCTTAACATTGATACAAACCCTAAATACTCTCCTAATCCATATCCAATGGATTTTCACCCTTTATAATGCTTCCCAAAGCATATGGGAGGACTTATGGGAAGAAGTGGACCAGGAGGAAAAAGAGCCACACACTCAATGGGAAAACCGCCGTCCTAGGAAGAAGGGAAAATCACTCAGATACGATCACAAGTTCTTTGATGAATCGTTGATTTGGGCACCGTTTAGGTCGCCAACTTGACATGGATAAGGACTATGCCGATTGTTTTCGCGATAATTCCAAAAGGAGAGCAATACGTAATTGAACGAAGTTTTGATACGTATAATACATATGACACATACAATGGGTGAAAAATATTTTAAAATTATTTTACCCATAAAATAGTGAATTTGATACAAAACTCAAAACCATTGAAATTTTCAATGTTTTGGCCCTATTTTGTATCAACTTCATCAATGGTGATTGCTATCAAAAGATAGACTCCACCAAGGTTTTTCAAAATGATTTTAAAATGTTTTCAAAACCTTATTTTGGATCATATTCCTTGGGCTCTATGTACGTGACTTGTACACAAGCTTTCCCAATGATCCACAACTAAAATTAGATGAGTTTTAGTTCATCTAGATGCAAAAACTATGCGCCTTGAACTTAACTCATATCCTAGCATCTCACATGTATCTAGGGTGTATACATACACATACATGTCAATTAGATGTGAGATGTGGGTTTTGTTCTCCCTAAACTAGGGTTTCATGCATTTTCTAAAGCGACTCTACTTGATTCCCTTATAACTGGGACTCCAAGTCATGCCATAGTCCTTAAATCACGTTAATGCATGAATGTATGATCATGGCATAAATAGTAGCATTATTAAAACATGGCCAATGATCATGATGTCATGACATATGATGAAATTTAAAAACACATGACATTTATCCTTAATCCCTAAGCATACTCATGACATATAAATGATAGAACATAAACATGATGTCATGTCATGGCATATGGCAAGCAAATCATGGCAAGTAAAAAGTATAGGTATAAGTATACCTAAATTTTAATATTAATTGCCATTTGATATAATTAATTATATTTTTCCATATTAACCTAAACTTTCCCAAGTGTGCCAAAAACCCAAAATGACACACTACAACCTCTAAACCTAAATTGTGCCAATTTAATCATTTTATCAAACTTCTCAAATAATATTGGCACATCCTAAAATCTTTTAGGATTAAAGCTCAAATGTATTTTCAAGGTGACCATAACCTTGAAAATATCCTAAAGTGCCACCTTTACAATGGTTGAGTTAACTACCCATCCAATCAAGGTTGGCACACCCTAAACCCATCTAGCGTGAATCAATCATGCTCTTAGGAACCCAAAACCTATTTGAGCTCCTAGGGTTAATTAGGTATTCCTTAGGGATAACCTCCCTAGATACCTTCCTAATGACCTTCCTAGGCTTATTAGCCTTGGTCATTTTGGTCTTGCCTAGGTTAACCTTAGGGATTGCTTCCCTAACAACCTTCTTAGTGGCCACCCTAGATTTCTTCGAAACCTTGGCCACTAGGCACAAACCTTGGTCAACTCTAGGGATGACTTCCCCATTGACCTTGGTCTTCCTAGACCTAGTTTGTGTCCCATAATCAAATGGAACACTATGGTAAGCTACCTTAGTCTTAGGTTTGTGACCCAAACCTTGCTTGCCTTTGGTTGACTTTTGACTCTTAGGTCCTTGGTGTTGACTTTGACTTTTGGACCTTTGACTTTGACCATTAGACCCTTTAAATTGGTTTTGTATATTCCTAAGGGTCTTTTCAAGTTTTTCAAGCCTTGCCCTCAAGGCTTGATTTTCCTTTTCTAATATCTCAATTTTTTATTTTTCATTTTCTCTTGAGATATTTCTATTTCTAGGCATATGTCTAGATTTCTAAGCATTAAAGCCTAGATGTTCTCCTATTTTCTTAATGCTTTCCTTAGGTAATATATTTTTAGGGACATTAGTCCCAAATTTCTTCTTATTTCCTAAGTGAACACTCTTAGCACCTAAACAAAAGTATTTATTTCTATTAGCATGTTTTTCATGGCAAATTGCAAGAGAATTAAAATTCCTAGCATGCTTTTGACTTTTAAATTTAGAAGATGCATTATTGAAATATACCTTAGGGTTTGCCTTGGAGGCTCCCCCTACATGTATAGCTCCTTCTTGGGTCTTTTTGCTCCCCCTAGGGCATTGATTTCGGTAATGCCCCGGTTGTCGGCACTTGAAGCAAATGACTTTCTCCTTGCTTTTATTGGCATTGGGAACACCGGCTTCATTGACTATTTGTGCCGGTGGAGCTTTCCTAATCTTCTTTGGGCACTTGCTCTTGTAGTGCCCGGTTTCCCTACACTCAAAACATATTATATGCATTTTATTATTAACACATATGTTTGAGTTACCTAGGGTAGTGGTGGAGGCCGGAGTTGGATTTTGAGCTTCCTCATCTTGACCGGATGTTGAAGGCTCTTCTTGAGGTTGCTCTGGTATAGAGGATGGTCTTTCTTCCTCAATCCTAGAAGTAGATGCTTCTTCCACCTCTTCTACTTCTTCTTTCTCCGGTTCGGAAGTTGACTCCATCTCAACTTCCGATTCCTCACTTTCACTTGAGGATGAACTCTCCTCATGGTATCTTGCCAATTTTCTCCATAGCTCCTTGGCATACATGTAATCCCCTAGCTTGCACAAAATATCATTAGGAATTACATCTTCCAAAAGTTTCGTTACCTTAACTTCGGTCTTGAGCTTTTGGCGTTGCTCTTGGGTCCACTTTTTCAATTTTAGGACATTTCCCTTCTTATCCCTAGGGGGTTCAAGGCCTTCAATGAGGATGAACCAATCCTCTATGTTCATCATCAAGAATGTTTCCATTCTTGCTCTCCATGCCGGAAAATCTTCTGGATCATATGGAGGTGGAGTGTTGATTTCCCATCCAAGCTTGTCTTGGAATTCCATCTTCACCCTCTAGCCTTTTGCCTTAGCTCCCGGTTGTTAATCCGTAGAAGAGCCCCGGGCTCTGATACCACTTGTTAGGAATATTGGAACGGCTAGAAGGGGGGTGAATAGCGTAGATGAAATTCGATCGCGTTTGTGTCTACAATTTCATTAGTGCGCAGTGGAAATAGAAATAATAAAAGCAATAACGAAATAGACAACAAGCTAACACAATGATATAACGTGGTTCTTCCTACTCCACTCGAGCGAGCTCTAAAGAGCCCTAGTGATGCACACACACTCACTAATGATAAACACTCCTTCTCGACACAAGTCGGAGGCGGAGAAACCCCTTACAATAGATCTTACAACAGTAAGAACGAAATACAAGCAATATACAATGTAAATATGAAATACAAGTAAAGAAAAGACTTTACAACACTTGCTTTGATTGCTTGAATGCTTGGTTGCTTGCTTGCACTTGGAGACCTGATTTGCACCAACAAATCGCCCCAATAGCCCTCAAGAACCGATTACTTTTTTCTCCATCACGAGCTCCATATATAGCTTCAACCTGTGCTGGAAAAAGTCTATCAGTCGACTGATCGGGACCATCAGTCGACTGATGCCACTGTTGTCGTGAGACAACGGCTAGATCCACGCTGGATAAGTCCAACGGAACCTTCATCAGTCGACTGATTGTGACCATCAGTCGACTGATGGAGTCCTCACTCGACCAGTCGAGTCTCGACTCCATTCTGTGGCCGAATTCTCGAGCACCGGGCCGACCGATCACACGATCACCGATCGCTGAGCATCACCGATCGCCCACCTGCGGATCGCTAGGCCATAACCCGTAGTCAAACCCTAGTTGATTTGGGTCCGGTCGACCGCCACATGGCACCCGACCGCACACCTCAAATATGAGGTTTTAGCCCAAGTATGGTTCCCCCATACTTGCTAGACTACCCTTAGCCTAGACCTAAGCCTTCTAGCCACCTCCATCAGCCTCACGCCTCTCGGATCCCTCCAAGTCATCCATGATTTGTTCATCCATCGCGCTAGCCTTCAGGTGCTTCCGTCGGCTATGTCATGCTAACGGTGTCTACACCGCCAAGGCACATTGGACTTACGCCGCCAAGACTCCGCTTGGACTTTACGCCGCCAACCATTGGACTTATGCTGCCAAGACTACCGCTTGGACTTTACGCCGCCAATATTAATCCCCTTGGACTTCAAATGCCAACCCATGTTGGACTTTCCATGCCAAGACCATGCTTGGACTTTCCTTGCCAACTCATGTTGGACTTTCCATTTGCCAAGACCCATGACTTGGACTTTCCCAAATGCCAAGTGTCCAACTTGGACTTTTCATGACAATTATATTGTCATATGTTTTTGTCGAAACATCAAAACACATCAAAGCATCACTCGAGCCAAACTCGAGTCCTGGTCAATCGTGACCTGGGCCGATTGCACCAACACAGTTGAGTAGCAACCCTCAGTAATCAACTAATGAAGGCAGTCGAGTGGCTCTTGTGAGCAGTCGACTGATGCTTGCTGAAATCACAAGTTAGCTTAATAAAAACATAATTTTGACGGTCGTCGACCGTTCGATCTCGACCTAGACCATCCATGGGGTGTCTTTGGTCAGATCTACGCTTAAGACCATCACCGTAAGGAGGATATGACCTCACTTACGCTCACACACACGAGCTTACCTCAATACTTACTTTGTAGCTCTCACTTTCAGTCTTCCACTCGATTCCTTTGGCTCCCTCCGAAGTCACTCGAGTGTCGCTCGACTACCGTGGCTTCCTCCGGGTGTCGCTAGCCTTCAGCTCTAGCTTTAGCACTTTTCTGCACACTAGATTCAGCTCATGACATAACGATATGAGCTTATCTTTTTATCGTTTGCTATAATCAAAACTTAGGTTCGACTTAGGTGCCCACTGCACCAATAAAGTACCCGTGGAGAGGGTGTATCATCCTACCATTCCAGTGATGCAAACAAGGAGAGAGGATCAGGGAGAAAGTCAGTCTACTAATGCTCCAGAATTCTATGAGCCTAGTCCATTCACCACCGACATTCTTTCTGAGTTGCTACCTCTATATTTCAGAAATCCATAAGTGGAGAAGTATGATGGCACGAATGATCTAGAGGAGCATCTGTTGCAATTTGTAGGAGCTACTTCTCTTCATTGCTATACAGATGCCCTTAAGTGCCGAGCTTTTCGCACCACATTAATAGGCTCCGCACAGAAATGGTTTGGTGCTCTACCTCCCAGATCTATTGTAGGGACCTTCGTGACCACTAGAGGGGGGGGGGGGGGTGAATAACGCGTCGTCGTATGTTGATGGATTACGATCGCAATCGCATGCTTGCTAAAATTTAATTAGCGCGCAGTGGAAATAATAGAAATAAAGTAATAACAAAATACAAGCACACAAATACGATAATATAACGTGGTTCGAAACCGAATGGTTTCTACTCCATGGATTGAGCTCTATAAGCTCGAGTGATGACAAAACCACTAATAGAACTCCTTCTCGACAACACGTCGGAGGCAGAGAAACCTCGTATAGGTGTTTACAACAATAAACAAATAGATACAAGCAAATATAAATATGAAATACACTACAAATAAAGGAAAACCACTTTACAAATGCTCTTTTGATTACTTGATCTTTGGTTTCTTGAATTGCACTTGGAGACCCTAATTTATAGCAACAAATCACCCCAAACATGTCCAAGAACCAGTGCCAAATCCTTCCTCCACGAGCTCCCTTTAAAGCTGCTCCTTGGGCTGGATTTCGCCTAGCAGTCGACTGATCGGGACCATCAATCGATTGCCCCTATAGCCGTTGTGAGACAACGACATGTGCCACGTTGGATAAGTTCCAACAGTCGACTGATCATACCCATCAGTCAAGTGTTCGGGGCGATCACTCGATTGGAGAGCCTACTGTGCTTGAAATCCCGACCATCAGTCGACTAATCTCCAGATCAGTCGACTGCCCAACTCTGGCAGTCGACTACCAGACCACTTCTTGCAGTCAAACCCTAGTTGACTCCCATCAGTCGACTGACTACAGTCCTAGTCAACTGATACACCTCAAACATGAGGTTTTAACACAAGTATGGTGCCCCATACTTGTTAGACCACCCTTAGCCTAGACCTTAACCTTCTAGCTACCTCCGTCAGCCTCGCACCTATCGGATCCCTCCAAGTCATCCATGACTTGTTCATTCATATGCTAGCCTTCAGATGCTTCCATCGGCTATTGTCATTCTAACGGTGTCTACATCGCCAAGGCACATTGGACTTACGCTGCCAAGACTCCTTCTTGGACTTTACGCCGCCAACCATTGGACTTATGCTGCCAAGACTTTACCCTTGGACTTTACGCCACCAATATTCCCCTTGGACTTCTCAAATGCCAAAACTCAAGCTTGGACTTTTCCTTGTCAACCCATGTTGGACTTTCCATGCCAAGACCCATGCTTGGACTTTCCTTTGCCAAGACCCATGCTTGGACTTGCCAACCCATGTTGGACTTTCTCTTGCCAAGACCCCTGCTTGGACTTTACATGCCAAGTACTCAAGACTTGGACATTCCCAATGCCAAGTGTCCCACTTGGACTTTCCATGCCAAGTACCCATGACTTGGACTTTACTATGACAATCACATTGTCATATATTTTTGTCAAACATCAAAACATCACTCGAGTCAAACTCGAGTTTGGCCAATCGTGACTTGGGCATGGAAAGAAGGCTTGAAGATCTGCGAGGTGTCTTTCTTCCTCATACAGATGCCTTAGTAATTCGGATTTCTCTGGCAAACTATGAGGTAGCTCGAGTCTTGGTTGACTCGGGGAGTCCAGTCAATATCCTTTTTCAGAAGGCATTCGAGCAGATGTAGCTGGGAAATGTACAAATGGAGGACGTGACTACTCCTCTATTTGGATTAACGGGACACATAGTGCATCCAGTGGGGCAAATCTCCTTGCCTCTCTCTGGGTGCAAAACCCATCCAGAAGACTAATATTATTTCTTTTCTCATAGTGGATGCTCCATCCACTTATAACGCTATTTTGGGTCATCCTTTTTTGTCCATTTTTCAGGTGGTCGCCTCCCCTTACCATCAGAAGGAGAAATTCCCAATTGGGCAACTGATCAGGGAGGCACGGAGTTGTTATGTGAAAATGTTGAGAGATGATCAGAAGAAGGCAAGGGTGGATGAACCTAAGGGAAAAGCTGTTATCACCTCTGATGTGTACATGCTGGAAGAGTCCCCACCCAGAGTTGAAAAAATAGAAGAAGGTGAATTTGTGGAGATAGCTCCTAAAAAGGTCACTTGGGTGGCCCAACAACTAGAGACGAAGGAAGAACTTGTGAACTGCTTGCGTAGGAATGAAGATATCTTCGCCAAGGATGTGTTGGATCGAGAAGTGTCACTAGAGGGGGGGGGGGTGAATAGCGAGCGTAAAACTTTCTTTCGTTCGTTCGATAAGAGCAAGCACAGCAGAAAAATAAATAACAAAAAATAAATAGGCCAGCGGTTGCTACTCCAAGGCCCCGCGGTTGCTACTCCAAGACCCCGCGATCCTTGACCACGTACGAAGGGGAAATCCACTATAAAGTCTCCTCCTCATTGGAGGTAAAAGACAATGATCACAAAAACTAAAGCACGAGAATGAGACAACAAGCCTACCTCACCTCGTTATGATTAAAATAATGAATAAAGTAAATAAAAATAATACATGCTACCGACGAAGAAATTCTAAACTTGCCGTTGCATCGGCGTTACGACATTTAGAGCTTTGGCGTCACGAGAGCACTTTGAGAGCAAGATGATTGATCTTTGGGTTGGAGTCCTCCCCTCCTTTTATAGATTTTTGCATTGGAATAAGTCCTGATAGAAATCCTCAACTTTTGGAACTGATCACGAGGTGGCTCCTTATCTTATCATGAAGTGGCCGCGTCAAACATTTCCATTTTGACCTAGCGCAAAAGGCTGATTCATCGCCATCAATCGACTGATGTGTATTAGTCGACTGCCCAATGACCAACAGTCAACTGCCAGCCTGGCCACTTCCCTGCAGTAAGAGGTTAACACAGAAAATGATAAATATGACGGTTCCTTACCATCCGATCTCGACCTAGACCTTCCATTGGAAGTCTTAGTCAGATCGCCACCTATGGTCATCCCCGTACAGAGGACACTACCTTACCATCTCTCTTTACACTCATTCTTACCTCTGGTCCTTTATGACCTGTCACTTTGCTTCCGGTCTTCCACCTAGGTTCTTCGACTGCCACGAAGTTCCTCCAGTGTCGCCCGACCACCACGGTTTCCTGACTCAGGATTCTCCAGGTGTCGCTGACCTTTAGCTTAGCTAAACCATTTCCTGCACACTTAATTTAGCTCATGAGATAATAATATGACTATAACTTTGGATCTTTGCCATAATCAAAACCTAGGTTTGATTATCTAGTACCCCTGCACCAACAATCTCCCCCTTTTTGATCTATGGCAAACCGACACAAAGTTAAGAGAAAAATTAAAGCATAAAACAAGAGTAAATGATAAATGTTCTTTCAAAAACTCCCCCTTAACCCTAAGTGAGTTTTGAAAGAGATACTTTGAATTTTTTAAAAAATTTAAAATTCTATTACTCCCCCTTAACTTTCGCTCTTCTACCCCTTTTTTCATAAATCAAAAAAGGTATCGGGGTTTTTATATAAAATAGCAGTTTAAAAACAACATGTGTCTAGAAAAGATAAATCAACTATGAGCCCAAACATGCGTCTAGCAGTAGTTTGATAGATTGGTTCGAGGTGTGTCCCTCTGCACCAATAATCTAAAGGTTTGTAATATAACCCTTAGGGTTAGTTTGCTCTCCCCCTTAGTCAAATATATGAAGTATAAGAGATGTAGGGGGCGCTAAACTTTGGCCTAGAGAGTTGTAAATAGTCGTTAAGTACAATAGTTGAGAAAATAGGTAGCATTTTGAAAAGGTTATATTTCAATTATCCTTAACATCTCACCCATTCTATGTGTCTCAGAATTTGTTCACCTTATATATTTTGTGAGATGATTTGAAATTGATTAAAGATAGTCAACCTTGGGTTAGATTCGGATTTAACTTTTAGATTGTTAAGTAACTTTTTGAGAAACTGGCTTCCAGGTCATGGCGAGGCACATGGACCTTCTTTGATCGGAACAACGACCACTTCTTTAGACAAAGTCAAATTCAAGAAAATATCACTTAAGTCACTTAGGGTTACTTCCTAGTCTAACTAGTTTAGAATACGGCGAGGTAGCTTCAGTTAGTTTCACTCGATTAAGTGCACCAAGCTAGATACGCATTATCTAGCTCGAATACATGAGACTTTGTTTCCCTAACGTACTATCATCTCGCCACGTCCTAATACTATATTGTCAAGAGTTGCCTAACTATTTTCCCTATTTATCCGTTCTAAAATTAAAATAAAATAACTAATCATGCAATGGTTTTGCTAAGGAAGCGGGTATACTATTTTAGTGCTAACTCCCCCTGGACCATTGAACCAATATGGTCTATCCATAAAGTGGACTTGATCCTAGGGAATCCAATACTTATTAGTCCTTATATGTGAGTTCAATAAAACCTTGGTACCCATGCTTGGACTCTTTGATGACTACGATTCACAATAGACATGTAAGATCTATTCGTAGTCGTTGACTTAAATTCGAGTCCGACTTTGTTGTACATGGCTCTTTGGGTTCCAAGTAGCCAATTAGGATTCTTAGATCTCAACGTGAACCTTTCCAACCTAGTCTCGACCTCTTGAACTCGTCCTTTCAAGAGAGAATTCTCCTTCTCAAGTTTTTCAACATTAGTTGAGTTTCCCTCTTGAACTTGACTAGTTGAAGAGGTTAGAGTAGCCTCTTGCTTGAGGGTTTCAACCTCCTCAAGTAACGACTCAACCCTAGACTCGGACTTAGCTAATTTCCTATTTAGCAACTTAATTACATGATATAAGTTTATAATTAATGAATGACTTACCTTAATCTTTTCTTTTGATCCGGCTTTGAGGTTTGTCTCGAATTCATCCTCAGAGTCAGAGTCGGAGTCAGAGTTGGATTCATATTTGGCTTCGAACTCAGACTCGGTCTCTACCGGCTTTGCTATGAATGCTAAGTCATTGTCTTGATCTTTATTTGCCCAAGTTGCATGAAAAGCCTTCTTTGCTCCCTTTTGTTTTGGTTTGAATTGCCCCTTCTTTTTGTTCTTCAATTGCCTCCTTTCTTTTCGAATTATTCTCCACACCATGTTCACTATCGCGACCTCCTCTTCGGATTCAGACTCAGACTCGATTTCATCCTCGTATTCGGATCCTTCTTCTTACTCGGGAGGTGGCTTGCTCTTCTCCTTTCTTCTTTGGCCTACAAGCAATGCAATACCTCTCTCGGCCCAGATCGCGTTAGTTTGTTCATGAAGTTCGAATTCGGAAAAGATCTCAACTAATCTAATCTTAGAAAGGTCCTTAGAAACCTTGTAGGAATCAACCATGGATGCCCACAAGGTAGTCCTAGGAAAAGCATTACGAGCATACCTTATTATATCTCGATTGTCTACCTTTTGTCCGATGGCATATAGACCGTTCAAGATGTCTTTGATCTGAGCATGGAGTTGTGAAGCGGTCTCGTGATCCTGCATCTTTAGATTTTATAGTTTATTTAAAAGTAAATATCTTTTACATACCTTAGCATCGGACGTCCCTTCGTGTAGATCAATTAATTTGTTCCAGAGGTCTTTGGCGCTAATGAATGGTCCAATTCGGTTGAGCTCCTCCTTGGATAAACTGCATTGTAACATTTGGGTTGCTTTTGCATCGACTTCGATTTGCCTCTTGGTTGCATTGGTCCACTTGTCAAAATCCAAGGGCATTCCTTGATCATTGGTGGGTAGAGCAAAGCCGGTTTGGATTATTATCTAAGTCTCGACTTGTGTTTTCAAGAAACACTCCATCCATCCTTTCCAATAATGGAAATCATTTCCGTTAAAGAACGGAGGTCGGGTGGTGCTATACCCCTCAATGTGAGCCATTAAATATCTTACAAAACATGAATAAAAACCAAAAGGAATTCCAAGACTTTGTCTTGGATTAGTAATGTGGGAAATAATAAGAAATAAATAGAAATAAATAAAAAAGAAACTAAACAAAAACTAGAAACTTACGACCTTCGATGTCCCCAAAAGGGTACTAAACGTTAGTTTTTGGGGACGAAGACAACTTGTTAGCGAGCGTAAAACTTTCTTTCGTTCGTTCGATAAGAGCAAGAACAGTGGAAAAATAAATAGACACTTTATTTTTACTTGGTTCATAACCCAACGGTTGCTACTCCAAGGCTCCGCGATCCTTGACCGCGTACGAAGGGGCAATCCACTATAAAGTCTCCTCCTCGTTAGAGGTAGGAGACAATGATCACAAAAAAGAAAGCACGAGGATGAGGCAACAAGCCTACCTCACCTCGTTACAATTAAAACAATTAAAAACAATGAATACAGTAAATAAAAATAATACTTGCTGCCGATGAAGAAATTCTGAACTTAACATTGTGTCAGCATTACGACGTTTAGAGCTTTGGCGTTGCGGGAGCACTTTAAGAGCAAGATGATTGATCTTTGGGTTGGAGTCCTCCCCTCCTTTTATAGATCTTTGCATTGGAATAAGTCCTTATAGAAATCCTCAACTTTTGGAACTGATCACGAGGTGACTCCTTATCTTATCGCGAAGTGACCACGTCAAATATTATCCATTTTGACCTAGCGCAAAAGGCTGATTTATCGCTATCAGTTGACTGATGCCTTCCATCAGTCGACTACCCAATGACCAGCAGTCGACTGACAGCCTGGCCACTTCCTTGCCGTAAGAGGTTAGCGCAGAAAATGGTAAATATGATGATTCCTTACCGTCCGATCTCGACCTAGACCTTCCACTGGAAGTCTTAGTCGGATCGTCGCCTATGGTCATCCCCGTACAGAGGACACGACCTTACCATCTCTCTTCGCACTCGTGCTTACCTCTAGTCCTTCATGACCTGTCGCTTTGCTTTCGGTCTTCCACCTAGGTTCTTCGACTCCCACAAAGTTCCTTCGGTGTCGCCCGACCACCACGGTTTCCCGACTCGGGATTCTCCGGGTGTCGCTGACCTTTAGCTTAGTTAAACCATTTCCTACACACTTAATTCAGCTCATGACATAATAATATGATCTTAACTTTGGATATTTGCCATAATCAAAACCTAGGTTCGATTATCTAGTGCCCCTTCACCAACAGGATGTGCATGACCTCACGGGGATAGATCCTAAAGTAGCTGAGCACCATCTTAACATCACTCAGGAAGTCCGACCTGTCCAACAGAAAAGGAAACACTTCATGCCCGAGAAGGACAAAGTCATTGCTGAAGAAGTAGATAATGTTAGTGCATATAAGATCCACATATCTCCACAATGGTATGATATTGTCCACTTTGGGCCCAAGCCCTCATGGTTTTGTTTTTGGGCTTTACCCAAAAGGCCTCATACCAATGGAGATATCTTTTTTCTTATAAGCATGTGATGATTGTTGTATAGACTTTATTGTACTCCTATACCCCTAGCACATGTAACTGGAATCCCCTCAAACGAAGGACCACATTGGGCCCCCCCTCAAGCCTATCCCTCCTCGAAGGATTTTCTCTGCTTGATGTCCGATCTTCAACCCACCAGGACTTCCTGCCAGTTGTTCGGTCCCCCCGACCCAACTAGACTTCCTTCCTGATGTCTGGTTCTCTTGATCCGGACGTGGGAGCTCAACTTCCTTCGTTCGAGGTTCATGGCTTGACATGGACCATGACTCTGATACCAATTGTTAGTGCATATAAGATCCACATATCTCCACAATGGTATGATATTGTCCACTTTGGGCCCAAGCCCTCATGGTTTTGTTTTTGGGCTTTACCCAAAAGGCCTCATACCAATGGAGATATCTTTTTTCTTATAAGCACATGATCTTTTCCATGTCTTACCAATGTGGGACTTTGATTGTATTCCCCATACTCCCAACAGATAAATTATTGTAGGCTGGTCATGTTAGAAAAATTCAATTCCCCGAGTGGGTTTCTTATATAGTTTTGGTCCTTAATGAAGGTTTTGCCCGGAAGCTCTGATACCAATTGAAGGGTTTTGCTTATCGAGTCCGTGAGGGGAAACTTCACTTCCCACTTCACCTCGGTCGTTTGTTCATGGCGATCCCATCGATGTCCCCGGATTAAAAAATTTAATCCTAAACACAAGGGATTTCCCAAACAACCAAGTCATCGTCGTGCTATTCGTTTAGAGAGGTCACTTGAACAAACTCGTTGTTCAAGCGACCATCCTCTATTCTATGAGTAGCCGCGGAATAGACGATGTACGGATCGCTGGTTTTTGTATTTATGCTCAGGATCCAAGTATTATTTAGCCATATACAGATTTATATCATGCTCATAGTTGAAAAACAAATACAAGCAAGTAACCATCCACACAAAACATGCATATAATTGAAAAACAATTATAAACATAATACAAAAGAACACTAATCAAAACAAACAAGATTATACCTCTTGTTATACCTCTTGATCTTCTATTGTATGTCCTTCCTCCTTTCGGACGTCGTGTGGGTGACGATCTACCAAAAGTTGAAGCCTCCTAGATCACTAATCTTCCTTTCCTTGTTCACTCCGAACAAAGGAAGATCATAAAACAAAACTCATCTTCCTATCTAGAACTGGCCACCAAGTCAATAAACTCGATGTTGCTGCCATCCAAGGAAGAGAACACGGAGTATGGAAACCAACCAAAGGAGAAACAACAAGGGCATGGCTGCCGTCCAACACTTGGAGAAGAGAAAGGAAAACACTCCTTCTCCTTGTTACCGCCCAAACCCTAAACTAAGCTCTCCTAATTTCCGGCCAAGGATGAAGGGAAGAAGAATAGATTGAGCTTTGGCCAAGGTAGAGGGAAGAAGGAAGAGGGGCCGGCCAACCTTAGGAAGAGGAAGGAGAAGCTTCCTCCCCTTGTTGCCGCCCACCACCAACACCCAAACCCTAACCCTAGCCACCCACTCCTATTCCTATCCCAACTAGAATTTGTTGGTGCAGTAGGCACCTAAGTCGAACCTAAGTTTTGATTATAGCAAACGATACAAAGTTAAGCATATATTGTTATCTCATGAGCTAAATCAAGTGTGCAGAAAAGTCTCAATGCTGGAGCTGAAGGCTAGCGACACCCGGAGGAAGCCACGGTGGTCGGGCGACACTCAAGAGACTTCGGAGAGAGCCGAAGGAATTGAGTGGAAGGCCGGAAGCAAAAGCAACACGTAAGTACTGAGGTAAGCTCGTGTGTGCGAGCGTAAGTAAGGTCGTATCCTCTTTACGGGGATGATCTTAAGCGTAGATCCGACCAAAGACTTCTTATAGATGGTCTAGGTCGAGATCGGATGGTCGACGACCATCGAAATTATGTTTTTGTTGAGCTAACCTTGCCTTACAGCTGCCATCACCGATCGCTACCTGAGGACTCGATCGCCGTCAAATACCAATCGCCGAAGGTCAAGCCGATCGATAGCCATCACCGATCGATGATGGCCATCGATCATCACCGTCAAAGGATCAGCCTCGAGTAGTCAAGAGTTATCACCATTTTTCAAGGGGTTTTGTGACCATTTGTTATTGGCTAAAGACCCATTCGATGAGGGGCTCAAAGGCTATAAAAGGAGGGCCAAACCTAGGGTTTTCAATGAATTCAAAAGCCTCCAAGTGCTTCCGATACGCTCCGACATCCCTACGACAAAGCGTTGCCGAGACGACGACTAGAGCTTCAACCTTCAACCTTTAAAGTTGTCGGTAACGAAAGTTCTAAATTGTATTTCAGTTTATTCCTTTTAGTAAAGCTTTCATTATAACGAGGAGAGGGGGAGTGTCCTTCTACCTCGGGCTTTTTGTATCCGTCTAACTCCTACCTCCAACGAGGAGGAGTTCTTTAGTAGTTTGCCCTTCGTACGTGGTCAAGGACCACTAGGGCCTTGGAGTAGTAGCCTTCGGCTACGAACCAAGTAAATCTCTTGTGTCTATTGTCTCCTTTACTTTTTGTTTTGTTTATCTTTCCGCTGCATATAAGTTTTTTTTTTAAAAAATGAATTCGTACTAAAAAGGTTTTATCGCTATTCACCCCCCCTCTAGCGATCCGCTTCGATCCAACAATTGGTATCAGAGCCGGGGGTTGCTAAGATTTGGTGAAACCACCAATCTAGCCTTTTTACAGATTTATTTTTCTTTTAATTCTATTTTTTTTTATTTATTTTACTTTGTTAAGTTTTTCTTCCGCACTACTAATCCAAGACGCGAGTCTTGGTACTTGTTTTCGTGTTTTTGTCGTTGTTAGTTTCTTCGTCTCCGTCTATTTGTGTCTTTTGTTCTAATGGCCCATCTCGAGGGTTTTAGCACCGTCCGACCTCCATTTTACAACGGAGATGACTTCCGTTATTGGAAGGGTCAGATGGAATGCTTTCTCAAAACCCAAATCGAGATGTGGATCATAATCCAAACGGGTTTCACACTTTCGACTAATGAAGTGGGAGACTCCTTGGATTATGATCAATGGACCATTGCGACAAAACGATAAGTCGAAGTCGACGCCAAGGCAACACAAATCCTCCAATGTGGCATATCCAAGGAGGAGATAAATCGCGTCGGCCCCTTCATAAGCGCAAAAGATCTTTGGACGAAACTAGTGGAGCTACACGAAGGGACCGATGAAGCCAAGGTATGTAAGCGTGATCTTCTTTTCAATAAACTATATAACCTAAAAATGCAGGAACACGAGTCCGCGACCCAACTTCACGCCCGAGTCCAGGACATAGTCAACAACCTACACGCAATCGGGCAAAAGGTCGAAAACCACGACCTTATAAGGTATGTTCTAAACTCGTTTCCGAGGACTACCTTGTGGGCATCCATGGTCAATGCCTAAAAGGTCTCCAAGGATCTTTCTAAAATTAGGTTAGATGAACTCTTTTCCGATTTCGAATTACATGAGCAGTCCAACTCGGAACCCGAGAGCGGTATAGCCTTGTTTGCAGGATCAAAGAAGAAGAAAATCGCAAGCAAGCCACCACCAACCGAGGAGGAAGACGAGTCCGAAGAAGAAGTTGACCCAGAGTTGATCACGAACTAATGAACCTATCTCGATGGATAGCCAAGGTACGAAAGCGAACCACGACTCGACCCAACCAAGGTAAGCCTAAAAGTTCTAATATTAGGTGTTATGAGTGTAACAGGTTTGGACATATCAAGTCCGAGTGCCCCAAGCTCAACCACCGAGCACCTAAGCACAAGAAGGCCCTCAACGCGACATGGGAAGAAGCATCATCAAAAGAAGACGAAGACCACGTCTTCATGGCAAGATCGATTGAGTGACACACGAGACCGCCCGAACTTGAGTCGGAACACGAGGATGACTCGACTACGGCTTACCTTCAAGTCAAGCCACGGATACGCATTCGGTTCAAAAGATACCCTTAAAGTAAGTCGACTTTATTTAATACTTTACATAATACGCTTAGGTTTTTGTCTAGGAAGTTAGCTAAGTCCGAGTCCAAGGTCGAGACTCGGTTGAGGAGGTCAAACTCTCAAACACAAGGTCTCTAACCTCTTCGACTAGTCGAGTTCAAGAGAAGGACTCAACTCGCTGAAAAACTCGGTTGAAAACTCACTCTTGAAAAGTCAAGTCGAAGATCTTAGGAACACGCTGAAAGGTTCACTTGGGATCCAAAGGACTTGACCTCCTACTTGATCTCAAAGGGCCGTGTACAACAAGGCCGGACTAGGGTTTAACTCAAACACGACTAATAGGTCGATATGTCGATTGTAAGTCGACATAGGAAACATGTCCAAGCATGGGTCCCTAAGAACCTTTTGATTTCAACTCTAGGATCCAACCTGCATCGATTCCCATGGACCAAATCCACTATGTGGATAGACCGAACCGATTCAATGGTCTATGGGGAGCCAGTACAAAACATGTTTGTGCTTTAACTTAGAAATTGCATGTTTTAACTTAGAAAGTTTATGCTTTAACTTAGAAATTGCATGTTTTAACTTAGAAAGTTTGTGCTTTAAAACTTGTGAACTCACTTAGAACACCATAACTAACTAAAATTCTTCAAAAGATTGAGCCTGGGAACCTCTTTTCAAAACATAACCAACTAAAATTCTTCAAAAGATTGAGCCTCGGGAGCCTCTTTTCAAAAATAACCAGTTAGACTAGGAATAGTCTTAGGTGAGTCAAGTCATCTTTTCTTGAAAATGGCTTTGTCTAAGGAAGTGGTCGATGATCCGATAAAAGAAGGCCTGTGGCCTCGCCACGACTGAAGCCATGATCTTGAAATGGTAAACTTGACAAGCCTAGGGTTAAATCCAAATCTAACATAAAATTACTTGAACCTAAATCCACTTAATCAACTTAATTGGAAGTCATCTCACAAAAACACATAAGTATAACATGCTTGATCATATAGACACAGGTGTTATGACCTAGGTTTAAAAACTTACAACCTTTTTTAAAAATCTAACATCCAATCCAACCACCTTGTGTGTAGGATCAATGGATGTTGGACAGCGGTTGCTCCCGACACATGACCGGGGATCAACTCAAATTCACAAAGCTTCGATTCAAACGACAAGGATCGGTAGCCTTTGGGAATAACGACAAGCTCAAAATCATCGGATCAGGTGATATCGAGCTTAACTCGAATTTTGTTATTAAAAATGTATTACTTGTAGAGAATTTTGAATATAACCTGCTTAGTGTAAGCCAATTATGTGACAATAACTATAAGGTCGTATTTTTAGAAAATGAATGTGTAATTAAAACAAATAAAACAGCTAAAACAATACTCAAAGGAACTAGGACAAATAACATTTATACAATTAACTTAATCAAATCCTCACCAAATGTCTTATGACACAGAAGAGGAATCATGGTTGTGGCACCGACGACTACACTGCGCACCCAAGACTCGGCCCACAAGATGAGTCAGAGTGGCTTAGTCAGAGGCTTACCCAACCTCAACAACTTGGTTAATAAAATCTGTAATGCTTGTCAACAAGGAAAACAACCTAGGACACAACACAAGTTAACCAACCAAGAACGAACCTCAAGTGTACTTGAGCTCCTGCATATGGATCTATTCGATTCACATGGAGCCAAGTCACTCAATAGAAGTCAATATTGCTTAGTCATAATTGATTTACTACTCCAGTTTACCTGGGTTAGGTTCATCAAACATAAAAATGATACCCTAGATCAATTAATCAATCTATTCAAATTAATCGAGAATCAAAAAGACCTTAAGGTTAAAAGACTTAGAAGCGATCATGGTGGTGAATTCGAAAATCAAAGGTTCACCGACTCAGAACCTAAACGGATACCACCATGAATTCTCTTGCCCTAGGACCCCTCAGCAAAATGGCCTAGTGGAACGGAAAAACCGAACTCTACAAGAAGCCGCTAGGACCATGTTGAACGAATACGACCTACCCGATAGGTTTTGGGGAGAAGTCGTGAGTACGACATGCTATGTCCAAAATAGGATCCTTATGGTAAAAAGGCACCTTAAGACCTCGTACGAGATTTATCACGATAAAATACCTAACATCAAGTACTTTAGGGTATTTGGGTGTAAGGTACATATCCTAAACACTAAGGATTACCTAGGGAAATTTACATCCAAAACCACGACCGGAATCTTTCTAGGATACTCGACTACAAGTCGAGCTTATAGAGTATATAACCACGACACCCTTAGAGTCGAGGAGACTATCAATGTAGTATTTGATGAAGTACCCGAACCTACAAAACCCTTATTGACCCCAAGTGTTGAGCCCACTGATACCAAACTCATCTCCGACCCTGAGATCGAGTCTAATCCACATCAACCAACTTCTCTTGTCGACCAAGTGACAAGTGATCCGAGTCAAACTAGTGTTCAACCAAGTCACCCCATTGATCAAGCATTAGGTGATACAAACCCAACCCAATCTAGGATTCAGACTAACCACCCTATCGATCAAGTGATAGGAGATCCTAATCTAGGAGTTCAAACTAGAGCATCCTATAGGAACCTTAGTCAAATTTCCTTAATTTCAAAGATAGAACCCAAATCAATTGAACAAGCTCTTCTTGATCCCGATTGGATTATTGCAATACAAGAAGAGCTAGCTCAATTTACTAGGAATGAAGTGTGGGAATTAGTACCACCACCTAAAGACAAAACGATAATTGGAACAAGGTGGGTGTTTCGAAATAAGCTTGATGATAAAGGTGAAGTAGTTAGAAACAAGGCTAGGTTAGTCGCCAAAGGGTTTAGCCAAGTCGAAGGCTTAGATTACGACGAAACCTATGCCCCTCAAGAGCTAGACTAATCCATTCGAATGTTGCTAGCTTATGCCGCACATCGAGGATTTAAGCTGTTTCAAATGGATGTTAAGTCGACATTCCTAAATGGATACATTAAAGAAGAAGTTTATGTTAGCCAACCCCCCGGATTCGAAAATCTAGATAAACCCGACCATGTTCTAAAACTTAAGAAAGCTCTCTATGGACTTAAACAAGCTCCGAGCTTGGTACGAGAGACTTTCAATCCATCTTAAGTCAAAAGGGTTTAACCAAGGCTTAGTTGACCCAACTCTCTAAAAACCTTAGGTAAAGAAATATTCATAGCTCAAATTTACGAGACGATATAATTTTGGAACCTCTAACTCACTTACTAAACGAGTTCTGCTTCACTCATGGAAAGTGAGTTCAAATGAACTTGGTAGGCGAGTTAAGTTTCTTTTAGGTCTACAAATTAAACAAACTAAGGATGGTATATACCTATATCAATGTAAATACACTAAGGAGTTAATTAAAAGATTTGGAATGCAAGACGCTAAGATAATAAACACCCCAATGGCGATTAATGTTAACATAGGAGAAGACCTAAAGTAAGTCCATTGACTTAAAGTACTATAGAGCGCGATAGAAGTCTCCTATACTTAATCGCGAGTAATCGACCCGACATCCTATTCGCAGAAGAAGTATGTGCGCTAGGTTTCAAACTCGCTAAGGAGTCTCACCTAACCCTAGTTAAGCGTATCCTTAGATATCTTAAAGGTACACTTAACGTTGGTATTTGGTACCCTAGATCTACGGAGTTCGAACTAATCGGCTACTCCGATTCGGATTATGCCGGTAGTAAGCTCGATAGAAAAAGTACGAGTGGTTGTTGTCAACTTCTCGGCTTGAGTCTAGTGAGTTGGTGCAGTAGGAAGCAACACTGTGTTGCTTTATCTACCACCGAAGCCGAATACATCGCGATGGGTGAGTGTGTCACGCAGCTTCTTTGGATGAAGCACACCCTCCGCGACTTTAAGTTAGACTTTACGAATACTAAACTTCATGTAGATAACATTAGTTCAATTAATCTTACAAAGAATCCGATATGTCACTCTAGGACCAAACATATAGAGGTCAAACACCATTTCATTCGAGAACATGTGGCCAACGGAGCAATACAACTCGAATACGTCGAATCGAAGTCTAACTTAGCAGACCTATTTACTAAACCCCTACCCGAAGCCGAATTTAGTCTATTAAGACAAAAATTGGGCATGTGCGTAATAGAATAGGTACATGCAAATTATATGTTCTTACTACTATTTCTTTAATTTCATTTTTATGGAACTAGCATAGGACATACCTTAGATATCATGCACCTATAGATTTAAGGAGCCAGTACATCTCACAACACATAGGACTAATGTGTTTGTGTACTTAGCCACATAGATGGGCATGAGATGTTAGGACCTTACTCCTGGTTCCAGATGTAGAGCTAGTGCTGTTGGAATGTATACTGAAAGCCTAGCTCTTTTCTGTATGAACATTTTATTTTGAAATAAGAATCACATGATCATTGTTTGCATTTTATATATTCATTATATATGTGTGCATATTGTCTAATATTCTACATTGTAGATAACATGGTGCTTGGTGTGGCACAGAAGATCATGTTATCAGTCCCTTGTAAAATATAAGTAGAGGCTCACAACCAAGATGGTTTTGGACAAACCATTGGCATGGTTGTAGTGTAGCTTGGTATTGTTTTATCTTGAACATAGAGTTACACTAGTACACTTAGGTGTATTGAGCAGGACCGACATAGAGGTGATTCAATTTAGTAATCGACTACATAAGAATCAGCAATACGTAACTGAAACGGACATGCTCTTAATCCCGATATAATAACGGGCACATGTACTTAGTATTTATTTCTTTGATTTACCAGTGGGTGAGATTTAGATGGATTAAATCAATATGCTCGGTAAGTTGGGAAATAATATTATTTACATGGTGTGTCGTTGATTATAGGAGGAAACCGTGTCCTATATATTAGGTTGATGATGTCCCCTTGAGGAGCTCATAAGGTTCATCATGTAAACCCAGCTGGTTGACTTAGTCAACATGATGATAAGGTGGAGTGATACTACTCGAGGAATTAGATGTTGATTAATTGATGGTCAGTAAATCAGTTAATTGACGGACATTCAATATCTTAAACACGGGGAGATTAATGTACAAATAATATATGGAGCCCATATTGATTTATGGGGGTTGGTGAGGTAGTTCAATGATGATCCTCTAGTGGAATGGAACATCATTGATGGATCAAGTTTGTGTGGTTCCGATCCATCGGGTGGCCAAGACCCAACTCCTCCTTATGGTCCCTATCGTAGCCTAATACAATCCTTATGAAGTCTAGATCCAAGAATGTAAAACAAAACCTAGAACCAACGGTTGGGATTAAATCCCTAAGATCCGATGGTTAGGATGAAACCCTAGAACCAACGGTTGGGATTAAATCCCTAAGATCCGATGGTTAGGATGAAACCCTAGAATCGACGGTTAGGATTAAATCCCAAGATCCAACGGTTGGGATAAAACCCTAGATCCGATGGTTGGGATGAAACCCTAGATCCGACGGTTGGGATGAAACCCTAGATCTGACGGTTGGGATAAAACCCTAGATCCGACGGTTGGGATGAAACCCTAGATCAGACGGTTGGGATGAATCCCTAGATCCGACGGTTGGGATGAAATCCTAGATCCGACGGTTGGGATTAAACCCTAGATCCGACGGTTGGGATTAAACCCTAGATCCGACGGTGGAGATTAAATCCCTAGATCCGACGGTGGAGATTAAAGGAGGCTTAGGCCCTACTCTATAAATATATGGCTTAGGGTTGGGCGGCAAAAGAGAGAGGATTGGAGATTTTCGAATTGGAGGCTAGGGTTTTGGGCGGCTAGGGTTTGGAACAAAGTGGGTGGCAACCTCTTCTCTTCTAGTTGATTGCCGGCGCCCAACTCTTTGATTATTCCTTGGCCGGCGCCCATCCTAGAAGCCTCTTCCTTCTTCCTTAGCCGGCGGTTATCCTCCCATTGGTGACCGGTTATCTCCTCCTCCCTATTCTCCAAGTGGCCGGCGGCAACTCTTCTTGAAGTTGGCCGGCGCATCATCCATTGCTCCTTGGCCGGCGGTTGCACCAAATTCTCCAATTTGGTGGCCGGTTCTAGATAGGAAAGGATTTTGTGATTTCTTCTCTTTGTTCGCAGCAGACAAGGTAGAGAAGAAAGTGATCTAGAAGGCTTCTACTCGTGGAGGAACTTCGTCCACACGTCGTCCACGAGAAGGATAGGACATACGGTAGAAGATCGTGAGGTATAAAGTTATTTTAACTTTATGTACAGATCTGAGCATGTTCTTATTTGTTTTGATTATGCATGTGTGTGTATGAATATATATTGTATAATCATGGACCCCGAAGACAAACACAAAAACCGGCGATCCATCCGTCGTCTTTTCCGCGGCTAACCAACTAGAAGAGTTGTGTTGCTTGAACAACTAGTTTGTTCAAGCGACCATTCAAGTTGTTAGCACGACGACGAATAGGTTGTGCCAAGGAAGCTCATCCCATCCGGATTAAGTCTTTCATTAGTGAAAATTTTAATCCGGGGACATGGGAGCCAATGAGCCTCCGAAGCATCCACCCAACAAGTGCATCGCTATGAACCACGGAGTATAATCATACATACTAACCGACTCTGACCAGGACTGGTTGATCTTACATATCAATCAAGCCAAATATGAGTCGAACATTTTATAGATGAGCTTATTTTCAGTATATTATTTTTTATAAAAAATGGGGAACATGCTTGGACTTTAAATTTAACACTTATTTTGTTTTCCACACACCCCTTACTCTTTTCGATATACGGCAAAAGGGGGAGAAAAAGGCCAAAGTTAAGGGGTCAAAATTTTTTTTAACTTAACTCTTACTTCATACTTAGTTAACTTTTACCAAAAGGCCAAAGAATTCTTAACTTAAACTTATTTGTGCCGTCTACATTTTACTTAAACTTATTTTTTAAAACTTTATGTCGTTAATGTTTTACTTAAGGGGGAGAAAGGGCTTAACTAAAACGTTTTACTAAGGCCAACTTTAAGTAATGTTAATTACTTAAAGCAACCCTCAAGGGGGAGGATTAAGGTCTTTCTTCAAGACTCACCCTCGGTCAAGGGGGAGGTTTCCTCAAGGGAGAGTACTTGAAGAAAATCCTTACTACTCCAACTTAATCTTCATATTTTTGTTTCTCATGCACATTATTACTCTTCATGCTTGCTGTTTACTTAACTTTGTATGTGGGTTTGCCATAAATCAAAAAGGGGGAGATTGTTGGTGTAGTAGGCACCTAAGTCGAACCTAAGTTTTGATTATAGCAAACGATACAAAGTTAAGCATATATTGTTATCTCATGAGCTAAATCAAGTGTGCAGAAAAGTCTCAACGCTGGAGCTGAAGGCTAGCGACACCCGGAGGAAGCCGCGGTAGTCGGGCGACACTCAAGAGACTTCGGAGGGAGCCGAAGGAATTGAGTGGAAGGCCGGAAGCAAAAGCAACACGTAAGTACTGAGGTAAGCTCGTGTGTGCGAGCGTAAGTAAGGTCGTATCCTCTTTACGGGGATGATCTTAAGCGTAGATCTGACCAAAGACTTCTTATAGATGGTCTAGGTCGAGATCGGATGGTCGACGACCATCGAAATTATGTTTTTGTTGAGCTAACCTTGCCTTGCAGATGCCATCACCGACGGCACTTGGAGGACTCGATCGCCGCCAAACAGATCAGGGTCAATAATCGATCGATGTCGCCATGATGATGATGGCCATCACCGATCGGTCAAAGGATCAGCCTCGAGTAGTCAAGAGTTATCACCATTTTTCAAGGGGTTTTGTGCCCATTTGTGATTGGCTAAAGACCCATTCGATGAGGGGCTCAAAGGCTATAAAAGGAGGGCCAAACCTAGGGTTTTCAATGAATTCAAAAGCCTCCAAGTGCTTCCGATACGCTTCGACTCTCCGACATCCCTACGACGAAGCGCTGCCGAGACGACGACTAGAGCTTCAACCTCCAACCTTTAAAGTCGTCGATAACGAAAGTTCTAAATTGTATTTCAGTTTATTCCTTTTAGTAAAGCTTTCATTATAACGAGGAGAGGGGGAGTGTCCTTCTACCTCGGGCTTTTTGTATCCGTCTAACTCCTACCTCTAACGAGGAGGAGTTCTTTAGTAGTTTGCCCTCCGTACGTGGTCAAGGACCACTAGGGCCTTGGAGTAGTAGCTTTCGGCTACGAACCAAGTAAATCTCTTGTGTCTATTGTCTCCTTTACTTTTTGTTTTGTTTATCTTTCCGCTGCATATAAGTTTTTTTTTTAAAAAAACGAATTCGTACTAAAAAGGTTTTATCGCTATTCACCCCCCCTCTAGCGATCCACTTCGATCCAACAGAATTGGTTGCCACCCATGAGAAGCAACCCTAATGCCATCCATCATAAGCCAAAGATGAAAAGGAGAAGCTTGGGCACCGGCCAAACCAAGGAGAGAAGAAGGAGGAAGGGTTTTGGCCACCAAAGGAAGAAGAAGAAAAAAAACTTTCCTTAATTGTGGCCACCCAAAACCCTAACCTCCCTTGCTCTTGCCGCCCAAAACCCTAGCCCCCTTTCCTCTCCATTTTTTTTTTGCCGCCCACCCCTAGTACACCCTTTTATAGAGTTAGGGATAAGCCTTGGTTTAATCTCCACCATTGGTTCTAGGGATTTAATCTCAACCGTCGGATCTAGAGATTTAATCTCAATCGTCGAATTTTAGAGATTTAATCTCTACCTTTGGATCTAGAGTTTTGTTTCTATCCATTGGATATAAGCTTCATGAGGTGTTAATAGGCTACAATAGGGACATTAGGAGGAGTTGGATCTTGGCCACCCATGGATTAAGCCCACATAAAGTCCGATCCACTAATGATTGTCCATTCCACTAGAGGATTATCATTGATCTACCTCGCCAACCCCCATAAGTTAATATGGGATCCATATATTATTTTTACATTTTCTCCCCGTGTTTAAGATCTCTAATGCCCGTCGATTTATTAATTTACTGACCATTAATTAATCAACATCTAACTCCTTGAGTAGTACCACTCAACCTTTTCATCATGCCGGACCAAGTCCACCTGCAGGGTTTATATGATGAACCTTATGAGCTCCTCAAGGGGACATCATCATCCTAATATATAGGACACAGTTTCCTCCTATAATCAATGACAAACCATATAAATAATATCATCTCCCAACTTACCGAGCCTATCGATTTAATCTATAAATCTCGCCCATTGGTAAATCAAAGAGATGAGTACTAAGTATATGTGTCCGTTATTATATCGGGATTAAGAGTATGTACAATATAATATCTGAGGTCCGATTCGATTATGTATTCAGCAATAAATCGAATAACCTCTAAGTCGGTCCTGCTCAATACACTCAAAGTGCACTAGTGTGATTCTATGGTCAAGACAAACCAATACCAAATCACACTACAACCATTCCGATGGTTTGTCCAAAGTCATCTCGATTGTGAGCCTTTACTTATACTTTACAAGGAGCCGATAACATGATATCCCATGTGACACCACACACCATGTTATCTACAATGTAATGTATTAGACAATATTGCATAACCATAAAAATGCAAACAATGATCATGTGATTCTTATTTCAAAATAAAGATGTTCATACAAAAGGTAGACTTTTCAATATACATCCCTACAATCTCCCACTTATACTAAAAGACTATGCTGTCCTCATACTGCCATACTTCTGATCCCCATTCCTTCCACATGCCTATCAAAAGCTCTCGCCCGAAGGGCCTTAGTGAAAGGATCTACCAAGTTATCCTCTGATGCAATCTTGGCCATAAAAACTTCTCCTCTCTTTACAATTTCTCGTATCAAGTGGTACTTGCGCTCTATGTGTTTACTAGCCTTATGGGCTCATGATTCCTTAGAACAACAGTACATAGACCAAAACATAGCTCTTATTTAATTTCTCCACCGATAAACAATTTTTCCAAGATTGCCAAATTAAAGTGAATTCCAAAATCGTAGCAATACGTAACCTCGAGGTCGCCACATATTCAGCTTCCATGGTGGAGTCCGCCATGCATTTCTGCTTGACACTCCTCCATACAATGGCTCCACCTCCCAAAGTAAACACAAAACCTGAGGTAGACTTACTGTTATCCCTATCAGATTGGAAGTCAGAATCCGTGTAACCCATAGGGAGTAATTGGTCTGCCCGGTAAACCAACATATAATCCCTAGTCCTTCTCAGGTACTTCAATATATGATTTACCGCAATCCAATGTCCCTGTCCTGGATTACTCTGATATCTGCTGACCATGCCCACGGCAAAGGAAGATATCTGGTCTCGTACATAACATCGCATACATGATGCTTCCTACTGCCGAAGCATAAGGAACCGCCTTCATCTCCT
Source organism: Wurfbainia villosa (assembly GCA_025175895.1). Taxonomy (NCBI): domain Eukaryota; kingdom Viridiplantae; phylum Streptophyta; class Magnoliopsida; order Zingiberales; family Zingiberaceae; genus Wurfbainia; species Wurfbainia villosa. The sequence continues at coordinate 80,290,798 of CM046001.1, read as the reverse complement.
CTATCTCCTTAGATGATCTAAGACACATCTCCTTAGATAAAGGAACTCCATGCCTGAAAGGTAGAAAACCCTTCTTGGAGTTCTGCAAGCTAAAATGATCCAAAATCGTGTCTATGTATGAAGCTTGGGATAAGCACAACATCCTTTTCCTGCAATCCCTTATAACCTTGATCCCAAGGATGTGTCCCACCTCTCCCAAGTCCTTCATATCAAACTGTTTGGACAACCATACCCTTACGTCCGATAACACCTTGATATTGTTGCCAATCAATAAAATGTCATCTACGTATAGTACAAGAAATACCACTACATTTCCGTCACATCTCTTGTATACACAAGACTCATCCGGACTTTGAATAAATCCATAAGACTGGATCACCTCATCAAAGCGGATGTTCCAAGACCTCGAAGCTTGTTTCAATCCATAAATGGACCGATTAAGCTTACAAACAAGATGCTCTTTTCCCTTAGCAATGAATCCCTCTGGTTGCTTCATGTAGATGTTTTCCTCAAGACTTCCATTAAGGAAAGCTGTCTTGACATCCATCTACCACACCTCATAATCCATATGAGCTGCTATGCATAAGAGAATCCGGATAGACTTAAGCATGGCTACCGGCGAAAAGGTCTCCTCATAATCGATACCCTCTTTATGAGTATACCCCTTCGCAACAAGCCTCGCTTTGAAGGTCTCAACCTTCCCATCTATTCCTCTCTTTCTCTTGTAGATCCACTTGCATCCAATGGTTTTTACACCATCTGGTGGTTCTACTAGCTCCCAGACCTGATTTGAATCCATAGATTCAATCTCAACATTCATTGCACTTTGCCAAGATACTGCATCTTTATCTTGGATTGCCTCGTCATATGTCCAGGGATCAGGTTCATGTTCGCCAGGGACCAAATCAGAAGATTCTCCCAAGAACATGAATCTATCAGGCTGTCTCACAACCCTCCCACTACGATGAGGTATCACCTATGTATCCTCTGTGACACGCGGTGCAGTGACATGTGGTATATCCTCTTGTACCGGTGGTACTAAAGAAGTGACTTCCCCTTTTAACTCCTCCAGAATAATTTTACTCTTGGGCTTGTGTCTCATCACATAGTCTTCCACTAGAAATCTGGCATTCGTGCTAACAATCACCCTCTGATCTCTAGGACTATAAAACAAATCACCCTTCGTTCCTCTAGGATAGGCAACGAACATGCATACTTCTGTACGAGGTTCCAACTTACCAGCATCTGCCTTTCGCCCTGTTCACAATTCTGTGAGAGTAGAAGGCACTGATTTAGATGGAACCAAGTTCAGAATGTACACCGCCGTATCTAGAGCATATCCCTAGAACGAATCTGGCAAGTCAGAATAACTCATAATCGATTTAACCATCTCCATAAGAGTCCTATTCCTTCGCTCTGCTACACCATTCTTCTGGGGTGTGCCAGGTGCAGTCAATTGGGATTGATTCCCATCCTCTAATAAGTAGTTCCTAAACTCTCTCAAGAGGTACTCACCACCACGATCAGATTGTAGTGTCATCCATATCTTGAATAAGCGTCTATGAAAGAGATGAAATATTCAAGACCACCTCTTGCCTGGATAGTCATAGGACCACACAAATCAGAATGAACCATTTCTAACACATCTTTGGCTCTAAACCCCTTGGCCTTAAAAGGCCTCTTTGTCATTTTATCCTCCAAGCAAGATTCGCAGGTTGGGAAATCTTTCACCACTAATGAACCCAGAGGTCCATCAGCTATCAACCTTTGAATTCTGCTTAGGTTAATATGACTAAGCCTAAGATGCCAAAGATATGTTTGGTTCATCTTCGAAGGTTCTTTTCTCTTATTAGAATTAGAAGATGAGTTATAAACTTCAATTTGCATCATGGGAGGTTTTGGTTCAAGTGTATACAAATTTCCTATCAATGTACCTGAACAGATATTCTCCCTATTCCTTTTTATAACAGCTCTGTCATTAAAAGAAATAGAATATCCATCCATAAACAATTTAGAAACTGAAACTAAGTTCTTTCTAAATAAAGGTACATAAAGGGAATTTTACAGAACCTAAGTTTTATTTTTCTCAAGAGATAAATAAAACTTCTCCCACTGCAATAGACGTCACCTTCATGGCATTACCCAAGAAAATGGTAATCTCTCCCTTAGCTCGTCGTCGGGTTTCCTGGAACCCCTACAAAGTATTGCAGACATGATTAGTGGCTCCCGTATCTACACACCAGGTGCCGGTAGATAACACCGCTAATCATGTTTCAACGACTAGTCCAAAGGATATATCTTTGTTCTGCTTTGGATTGGGACAGTCCTTCTTCCAATGTCCATCCTGCTTGTAAGTGAAGTACTTGCCTTTCGGCTTCTTCACTCCTCCCTGAGATCCTCCCACCACCTTTGCTCCACCTTGTTTCTCCTTCTTCTTGCCTTTCGGCTTAGAAGTAGAAACCTTTTTGAGCAACCATGGCTTGAGGACACTCTTCGAAGAGTGCATACTTGTACTCCTTAGCAGATAAGACAATATCTAGATTCTTTTCCAATCATCATAATTATGTACAGTAAGTTTATTTTCCTTTAGTATCATAGCAAGTGGACTGAAAGTCAATTTTAAAAATCCTAAGAATCACATAGATCATTACTGTAGATTTTAAAAAATTATTGATTCATCAAACAATAAAATTTTAAAATCAACCAACACATCAAAACACAGAGAATATCGTATGCCACGATAGTGTGGACGTATACGACTTCTACATTTGTAAGAGGAGGTTTTACCCATTAATTTTACTATATTGTCAACCTAACTTTATGACAAGTAAAATTAATAGTTGGTATCTCTTCGGCCCTACAAATAAAAGCAGTGACTCCCATGGGGAGGATACTTATATTTGTATCTAAGTGTTCACCATTACTTGGTACCAAGGTAATTATCTCGGGTTATGTGCCTTACGATGGGCAAGTACACACGCTCCTTAATAAATTCCTATAACCATATTTGACCTTGTGATCCGCAAACAAACCCATCCGATGGGGAGGAAGGCACTCAGAGCCGACGCGCAAGTTTGTTTTCATCACTTGTCAAATCGTAATGGAGGCCGTGGGAATTTTAAAAAATTCCCTCTCCCACTTAGTAATTTGAAATTGAGGGATTTTCCTAGCCTACGACATGCATATCAAACAAAAAGCAATAAATATGAAAAATAAATTATTTTCCAACTATTATGACTTTTGTCTTCAATATGACTCCCGTCGCATCGCCATCTCGTCCGCTCCTCCTACGCCATGTACGAGCCATCCGGAGATCTGAGCCGAGACTAAAACCTATTTTAATTTACATCCATCGATCCTATACTCCACGAGGGAGTGTACATGAAATCTAGATCGAAAGTAAAATAAAATAAAGAGTGGCTAAACAATGCCGTATTTAATTTACAAAAACTAAATACTAGCCTCGTCAACCCCGAGGATTCAACAAAATAAATATTTACACACATACAATCACATACACACATATGACCATAATAGTCGGATCTTATGCCTGCAACCAAAGAGTTAAACTACGCATATCCTACTATTATCCGACATATATAATATATGAAAAAGTGCATAAAAATTAACCGAATTCTAAACACACAAAATCGAAAACCTTGGCTCTGATACCAATTGAAGGTTTTGCCCGGAAGCTCTGATACCAATTGAAGGGTTTTGCATATCGAGTCCGTGAGGGGAAACTTCACTTCCCACTTCACCTCAGTCGTTTGTTCATGGTGATCCCATCGATGTCTCGGATTAAAAAATTTAATCCTAAACACAAGGGATTGCCCAAACAACCAAGTCATCGTCGGGCTATTCGTTTAGAGAGGTCACTTGAACAAACTCGTTGTTCAAGCGACCATCCTCTATTCTACGAGTAGCCGCGGAATAGACGATGTACGGATCACTTGTTTTTGTGTTTATGCTCGGGATCCAAGTATTATTTAGCCATATACAGATTTATATCATGCTCATAGTTGAAAAACAAATACAAGCAAGTAACCATCCACACAAAACATGCATATAATTGAAAAACAATTATAAACATAATACAAAAGAACACTAATCAAAACAAACAAGATTATACCTCTTGTTATACCTCTTGATCTTCTATTGTATGTCCTTCCTCCTTTCGGACGTCGTGTGGGCGACGATCTACCAAAAGTTGAAGCCTCCTAGATCACTAATCTTCCTTTCCTTGTTCACTCCGAACAAAGGAAGATCATAAAACAAAACTCATCTTCCTATCTAGAACTGGCCACCAAGTCAATAAACTCGATGTTACCGCCGGCCAAGGAAGAGAACACGGAGTATGGAAACCAACCAAAGGAGAAACAACAAGGGCATGGGTGCCGGCCAACACTTGGAGAAGAGAAAGGAAAACACTCCTTCTCCTTATTGCCGCCCAAACCCTAAACTAAGCTCTCCTAATTTCCGGCCAAGGATGAAGGGAAGAAGAATAGATTGAGCTTTGGCCAAGGTAGAGGGAAGAAGGAAGAGGGGCCGGCCAACCTTAGGAAGAGGAAGGAGAAGCTTCCTCCCCTTGTTGCCGCCCACCACCAACACCCAAACCCTAACCCTAGCCACCCACTCCTATTCCTATCCCAACTAGAATTGGTTGCCGCCCATGAGAAGCAACCCTAATGCCATCCATCATAAGCCATAGATGAAAAGGAGAAGCTTGGGCACCGGCCAAACCAAGGAGAGAAGAAGGAGGAAGGGTTTCGACCACCAAAGGAAGAAGAAGAAAAAAAACTTTCCTTAATTGTGGCCACCCAAAACCCTAACCTCCCTTGCTCTTGCCGCCCAAAACCCTAGCCCCCTTTCCTCTCCATTTATTTTTTGCTGCCCACCCCTAGTCCACCCTTTTATAGAGTTAGGGATAAGCCTTGGTTTAATCTCCACCATTGGTTCTAGGGATTTAATCTCAACCATCGGATCTAGAGATTTAATCTCAACCATCGGATCTTAGAGATTTAATCTCTACCTTTGGATCTAGAGTTTTGTTTCTATCCATTGGATCTAAGCTTCATGAGGTGTTAATAGGCTACAATAGGGACCATGAGGAGGAGTTGGATCTTGGCCACCCATGGATCAAGCCCACATAAGGTCCGATCCACTAATGATTATCCATTCCACTAGAGGATTATCATTGATCTACCTCACCAACCCCCATAAGTTAATATGGGCTCCATATATTATTTGTATATTTTCTCCCCATGTTTAAGATCTCGAATGTTCATCGATTAATTAATTTACTGACCATTAATTAATTTACTAACCATTAATTAATCAACATCTAACTCCTTGAGTAGTACCACTCAACCTTTTCATCATGCTGGACCAAGTCCACCTGCAGGGTTTACATGATAAACCTTATGAGATCCTCAAGGGGACATCATCATCCTAATATATAGGACACGGTTTTCTCCTATAATCAACGACACACCATATAAAAAATATCATCTCCCAACTTACCGAGCCTATTGATTTAATCTATAAATCTCGCCCATTGGTAAATCAAAGAGATGAGTACTAAGTATATGTGTCCGTTATTATATCGGGATTAAGAGTATGTACAATATAATATCTGAGGTCCGATTCGATTATGTAGTCAGCAATAAATCGAATCACCTCTAAGTCAGTCCTGCTCAATACACTCAAAGTGCACTAGTGTGATTCTATGGTCAAGACAAACCAATACCAAATCACACTACAACCATTCCGATGGTTTGTCCAAAGCCATCTCAATTGTGAGCCTTTACTTATACTTTACAAGGAGCCGATAACATGATCTCCCATGTGACACCACACACCATGTTATCTACAATGTAATGTATTAGACAATATTGCATAACCATAAAAATGCAAACAATGATCATGTGATTCTTATTTCAAAATTAAGATGTTCATACAAAAGGTAGACTTTTCAGTATACATCCCTACACTTAAGCCCTCTGGGCAGTGGAAGATGTGTATTAATTTTCGTGATTTGAATAAAACATGCCCTAAAAATTGCTACCCCTTAACTTGTATTGATCAGTTAGTTGACTCTACTGTGGGGTATGAAGTTGTATCTCTCATGGATGCCTACCAAGGGTATCATCAAATCCCACTAGCAAAGGATGATCAAAAGAGTGTCAGTTTTGTGACGGTAGGAGGGTTGCATGCTATGTGGTCATGCCCTTCGGGTTAAAGAATGTAGGAGCTACCTATCAAAGGCTTATGGATAAGATCTTTGCAGAACAAAAGGCAAGAATGTGGAAATATATGTTGATGACATTCTCATCAAATCAAAAAATACTCGGGATTTGGTTATGGATCTGGAGGAGACTTTCACCACCCGTAGGTGGTACAACATGAAGTTGAACCCAAAGAAGTGTCTGTTCAGGGTGAAGAGTGAGAAATTTCTGGGATATATTGTGATAGAAAATGGACTACAAGCAAACCCGGAGAAAGTGCATGCATTGTGTAACAAAAAATCACCCACTAATTTGTGGGAGACTCAAAAATTGGTGGAAAGGATAATTTATTTTTCTCGCTTTATAGCCAGATCAGCAGATAAGGGACTACCTTTCTTTTGGATTCTATGCAAGGCCACTCGATTCCAATGGGATGATCAATGTGAGCAAGTTTTCCAAGAACTAAAGAAGTATTTAGCTGAACTTCTTCTGTTGGCCAAACTAATATCAGGAGAACCACTGTGGATGTATTTAGCTATTTCAGAAGAAGCTATCAGTTCCGTGTTATTGAAGCAGGAGAGTTCTTTACAGCAACCTATATACGAAACCAGCCATATATTGAAAGGAGCAGAATCACGGTATACCGAGCTGAAAAAACTAGCATACATCCTAGTCTTAATAGCTCGTAAATTGAGGCCTTATTTCCTAGCCCACCCGGTGAATGTGTTAACTAACAATGAGCTAGGTAGGATGGTTACCAAACCTAACTCTTCAGGGAGGCTCGCTAAGTGGGCTGTGGAACTAAGTGAATATGACATTCAGTATCATCCCTGAATTGCTATCAAGACTCAGTCATTGGCCGATTTCCTAGTAGAAGTGCCATTTATCTCGGAGGACAATTCGACGGAAGAAAAAGAAGGAAAGGATGTGTGGAACATTTTTGTAGATGGATCATCGGGGGCTGTAATGAGTGGAGCTGGAGTGGTGCTCATATCTCCAAAAGGGGAAGAAACTCATATAGCCATTCACCTGGGATACAGAGCATCCAAAAATGAGGCAGAATGTGAAGCCATCTTGGCCAAATTACAGGCAACTCGGGCAGTGGCGGTTACTTCAGTGATCATGCATTTAGATTCCCAATTGGTTGTATCACAACTTAAGGGTGCTTTTAATGTCTGGGAAGAAAGATTGCAAAAATATTTGGTAGCCTTTGAAAAAGAAAAGGCTCATTTTCAGAAGGTAATTTTGTAGCAGATTTCAAGGGAAGATAACCAAAAAGCAGATGAATTGGCTCGGTTAGTTGGTGCCCTAGAAGGAGTGAAGCAGTAGGACTCTGTTTGCATGGAAGTTCCTAACTCCTTGGTCGTATGTAGTGTGGATCGGAAGAGATGGCACTAGAAAGTGATCAGGTCATCGACTGGAGAACTGATATATGGGCATACTTATAGCAAGGGGAGGTTCCTGATATAGGTGGAGTAGCATCTATCTTGATGACAAGGGCGAAACAATTCACCATTATCAACGGGATTCTGTATAAGAGGTCTTTTGGGTGCCCCTTATTGAAATGCCTGGGGAAGGAAGATGCCGAGTGGGTGCTTCGAGAGATACATGAAGGATGTTGTAGTAATGATTTGGGAGGAAGGGCCTTAGCAAAGAAAGTATTATTGGCCGGGTATTTCTGGCCAGCTCTTCATCAAGATGCAACTCGCCTGGTGCAAACTTGTGCAGCTTGTCAGAGGCACAGTAATAGATCCGAACGACCTGCCGAGTTGATGAGAGCCATCGTGGCTTCTTGGCCCTTTGATCAGTGGGGAATGGACATCGTGGGTCCCATGTCCACTTCCCCTTTGCAGAATTTTTTTTATTGGTAGTGGTGGATTACTTGGAAGCTGAACATTTAGCAAAAATTACGGAAGATGCGGTTATACGGTTCCTCTGGAAGAATATCATATGCCGATATGGAGTTCCTCGAAGATTAATGTGATAACGAACGACAGTTTTAGGGCAAGAAGATTAGGGGATGGTGTCAGAGCCTCAACATTCAGCAAACTTTTACTTTAGTAGCTCACCCTCAAGCCAACGGTCAGGTTGAGGTGGCTAACAAAATTCTCATCCAAGGATTGAAGACTAAGTTAGGCACTAAAAAAAAAAAGATGGGTGGATGAATTGCCTAGGATTCTATGGGCCTATCAAACTACTCCCAAAATAGCAACTGGAGAGACTCCATTCAGCTTAGTGTATGGAACCGAAGCAGTTATCCCGGTGGAAGTCATTCTGGGCAATGCTCGAGTCGAAGCGTACAAGCCAGAATAGAAACAGATCATCAAAGGCACTGAATTGGAGTTTTTAGAAGAAAAGAGGGAGAAAGCCCGAATACTTGCTGAAGTTTACAAGCAAAGGATCCAGCAAGCCTTTAATAAAAGGGTAGCACCCAAGATGTTCCAGGAGGGTGATTTAGTGCTGCGTAAGGTCAACCCTGTAGGGGACCCTAAAAAGCTAACTCCAAATTGGGAAGGACCTTACATTGTTACTCGTCAGGTGGCCGGATCAGCTTATTACTTAAAGATGATAAGGGCAAAGAGTTGTCTCAGCCCTGGAATACTGTACATCTAAAATATTTCCATACCATATAAAAGAAAGCTGTTGAAAGGAGAAATTTGACATATTTCCCATGGGTTTTCAAGAAAAAACAAAAGAAGAATGTAATACGCCCTTCGGTACCTAACATCACACGTAATGATCATGAATAAAAACGAGGCATAAGTATCACTGAAAATTGGCTTCTCATTATCAGAATAGAGAAGGTGTAGAACAATATCAAGGATAAATAATCCGGGGCTGCGATTGTATATAAATAATAATAGTTCTTTAGTTACAGTCATCTAAAAGCATCAAGAAAATCAACATGAAAGTTACAATCTAAAATGGTCCGGGGGATAGCGTCTGAAGCCAGTCTCCCAGTGCAAGAAAAGAGTTGGTTGGTTGGCTAGCAAGAACCCTTGATCAGCATATTGTCAGACCGCTTCATTAAACCCATCTTGATAAATAACTCTCATCAGAGCCCGCAGGTGCTCTTGTTGGTTGGGATCAACTATGTACACACCTTGATGGAACCTAGTACAATGTGCCCTATGCTCCTAGAGACTCGGCATACTTGACAATTGCTGTGATACTTAAATTATCGCATCAGCAAGAGTGGACATGTTGTCAGACTGGGAAGTTTGACCCTGTTGCATGACTCTCGACATGTCTATCATATCTTGATGAATGAAAGTTGAAATCCCCTCCACCGCCTCAGTGTAAGCCCAGGTGCGTGCAATCTCATTGCTCAAATGTAGTAGAGAGGCTTCTTGCCTGCGTATTCGGGCGTGAGCATGTGACCTAGATGATATTAAAGTTGAATTTTTTTGTACCTCTTTGCTCAATCGGGTTCGGAGGGTGGATATTGTATCTGCTTCTTTTTGCTGTTGAGCTTGAAGGGCTGCTATAGTTTTTGCATCCTCCTGTCTTTGCTATTGGATTTCAGCCATTTGGCTCTGATAGCCAACCAGTTCTTGTGACAAGGAATTTTCTCTGGAAGTAGTGGTATGATCATCTTTCTGTTGAACACTTTGAAAAGTGGATATGGTTTCGACATCCTTTTGTCATTGGTTTTGAAGGGCCGCTATGGCCTCAACATCCTCCTGTCTTTGACGATGGGCTTCAGCCAATTGGTTTTGGCATTGGGCCAATTCGTGTGAAATTCTCCCTATCCCTCAAGGCAATCTAATCCTTTATCTGCTATCGAGTCTGTTGTTGTAGTTGGGTTTGATATTGGGAGAAAGAGAGGTCCATCTCCTGATAATTCACCAGTGCTTAAAAACAGAAAATGGAGAGGGATGTCATTGCTGCAAATATATGCAAAAGTAGTCGGGAAGCTTACCAGCTCCAGGGTATGGTGTGTTGGTGCAATTGGCCCAAGACTCGAGTTTGACTCAAACTATATTTTGATGTTATAAAAAATGTATGACATGAGATTGTCATGGGAAGACCAACATGGGTTGGCCACGTAAATCCAAGTGTGTAGCCTTGGTTGTGAAAAGTCCAAGCATGGGGCTTGGTGCATGGAAAATCCAAGCATGAGGCTTGGTGTGGGAAGTCTTGAGGACTTGGCAAGTTCACTAGGCTCGGGGTCCTTGAGTCGGTGAAGGATGACATTGCGAAGCTGTGCGCTTGGTGGATCCGAGGGACCGTCGGATGGGGAGTGAATGGAGTGAGGCCCAAGGGAAGCAGACTTCGAGGGCAAGAGATGCGAAGGATGACATTGCGAAGCCGTGCACTTGGTGCATCTAAGGAACGTAGGCCGAGGGAAGAGTGCTTCGGTGGGGAACTCCATGAGAGGATGAGGTGGACTTGGCCAAGTGGCTAAGACTGAGTGTCGGATACTCAAACGTGGTGTTTGAGGGTTTACCCGATGGTCGGATGCTCAAAAAACTTGGTGTTTGAGGTTTTACCCGACATCAGTCGACTGGTATAGGTACCAGTCGACTGCTCTAGGTCGATTGGACTCGACCGGTGTTCGACTGACCAGGTTTTGACCGAATAGTTGACTGCTGAGGGAGGGCGGTCGACTGATGAAACCATCAGTCGATCGATGAGGGATATCAGTCGACTGATCAGGGTGGATTTGTGCATAAAAGGTTGATCAGTCGAGTGATCACTTCGGTCACTCGATTGATGGGCATGATCAGTCGACTGATGATGGATTCGTTGGAACTTATCCAGCGTGGATCAAGTCATTGTGAGACAACGGCTACAGGACCAGTCGACTGATGGTCACGATCAGCCGACTGATGGATGCAAAATCAGCTCGATGCAGGTTATAAATGGAGATCGAGATGGAGGATTTTAAAAGGGATTTTTGGGAGATTTTGGAGGGGAATTGTTGCTGCATTCCAGTCCTTCAAGAGCAATCCAAAGCAAGCAACAAGCAAGAGTTCAAATCTATTATTGTAAAGTTTTCTTTACGTATTTCATTGTTGTATTTGTATTTGCTTGTATTACTTAGTGTAATTACTTGTACGAGGTTTCTCCACCTCCAACGTGTTGTCGAGAAGGAGTTGTTGTTAGTGTCGTGTGCATAATACGAGCTCGTTGAGCTCACTCATGGAGTAGGAACCTTATGGTTCTGAACCATGTATATCGTATGTCATGTGCTTGTATTCTTGTTGTGTTTTCATTATTGTATATTCCACTGTGCTAACGAGAATTGTAGACAAGCGATACACGATGAAAGATCTATTTCCACCGTATACGCAAATTGGGGCTATTCACTCCCTTCTAGCCGGCCACCGATCCTCCAACAAGTGGTATCAAAGCAAGGAGCTTGTCGCGGACTAATCGCCAATACAAGCATGACAAGATGGCCGCTACAACATCCATCCATCAAAATTCGATGGAGATTTTTCTTGGTGGAAGAGAAGGATGGAGGTATACTTTCAAAACTAATTTTGATATTATGTTAATTATTAAAAATGATTTTGAAGTGCCTAGGGATAAGGAAAACAAGCCAACAGAAAAATCAAGATGGACCAAGGAACAAATCAAGGATTTCAAGACCAATATCAAGGTAATCAAGATGCTTAGTGATTTGATTCCTAACAACATTTGGTCTAGGCTAGGTGAATATAGGGATGCAAAGGACCTATGGCATAAGGTGATCAAATTCAATGAACTTCCCAAACCGGCACAAGTAGAGGAGGAAGCAGAGGAAGAATGCCCATCAACATCCGGATCCGAGGATGTTGAAGAATTGCCATCTACATTCGAAGATGTGGATGACTTGGTGGAAACCTCCACCTCTAGCATTGAAAGGGAGGAGAGGTTTGTTGGGGATCCTTGGAAGGCTAGAGGGGGGGGGGTGAATAGTCTCTTTTCGAATTCTACAAGAAATGTTAGCGGAAGAAAAATACTAAACAAAATCAAGAAGCTAAACACAAACGTTAACACAAAGGCTTTTACGTGGTTCGGAGATAAAGCTCCTACTCCACAGTGATCCTTAAGGTGAATCAACTTAAGCAATTCCACTAAGAAGCTTTCCTTACAAGACCCTTCTCTTCTTACAAAAGATGAAGATGAAGATTGGAGAGGAGGGGAATGAAAATCACTTTGAAAGCTTAGGAAAAACATGGGATCTTGAGAGTATTGGTTGGAATGTAAGAACTAGCTCACTCAAGCACCCCAAACCCTCTTATTATAGAGAGAGGGCTATTTTTCCCGTTGAGCCTCGATCAGTTGACTGATGTACAACATCAGTTGATTGCCATCGCAGCCAACGACTTTTGGTGAGGCGAATCCACGGGGATACGCAGTCGTCATTTCCAACGGTAGCCTGATCAGTCGACTGATAACTTCATTAGTCGACTGATGAAGTGATCCCCGTGAGGAGTCAAGTGAGACCCCATTTTGTGCCCGATGTCGACTTGATCAGTCGACTGCCTAGTCTTGGCGATCATGATCGCCAATCGACTGACTCGATCGGCACTATCAGTCGACTGCTACATCGTATCAGTTGACTGATACTCATCAAGTATGAGTAATTCATACTTGAATTGACTCCCTAGACCTAGACTTAACCTTCTAGCTCTTCCTTTAGCCTTGCGCCTCCAGGATCCCTCCGAGTCCGCGACTTGTTCATCCTTTGCGCTTGCTTCCAAAAGCTTCCTTCGGTTTCATCATGTCTTGGGTTTCCCTTTGCCAAAGTATGCTTGGACTTTACGCCGCCAAGACTACATGCTTGGACTTACTCTTCCAAGGCTTGCCTTTGGACTTCCTTTGCCAAGGTACGCTTGGACTTTACGCTGCCAAGACTACATGCTTGGACTTACGCTGCCAAAACCTTTCCTTGGACTTCTCTTGCCAAGATCATACTTGGACTTTTCTTTTATCAAATCTTCATACTTGGATTTTACTGTCATTAAATATGTTCACAATTAGATCACAAAGCTTTGCCTAACTCAGATGATTATCCAAACATCAAAACATATAAATGCTTGAGGCATTGTTGCACCAACAATCTCCCCCTTTTTGATGTTTGACACTCATTTAAGTTAGGTCTTTAACATATGCACATAATTATATTTTCAATATGAATTCTAACTTAAAGTTTCCTTCTCCCCCTTTGACATACATCAAAAAGAGAAGAATTCATGCAATACTAAGTTTCATGAAAGAATTAAATTTATTATATCTTGAACTAAGGTATAAGATCGATATGAGACTCCCCCTTAATCCAAGACATGGTTCATGATGTGTGAATAACATGTGGAGAAAAGCATAACAAAAGATAGAAAATTAAGTCCTAACTTTGCACCAACAATATAAATTTAGGGGATGAAAAGATTTATATTATGAAGCTCCCCCTAAAACATTGCATCAAAACAGTCCTATACCCTTTTAATTACTTAAGTTAACATATCATAAGGTTAGGACACTTAAGACTACACTTGAGATCAAGAAATAAGGCTGAATTGCAAAAAAACTAGGGTATCATGATCACTGATTGAATGATCTACACACCAAAGCCCTTTTCGAGTTTTTCATTAACTTCAAAAATTCCCCAAAAATTCAAGAAACATTGAAAAATCACAAAATTTTGTGTACACATTTATGAAATCATTTTATATCAAGGAAAAATAATTTAAAAAATATATGTTTTCCATATTTTGAAAATGATACAATTTTGAAATCTAGCAAAATCTTTAAGTATTTTGCAAACTTTGTATCACTTTTGCTTAGCAATTGAAAACTATTTTTCAAAGTATGATAAACATAGTTTAAATTATATTTTATTTGACATTTGCAATCATATTCTTGGATCTATATGCACATTAATTGTGCATAAGCCTTCCCAATTATTGGTCAAATGAAGGATTAATGTCTCTAGGTGACACTTTGTTTCATAGTAATGCATCATAACAAGCATGATGAACCAAGTGCATCTTCCTAACATCTCACATGTTGTCTAAGTGGCTCAATACAAAAATCATGGTTTCTTAGGCTTTTGTGAGATGCTTAGAGGTATAAATCCTAGATTTTTTATAGGTTCATACAAACTTAGACCTCTATTCTACTAAGCACATTACAAGTTCTCTCCTTAGTGATGAATATTCCGCTTCGGGGAGAACCTTGGTGAATATGTCGGCTAAGTTGGACTTAGATTCTATGTAATTAAGTTCAATGTCCCCCTTTGCCACATGATCTCTAATGAAGTGATGCTTTACTTCAATGTGCTTAGGCCTAGAGTGATGTACTGGATTTTTGGTCAAATTTATGGTACTCACATTATCACAATAAACTTTTACATTGGAGTAGTGTAGCTCATAATCCTTTAATATGTGTCTCGTCCAAAGTAATTGAGCCACACAACCACCCATAGCCACATATTCGGCCTCGGTGGTTGATAAAGCAATACAAGGTTGCATTCTACTACTCTAACTCACTAGGGAGGATCCAAAAAATTGGCATCCACTGCTAGTACTCTTCCAATCCAACTTGCAACCTGCATAGTCGGAATCGGTGTACCCAATTAAATCAAAAGATTTTGTCCTAGGGTACCAAAGTCCTACATTTAGTGTGCCCTTGATATACCTTAAGATTCTCTTAACGACCACTAAATGAGACTCTTTGGCACATGATTGGTACCTTGCACACATACCTACCGCAAATAATATATCGGGTCTACTAGCGGTTAGGTACAAAAGGCTACCAATCATACTCCTATAGAGTTTAAGGTCAATTTATTTTCCTTCATGATCATTATCTATTTTTGTATCGGTTGCCATTGGGGTTGAAACTACCTTAGCATTTTTTAAACCAAATTTCTTAATCATTTCCTTAGCATATTTGGTTTGGTATACATAAATTTCTTCATTTGTTTGTTTGACTTATAGACCTAGGAAGAAATTTAGTTCCCTAACTAGACTCATCTCAAACTCATTCTCCATATTTTTGATGAAGTCTTGAAGGAGCTCATCATTTGTTGACCAAAAGATAATGTCATCTACATATACTTGGGCTACAAAGATGTTCTTAGACTTTGATTTAATGAAGAGAGTTTGGTCTACTTGACCCCTTCTAAACCCCTTAGAGACCAAGAAAGATGACAATCTTTCATACCAAGCCCGGGGAGCTTGTTTCAAACCGTATAAAGCCTTTTTAAGCTTGAATACATGGTTTGGATAGTCTATGCTTTCAAACTCGGGAGGTTGTTCTACATATACTTCCTCCTTAATGAACCCATTTAGGAATGCTGACTTTACATCCATTTGATGGAGTTTAAAGCCCATGTAAGAGGCATATCCTTGTAGGATTCTAATCGACTCTAACCTAACAACCGGGGCATAAGTCTCATCATAGTCAAGCCCCTCTACTTGATTAAACCCTCTTGCAACTAACCTAGATTTATTTCTTGTTATTGTTCCTTGATCATCTAATTTGTTCCTAAAGACCCATCTTGTGGTGATAATGGTACTATCATTGGGTCTAGAAACTAGCTCCCAAACTTGACTCCTCTCAAGTTGAGCCAATTCATCTTGCATTGCTAAGACCTAATCCGAATCAAGCAATGCATCATTAATTGACTTGGGCTCAAGTTGTGAGATAAGAGCTATTTGACTAGAGGGAGTTCTATGAAATGACCTAGTTCTAACACCTTAAGATAACTCCCCTACTACTTGATCTAGATGATGATTTTGATGGACTCTTATAGTTCTAGGAGGTGTATTAAATTGATTTTGATCATGATTATCTTCAACCCTCCTTTCATCATCGGAATCACCTCTTATTCTCCCTTGATTATGTTGGATCGAGCAGATCGCTAGAGGGGGAGGGGGGTGAATAGTGATAAAAACTTTTTCTTCGAATTCGTTTGGTAGACAATTAAATGCAGTGGAAAGATAAACGAAAACTAAAAGAGACAAGTAGAATTTTTACTTGGTTCGTAGCCTTCGGCTACTACTCCAAGGCCCTAATGGTCCTAGATCATGTACGGAGGGCAATTCACTAAAACACTCCTCCTCGTTGGAGGTAGGAGTTTGCCGATTACAAAAACCTTCGAAAGCAAAAGATAGAGAGACAAACCCTCTCTTCTATTAAGGTAAAATGCAATGATAGAAAACCTCGATTAACAAAAAGAATTGCAATATTAAAGAGACGACAAAGTAAGATTATACCAACAACTAGGAAATAGAAATTAAGCTAGGGTTGTTGGTGTTTCGATAGCACTTCGTCATTGTAGAGTCATCGGAGAGTCGTAGCATTGCTGAGGCTTTTGAGCACTTAGAATTGATGAGAAAACCCTAGGAGAGGCTCTCCTTTTATAGCCTTTGAGCCCCTTCTCGAGAGGAACTTTAGCCAATAAGATTTGAGAACCACCACCCTTGAAATGAGGTGATAAGCCTTGACTCCTCGAAGCTGATCCTTGACCATCGATCGGTGATTTGCCATCATCGATCTGATGGCGACATCGATCGAATGCTAACCATGACGATCGGTGATGGGCGGATCGAGTCCTCAAGTGGCGATCGTGATGCTACCGAGGCAAATTTAGCTTAACAAAAATATTATTTCGACGGTCGCTGACTATCCAATCCCGACCTAGACCATATATAGGATGTCTTTGGTCGGATCTACGCTTAAGATCATCCCCGTAAGGAGGATACGACCTCTCTTACTCTCACACACACGAGCTTTACCTCGATACTTACTGTGTCGCTTTCGCTTCCGGCCTTCCTCTCGATTCCTTCGGCTTCCTCTGAAATCACTCGAGTGTCGCCCGACCACCGTGGCATCCTCCGGGTGTTGCTAGCCTTCAACTCCAGCATTGATACTTTTCTGCACACTCGATTTATCTTGTGAGATAACAATATGAGCTTAATTTTGTATCATTTTCTATAATCAGAACTCAGGTTCGACTTAGGTGCCTACTGCACCAATAATCTCCCCCTTTTTGATCTATGGCAAACCCACATACAAAGTTAAAAAAATAACATGCATGAAGAATAATAATGTGCATAAAAAACACGAATAATAAAGATTAAGTAGGAGTAGTAAAAATTTTCTTCAAGTACTCTCCTTTGAGGAAACCTCCCCCTTGACCGAGGGTGAGTCTTGAAAGATGACCTTAATCCTCCCCCTTGATGGTTGCTATTTGGGAAGAGTTTAAGTAATTAGCATTACTTAAAGTTGGCCTTAGTAAAATGTTTAAGTTAAGAGGACTTCTTAACTTGACCCTTTCTCCCCTTTTCTTAACGTTTGGCCATAGTATTAAAAATAAGTTTAAGTTAAGAATTCTCTTAACTTGGCCTTTATTTCCTTTTTTGTTAACTCAAACAAGTTAAGTAAAAGTGAACATTTACTTAACTTTTGGCCATGTGAATAAATATTAAGTAAGTTAAGTTATAAAAAAAAATTTGATCCCTTAACTTTGGCCTTTTTCTCCCCATTTTGCCATATATCGAAAAGAGTGGGGGTGTGTGAAAAATGAATATATGTAGTAAATTTAAAGTCCAAGCATGTTCCATATTATTTTGAAAATAATATACTAAAAATAAGCTCATCTATAAAATGCTCGACTCATATTTGACTTGATTGATATGAAAGATCAACCAGTCATGGTCAGAGTTGGTTAATATGTATGATTATACTCCGTGGTTCATGGCGATGCACTAGCTCTACATCTAGAACCAGGAGTAAGGTCCTAACATCTCACGCCCATCTACGTGGCTAAGTACACAAACACATTAGTCCTATGTGTTGTGAGATGTATTGGCTCCTTAAATCTATAGGTGCATGATATCTAAGGTATGTCCTATGCTAGTTTCATAAAAATGAAAAGTAAGAAAATATAATTTGCAAGTTCCTATTCTACTATGCACATGCCCAATTTTCGTCTTAATAGACTGAATTCGGCTTCGGGTAGGGGTTTAGTAAATAGGTCTGCCAAGTTGGACTTCGATTCGACGTATTCAAGTTGTATGGCTCCATTGGCCACATGTTCTCGAATGAAATGATGTTTGACCTCTATATGTTTGGTCCTAGAATGACATATTGGATTCTTAGTTAGGTTAATTGAGCTGATGTTATCTACGTGGAGTTTAGTGTTTGTAAAATCTAACTTAAAGTCTTGGAGAGTGTGCTTCATCCAAAGAAGCTGAGTAACACATTCACCCATTGCGATGTATTCGACTTCGGTGGTAGATAAGACAACACAGTGTTGCTTCCTACTGCACCAACTCACTAGACTCGAGCTGAGAAGTTGACAACAATCACTCGTACTCTTTCTATCGAGCTTACTACCGGCATAGTCCAAATCAGAGTAGCCGGTTAGTTCAAACTCGATAGATCTAGGGTACCAAATCCCGACATTAAGTGTACCCTTTAGATATCTAAGGATACGCTTGACTAGAGTTAGGTGAGACTCCTTGACACAGGTTTAGAACCTTGTGCACATACTTACTGCAAATAGGATATCAGGTCGGCTCGCAGTTAAGGAAAGGAGACTCCCTATTATGCTCATATAGTATTTTAAATCAATTGAATTTCTGATTACATCTTCTTCTATATTCACATTAGTTGCCATTGGGGTATTAATAATTTTAGCATCTTGCATTCCAAAGCGTTTAATTAATTCCCTAGTATATTTGCGTTGATGTAGGTATATTCCATCTTTAGTTTGTTTAATTTGTAGACCTAAGAAGAAGCTTAACTCACCTACTAAATTCATTTCAAATTCACTTTCCATAAGTGAAATGAATTCATTCAGTAGGATCGAGTTGGTGGTTCTGAAAATAATATCATCTACGTAGATTTGGGCTATAAATATGTCTTTACCTACGGTTTTTACGAAAAGGGTTGGATCAACTACACCTTTGTTAAATCCTTTGGACTTAAGATAAACCAAAACCCTCCCATACCAAGCTCGAGGAGCTTGTTTAAGTCCATAGAGAGCTTTCTTTAACCTAAGAACATGGTCAGGTTTATCTAGACTTTCGAAACCGGGGGGTTGACTAACATAAACCTCTTCTTTAATGTATCCATTCAAGAATGCTGACTTTACATCCATTTGAAACAACTTAAATCCTCGATGTGCAACATATGCTAATAACATTCGAATGGACTCTAGTCTAGCTACTGGGGCATAGGTCTCGTCGTAATCTAAACCTTCGACTTGACTAAACCCTTTAGCGACTAGTCTAGATTTATTTCTAACTACTTCACCTTTATCATCAAGTTTATTTCTAAACACCCACCTTGTTCCAATGATTGTTTTATCTTTAGGTGGTGGTACTAATTCCCATACTTCATTCGTAGTGAATTGAGCCAGCTCTTCTTGCATTGCAATAATCCAATCGGGATCAAGAAGAGCTTGGTCAATAGTTTTGGGTTCAATTTTGGAAATCAAGGAGATTTGACTAAGGTTTCTGTATGAGGCTCTAGTTCGAACTCCTAGGCTTGGATCACCTATCTCTTGGTTGATAGGATGATTCGTTTGAGTCCTATTTTGGTTTGGGTTTGGGTTTGGGTCATCTACCACTTGGTCAATAGGATGACTCGTTTGAGTCCTAGTTTGGTTAGAGTCATCTACCACTTGGTCGATATAATGACTTGGTTGACTTAGGTTAGGATTAATTCTAGACTTGATCTTTGGATCGGAGTTGAGTCTGGTATGAATCGGCTCGCTAATTGGGGTTGCCGGGGGTTTTGTAGGTTCGTGTCCTTCATCAAACACTACATTGATAGTCTCCTCGACTCTAAGGGTGTCATGGTTATATACTCTATAAGCTCTACTTGTAGTTGAGTATCCTAGAAAGATTTCGGTCGAGGTTTTGAATGTAAATTTCCCTAGGCAATCCTTAGTGTTTAGGATATGTACCCTACACCCAAATACCCTAAAGTACTTGATGTTAGGTATTTTATCGTGATAAATCTCATATGAGGTCTTAAGGTGCCTCTTTACCATAAGAATCCTATTTTGAAGATAACATGCCATACTTATGGCTTCTGCCCAAAATCTATCGGGTAGGTTATACTCGTTTAACATTGTCCTAGCGGCTTCTTGTAGGGTTCTATTTTTACGTTCTACTAGGCCATTCTGTTGTGGGGTTCTAGGGCAAGAGAACTCATGGTGGTATCCATTTAGGTTACAGAATTATGTAAACCTGTGGTTCTCGAATTCACCACCATGATCAGTCCTAAGTCTTTTGATTTTAAGATTTTGTTGATTTTCTATTAGTTTAAATAGATTGATTAATTGATCTAGGGTATCACTCTTGTGTTTGATGAACCTAACCCAAGTAAATATAGAATAGTCATCAATTATGACTAAGCAGAATTTACTCCCATTAAGTGACTTAGCTCCGTGTGAATCAAATAGATCCATGTGTAAGAGCTCAAGAACACTTTTGGTTCGTTCTTGATTAGTTAGTTGATGTTGTGTCCTAGATTGTTTACCTTGTTGACAAGCATTACATATTTTATTATCCAAGTTATTGAGGTTAGGCAAACCTCTGACTAAGTCACTCTGACTCATCTTGTGGATGAGTCTTGGGTGTGAGTGACCGAGTTGTCGGTGCCACAACCATGATTCCTCTTGCCGTGTCATAAGACACTTGGTTGAGGAGTTAGTTAAATTAATAGTATAAATATTGTTATTTCTGATTCCCTTAAGGATTGTTTTAGAAGTTTCATTTGTATTAATTATGCATTCATTTTCTAAAAATATGACCTTATAGTTATTATCACACAATTGGCTTACACTAAGTAAATTATATTGAAAATTTTCTACCAATAAGACATTTTGAATAATAAAGTTAGAGTTGAGCTCAATATCACCTGATCTGATGATTTTGAGCTTGTCGTTGTTTCCGAAGGCTACCGATCCTTGTTGTTTGAATCGAAGCTTCGAAAACTTGAGTTGATCCCCGGTCATGTGTCGGGAGCAACCACTGTCCAACATCCATTGATCCTACACGCAAGGTAGTTGGATCAGATATTGGATTTATTAAAGATTGGTTGAAGATTATTAACCTAAATCATCTCACCCATGTCTACATGATCAAACATGTTAACCCTATATGTTCTTGTGAGATGACTTCCAATTTTACTTGATTTGAATTTAATGATTTGAATACTTGTCAACCTTGCGTTAGATTCAGATTTGACCTTAGGCTCATCAAGTCACCTTTTCAAGATCATGGCTTCCAGGTCGTGGCGAGGCACAAAGACCTTCTTTGATCGGAACATCGACCACTTCCTTATACAAAGTCATTTTCAAGAAAATAGAGACTTGACTCACCTAAGACCACTTCCTGGTCTAACTAGTCTAGGATACGGCGAGGTAGCTTCAGCTAGTTTCGCTCGGTCAAGTGCACCGAACTAGATATGCCTTATCTAGCCCAAATACACAAGACTCCGCTTTCCTAGCATACTATCATCTCACCGCGTCCTGGTACTATGTTACCAAGTATTGACGAGTTATAGTCCTATCTAACCATTTTAAAAATAAAAATAAATAACTAACCTAAGCATGCAA
The DNA here is from genome assembly GCA_025175895.1 of Wurfbainia villosa. Classification (NCBI taxonomy): domain Eukaryota; kingdom Viridiplantae; phylum Streptophyta; class Magnoliopsida; order Zingiberales; family Zingiberaceae; genus Wurfbainia; species Wurfbainia villosa. The sequence continues at coordinate 80,269,000 of CM046001.1, read as the reverse complement.
TTTCTAAGTTAAAACACAAATAATTTTTGTACTGGCTGCCCCTGGACCGTTGAATCGGTTCGGTCTCTCCACATAGTGGATTTGGTCCTTGGGAACCCAGTATTGGTTCGATCCTAAGTTTGAAATCAAGGTGGTCTTAGGGACCCATGCTTGGACACATTTTTTATGTTGACTTACAATCAACATATACGACTTGTTGGTCGTATTTGAGCTAAACCCTAGTCCGACCTTGTTGTACACGACCCTTTGCGCACCAAGTAGGAGGTCAAGTCCTTTGGATCCCAAAGTAAACCTTTCCAACGTGTTCCTAAGATCTTCGACTTGACTCTTCAAGAGTGAGTTCTCAACTTCGAGCTTTTCAACCCGAGTTGAGTCCTCCTCTCGAACTTGACTAGTCGAAGAGGTTAGGGAGACCTCGTGTTTGAGGAGTTTAACTTCCTCAACCAGGGTCTCGACCTTGGACTCGGACTTAGCTAATTTCCTAGTTAAGAACTTAATTGCACTATAAAGCGTACTAATAAGGCATCGACTTACCTTGAGTGTATCTTTTGAACCGGATGCGTATCCGTGGCTTGTCTTGAATAGCGCTTCACAGTCCAACTCATCTTTGGGTTCAAATTCTTGTTCCGGTTTTGACTCTGTCTCCGATTCAATCGGTTTAGCCATGTGGACGCGATCATCGTCTTCTTCCTCGGACGCTTCTTCCCATGTAGCATTAAGTGCCTTTTTGTGTTTTGGTGCTTTGCTCTTGAGCTTTGGGCATTTGGACTTGATGTGTCCAAACCTGTTGCATTCGTAACACCTAATATTAGAACTTTTAGGCTTACCTTCATTGGGTCGAGTGACGGTTCGCTTTCGACCCTTGACTATCCTCCGAACAAGGTTGACTAGTTCGACCTCCATTTCCGGGTCGACCTCCGAATCAGACTCATATTCTTCTTCCTTCGGGGGTGGCTTGCTCGCGGTTCTCTTCCTTGAACCTGCAAAAAGTGCTATACCCTTCTCGGGTTCCGAGTTAGACTGCTCATGAAGTTCGAAATCGGAAAACAACTCATCTAACCTAAGTTTTGAAAGATCCTTGGAGACCTTGTAGGCATCGACCATGGATGCCCACAAGGTAGTCCTAGGAAATGAGTTAAGAACATACCTAATAAGATCGCGGTTTTCGACCTTTTGCCCAATCGCATGTAGGTTATTGACATGTCTTGAACGCAAGCGTGGAGTTGCGTCACTGTTTCGTGTTCCTGCATTTTTAGATTATATAACTTATTAAACAAAAGATCGTGCTTACATACCTTGGCTTCATCGGTCCCTTCGTGTAGCTCCACTAGCTTTGTCCAAAGGTCCTTTGCATTGATGAAGGTGCCGATGCGATTAAGCTTCTCCTTGGACAAGCTGCATTGGAGGATTTGAGTTGCCTTGGCATTGGCTTCGACTTGTCTTTTTGTCTCATTGGTCCATTGGTCATAATCCAAGGATTCACCCACTTCGTTAGTCGGAAGTGTGAATCCCGTTTGGATTATGATCCACATCTCGATTTGAGTTTTAAGAAAGCATTCCATCGGACCCTTCCAATAACGGAAGTCATCTCCGTTGTAAAACGGAGGTCGGACAGTGCTAAAACCCTCGAGATGGGCCATTGAAACAAAAAAAATAAAAGAATGAAGCGGAAGAAAAACCTAAAACCACAAACAATGAAAAGACTCGCGTCTTGGATTAGTAGTGCGGGAGAAGAAAGACTACACGAATGAAAATAAAAAAAAATCGAAATTAAAAAGAAAATAAATAGAAAAAAAAATCCGTAGAAATCTAGATTGGTGGTTTCACCAAATCTTAGCACCCCCGGCTCTGATACCAATTGTTGGATCGAGCGGATTGCTAGAGGGGGGGGGGGTGAATAGCGATAAAAACTTTTTCTTCGAATTCGTTCGGTAGACAATTAAACGCAGTGGAAAGATAAACAAAAACTAAAAGAGACAAGTAGATTTTTTACTTAGTTCGTAGCCTTCGACTACTACTCCAAGGCCCTAACGGTCCTAGACCGTGTACGGAGGGCAATTCACTAAAACACTCCTCCTCGTTGGAGGTAGGAGTTTGACGATTACAAAAACCTTCGAAAGCAAAAGATAGAGAGACAAATCCTCTCTTCTATTAAGGTAAAATACAACGATAGAAAACCTCAATTAACAAAAAGAATTGCAATATTAAAGAGATGACAAAGTAAGATTATACCAACAACTAGGAAATAGAAATTAAGCTAGGGTTGTTGGTGTTTCGACAACACTTCGTCGTTGTAGAGTCGTCGGAGAGTCGTAGCATTGCGGAGGCTTTTGAGCACGTAGAATTGATGAGAAACCCTAGGAGAGGTCCTCCTTTTATAGCCTTTGAGCCCCTTCTCGAGAGGAACTTCAGCCAATAAGATTTGAGCACCACCACCCTTGAAATGAGCTGATAAGCCTTGACTCCTCGAAGCTGATCCTTGACCATTAGTCGACTGATGGCCATCATCGCCTCTAACGCAAAGATCGAATGTCGATCGCAGTGACCGATCGATGGACGACAATGAGTCCTCCAGCCGGCAATGACTAATGCTAGCTGCAGGGCAAAGTTAGCTTAACAAAAATATTATTTCGACGACCACTGACTGTCCAATCTCGACCTAGACCATCTATAGGATGTCTTTGGTTGGATCTACGCTTAAGATCATCCCCGTAAGGAGGATACGACCTCTCTTACTCTCACACACACGAGCTTTACCTCGATACTTACTGTGTCACTTTCGCTTTTGTCCTTCCACTCGATTCCTTCAGCTTCCTCCGAAATCACTCGAGTGTCGCCCGACCACCGCAGCTTCCTCCGGGTGTCGCTAGCCTTCAGCTCCAGCATTGACACTTTTCTCCACACTCGATTTAGCTCGTGAGATAACAATATGAGCTTAACTTTGTATCGTTTGCTATAATCAAAACTCAAGTTCGACTTAGGTGCCTACTGCACCAACAGATTATTACTCTCTAATCCTCCCCCTTGATTATTAGCTCCTAAGGTCATATTTTGAAATTTTGGGATAATTTCTTGATTTTTGTCATTGATATCATTATCAATGGGGGATTTCCTAGGGTAATTATTAGAGGTTTCATCAAATTGGACATTTGAAGATTCCTCAACCTTTTGAGTTCTTTTATTATAAACTCTATATCCTACACTAGTGGATGAGCATCCAACTAGGATTCTCTCATCCTCTTTGGATTCAAATTTACCGAGGTTGTCTTTGGTGTTTAAAATGTAAACTTTGCATCCAAAGACTTTGAAATAGTGAATTGTTGGAATTGTACCATTCCATAATTCAAATTGGGTTTTTCCTAAAAACCTATGAATTAAAATCCTATTTTGCATATAACAAGCGGTATTGACTGCTTCCGCCCACAAGTAACTAGGTAGAGAATATGCATTAAGCATAGTCCTAGCCTCTTCTTGTAGGTCACGATTTTTTCCTTTCCACCACCCCATTTTGTTGGGGTGTTTTAGGACATGAAAATTCGTGCTTGTACCCTTGTTCTAGGTAAAAGTTTGAGAAGTTAGAGTTCTCAAACTCTCCACCATGATCACTACGGATCCGATTAATTTTGAGATTCTTTTCATTCTCTACTCTTTTGATAAAGCCTATGATTATTCCTAGGGTTTCATCCTTATGTTTCATGAAGAATACCCAAGTAAATCTAGAAAAATCATCTACTATAACTAGACAATATTTACTACCAATCATGGAGGGAGTACTTTGACAATCAAATAAATCAACATGCAAGAGTTCTAAAGGTAAAGCGGTACTAAGTAAAGTTTTACCTTTGTGTGATGATTTTGATTGCTTTTCTTCTTGGCATGCATCACACATTTTGTCCTTGAGATACTGTTGGATCGAAAGTGTCGCTAGAGGGGGGGGGGGTGAATAGCGATACGATGTCGTTAAAAAACTTTTGAAATAAGTAAAAAGCAAGTAGAGAGTGCACAGCGGAAATATAAAGTAGACAAGATATTTTTACGTGGTTCACAATCTTTCGATTGCTAATCCACGGCCCTAGTGATCCTTGATCACGTACGGAGGGCAATTCACTAAAACCACTCCTCCTCGTTGGAGGTAGGAGCAACGATTACAAAAAGAAATCAAGGCAAAGGGACACTCCCCCTTTCCTTGTTACGATTAAAGCACAAAGACAATTTAAAGAAGTAGAACTTAAATAAATATACCGACAACTCTTATAAGTAGAAGATGTAGCTTTCGTTGTCGGCGGCACTTCGTCGTAGCAAATGTGAGTAGTAGTAGCGGAGTTACGACGGCGTGTTGAGAGCTCTTGAATTCTTGTTATTTGCTTGGCTTGAACATGTCTATTTATGGATATTGATCTATGAATTTAGACATAGGTAGTGTCCAAGGTGAGGTTCTTATCCCAACTCAAGGATGAGGTGTTTCATCCAACCACCTTGTGCCACCTCCAACCTCCTTGGGCGCCAACTCAAGGATGAGGTGTTTCATCCAACCACCTTGTGCCACCTCCAACCTCCTTGGGCGCCAACTTGAGGATGAGGTGTTTCATCCAACCACCTTGTGCCACCTCCAACCTCCTTGGGCGCCAACTTGTTGGAGCCATTCAACTTGTGCCACATCATGGGAGCCAACCATCTTGTGCCAACTCACCTTATTTTGGGCGTCCACCACAAGGAAGCTTGGTGATGGTTTGATGTCCACCTTGATGCCACATCACCCTTTGTACCAAAACACGAGTCAAGTCCAAATTCACCCCTTGAAATTCGAGCTCTTCTCGAGGTCGAACTTGACTAGCAGTTGACTGTAGTCAAAGGGTTTTGACCGATACAAGTTAGCTTAAAATATAAAGTACGATGGTTCTAACCATTTGATCTCGACCTAGACCTTCCATTGTCGGATCACCGCTTTCACACGAGCTTACCTTGTAGCCTCGCTTCCGGTCTTCACCCGAGTACCTCGGCTTCCTCCGAAGTCCCTCTGGCGTTGCCCGACCACCTCGGTTCCCACCGGGTGTCGCAGACCTTCCGCTCAACTTTAGCATTTCTGCACACTTAATTGAGCTCGTAAGATAACAAATATACCCTTAACTATTGAGCCTTTTGCCATAATCAAAATACCGGTTCGACTTTGGTGCCCACTGCACCAACAATCTCCCCCTTTTTGATTCATGGCAAACCGACACAAAAGTTAAGGAAAAATTAACATAACAAAGAAGCTAGCATAATGATTAAGCATGAATGAGCTAGCATAAAGATTAAATATGAATGAGCTAGCATAATGATTAAGCATGAATGAGCTAGCATAAAGATTAAATATGAATGAGCTAGCATAAAGATTAAATATGAATGAGCTAGCATAATGATTAAATATGAATGAGCTAGCATAATGATTAAGTATGAATGAGCTAGCATAAAGATTAAGCATGAGTGAGAAATATTATTGTTTCAAGTTCTCCCCTTTGAGGTAACCTCCCCCTTGACCGAAGGTGAGTTCTTGAAAAATAATTTTTACTCCCCCTTAATAGTTGCTTAAGTAAACGGAATTACTTAATATAAAAGTTAATAATTTTGTTTACTTTCTTCCTTACTTTTGGTAATAATTTTGTTTACTTTCTTCCCCTTTAATTTTGGTTAATTTTGGTTACTTTTGTGACTTTCTCCCCCTTTTGCCTTAACTCAAAAAGTTTGTAAATATATTTTAGGGTTTGTAAGTCCAAGCAAGTTCCCAATATGATTTCTAAGGTAAGACTTAGGCTAATTTCATAAAAAGAAGCAAAAATAGAGTACATATATAGAAAAATTTAAATCCTACTCTATTACGCACATACCTAACTTTTAATGTTGTTAAAGATTAAGCTAAAGTCTTGGAGAGTGTGCTTCATCCACAGGAGCTGAGAGACACACTCACCCATCGCAACGATTCTTCGTGGTAGATAAGGCAACGCAATGTCGCTTCCTCTGCACTAACTCACTAGACTCGAGCCGAGGATTTGACAACAACCACTGTGCTCTTTCTATCGAGTTTACTACCGCATAGTCGGAGTCGGAGTAGCCGATTAGATTAAACTCGGTAGATCTAGGGTACCAAATACCTACGCTTAGCGCCCTTTAGATATCTAAGGATACACTTGACTAGGGTTAGGTGAGACTCCTCGCACAGTGTTTGTAACCTTACACATACTTACCGCAATAAAATGTCGGGTCGACTCGCGTTAAGTATAGGAGACTTCCTATTGCGCTCCTATAGTATTTTAGGTCAACGGGTTTTCCTTCTACATCTTCGCTTATATTAACATTAGTTGCCATAGGTGTATTGATTATTTTAGCATCTTGCATTCCAAATCGATTTATTAAGTCCTTAGTATATTTTTGTTGATGTAAATATATTCCATCTTTAGTTTGTTTAATTTGTAAACCTAAGAAGAAACTTAACTCTCCCACTAAATTCATTTCAAATTCACTTTCCATAAGTGAGATGAATTCGCTTAGCAGATCGAGTTGGTAGTTCCAAAAATTATATCATCTACATAGATTTGGGCTATAAAGATTTCTTTTCCTACGGTTTTAACGAATAAGGTTGGGTCGACTAAACCTTGGTTGAATCCTTTGACTTAAGATAGATCGAAAGCCTTCGTATCAAGCTCTTGGGGCTTGTTTGAGTCCATATAGGGCTTTCTTAAGTCTAAGGACATGGTCGTTTATCTAGATTTTCGAATCCGGAGGTTGACTGACGAAACTTCTTCCTTAATGTATCCATTCAAAATGCTGACTTGACATCCATTTGAAACAATTTAAAACCTCGATGTGCAAAGATATGCTAACAACATTCGATGGACTCTAGTCCGCTACGGGGCGAGAGGTCTCATCGTAATCTAAACCTTCGACTTGACTAAACCCTTTGCGACTAACCTAGCTTTATTTCTAACTACTTCACCTTTATCATCAAGTTTATTTCAAATACCCACCTTGTTCCAATAATTGATTTTTCTTTAGGTGGTGGTACTAATTCCGGACTTCATTTCTAGTGAATTGAGCTAGCTCTTCTTGCATAGCAATAATCCAATGGGATCAAGAAGTGCTTGTTCAATAGTTTTGGGTTCGATTTTGGAAATTAACGAGATTTGACTAAGGTTTCGATATGAAGCTCTAGTTCGAACCCCTAAATTTGGATCACCTATAACTTGATTGATAGGATGATTTGTTTGAGTCTTAGTGTGACTGGGTTAGGGTCATCTATCACTTGGTCGATAGGATGACTTGGGTGAGTTCTAGTTTGACTTGGTTAGAGTCATCTATCACTTGGTCGATAGGATGACTTGGGTTAGGACGAGATTCAAGTTCAAGATCGTAGTCGGGTTCGCTATAAGTTGATTTGCTAGTTGGTTTTGTTAAGGATTGAACGGGTTCGTGGTCCTTCGAAAACTATATTAATGGTTTCTTCGACTCAAGAGTGTCGTGATTGTATACCTCTATAAGCTCTACTCGGTTGAGTATCCTAGAAAGGTTCCAGAGAGGTTTTGGATTTGAATTTCCTAGGTAATCCTTAGTGTTTAAGATATGTACCTTGCATCCAAATACCCTAAAGTACTTGATGTTCGGTATTTTATCGTGATAAATCTCGTGACGAGGTCTTTTGGTGCCTCTTTACCATATAGGATCCTATTTTGGACATAGCAAGTCGTACTAACTCTCGCCAAAATCTATCGGGTAGGTTATACTGCTAACATTGTCCTAGCGGCTTCTTGTAGGGTTCTATTTTTCCGCTCGACTAACCCATTTTGTTGTGGGGTTCTAGGACATGAAAACTCATGGTGGTATCCGCTTAGGTTACGTAAATCAGAAACTCGTGGTTTTCGAATTCACCACCATGATCGCTTCTAAGTCTTTTTAATCTTAAGGTTCTTTTGATTTTCGATTAACCTACAAAGATTGATTAGTTGGTCTAGGTATCATTTTTATGTTTGATAAACCTAACCTAAGTAAATCTAGAATAGTCGCCAATTATGACTAAGCAAAATTGACTACCATTGAGTGACTTAGCTCCATGTGAATCAAATAGATCCATGTGTAGGAGCTCAAGAACACTTTTGGTCTGCTCTGATTAGTTAATTGATGTTGTGTCCTAGATTGTTTACCTTGTTGACAAGCATTACATATTTTATTATCCAAGTTGTTTAGTTTAGGCAAACCTATAACTAGCTTTACTGACTCATCTTGTGGACGAGTCTTGGGTGCAGTGTCCTAGTCTTCGTGCCATAACCAAGATTCTCTTGCCGTGGTCATAAGACACTTGGTTGAGGAGTTGGGTAAATTTATTGTGTAGATGTTGCTACTCCTAGTTCCTTTAAGTATTATTTTAGATGTTGCATTTATTTTGATTACGATTCATTTTCTAGAAATATGACCTTATAATTGTTATCACACAATTGGCTTACACTAAGTAAATTATATTGAAAGTTTTCTACTAATAAGACATTTTGAATTGTAAAGTTAGAGTTGAGCTCAATATCACCCGATCCGATGATTTTGAGCTTGCTAGGCTACCGATCCTTGTCGCTTGAATCGTAATCAAAATTTGAGCGATCCCGTCATGTGCTCGAGTAACCATCGCCCAACATCCATTGATCCTACACATAAGGTAGTTGGATCGGATATTGGAATTACTAAAGGGTTGTTTGTAAGTTTTAACCTAAATCATCTCACCAATATCTACATGATCAAAACATGTTATTCCTATGTGTTATTGTGAGATGACTTTCAATTTTACTTGATTAATTTTAATGAATTTAAATTAACCAACATTAGGTTAGATTCGATTTAGTCTAAGCTCATCAAGTAATCTTTTCAAGAGATTAGCTTCCGTGTCGTGGCGAGGCACAGAGGCCTTCTTTGATCGGAACAACGACCACTTCCTTAGACAAAGCTAATTTCAAGAAATTGATAACTCGACTTACTTGAGACTACGCCTTGGTCTAACTAGTTATTTTTGAAAAGAGGCTCCCGAGGCTCAATCTTTCAGAGGATTTTAGTTGGTTTATTTTTGAAAAGAGGCTCCCGAGGCTCAATCTTTTCACAGGATTTTAGTTGGTTATGAGTCCTATCTAACCATTCTAAAAATAAAGGAAAAACTAAGCATGCAATTTCTAAGACTTAACAAAAATACATTTTGTATTGGCTCTGGACCATTGAATCGAGTGGGTCTATTCACATAGTGAATTTGGTCCTGGGAACCCAATACATGTTAGATCCTAAAGTTGAAATCAAAGTGGTCTTAGGGACCCATGCTTGGACATTTTTCTTATGTTGGTTTACTATAGACATATATGACTTATTGGTTGTATTAGTTAAATGAGTCCGGCCTTGTTGTACACGGCCCTTTGTGATCCAAGTAAGAGGTCAAGTCCCTTGGATCCCAAAGTGAACCTTTCCAACGTGTTCCTAAGGTCTTCGACTTGTGTTTTCAAAATCGAGTTCTCAACTTCAAGCTTTTCAACTTGAGTTGAGTCCTCCTCTTGAATACGAGTAGTCGAAGAGGTTAGGGAGACCTCATGTTTGAGAAGGTTAACCTCCTCAATTAGGGTCTCGACCTTGGACTCAGACTTAGCTAGTTTCTTATTTAAAAATTTAATTGCACCATACAAAGTATTAAGTAACGACCGACTTACCCTTAATGATTCTTTTGAACCGGATACGGATCCGTGGCTTGTCTTGAATGGAAGCTCATCATCGGATTCGGACTCGGACTCTTCTTCGGTTTCGGAGTCGTGCTCGGTCGGCTTGGCCATTAGAGCTTGGATATCGTCTTCTTCCTCCGACAACTCCTCCCAAGTAGCGTTTAGCGCTTTCTTGGTCTTTGATGCGTTATTCTTTAGCTTTGGGCACTCGGACTTGATGTGACCGAACTCGTGCACTCATAGCATCTAAAATTAGAAGTATTTGAATTAGGTTTAGGCTTACCTTGAGTTGTTGGTCGTTTTCGTCTCTTGATCATCTTCCGAACTAGATTGACTAGTTCGGATTCTATTTCGGAGTCTACTTCCGATTCGGACTCGTCTTCTTCCTTCGGGGGTGGCTTGCTTGCGGGCTTCTTCTTCTTGGAACCTGCAACTAACGCAATACTCTTCTCGGCCTGGACCACGTTAGTTTGCTCATGTAATTCAAGTTCCAAAAACAATTCGTCTAACCTAATTTTAGAAAGGTCCTTGGAGACCTTGTAGGCATCGACCATGGATGCCCACAAGGTGGTCCTAGGAAACGAGTTAAGAGAATACCTGATAAGGTCGCGATTCTCGACCTTTTGTCCGATGGCATGGAGTTGGTTGACGATGTCTTGGATACGAGCATGTAGTTGAGTTGCGGTCTCGTTGTCCTGCATTTTCAAGTTATACAATTTATTTAAAAGTAAATCTCTTTTACATACCTTCGTGTCGTCGGTGCCTTCGTGTAGTTCCACTAGCTTGGTCCATAAGTCCTTTGCACTAATGAAGGGGCCGACGCGGTTGAGCTCTTCCTTGACAACCCACATTGCAAGATTTGAGTTGCCTTGGCATCGGCTTCTACTTGTTTTTCATGGAATTTGACCATTGATCGTAACCCAAAGATTCACCATCTTCATTAATAGGAAGTGTGAAACCGGTTTGATTACGATCCACATCTCGATTTGGGTTTTAAGAAAGCATTCCATCCGACCCTTCCAATAACGAAAGTCATTACCGTTGTAAAGCGGGGTCGGCAAGTGCTAAACCCTTCGAGATGGGCCATTTAAAAACAAGAAGAAGAACGATTTAAAAGAATCTTGCAAAACACACACGAAAGAATATTCCAAGACTTTCGCCTTGGATTAGTAGGGAAGTAAAAAGATATATAAAATGTAACTTGCAAAAGAAATAAACAATCAAATGCGAATGTCGTTGAAGTTCCGGAGGACAACCTTACTCGGGATCTAACCCAAGGACAACCTTATCCGGATCCTAAAGCCTCTAATGCAATTCTATATGTAGGAGAAGATAAGCAAGTGAAATAATTATACGAAAACAGAAATAAATAAATAAAAATCTGTAAAAAAAGAAAACAAAGCTAGATTGGTGGTTTCACGAATCTTAGCGCCTACTCGATACCAATTGTTGGATCGAAAGTGTCGCTAGAGGGGGTGAATAGCGATACGGTGTCGTTAAAAACTTTTGAAATAAGTAAAAAGCAAGTAGAGAATGCACAGCGGAAATATAAAGTAGACAAGATATTTTTACGTGGTTCACAATCTTTCGATTGCTAATCCACGGCCCTAGTGATCCTTGATCACGTACGGAGGGCAATTCACTAAAACCACTCCTCCTCGTTGGAGGTAGGAGCAACGATTACAAAAAGAAATCAAGGCAAAGGGACACTCCCCCTTTCCTTGTTACGATTAAAGCACAAAGACAATTTAAAGAAGTAGAACTTAAATAAATATACAACTCTTATAAGTAGAAGATGTAGCTTTCGTTGTCTGACTTCGTCGTAGAGCAAATGTGAGTAGTAGTAGTAGCGGCGTTACGGGCGTGTTGAGAGCTCTTGAATTCTTGTTATTTGCTTGGCTTGAACATGTCTATTTATGGATATTGATCTATGAATTTAGACATAGGTAGTGTCCAAGGTGAGGTTCTTATCCCAACTCAAGGATGAGGTGTTTCATCCAACCACCTTGTGCCACCTCCAACCTCCTTGGGCGCCAACTTGAGGATGAGGTGTTTCATCCAACCACCTTGTGCCACCTCCAACCTCCTTGGGCGCCAACTTGAGGATGAGGTGTTTCATCCAACCACCTTGTGCCACCTCCAACCTCCTTGGGCGCCAACTTGTTGGAGCCATTCAACTTGTGCCACATCATGGGAGCCAACCATCTTGTGCCAACTCACCTTATTTTGGGCGCCCACCACAAGGAAGCTTGGTGATGGTTTGGATGTCCACCTTGATGCCACATCACCCTTTGTACCAAAACACGAGTCAAGTCCAAATTCACCCCCTTGAAATTCGAGCTCTTCTCGAGGCTGGAACTTGACTAGCAGTTGACTGTAGTCAAAGGGTTTTGGACTGCAGTACAAGTTAGCTTAAAATATAAAGTACGATGGTTCTAACCATTTGATCTCGACCTAGACCTTCCATTGGAGGTATTGGGTCGGATCTACGCTTAACGACCTTGCTTCGCTTTCACACGAGCTTACCTTGTAGCCTCGCTTCCGGTCTTCACCCGAGTACCTCGGCTTCCTCCGAAGTCCCTCTGGCGTTGCCCGACCACCTCGGTTCCCACCGGGTGTCGCAGACCTTCCGCTCAACTTTAGCATTTCTGCACACTTAATTGAGCTCGTAAGATAACAAATATACCCTTAACTATTGAGCCTTTTGCCATAATCAAAATACCGGTTCGACTTTGGTGCCCACTGCACCAACAGATACTTGACTTTTGGCAACCCCTTGACTAGCTTCATCTTGGCTATTTTGGCAATGTTTTTCATGTTGATGTGCCCAAGCCTCCTATGCCATAGTCAACTCTCTTCTTCTTTTGCAATAAGACACTTAGTAGAAGCGTTAGAAGCATAGGAAAAATCAACATAGTATATATTTGATTTCCTAAAACCTACTAACATGCAATCATTTAAATTTTTGTGTCTTATGAAGCATTTAGAAGAATCAAATTGAACATCAAAATTGGCATCACATAATTGACTTACACTAAGCAAATTAAATTTCATATTTTTAACTAATAATACATTGTGAATTGCAAGGTTTGGGGATACCTCAATTGTCCCTTTTCCTAGGATCTTAAGTTTACCACTATTTCAAAAAGACACCTTTCTCTTGCTAGTGTGGTTGATTGTGGAAAATTTGCTCTCATCACCGGTCATGTGTTTTGAGCAACCACTATCAACAATCCATAAGCTTGGTCCTTCTTGTTAGGGCAATCTCTTGCCATGATTAGGTTTTGATGTGTGTGGCAAAGGGTTTAAGTTAGTTTGTTATGTTGATTTGATATGTGCGTTGAAGTCGTACAGGACTTAGTAATTCGCACATGGAGCCGTGGCGAGTTTCACATCTCATGACTCGGTCCTTGAGTCGGTGAAGGATAGCTTTGCGGAAGCCGTGCGCTTGGAGCATCCGAGGGACCGCCGGACGAGGAGCTTGGAGTGAAGATGGAGGAAGTAGACTTCAAGGCAAGAGACGTGAAGGAGCATTGCAGAGTCGTGCGCCTGATGCTGCCGAGGGACGTGGCTGCGAACGAAGAGAACTTCGAAGGCGAGGGACTCCGAGGGATGAGAGTGAGCGAATGTAACCCGGGAAGGGGTAGCTCTTAGGTGAAACTTGGCCATTTGGCTAAGTGTCGGATGGGATTTCCCGACACCAGTCGACTGCCATGGAATGACAGTCGACTGCTCTAAGTCGAACATGGTTCGATTGGTATTCGACTGAGTGTTTTGAGGCGATCAGATCATATATGGGCAATGACCGTCGAGACCATATCGACCGATGAAGGCGGCAATGATCGGGTCGAAAGGGTTTGCCATTGACCGCCAGCCGAGGCCGATCGCGATTACGGAGGCGACCGATGAGGTCCATCACCGATCGCCAAGTGTTCCGCTTGACTACAACGGGATTCGACGTGTTCGGAGGTCGTTGAGCGGCGCCGATCGCCAAGGGCGAATGATCCGTGGCGCCAACGGAAGAAAAGCTTCCTCTCTATAAAAAGAGAGGGTGTGGGCTTTTGGATGGCTAATGCTTATGCTCTAAGTGATCTTCCAAGTGCCCCACAAGCTTTAAACTCTTCTTACTTGCTTTTACTCCATTCTTATTGTAAGAAGAGTGATCTTGATTGTAAAGGTTACCTCCACCTAGCTTGGTGCAAAGGAGAGACCAATAGTGATTGGCTTTGGAGGAGTGATTCACCTCGGACGAATCGGGATCGTGGATTAGCGGCGTAGCCGTGAACCACGTTACGACATTGTGTTAGCATTGTCTTTTTCCTTTGCTTTGTCTTTATTTGTTTAATTTGCTTGTATTGTTGTTTCCACTTGCGCTAATCTAATTGTAGATGAGCAAATTACGACATCCAACGATCGAGGGCTATTCAACCCCCTTTAGCCGGCCGTTCGATCTCCAACAAGTGGTATCAGAGCTAAGTCGCTTGTCGAGGACTAACCGCCGCAACAAGCACTTCATCAAAAGATGGCCGGCTCCAATATTCATCCACCGAAGTTTGAAGGAGAATTCGCTTGGTGGAAAAAGCGAATGGAGGTATTTTTCGAAACGGATTTTGATATTATGATTACAATGGAATCCGGTTTCGTTTTGCCTAGGGATGAAGAGGGAAAGCTAATAGAGAAGTCAAGGTGGACCAAGAGGCAAAGAGAGGAGCACCTGGCAAATTCAAAAGCAAAGCACCATCTCTATAATGTGCTTCCTCAACAAGAAATAAATAGAATTGGAGAATGCCTAAGTGCCAAGGAGATGTGGGAGAAGCTAATTGAGCTTCATGAAGGCACATCCGAGGTGAAGCTAGCAAGGAGAGACCTCCTCCGCTCCCAACTCAACAACATTAAACTAGAAAAGGGAGAAAAGGTAATTTCCTTACATTCTCGTTTCAAGGAAATTATAACCGGTTTGTCAAGTGTAGGTGAGAAGCTATCAAACCGGGATATGGTTATGAAGGCTATAGATGCCTTTCCGCGATCCTCAAAGTGGAGCTCCATGGTGGACTCCTTCTATATTTCAAAGAATTTAGAAGTGAGCACCTTGGAGGAGTTCTTCTCAACAATGGAGCTCCACGAAACGAGGCTTGAAGGAATACAAGAAGAGCCAAAACTCCAACCTTCAAGAGGAGTAGCATTCTTGGCAAACAAGGGGAAGAAGAAGATACAGATCCCCTCCTCCTCCGATGATGATGAAGCATCCTCCTCCTCCTCCATGGATAGCACGGAAGAAGCGTATATGGTAAGGAGGGTAAGACATGCATTAAAAGGTTTTAGATTTAACAAATCAAATGATAGGAATAGGAGACCAAGAGGAAATATCATATACTACAATTGCCAAGGAGAGGGCCATATAAGGGACAATTGTCCCCTCCTAAACAAGAGCAAGGAAGAGAGGAAGAAGAAAGAAGAAAAGAAGAAGAAAAAGGGGAACAAGAAAAAGGAAGAAGAAAAGAAGGCAAAGGAAAAGGGGAAGGCCAAAGCATTCAAGGCCAAGACATGGGATGACCCTTCTTCCTCTTCCTCATCCGATGAAGAAGAGCATGTCTACTCCAACCTTGCATTGATGGCTTTCGATGACTTGGATTGCTCCTCCACCGAAAATGAAGAATTAAGCTCAAGTGGAGAGAGCTCAAGTGAAGGGGGAGCCTCTACATCCTCCTCATCCAAAGAAGAAGAAGAGGACATGGAAACTATGGTAACGAATCTAACTCCTAAGAAAATAGTTTCCATGGTTTCTAGCTTAACTAGGGATTTATTTAGAGCTAAGAAGAATAACAAAAGCATGCTAGATCAAATTAAGGACTTAGAAAATAAACTAGAAAAAGCATGCTTAAATGATGATAATATTTCTTCTAGCTTAAATGATGCATGCTCACATGATAACTATATGCCTTTGGATGTTAGTGATGCATGTATAGAAGAAAATAGGGCTTTAAGAGAGAAAGTAGATTATTTAACCAAAGCCCTAGAAAAGTTTACAATTGGCTCAAATACATTGAACATGATTATAGGGAGCCAAAGAGCTAGTTTTAATAAGAAAGGCTTAGGTTATAAAGAAAAGAAAAATGAAAAGGCATACAAATGCCTAATTGCTAGGGGACAAGATAAGAAGAAAGTAATTGCTAGGAAATGGATTCCCAAGGAGTATCTTGTGAACCCCATAAAAAAGAACCTATTTTGGGTTCCAAAATCCATCCTTAAGGGTTAGAAAAACCCTAGGATAGTCAACCATATGGACTTGACCTATATCATATTTTTGGTTGACTTAGGATGGCGGGACAACATTTTTGAAATAGTGTTGGGTGATGATAATGTGCCCATAAATAGATAATTATGCTTAAATCATGATAATCAATGTAATTGCTATATATATGTGCAATTATGATTTATGATTTTGAAATTTGGCACATCATCATGAGAAATAGGGTTAAATCATGTTTTAGGTGATACTTTGTTTATTATCATGACATAATACCTAATGCATGATAACAATTCAATGAATACATGTGTTTCATGATCATAATGTGAAATTAAGTCATATATATCTTTATGATCATGTTGAGTGTTAGGATGATACTTAACCTTGATAAAATTGTATGAATATAATGGTTAAGTATATACAAATACCCTCTAGGATGCATCTCACACTCACCATAGGCTACTTGATTGAAAACTTAGCATGGGTGAGATGTTAGGATGATACAAATGTCCACTAATGCCTATGACATTTAGATGGTCATTTAAAGTATCAAAATAGCAATAATAGACCAATCATGGGGAAGACTTATGTTTAATTCATAGACATATTGCCCAAAGATCATGGTTGGATATTTCATATGTTTTCAAAACAATTTCTTACTTTAAAATCTATCTATTCATGTTTTGAAACAATTTGATGCAAAACTAGGTGTTAAACTTGATACTAGAATGATCAAAAACCTAGTGGTTTTTAAAACTTTTGGATTTTTGGCAAATACGTGAAAATATAATGATTTTTCATGAAGACCTATTTTTCACTGATAAAGAATCTTACAAGAAATATGTTCCCCAAATTTTATGATTTTTTGAATTTTTTGGAATTTTTAATGCATTTCTGAAATTCGGTCCGAAAATCAGAAAGTTCTAATTGTGCTAGTCGACCGGTATAGTATGAACTACGATCATCGTGGCTAAAATCAGACTAGTTAAGGCCGAATTCAGGTTTTAGACTAATTTTTGGTATTTTCCTTCTATTAGACTTGATGTCATGTGTTTATAACTTAGTATTAATCTTTTGATGGTGTCAAAGGGGAGAAAATATTATGTTTAAGTTAATTATGATAGGGGAGAATTTGTAGAGAGAGTTTCATGGATTAAGGGGAGTTGCATGTTGCTATATCATGTTTATGTTTACATTTTACCTAACTTAATGGATTGCCACACATCAAAAGGGGGAGATTGTTAGCAATCTCTGCCATGATTAGGTTTTGATGTGTGTGGCAAAGGGTTTAAGTTAGTTTGTTATGTTGATTTGATATGTGCGCTGAAGTCGGCAGACTTAGTAATTCGTGACATGGAGCCGTGGCGAAGTTTCACATCTCATGACTTGGCCTTGAGCCTGAAGGATAGGCTTATGGGTCGGCGCTTGGAGCATCCGAGGGACCGCCGGAAGAGAAGCTTGGAGTGAAGCCGGAGTAAGTAGACTTCGAGGCAAGAGACGCGAAGGAGCATTGCAGAGTCGTGCGCCTGATGCTGCCGAGGGACGTGGCCGAGAACGAAGAGAACTTCGAAGGCGAGGGACTCCGAGAGATGAGAGTGAGCGAGTGTAACCCGAAGGGGTAGTTAGTGAAATCTCCATTCGCTAAGTGTTTGATGGGATTTCGACACCACGCTATGGAATGACCGATCGCTAGAACGGGTTCGACCGTATTCGACCGATAAGTTTGAAGTCGATATATAAGGCCGATCAATTAATTCATCGTCAACTGAGAAGTAATACCAATAGTGGTTTCCTCAAGTAATATATAGATGATCGCTTTACGAACCATTTATATTATATAGCAATACGTAACGAACGAAGTAATTGGATCACAACTAGTGAGTATCTCTACATGTGTAATTGTGATGTATCGGAATTATCCCTAGTCGATGAATTGATGAATCTGGACACCATCAATTCTGTTGAGACTAGCACGAGGTATACTCCTTGGTGTATCAAGCGGTGATTCTCCTTGGTGGAGACATAGTGATGTCGGAGTTAATCGTGGATGCTAGTTATGGTAACTAGTTCATTGGAGTGACCAGTAGTAGTAAGACTTCATATGGTTCTCTGCATATATAGATATGTCAATGAAGTTCTTCTGTGGCTTAAGTCGATGTTCCTTTGACTTGCGGTATTCAAGTCATCTTGATCATGGAGACTTATGCTTTGACATCTTAAGCAAACATCTCTAAGGAGATGTGGACCCGAGATGATTGGGTATAAGTCGAAGTGATCGAAGGTGTTTGAATAGCCTATAAAGGATTCACCACTCCTTGCGAGGAGATGTATACCCATGGCCTCTCGTCGGATTGTTACTAAAGTCTTTGGCCAAAGCATTACATGTTTAGAGTAAGGTACTCTTGATACATGTGGAGTAACTAGAATCCGTGGGGCGAGGAAATGATACTTGGGCTAGGTGTGGCGTAGTCGACCTAGTGAGGTGACACAATAGACCATGTCTGAACCAAGTGGGT
The DNA here is from genome assembly GCA_025175895.1 of Wurfbainia villosa. NCBI lineage: Eukaryota > Viridiplantae > Streptophyta > Magnoliopsida > Zingiberales > Zingiberaceae > Wurfbainia > Wurfbainia villosa. The sequence continues at coordinate 80,250,524 of CM046001.1, read as the reverse complement.
ATAAGATGAGTGAAGGGAATGGGGCACGATTCATTCGAGCCTCTTGAAGGGTTTGAAATAGTTACGGATCAGCAGTTGATCTTTTAGGTTAATTGGGGATCATGATGTACTACTAGGTGCCACTCATGATCGTTCTATAATTAATGGTTAATTATAGGCGGCCAACATAAACCGAGAACCTATTTGGTCACACGCCTGTGAGTGTAATCCAAAGGATTTAAAGCGAGCTTGAGAATGAGATTCTCGGAGGAGAAACTATGTTTGGTTGGACCAAACATAAGCGAGCATGAAATTGTTTGATCGCAATGGAAGCGTGGATGGGCTGCGTCTTATGAAGGCGTAATGGATGGACCAAAATGGTTTGGTTCTAATCCAATGGATAAGAATAAACCAAAGGGTTTGGTTTATTTTAAGCGAATGAACCAAAAGTTGGTTGTTCGTTTTAACTTAAAATAAACCATCATGGTTTGGTTTATTTTAACTTATCTTAATGGAGCGGGTTAACGGGCTTTATGGATATGATCCATTAACCATTAAGAGAATTAGTTCTCTATAAAATAGGGATTAAACCCTAACCCTATAGCTAATCATCTAGTTGCCGCCCAACATCTAGTTGCCGCCCAACACATTGTGGCCGCCCAAACTCCTTGCCGCCCAGCTTGATTGTACTACCGTCAAGACCCTTGCCGGCGTCCAAGCTCCAGCCGGTGAACCTCCGGCGACCCTCCGGTGATCCCCTAAAAGGTTCGGCATCAAGGTGAGCTTTTGTCTCCTTGTTTTGGCCGGCGCCTATCTCCTCCACCAAGCTGTCCAGTTTTCTGGACAGCTTCTTCTCCTCTCGTCGGAGCGTCGTTTGGACGACGGTTAGTGCTCCGACAGCGGCTAACATACCGGGCATTTGATCTCCGGTAATCCTCTGAGGTGGAGGACGAAGGATTCGTCAATCGGTTGATGAATACCTCTCCGGAGAAGCAAGTCTTGAGGACTTGTTTTAGGTCCGAATTTGGATTCGGATCGTGATCATCTCTCGATCACGTCGTCTTCAACACGAGGCTAGTAACCCGTACGAAGACGAAGCTCGTGACTTAGCGAAGTCATCCCGAGGAACTCGGCGTGGATACGGATAGAGGCGATTCTTACGAGGATCGTTCGGTTGATGCCATTCCGCTACACGTCATACGGAAGGTATAACGTAGTTTAATTTCCTTTTATTGCAATTTTAATTTACGGTTATGTCTACACTTGTTGTAATAGCATGCGTGTGTTGTGTGTGTTGTAATAAATAGGAGTATTTATTATTTTTAATTGCTTCCGCTGTGCTCATGTTTACGAAACATGATCGAACACACACACGCCGTGGTGCCGGAAACCCAACAGTGGTATCAGAGCCTAGGTTGTGTTTCGACATAATCGTAAAAATGGTTTTGCGATAGTCATAATGTATTTCTGGAAGTTTTCTAAATTTTGGAAATTTAGAAGTATTTATGGAAATTTTTCAATTTTGGAAAGTCTAGAAGTATTTATGGAAATCTTCCACTTTTGGAAAGTTGGAAGTATTTATTGAAATTGATATTTTCCATAAATAAAATATTTGATTAGATTCTGGAAATTTGTTTCCTAATTTAATCATGATTTGATTTGGGAAATCAAATCTTAAAATATTTTATTTCCATAAGTAGTTTTAATGATTTAGGAAATTGGTTTCCTAAATAGATTTTCCTTAATCAAATAATTCCATGAATAAAATATGTGATTAGATTTGGAAATTTGTTTCCTAATTTAATTATGATTTGATTTGGAGAATCAAATCTTAAACATATTTTATTTCCATAAATAGTTATGACATATAAGGAAATATATACATGACATAATTGTATGCCATGTAATTGCATTAGATGCATAACATTATGCCATGTGTCGTGACATGTAGATGTATGCCATGTATGCCATGCCATGTAGATAATAGTTATTTGCATGCAAAGAGGATGAGACATAAAAACCCTAACTCAATATTAAAGCCTACACCTTCCATTAATATGGTTAGAACCAGAGTTCTGTTTATTGTTTGGGTTGTTGGACTCACTCCAAGCCCGGCTCGAACCTGAACATGTTCAAATCATTGGAATAGTTTACCTCTAATATGGTAAGAGTCAGAGGTCAATCGTTAGTTTGGGTTGTTGGACTCACTCCAAGCCTGGCTAATTGGTTGAATGCGCTCTAACCATATTAAAACTATTTCGCGATTAATGGGTCGGCTTTAACTTAGAGCATCGATTTGTTGGACTCACTCCAAGGTCGATGTGAAGAGAGGTGAAGTTGGGTGCTATGCATATGATGCATACTTGTTAATGTGTTAACAACCCAATGTATGTGTAAACATTCAATTAGTTGATAGCACATTGTGATAGTTACATATACATGATATGTAATCGGTATACTTGATACCCACCATCATAGCTAAGAATGGCTTGTTGGACTCACTCCAAGGTTGTTCTTATCTATGATGGATATCAGCCCATTCGGAGATGGACCTACGATCTCCCGAAGTGATTTTAAGGGTTTTTGAATTCGAAAAATGAATGGGATTTTGTAAATGTATGTGGATGCATTTTAAATCATCTTTCTCATACATGCTCGTTTTGTATTTCTAGGTTAATCTCTTGATCATGATGTGTTTGAATTTGCGTTCCATTTTGGATTCAAATAAATTGACTGGGCCGAACTTCTTGGACTGACTTAGAAACTTGAGAATTGTTCTCAAGGTGAAAAGCTTGCAAATGTCCTCGAAGCGCCTCTTCCCGCCCGTCCTAGTGACGATGCAACTCTGGACCAATTGTTGGCCTATCAGAAACATGTGAGTGATTCTGAACAAATGAATTGCATCATGCTAGCCATGATGGAACCCAAGCTACGAAAGCAGCATGAGCATATGGATGCTCATATCGTAGTCCTTCATCTTTGTGAGTTGGTTGATGAGCAAGTGAGATTCGAAAGGTTCGAAGTCTCAAAGCTCCTCTTCAACTCTGAGATGCTAGGAGGTTCATCTGTGGTACTGCTCAATATGTTGAAGACTGTGGAGTCTTCTGAGAAGCATGAGCAGGGGACGGTGCTGTTAGTTGATTCCTCGAAGAAAGGTTCTAAGAGGAAGTCAAAGGAACAGCATAAGGGAAAGAAGAGAAGGGCTAAGAAGGTAGAACTAGCACAAAAGGAAACTTGCCATCATTATGGCAAGTAGGGCCATTTGCGAAGAAAGTGCAAGATTTATCTTGAGTCCGTGAAGAAGGATAGGGCATCGGATGCCTCATCTTCTTCAGAAATCTTCTTTATTGATTGTCATTCTATTTCCTCAGACACTTGGGTATTTGATACTGGGTGTGGCTCACATATATGTAATGACATATATGGGCTAAGGAATAGAAGAAGACTCGTCAAGGGAGAGTCAAATTTACGTGTTGGGAATGGAGCAATGGTTGCTGCACTCGCCATCGGAACGTATTTGTTGGAACTCCCTGTAGGACTTGTCTTAGAACTGGACAATTGCTTTTATGTTCCTTCGTTGATAAAGAACATCATTTCTATTTCTTGTCTAAATAGAAATGGGTTCCATTTGACTTTTAGTAACAATTGTTGTTACATAACTTTGAATGGAGTTCTTTATGAGATTGGAACTTTAAGCAATGGTGCTTATACGTTGGACGTATCCAGTGACGATTTCAATATCAAAGCGAGCAACACGCATGCTCGAAAGGATAATCAAATAGACTCCTATATGTGGCATTGTCGTCTTGGCCATATAAGCAAGAAACGCATGTCCGAATTACACCGATGTGGAATTCTGGAATCGTTTGAATTGGATTCATACGATACATGCGAATCATGCTTAAAAGGCAAGATGACTAAGTTACCTTTTACTGGAAAAGGTGAACGAGTGGGAGAGTTACTAGGTCTAGTACATACTGATGTATGTGGACCTATGTCAACTCAAGCATTAGGAGGCTATAGCTACTTCATTACCTTCACCGATGATCATTCATTGTTTGGGTATGTGTTCTTGATGAAACACAAGTCTGAAGCCTTTGAAAAGTTCAAAGAATTCAGAAATGAAGTAGAGAAACAACATGACAAAAGTATTAAAATACTTCGATCGGATCGAGGTGGTGAATACTTAAGTCAAGAGTTTCTTGATTATCTAAGAGACAATGGCATATTGTCTCAATGGACTCCGCCCTACACACCACAGCATAATGGTGTATCTGAGAGGCGTAACCGGACCTTGTTGGACATGGTCAGGTCAATGATGAATCATGCGACTCTTCCCAAGTCCTTTTGGGGTTATGCATGGATTTGTTTACTTGTTAAACAGAATGCCTACCAAGGTAGTCTCTACTACTCCATATGAGATATGGGCTAGTAAGAAACCTCATGTATCTTACTTGAAGATATGGGGTTGTCCTGCTTATGTGAAGCGGACTGTATCAGACAAACTGGATGCTAAGTCTGATAAATGTCTATTTATTGGATACCCTAAGGAAACAAGGGGTTACCAATTCTATCATCCTGTGGAACAAAAGGTGTTTGTTTCAAGGCATGCTGTGTTTCTAGAGAAAGAGTTTCTCTTGCAAGAAAACAGTGGGAGTGTCGTTGAGCTTGAGGAGGCTCGAGAGACTCAAATAGACATTGATGAGATACCTGGTGAAACACAACAGCCGACAACTCATAGTGATGAGCAATCGGCTGGACCTAATGTAACACCACATCTTCGTAGATCTGGTAGAACACGCAATATTCCTGAGAGATATGGATTTCTCATAAGTGAATCGAATGACGTGTTACTCATTGATGATGAGGAGCCTACCAGTTATGAAGAAGTGCTGACAAGTTCAGAAAGGGATAAGTGGCTTGGTGCCATGAAGTCGGAAATGGATTCCATGTACGAAAACCAAGTTTGGAACTTGGTTAACCCACCTGAAGGCATAAAGCCTATAGGGTGCAAGTGGGTTTTCAAGAAGAAAACCGACATGGATGGTAATGTGATTACCTATAAGGCTAGATTGGTGGCGAAAGGATATCGTCAAAAACAAGGTGTTGATTATGACGAAACCTATTCGCCGTTAGCTATGCTTAAATCCATTCGGATGCTCTGGCCATAGCGACTCATTATGATTATGAGATATGGCGGATGGATGTAAAACCTTTCCTTAATGGAAACCTGCTCGAGGACGTGTATATGATACAGCCTGAGGGTTTCACATCGGTTGATAAAACCAAGGTATGCAAATTACGACGATCCATTTATGGATTGAAGCAAGCATCCAGGAGCTGGAATATCCGTTTTGATGAGACGATCAAAAAGTTTGATTTCTCACAAAATCCAGACGAACCTTGTGTGTACAAGAAGGTTAGTGGGAGTGCAGTCGTGTTCCTAGTATTGTATGTCGATGACATATTACTTATAGGAAACGATGTGTCAATCTTCTGATCGATTAAGGTTTGGTTATCCAAGACATTCTCCATGAAAGACACAGGAGAAGCAACCTACATCCTTGGGATTAAGATCTATAGAGATAGATCGAAGCGGTTGCTTGGTCTTTCGCGATCTACATATATAGGCCGAGTGCTAAAGAGGTTTAGCATGTCGAATCCAAGAAAGGTTATCTGCCCATCAGGCATGGGGTACACCTTTCGAAGTCTATGTGTCCGCGCACAGAAGACGAGAGGATTTGCATGAGTAAGATTCCCTATGCATCCGCAATAGGATCTATCATGTATGCTATGTTATGTATGAGACCCAATGTATCGTATGCTCTGAGTGTCACGAGCAGATACCAGTCTGATCCAGGAATGGATCATTGGGCGGCTGTTAAGACGATCCTTAAGTACTTGAGAAGAACTAAGGATGTGTTCCTAATATATGGAGAAGGGGACATGGTGATACGCGGTTATCAGATGCGGCTTCGAGACGGACAAGGATGATTCGTGTCTCGATGCGGATCGTGTTCACCTTGAATGGCGCAGATGAGTTGGAAAAGTTCCAAACAAGAGGCATGGCGGATTCTACCATCGAGGCGAGAATATATTGCGGCAAGCGGCACAGGAGGCGGTTTGGATCAAGAAGTTCGTTCATGAACTTGGTGTGATTCCGGCCATTGTTGAAGCAATACCGGTCTACTGCGACAACAATGGAGCAATTGCACAGGCGAAAGAGCCAAGGTCTCATCAACGATCCAAACATGTGCGTCACCGCTATCATCTTATCAGAGAGATCATCAGTAGGAACGAAATACAAATCGAGAAAATTCCCACTGAAAGGAACTTAGCGGATCCTTTGACTAAAGCATTACCTCAAAGTAAGTTTGAGGGTCATGTTAGTGCTTATGGTATTGGATACCGTAGCGATTGGCATTAGGCCAAGTGGGAGTCTGTTAGTAATATATGAGAGATGTCCTAAGGCAATCGCCTTATGTATGAACCATTTATATGATAAATGAAGATTCACTATTTGAGTATACATGTTTTATATATTTGATTGGATCTTAAACTCATTTACTGAATGTCCACGATACGATTCACAGCATGAGAGAATTTGTGATTGGATCACAACTAGTGAGTATCTCTACATGTGTAATTGTGATGTATCGAATTATCCTAGTCGATGAATTGATGGAATTTGGACACCATCAATTCCAGACTAGCACGAGGTATACTCCTTGGTGTATCCAAGCGGTGATTCTCATCTGGAGACATAGTGATGTCGGAGTTAATCGTGGATGCTAGTTATGGTAACTAGTTCATTGGAGTGACCAGTAGTAAGACTTCATATGGTTCTCTGCATATATAGATATGTCAATGAAGTTCTTCTTGTGGCTTAAGTGCGATGTTCCTTTGACTTGCGGTATTCAAGTCATCTTGATCATGGAGACTTATGCTTTGACATCTTAAGCAAACATCTCTAAGGAGATGTGGACCCGGATGATTGGGTATAAGTCGAAGTGATCGAAGGTGTTTGAATAGCCTATAAAGGATTCACCACTCCTTGCGAGGAGATGTATACCCATGGCCTCGTCGGATTGTTACTAAAGTCTTTGGCCAAAGCATTACATGTTTAGAGTAAGGTACTCTTGATACATGTGGAGTAACTAGAATCCGTAGGACGAGGAAATGATACTTGGGCTAGGTGTGGCGTAGTCGACCTAGTGGGTGACACAATAGACCATGTCACGAACCAAGTGGGTATAAGATGAGTGAAGGAATGGGGCACGATTCATTCGAGCTCTTTGAAGGGTTTTGAAATAGTTACGGATCAATCGTTGATCTTTTGGTTAATTGGGGATCATGATGTACTACTAGGTGCCACTCATGATCGTTCTATAATTAATGGTTAATTATAGGCGGCCAACATAAACCGAGAACCTATTTGGTCACACGCACAACGAGTGTAATCCAAAGGATTTAAAACGAGCTTGAGAATGAGATTCTCAGACCGAGAGAAACTATGTTTGGTTGGACCAAACATAAAGCGAGCATGAAATTGTTTCAGTCGCAATGGAAGAGTGGATGGGCTGCGTCTTATGAAGACGTAATGGATGGACCAAAATGGTTTGGTTCTAATCCAATGGATAAGAATAAACTAAAGGGTTTGGTTTATTTTAAACAAATGAACCAAAAGTTGGTTCGGTTCGTTTTAACTTAAAATAAACCATCATGGTTTGGTTTATTTTAACTTATCTTAATGGAGCGGGTTAACGGGCTTTATGGATATGATCCATTAACCATTAAGAGAATTAGTTCTCTATAAAATAGGGATTAAACCCTAACCCTATAGCTAATCATCTAGTTGCCGCCCAACATCTAGTTGCCGCCCAACACATTGTGGCCGCCCAAGCTCCTTCTTGCCGGCTTGATTGTCTCAAGACCCTTGCCGGCGTCAAGCTTCAGCCGGTGAACACTCCGACGACCCTCCGGTGATCCCCTATAGGTTTGGCATCAAGGTGAGGCTTTTCTTTCCTTGGTTGGCCGGCGCCTTCTCCTCCACCAAGCTGTCCAGTTTTCTGGACAGCTTCTTCTCCTCTCGTCGGAGCGTCGTTTGGACGGCGGTTAGTGCTCCGACAGCGGCTAACATACCGGGGATTTGATCTCCGGTAATCCTCTGAGGTGGAGGACGAAGGATTCGTCAATCGGTTGACGAATACCTCTCCGGAGAAGCAAGTCTTGAGGACTTGTTTTAGGTCCGAATTTGGATTCGGATCGTGATCATCTCTTGATCACGTCGTCTTCAACACGAGGCTAGTAACCCGTACGAAGACGAAGCTCGTGGCTTGGCGAAGTCATCCCGAGGAGCTCGGCGTGGATACGGATAGAGACGATTCTTACGAGGATCGTTCCGGTTGATGCCGTTCCCGCTACACGTCATACGAAAGGTATAACGTAGTTTAATTTCCTTTTATTGCAATTTTAATTTACGGTTATGTCTACACTTGTTGTAATAACATGCGTGTGTTGTGTGTGTTGTAATAAATAGGAGTATTTATTATTTTTAATTGCTTCCGCTGTGCTCATGTTTACGAAACATGATCGAACACACACACGCCGCGGTGCCGGAAACCCAACATGGCCACAGAACCGCTCGTAGCCGACTGGGCAGTCGACTATGGAGGCAGCAGTCGACTGATGAGGTCCATCAGTCGACTGCCAAGTGTTCCGTTGGACTACAATAGTCGGGATCCGACGTGTTCGGAGGCCGTTGGAGTGGCGGCATGATCGCCAAGGGCAAGATGGTGGTGGCGGCCAACGGGAAGAAAAGCTTCCTCTCTATAAAAAGAGAGGGTGTGGGCTTTTGGATGGCTAATGCTTATGCTCTAAGTGATCTTCCAAGTGCCCCATAAGCTTTAAACTCTTCTTACTTGCTTTTACTCCATTCTTATTGTAAGAAGAGTGATCTTGATTGTAAAGGTTACCTCCACCTAGCTTGGTGCAAAGGAGAGACCAATAGTAATTGGCTTTGGAGGAGTGATTCACCTCGGACGAATCGGGATCGTGGATTAGCGGCGTAGCCGTGAACCACGTTACGACATTGTGTTAGCATTGTCTTTTTCCTTTCCTTTGTCTTTATTTGTTTAATTTGCTTGTATTGTTGTTTCCGCTTGCGCTAATCTAATTGTAGATGAGCAAATTACGACATCCAACGATCGAGGGCTATTCACCCCCCTCTAGCCGACCGTTCGATCCCCAACACTTCTACCTATACAACATGAAAAATGCAAGTCTTAGGCACCCAAATTTTAGGACCATTAGCATTTACTATATAGCTTTTGGGAACCCAAGCTTTTATAGCCTTGCTCTTAATGGTTGGTTTTCTACTAATTAGTGAGGTGAAACCTACTTCCTTCTCCTTAGGCCTATATCCTATACCGGCCTTATTATAAATGACCCTTTGGTCCCTAAGAATCATATCAAGATATTTGGACCCATTCATAAATTTCTCTAAGCATGCTCTTAGGTTACCTATTTCTTTTCTAAGTTCATCATTTTCATTCCTAAGTGAACATGCATCATCACAAGAAATTTCTACATTTTTAATTGATTTAATTTCTACTTTTAAATCCTTAATCCTAAATTTTGATTTATTTAGTGCATTTTGAAGGCATGAATTAGTTTTATATAGTAATTCTATCCTAGGGGAGTCCTTTACCTCATCGTCACTAGATGACGATTCATCACTTGAGGAGGAGGATGACTCTTCACTTGAGCTTCCAGCTTCATCCTCCATGGCCATGAGTGCAAGGTTGCGGGTGACATGGCAAAGCTCATCATCATCCGATGAGTCTTCTAGACTTTGCGTATCCCATGTTTGTGCCACCATTGCCTCCTTCTTCTTCTTCTCCTTCTTCTCCTTCTTCTTCTTTTCCTTCTCCTCCTTCTTCTTTAGGTCTGGGCAATTTGGCTTGATCTGCCCTTTCTTGTGGCAACCATAACAAGTTACATTAGATGTAGAAATTGAACTAATTGAGGTTTTATCTTTAGAGGATTGGGACATCCTCCTCACATCATTCTTGGTGAGTTTTCTTGACCTCCCACCAAATTTCTTTACATAGTGAGCTACCTCACTAGCCGATAGCTCGTCATCACTACTTGAAGATTCCTCCTCCGACTCAGATGAAGAGGAAAACTCCTTCTTCTCCTTCTTCTTCTTGTCCATCTTACCTACAACAAGAGCTATACCTTTTTCTTTCGAAGAAGTGTTAGCATGTTCATGTAGCTCGAATTCACAAAAAAGTTCATCTATCTTAACTAAAGAAAGATTCGTAGAGACCTTATAGGTATCTACCATTGAAGCCCACAAGGTTGTTCTAGGGAAATCTTGGAGTACATACCTCACAAGGTCTCGGTTTTCGACCTTTTCACCTATTACATGTAGTGCGTTGACTACCTCCTTGAAGCGACCGTGCATTTGGCTCACGGTTTCGTTGGTCTTCATGGCGAAGCTTTGGAGTTGGCCTATCAAAAGGTCCCTCTTTGCTCTTCTTGTCTCCTTTGACCCTTTATTTAGTTCAATGAGCTTCTCCCAAAGCTCCTTTGTGGATTCGAAGGGTCCTACCTTGGATAGTTGCTCCTTTGATAGACCACATTGAAGTGTGGTCAATGCCTTCGCATTGGCTTGCGCCTTCTTTGCCATTTTTCTTGTCCAATCCTTGGGTGGTAGTGGCGCTCCAAACTCGTCGATCGGCTTCTCGAACCCATCTACAACACTAAACTAATTATCAATGTCATTTATAAGGTAGTATTCCATCCTACCTTTCCAATAGTCGAAGTCGTTGCCGTCGAAGTATGGAGGCCTCGCCGTGCTATACCCCTCTTGAAACGCCATTATGCTCCGGTTGATTGTTAGATCTTCCGATGCAATCCGGGCTCTGATACCACTTGTTGGGGATCCTTAGAAGGCTAGAGGGGGGGGGGGTGAATAGCCTCATTTCGAATTCTACAAGAAATGTTAGCAGAAGCAAAATACTAAACAAAATCAAGAAGCTAAACACAAACGCTAACACGAAGGCTTTTACGTGGTTCGGAGATAAAGCTCCTACTCCACGGCGATCCTTAAGGTGGATCAACCCAAGAAATTCCACTAAGAATCTTTCCTTACAAGACCCTCCTCTTCTTACAAAAGATGAAGATGAAGATTGGAGAGGAGGGGAATGAAAATCACTTTGAAAGCTTAGGAAAAACGTGGGAGCTTGAGAGTATTGGTTGGAATGTAAGCACTAGCTCACTCAAGCACCCCAAACCCTCTTTTTATAGAGAGAGGGATATTTTTCCCATTGAGCCTCGATCAGTCGACGATGTACAACATCAGTCGACTGCCGTCACAACCAACGGCTTCTGACAAGGCGAATCTGCGGGGATACGCAATTGTCATTTCCAATGGTAGCCTGATCAGTTGACTGATCACTTCATCAGTCGACTGATGAAGCGATCAGTCAAGTGATCCCCACGAGGAGTCAAGTGAGACCCCATTCTGTGCCCGATATCGACTTGATCAGTCGATTGACTAGTCTTGGAACTCGACTGATGACGGAAATAGTCGACTGCCAAGACTAGGCAGTCGACTACTCATCAGGTTTTTAGCCTGACTCAGTCGAGCACTATATCAGTTGACTGCTACATTGTATCAGTCGACTGATACTCGTCAAGTATGAGTAATTCATACTTGAATTGACTCCCTAGACCTAGACTTAACCTTCTAGCTTTTCTTTTAGCCTTGCACCTCCAGGATCCCTCCAAGTCCGTGACTTGTTTATCCTTTGCGCTTGCTTCCAAGAGCTTCCTTCGGTTTCATCATGTCTTGGGTTTCCCTTTGCCAAAGTACGCTTAGACTTTACGCCACCAAGACTATTCTTGGACTCTTTGCCAAGGTACACTTGGACTTTATGCCGCCAAGACTATATGCTTGGACTTATGCCGCCAAGACCTTTCTTTGGACTTCTCTTGGCAAGATCATACTTGGACTTTTCTTTTACCAAGTCTTCATACTTGGATTTTCCTGTCACTTAAATATGTTCACAATTAGATCACAAAGCATTGACTAACTTAGATGATTATCCAAACATCAAAACATATAAATTCTTGGGGCATTGTTGCACCAACAAGGTCTTCCATCCCGAAACAAGATCAAGACGAAGCATCTACATCCGGGAGAAGTGAAGATCAAGAGGCTTCCACCTCCCTAGGTAACTCATACATTATAATTAAAGATAAAAAAATACATAATATGCTTTGAGTGTAGGGAAACCGGGCATTATAAGAGAAAATGCTCAAAATTGGCTAAGAAGAAGGTACCGACATCAAAAGTCAACCAAAAGTCAAAAGATGGCAGAGTTCTCGATAGAAAGAGCAAAGAGCACATTGTGTGCTTCAAATACAACCAAAGAGGACATTACCGAAGCCAATGCCCTAGGGGGAGGAAGAAGGGCCAAGAAGGGGCATCTCATGTAGGGGGAGCTTCCAAAGCTAACCCTAAGGTAAATTTAATTAAAGCACCTTCAATTCCTAATGTTAACAAGCATGCTAATTACTTTAGTTCACTTGCTATCATTAATAAAAAAATATGCTAATAGAAATAAATATTTTTGTTTAGGTGCTAAGCATGTAAATTTACTTAAGGACAAACCTAGGACCAATAACACTAGACCTTTTCTACCTAAGGAGTCCATTAGGAGAATAGAAGAGAACTTAGGGATAAACCCTAAGAAGGGTAGACACATGCCTAAGAAGAAAAACAATTCTCAAAAATCTAATGATAGATCAAAATTGGAAAGATTAGAGGTAGAGAACCGAGCCTTGAGGTTAAGGCTTGAAAAATTGGAAAAGACCCTCAAAATTATGACAAATTCAATTATGGGGTCAAAGGATCAAAATATAAGACCTAGGAGATAAGGACCGGTAAAGGGCAAGAGAGGTTTGGGTCACAAACCTAAGTCCTACCACAATGTTCCATTTGATTATGGAACAACATCTAGGTCTAGAAAAATCAAGGTTAATAGGGAGGTTATCCCTAAGACTAACCATGGTGCTTGTTTAGTGGCTAAGGATTCAAGAAAAACTAAAGTAGCCACTAAGAAGGTCAAAGGGGGAGTTACCTCTAGAGTTGACCTAGGAAAGACCCAATTGACTAAGGTTTCAAAGACAAAAAGGGTCATTAGGAAGGTATCTAGGGAAGTTATCCTTAGTGAATACCTAGTTAACCCAAGGAGCTCCAATAGGTATTGAGTTCCTAGAAGCGTGATCGATTCACGCTAGATGGGTTAGGGTGTGTCAACCCTAAGTGGATGGGTAGTTAACCTAACCATAGTGAGTTGACACTTTAGGATGTGCCAATGTGGTTTGAGAAGATGAAAAATGATTAAATTGGCACAAGTAGGTCTTAGAAGTCTGGTGTGCCATTTTGGGTTTTTGGCACACTAAGGGGATAAATGACATTAAGGCAAAAATAAATTTAACCTTAGAAATGACAATTTGGGCTTGACACTTGGGTATTTTATACCTTAACACTTTATAATTATCATGCTTTGTTTGCCTTGCCATAACATGACATCATATTTATTTTTATCATATAAAATGTCATGATTATATTTAGGGTTATTTATATATGTCATGTATGCTTAGATTTCATTCACATGCCATGACATCATGATTTTAGCACATGCTTTTATTCTTGTTATCATTATGCCATAATCATTATTCATGCATAAATAAAATGGATTTAAGGACTAAGACATGATTTGAAGTCCCATGCATAAGGGAATCAAATAGTGTTGCCTAGAATAATGCATGAGACTCTAATAACTAAAACTCACATCTCACTAGAACTTGACTTGTATGTGTTTCACACATCTAGATACAAGTGAGATGTTTAGGAAAATGAAATTAAAGGTTTTAAAATCATTTCAAAATCATTTTGAAAAACCTTGGTGAAGTCTATATTTTGATAGCAATCACCATTGAATGAGAGGATACAAAGAGTGTTGGATCGAAGCGGATCGCTAGAGGGGGGGGGGGGTGAATAGCGATAAAACTTTTACGAAATCGTTCATTAAAACTCAAGTAGATAATTTGCAGCGGAAAGATAATAAAAGAAGACATACTTGGTTCGTAGCCTTCGGCTACTACTCCAAGGCCCTAGTGGTCCTTGACCACGCACGGAGGGCAAAACACTAAACGAACTCCTCCTCGTTAGAGGTAGGAGTTAAACGAATACAAAACTCAATAAATACTCAAGGTAGAGAGACACTCCCCCTCTCCTTGATATGATTTAAAGCTCGAAATAAGAACAACTTATAAAATTAAATCTTATACCGACGACTTTTGAAGACTTGAATCTTGGAGCTTGAGTCGTCGTCTCGGCAGCGCTTCGTCGTAGGGATGTCGGAGACTCGTAGCGTATCGGAAGCACTTGGAAGCTTTTGAATTGATGAAAAACCCTAGGACAAGCCCTCCTTTTATAGCCTTTGAGCCCCTCATCGAATGGGTCTTCAACCAATCACAAATGGGCACAAAACCTCCTTGAAAAGAGGTGATAAGCCTTGACTCCTCGAGGCTGATCCTTGACCATCGATCGGTGATGGCCATCATCGATCGTGATGGCGCATCGATCGAGTCTTGACCTCGAGCGGTCGTGATTGATGGCGGTCGAGTCCTCCAGTGCGATCGGTGATGCTTCGCAAGTCAAAGTTAGCTCAACAAAAACATAATTTCGACGGTCGTCGACCGTTCGATCTCGACCTAGACCATCGATGGGATGTCTTTGGTCGGATCTATGCTTAAGACCATCCCCGTAAGGAGGATACGACCTCACTTATGCTCACACACATGAGCTTACCTCGATACTTACTGTGTCGCTTTCACTTTCGGCCTTCCACTCGATTCCTTCGGCTCCCTCCGAAGTCACTCGAGTGTCGCCCGACCACCGCGGCTTCCTCCGGGTGTCGCCAGCCTTCAGCTCCAGCTCTAACACTTTTCTGCACACTCGATTTAGCTTGTGAGATAATGATATATCCTTGACTTTGCGTCTTTTGCCATAATCAATCTGAGGTTGACTTAGGTGCCCTGCACCAACAATCTCCCCCTTTTGATCCTATAGCAAATTCATAAAGATTAAGAGAAAATATAAATGAAAATGAGTAAGATAAGCGTTCACGCTCATTTGTAGTAAAACTCCCTCTTAACTTGGTGAGTTTTAAAACAAAAGTTAAATTTTCAAAAATTTAAATTTTGTTCTCCCCCTTTACTTATGCTCTTCTCCCGCTTTTGACATTAATAAAAAAGGTATTGGGTTTTATATAAAAAGTAGGTGGTTTTTAATAGAAAAGTTAGCATGCATAAAGATTATCTAACATGATTCCAAGCATGTGTCTTGATTTAATTTGGTTCGAGGTATAGCCCTCTGCACCAACAATGTAAGTTTTTGGAAAATAAGTTTGATTTTCAAAATACTTATAAAATTAGCTTTGAGTTTCACAATACTTATATGCTATTAACTTTTTTTTTTTTAAAAAAAAAATGTAACCCTTAGGGTTAGTTTGCTCTCCCCCTTAATCAAATATATAAGGTATAAAAGAGTTAGGGGGCGCTAAACATTGACCTAGAAGGTTGTATATTTAGAATTTTGTCCGAGTATAAGTACACGTTTAAGCTCGATAGTTTGAAAAATAGATAACATTTTTGAAAAGATTATGTAAATTGAAATTGTTCCTTATTCATCTCACCCATTCTAAGTGTCTTAGAATTGGTTAACCTTATATGTTATGTGAGATGATTCCAATTTTATCTTGATTAAGTTTTAATGATTTGACACTTGTCAACCTTCCGTTAGATTCAGATTTGATCCTAAGCTCATCAAGTCACCTTTTCAAGATCTTGGCTTCCAGGTCGTGGCGAGGCACAAGGGCCTTCTTTGATCAGAAAAATGACCACTTCCTTAGACAAAGCCAATTTTGAGAAAATAGTAACTTGACTCACCTAAGACCACTTCCTGGTCTAACTAGTCTAGGATACGACAAGGTAGCTTCAGCTAGTTCCACTCGGTTAAGTGCACAGAACTAGATACGCCTTATCTAGCCCGAATACACAAGACTCCGCTTTCCTAGCGTACTATCATCTCGCCGCGTCCTGGTACTATGTTATCAAGCATTAACGAGTTATAGTCCTATCTAACCATTCTAAAGAAAATAAAAGGTTTAGGTTACCGGATATACTATTTTGGTATTAGCTCCCCTTGGATCATTGAACCGATATGGTCTGGTCAAGTAATGAACTTGATCCTTGGGAATCCAAAACCTATTGGTCCTTATATTAATAAAGTTTTCGGGACCCACGCTTGGACTCGATGATGACTACGGTTTACGATAGACATGTAAGATATATTTGTACTCTTTGAGCTATATCCGAGTCCGGCTCTGTTGTACACGACTCTCTGAGTTCCAAGAAGTCGGTTAAGATTCTTGTACCTCATCGAGAACTTGTTCAACCGAGCTTCGAGCTCTTGGACTTGCCCTTTCAAGAGAGAGTTCTCTTCTTCGAGTTTTTTTAACTCGAGTTGAGTCCTCCTCTTGAACTCGACTAGTCGAAGAGTTTAGGGGTGTCTTTTGATTGAGGGTTTCAACCTCCTCAACCAAGGACTCAACCCTAGACTCGGATTTAGCTAATTTTCTAGTTGGCAATTTAATCGTATTGTAAAGCGTATGAATTAGTGAGCGGCTAACCTTAATTTTATCTTTCGGTCCGGCTTTGAGTTACTTCTCGAAGTAGTCCTCGAGTTCGGAGTCGGTGTTGTAATTGGATTCAGATTCGGACTCTGACTCGGACTCTTCGGGTCTTGCCATGCACGCTATGCCGATGCCTTCTTCGTTGTCCCATGTTGCATGAAATGCCTTCTTTTGATTTGATTTGAATTGTACCCTCTTTTTGTTCTTTAGTAGCCTTCTTTCCCTCCGAACAATCTTCCGCACTACGTTCACTATTGCTTCCACCTTTTCGGATTCGGACTCTGATTCGTCTTCGGGTTCGAGTCCATCTTCTTGCCTAGTAGATGGCTTTCTTCTTTGTCCTTCAAATAGAGCAATACCTTTCTCGGCCCAGACCATGTTAGTCTGCTCGTGAAGTTCAAACTCGGAAAATAATTCGTCTATCCTAAGCTTCGAAAGGTCCTTAGAGACCTTGTAGGCATCGACCATGGATGCCCACAAGGTAGTCCTAGGAAATGAATTAAGAACGTACCTTAGGAGGTTGCGGTTTTCGACCTTGTGTCCGATGGTGTGCAAGCCGTTGACAATGTTCTGGATGTGGGCGTGTAGTTGCGTTGTCGTCTCACATTCCTGCATTTTTAGGTTATACAATTTATTAAATAGTAAGTCACGCTTACTTACCTTCGCGTCGTTAGTCCCTTCGTGTAGTTCTATGAGTTTTGTCCACATATCTTTTGCGCTGATGAAGGGTCCGATGCGGTTGAGCTCTTCCTTAGACAAACCGCATTGCAATATTTGGGTTGCCCTTGCATCGGCTTCAATTTGTCTCTTGGTTGCATTGTTCCACTTGTCGAAGTCCAAAGGCTCGCCTTGATCATTAGTGGGTAGAGCAAAGCCGGTTTGGATGATTATCCAAGTCTCGACTTGTGTTTTTAGAAAACACTCCATCCGACCTTTCCAATAATGGAAATCATCTCCGTTAAAGAACGGAGGCCGGATGGTGCTGTACCCCTCAATGTGGGCCATAAAGAAAAACTTGCACACACAAAAAAAAACAAAAAAAACTTGCCAAGACTCGAGTCTTGGATTAGTGGTGCGGGAAATAAAAAGAAACAAACAAGAAATAGAAAGTTAAGCAAAGAAATAAGAAACTAAATAAAAAGTAAGTACTCACAACCTTCGATGTCCCCGAAAGGCTACTAAACGTCGATTTTGAGGATGAAAACAGCTTGTTACAGGGGTAAACCTCCGGTAAGAAGTGTAGATCTCTCAAAGAGCTTCGATTTGGTGGGTAGATCGTTTCGTGAGTCCACTTGTAGCAAAAGTTATGCTCGTTTGATCGTGAGGTACTCTGAAGGCGATTAATACTTGCAAAAACACAACCAAAAACTATGTACCAAGACTTGGTCTTGGATTAGTAGTGTGGGAGAAATCTTAAAACGATAAATACGAAAAGAAAAATGCTCGACCGGTGGTTGCACCGAATCTGAGCGCCCCCGGCTCTGATACCAAATGTTGGATCGAAGCGGATCTCTAGAGGGGGGTGAATAGCGATAAAACTTTTACGAAATCGTTCGTTAAAACTCGAGTAGATAATTTGCAGCGGAAAGATAATAAAAGAAGACAAGTATTTTTACTTGGTTCGTAGCCTTTGGCTACTACTCCAAGGCCCTAGTGGTCCTTGACCACGCACGGAGGGCAAAACACTAAACGAACTCCTCCTCTTTAGAGGTAGGAGTTAAACGAATACAAAACTCAATAAATACTCAAGGTAGAGAGACACTCCCCCTGTCCTTGATATGATTTAAAGCTCGAAATAAGAACAACTTATAAAATTAAATCTTATACCGACGACTTTTGAAGACTTGAATCTGCTTCATCGTAGGGATGTCGGAGACTCGTAGCCTATCGGAAGCACTTGGAAGCTTTTTAATTGATGAAAAACCCTAGGACAAGCCCTTCTTTTATAGCCTTTGAGCCCCTCATCGAATGGGTCTTCAACCAATCACAAATGGGCACAAAACCTCCTTAAAAAGAGGTGATAAGCCTTGACTCCTCGAGGCTGATCCTTGACCATCGATCGATGACCATCATCATCGATCGATGGAGCATCACCGATCACGACCTCAGCATCGGTGATTGACAACGGCAATCGAGTCCTCCAAGTGGGCAATGATCGATGCTTGCTGTAAGTCAAAGTTAGCTCAACAAAAACATAATTTCGACGGTCGTCGACCGTCCGATCTCGACCTAGACCATCGATGGGATGTCTTTGGTCGGATCTATGCTTAAGACCATCCCCGTAAGGAGGATACGACCTCACTTACGCTCACACACATGAGCTTACCTCGATACTTACTGTGTCGCTTTCGCTTTCGGCCTTCCACTCGATTCCTTCGGCTCCCTCCGAAGTCACTCGAGTGTCGCCCGACCACCGCGGCTTCCTCCGGGTGTCGCCAACCTTCAGCTGCAGCTCTAGCACTTTTCTGCACACTCGATTTAGCTCGTGAGATAATGATATATCCTTGACTTTGCGTCTTTTGCCATAATCAAAATACAGGTTCGAGTTAGGTGCCCCTGCACCAACAAAGAGGGCTTAATATTGAAGCTTTTCTTAACTTTTGAACTTTGTATCAATCTCACTATTTTGTGAGTAAAATAATTTTCTAATATTTTTCACCTATAATGATTGTTATAAGTAATATACATATGACTTTTCATGATTTTTCAACCTATGTATATTTACTTATGATTTTTGGAATTTCAATTCTGAAAGACTAAAAACTACATTTTACAATTATCAGTCGACTGCCATGGATGACAATCGTCTAATGAGGGGGGCAGTTGACTGGTAGCTGAAGGGGTCGATTGCCCATGCTGATTTCGGGTAAACAATAGTTGTTAGGCCCATGTTCAGCTGTGTTTTGGTTCCCTAACCACTCCTAACCCTAGGACATACTTTGAAGAGTATTAGAAAGGGTGGAAATCCATTGGATATGGATTAGGAGAAGCGTTTAGGGTGAGTATCAATTTTAAGGTGTATGGAAGTTCAATGTTGAACTTGTGCCTTAATTTTGATTGTTTAGTGTTCCTATTGGCTTAGAGACTCTCCAAGGACATTGTTGGTGCAATGGTCAAGGGAGAGCAAGCCTTTAGGGGGAGGTATCCATCATGGGAAGATGGATGTGTATTTCCTCATGGGAGAAAAATTGAGGGAGTGCCTCTCTTAAGTGATATGAGACTTATCACTAGAAAGATTGTAGGCATGTGTTTTCCTCCAAGGGAGAGATTGTAAGATCTCATTGAGATATGAGATATTCATACCCTTAGGGAGGACCTTTTTGATGTATGTCATAAAGGGGGAGAAGTTACCAATTGCATTAGTTGGAATTTTTATTGGGATGTGAGAATTGTCAAATGGGGATAATTAGTAGACTTGAGTTTGAGGTTTTGTCAAACATAAAAGGGGGAGATTGCTGGTGCAATCGGCCTAGGACTCGAGTTTGACTCAAACTATATTTTAATGTTAGGTAAAACGTATGACATGGGATTGTCATGGGAAGACCAACATGGGTTGGCCACGTAAATCCAAGTGTGTAGTCTTGGTTGTGAAAAGTCCAAGCATGGGGTTTGGTGCATGGAAAATCCAAGCATGAGGCTTGGTGTGGGAAGTCTTGAGGACTTGGCAAGTTCACTAGGCTCGGGGTCCTTGAGTCGGTGAAGGATGGCATGGCGAAGCCGTGCGCTTGGTGTATCCGAGGGACCGCTGAACGTGGAGCGAATGGAGTGAGGCCCAAGGGAAGCAGACTTCGAGGGCAAGAGATGCGAAGGATGACATTGCGAAGCTGTGCGCTTAGTGTATTCGAGGGACGTAGGCCGAGGGAAGAGTGCTTCGGTGGGGAATTCCATGAGAGGATGAGGTGGACTTGGCCAAGTGGCTAAGACTGAGTGTTGGATGCTCAAACAACTTGGTGTTTGAGGTTTTACTCGACATCAGTCGACTGGTATAGGTACCAATTGACTACTCTAGGTTGATTGGACTCGATCGGTGTTCAACTGACCAAGTTATGGCCAAACAGTCGACTGCCGAGGGAGGGCTATCAACTGACAAAACCATCAGTCGACTGATGAGGGATATTAGTCGACTGATTAGGATGGATTCAGGCACAAAAGGTTGATTAGTCGAGTGATCGCTTTGGTCACTCGACTAATGGGATCATCAGTCGACTGATGGGGATGATTAGTCAACTGATGATGGATCTGTTGGAACTTATCCAGTGTGGATCAAGTCATTGTGAGACAACGGCTACAGGACCAGTCGATTGATGGGCACAAAATCAGCTCGATGCAGGTTATAAATGGAGCTCGAGATGGAGGATTTTCAAAGAGATTTTGGAGGGGAATTGCTACTACATTCCAGTCCTTCAAGAGCAATCCAAAGCAAGCAACAAGCAAGAGTTTAAATCCATTGTTGTAAAGTTTTCTTTATGTATTTCATTGTTGTATTTGTATTTGCTTGTATTACTTAGTGTAATTGCTTATACAAGGTTTCTCCACCTCCGACGTGTTGTTGAGAAGGAGTTGTTATTAGTGTCGTGCACATAACACGAGCTCGTTGAGCTCACCCGTGGAGTAGGAACCCTAAGGTTCCGAACCACATATATCATGTGTCATGTGCTTGTATTCTTGTTGTGTTTTCATTATTGTATATTCTGCTATGCTAACGAGAATTATAGACAAGCGATACGCGACGAATGATCAATTTCCACCATATATGCGAATTGGGGCTATTCACCCCCTCTAGCCGACCAACGATCCTCCAACATGGTGCAAACTCTCCATCCTCAGAATGAGTTCCTCTAAATTAAGGATTCGAGTATTCCTGCAAGAGGAGGAAGAAGGAGTGAAGGCAACTAAAAGAGTGGACTCACTCATGATGGGTATGAAAGGGGGCCGCCCGGAGGATTGTGCTAGTGATCCCAGAGGAGGAAGGGTGACACTTTGGGAAATAGAGGGGGTTCCTGAGAAGAAGGAAGATGTCGAAGGGGCAGCAAAAAGAGCCATTGCCAAAAGGGTCATGGAAGCAAGAGAGGAAAAGGGGGGAGGTTGATGGTGGTTGCAGAATGTCAAAAACCACCTCATTGATGATGGAGGAAGAGGAACCATTGGGAGAAGGAAAGGAGGGGAAAGTAGGGGGTTAAATGTGTCCGATGATGTGGACATAGGAAGAGGAGACGAAGTTGAAGGAAGTGAAGGTTTTGCGGAACCGAAGCTCTGATACCACTTGGAGGTAGGAAACTTCGCTTTCCACTTCAACTCGGTCGCTTGTTCATGGCGATCCCTTCTACGTCCTCGGATAAAAAAAATTTATCCTTGACAAGAGGGATTACCCAAGCTACCGTTTCATCGTCGTGTTATTCGATTAGAGTGGTCACTTGAACAAATTTGTTGTTCAAGCCACCAACCTCTATCCTACGAATAGTCGTGGAATAGATGATGTACGGATTGCCGACTTTTGTGTTTGTATTCGGAGTCCAAGTTAATTTAACCACAAAAAAGAATATACAACATGTATATGATTGAAAAACAATTATAGACAAGTTACAAAAGAAAATAAACAAGCGTTATACCTCTTGATCTTCTATTGTATGTCCTTCCTCCTTTTGGACGTCGTGTGGGTGATGATCTTCCAAAAGTTGAAGCCTCATAGATCACCAATCTTCCTTCCTTGCTCGCTCCGAACAAGAGAAAGTATAGAAACAAAACTCTTCTCCTTCCTTTAGCCAACCACCAAGCACCAACCTAGATGCTTGCCGCCGGCCAACAAGAAGAAGAGATGAGGAAGTGGGCCGGCCAAAAGCTTCAAGGGAAGACCCTAAGGTCTGGCAAAAGATGAAGGGAAGAAGGTTGGACGCCGGCAAAAACAAGGAGAGAAGAGGAAAGGATGGGCGCCGACCACCTAAGGAAGAAGAAGGAAAAACTTTCCTTAATTGTGGCCGCCCAAGCCTCCAAGCCCCCTTGCCGCCCAAAACCCTAGCCCCTCTTCTATTTCTCTTGCCGCCCACACCCTTGCCTCCTTTTATAGAGTTAGGCCTAAGCCTCCTTTAATTTCCACCGTCGGTTCTAGGGATTTAATCTCAACCGTTGGATCTAGAGATTTAATCTCCACCGTCAGATCTAGAGTTTTGTTTTCAACCATTGGATCTAGGCTCCATGAGGTTTTAAAAGGCTACAATAGGGACCATGAGGAGGAGTTGGATCTTGGCCACCCAATAGATCAAGCCCACATAAAGTCCGATCCATTAATGATAATCCATTCCACTAGAGGATTATCATTGATCTACCTCACTAACCCCCATAAGTTAATATGGGCTCCATATATTATTTGTACATTTATCTCCCCGTGTTTAAGATTTCAAATGTCCGTCGATTAATTAATTTACTGATAATTAATTAATCAACATCTAACTCTATGAGTTGTACTACTCAACCTTATCATCATGTCGGACCAAGTCCACCTACAGGGTTTACATGATGAACCTTATGAGCTCCTCAAGGGGACATCAAAATCCTAATATATAGGACATGGTTTCCTCCTATAATCAACGACACACCATATAAATAATATCATTTTTCAACTTACCGAGCCTATCGATTTACTCTATAAATCTCGCCTATTGGTAAATCAAAGAAATGAATACTAAGAATATGTGCCCGTTATTATATCGGGATTAAGAGCATGTACAACATAATATCTGAGGTCCGATTCGTTTATGTAGTCAGCAATAAATCGAATCACCTCTATGTCGGTCCTGCTCAATACACACAAAGTGTACTAGTGTAATTCTATGGTCAAGACAAACCGATACCAAATCACACCACAACCATTCTAATGGTTTGTCCATAAACATCTCGGTTGTGAGCCTTTACTTATACTTTACAAGGAACTGATAACATGATCTCCCGTGTGACACCACACACCATGTTATCTACAATGTAATGTATTAGACGATATGCATAACCATAAATATGCAAACAATGATCATGTGATTCTTATTTGAAAAATAAAGATGTTCATACAAAAGATAGACTTTTCAGTATACATCCCAAAAATATCCCACTTATACTAAAAGACTATGCTTTCCTCAAACTGCAATACATCTGATTCCCATTCCCTCCACATGCCTATCAAAGCTCTCACTAGAAGGGCCTTAGTGAAAGGGTCTACCAGGTCATCCTTTGATGCAATCTAGGCGACGACAACTTCTCCTCTCTTTATAATTTCTCGTATCAGGTGGTACTTGCGCTCTATGTGTTTACTTGCCTTATGGGCTCGTGGTTCCTTCGAGTTTGCAACTGCACCACTGTTATCACAATAAATTGTGATAGTTCTGGGCAAACTAAGAATTACATCCAAGTCCATCAAGAAGTTCCTGAGCCACACAACTTCTTTGGCCGCCTCAGAGGCTGCCACATACTCAGCTTCCATGGTGGAGTCCGCCATGCATTTCTGCTTGACACTCCTCCATACAATGGCTCCACCTCCCAAAGTAAACACAAAACCTGAGGTAGACTTACTGTTATCCCTGTCTGATTAGAAGTCGGAATCTGTGTAACCCACGGGGAGTAATTGGTTTGGTTAGTAAACTAGCATATAATCCCTAGTCCTTCTCAGGTACTTTAATATATGCTTTACCACAGTCCAATGTCCCTATCCTGGATTACTCTGATATCTGCTGACCATGCCCACGACAAAACAGATATCTGGTCTCGTACATAACATCGCATACATGAGGCTTCCTACTGTCGAAGCTTAAGAAACTGCCTTCATCTCCTCTATCTCCTTAGATGTTCTAGGACACATCTCCTTAGACAAAGGAACTCCATGCCTGAAAGGTAGAAAACCTTTCTTGGAGTTTTGAATGCTAAAACGATCCATAATGATGTCTATGTATGAAGCTTGAGATAAGCACACCATCCTTTTCTTGTGATCCCTTATAACCTTGATCCCAAGGATGTGTCCCACTTCTCCCAAGTCCTTCATATCAAATTGTTTGGACAACCATACCCTAACGTCCGATAACACCTTGACATTGTTGCCAATTAACAAAATGTCATCTACGCATAGTACAAGAAATACCACTACATTTCCATCACATCTCTTGTATACACATGACTCATCCGGACTTTGAATAAATCCATAAGACTGGATTACCTTATCAAAGCGGATGTTCCAAGACCTCGAAGCTTGCTTCAATCTATAAATAGACCGATTAAGCTTACACACAAGATGCTCTTTGCCCTTTGCAATGAATCCTTATGGTTGCTTCATATAGATGTTTTCCTCAAGACATCCATTAAGGAAAGTTGTCTTGACATTCATCTGCCATACCTCATAATCCATATGAGCAGCAATGCATAAGAGAATCCGGATAGACTTAAGCATGACTACTGGCGAAAAGGTCTCCTCATAATTGATACCCTCTTTCTGAGTATATCCTTTCGCAACAAGCCTCGCTTTGAAGGTCTCAACCTTCCCATCTATTCCTCTCTTTCTTTTGTAGATCCACTTGCATCCAATGGTTTTTACACCATCAGGTGGTTCTACCAGCTCCCAGACCTGATTTGAATCCATAGATTCAATCTCAGCATTCATTGCACTTTGCCAAGATACTACATCTTTATCTTGGATTGCCTCATCATATGTCCAGGGATTAGGTTCATGTTCGCCAGGGACCAAATCAGAAGATTCTCCTAAGAACATGAATCTATCAGGTTGTCTAACAACCCTCCCACTACGACGAGGTATCACCTGTGTATCCTCTGTGACACGTGGTGCAGTGACTTGTGGTATATCTTCTTGTACCGGTGGTACTGAAGTAGTGACTTCCCCTTTCAATTCCTCCAGAACAATCTTACTTATGGGCTTGTGGTTCATCACATAGTCTTCCTCTAGAAATCTAGCATTCGTGCTAACGATCACCCTCTGATCTCTAGGACTATAAAACAAACCACCTTTCGTTCCTCTAGGATAGCCAACGAACATGCACACTTCTATACGAGGTTCCAACTTACCAGCATCTACCTTCAGCACATGTGCTGAACTCTCCCAAATCCGAATATGTCTTAGACTAGGCTTTCGCTCAGTCTACAATTCTGTGGGAGTAGAAGGCACTAATTTAGATGGTACCAAATCAGAACATACACTACCGTATCTAGAGCATATCCCCAGAACGAATCTGGCAACTCAGAATAACTCATCATCGATCTAACAATCTCCATAAGAGTCCTATTCCTTCGCTCTGCTACACCATTCTGTTGGGGTGTGCCAAGTGCAGACAATTGGGATTGAATCTCAACCTCTAATGAGTAATTCCTAAACTCTCCCAAGAGATACTCACCACCATGATCAGATCGTAGTGTCTTGATACTTTTACCCCGACGTTTCTCCACATCAACCTTGAATTCTTTGAATTTGTCAAAGCATTCAGACTTGCGGCGCATCAAGTAAATGTATCCATATCTTGAATAATCATCTATAAAATAGATGAAATATTCAAAACCACCTCTTGCCTGGATAGACATAGGACCACACAAATCAGAATGAACCAATTCCAACACATCTTTGGCTCTATACCCCTTGGCCTTGAAAGACCTCTTGGTAATTTTACCTTTCAAGTAGGACTCGCAGGTTGGGAAGTCTTCCACCACTAATGAACTCAGAGGTCCATCAGCTATCAACCTTTGAATTCTTCTTAGGTTAATATGACCAAGCCTTAGATGCCAAAGATATGTTTGGTTCATCTTCAAAGGTTCTTTTCTCTTATTGGAATTAGAATATGAGCTATTCACTTCTATTTGCATCGTGGGAGCTTTTGGTTCAAATGTATACAAATTTCCTATCAATGCACCAGAAAAGATAATCTCCCTATTCTTTTTTATAACAACTCTGTTATTAAAAGAAATAGAATATCCATCCATAAACAATTTAGAAACCGAAATTAAATTCTTTCTAAATAAAGGTACATAAAGGCAATTTTTAAGAACCAAAACTTTATTCCTCTCAAAAGATAAATAAAACATCACCCACTGTAACAGCCGCCACCTTCGTGGCATCGCCCAAGTATATGGTAATCTCCCCTTCATCTAGTCGTCAGGTTTCTTGGAACCCCTGTAAAGAATTGTAGACATGATCAGTGACTCCTGTATCTACACACCAGGTGCCGGTAGATAACACTGCTAAATATGTTTCAACGACTAGACCAAAGGGTATACTTTTGTTCTGCTTCCGGTTGGGACAGTCGTTCTTCCAATGTCTAGTCTGCTTGCAAGTGAAGCACTTGCCTTTCGGCTTCTTCACTCCTCCCTAAGTTCCTCCCGCCACCTTTGCCCCAGCTTGTTTCTTCTTCTTCTTGCCTTTCGGCTTCTTCACTCCTCCCTAAGTTCCTCCCGCCACCTTTGCCCCAGCTTGTTTCTTCTTCTTCTTGCCTTTCGGCTTAGAAGAAGAAACCTTTTGGGCAACCATGGCCTATGCCTGAGCACTCTGACGAAATAGCCCCTCTGCAGCCTGGAGTTCTGTCAGAAGCTCCGCTAATGAATACAACCTCTTATTCATGTTGTAATTCAGAAGAAATTGCTCAAAACTCCTAGGTAGAGATTGGAGAATGATATCGACTTGGGTTTCCCCATCGATCTCAGCTCCAAGGACTTCCAGCTCATTTGCCGTCTTAGGAGGATACTCTTTGAAGAGTACACACTTGTACTCAGCAGTTAAGACAATATCTAGATTCCTTTTCCAATCAACATAATTGGGTACAGTAAATTTATTTTCCTTTAGTATCACAGCAAGTGGGATGAAAGTCATTTTTGAAAAACCTAAGAATCACATAGATCAAAACTTTATATTTCAAAAAATTATTGATTCCTCAAACAATAAAATTTTAAAATCAACCAACACCTCAAAACACTGAGAATATCGTATGCCACGATAGTGTGGACGTATATGAATTCTACATTTGTAAGAGGAGGTTTTACCCATTAA
Source organism: Wurfbainia villosa (assembly GCA_025175895.1). NCBI lineage: Eukaryota > Viridiplantae > Streptophyta > Magnoliopsida > Zingiberales > Zingiberaceae > Wurfbainia > Wurfbainia villosa. The sequence continues at coordinate 80,222,750 of CM046001.1, read as the reverse complement.
TTTTACCATCTTGTCAACCTAACTTTTTGACAAATAAAATTAATAGTTGGTTCCTCTTTGGCCCTACAAATAAAAGCAGTGACTCCGATGGGGAGGATACTCTTATTTGCATCTAAGTATTCACCGTTACTCGGTACCAAGTTAATTATCTCGGATTATGTGCCTTCCGATGGGGAAGTACACATGCTCCTTAATAATTTCCTATAACCATATTCGACCTTGTGATCCACAAACAAACTCATCCGATGGGGAGGAAGGCACTCAGAGCCGACACACAAGTTTGTTTGCATCACATGTCAAATCGTAATGGAGGCCATGGGAATTTATAAAAAATATCCCTCTCCCACTTAGTAATTTAAAATTGAAGAATTTTCTAGCCTACGACATGCATATCAAACAATAAGCAATAAATATGAAAAAGAAGTATTTTCCAACTATTATGGCTTTTGTCTCTAATATGCCTCCTGTCGTATCGCCATCTCGTCCGCACCTCCCTATGCCATGTACAAGCCATCCGGAGATCCGAGCCGAGAAAAACTATTTTAATTTACATCCATCGATCCTATACTCCACGAAGGAGTGTACATAAATCTAGATCGAAAGTAAACTAAAATAAAAAGAGTGGCTAAACAATGCCGTATCTAATTACAAAAATTAAATACTAGCCTCGTCAACCCCGAGGATTCAAACAAAATATACAATTACACACATACAATCACATACACACATATGACCATAATAGTTGGATCCTATGCCTGCAACCAAAAAGTTAACCTATGCACATCCTACTATTATCCGACACATATAATATATGATAAGTGCATAAAATAACCGAATCCTAAACACACAAACCAAAACTGCCTGAAACTAAAAGGTGATAAGCAATACAACTGAACGAAGTATACCACTTGAAGGTAGGAAACTTCGCTTCCCACTTCAACTCGGTTGCTTGTTCATGGCGATCCCTTCTACGTTCCTGAATAAAAAAAAATTATCCTTGACAAGAGGGATTAACCAATCTACCGTTTCATCATCGTGTTATTCGATTAGAGTGGTCACTTGAACAAACTTGTTGTTTAAGCCACCAACCTCTATCCTACGAATAGCCATGGAATAGACGATGTACGGATCGCCGACTTTTGTGTTTGTATTCGGGTTCCAAGTTAATTTAACTACAAAATAGAATATACAACATATATATGATTGAAAGCAATTATAGACATGTTACAAAAGAAAATAAACAAGCGTTATACCTCTCGATCTTCTATTGTATGTCCTTCCTCCTTTTGGACGTCGTGTGGGTGATGATCTTCCAAAAGTCGAAGCCTCCTAGATCACCAATCTTCCTTCCTTGCTCACTCCGAACAAGAGGAAATATAGAAACAAAACTCTTCTCCTTCCTTTAGCCAACCACCAAGCACCAACCTAGATGCTTGCCGCCGGCCAACAAGAAGAAGAGATGAGGAAGTGGGCCGGCCAAAAGCTTCAAGGGAAGACCCTAAGCTCTGGCCAAAGATGAAGGGAAGAAGGTTGGATGCCGACAAAAACAAGGAGAGAAGAAGAAAGGATGGGCGCCGGGCACCTAAGGAAGAAGAAGGAAAAACTTTCCTTAATTGTGGCCGCCCAAGCCTCCAAGCCCCCTTGCCGCCCAAAAACCTAGCCCCTCTTCTATTTCTCTTGCCGCCCACCCCCTTGCCTCCATTTATAGAGTTAGGCCTAAGCCTCCTTTAATCTCCACCGTCGGTTCTAGGGATTTAATCTCAACTATCGGATCTAGAGATTTAATCTCCACCGTCGGATCTAGAGTTTTGTTTTCAACCATTGGATCTAGGCTCTATGAGGTTTTAATAGGCTACAATATGGACCATGAGGAGGAGTTTGATCTTGGCCACCCAATGGATCAAGCCCACATAAAGTTCGATCCATTAATGATAATCCATTCCACTAGAGGATTATCATTGATCTACCTCACCAACCCTTATAAGTTAATATGAGCTCCATATATTATTTGTACATTTATCTCCCCGTGTTTAAGATCTCGAATGTTCATCGATTAATTAATTTACTGACAATTAAATAATCAACATCTAACTCCATGAGTAGTACCACTCAACCTTATCATCATGTCGGACCAAGTCCACCTGCAGGGTTTACATGATGAACCTTATGAGCTCCTCAAGGGGACATCATCATCCTAATATATAGGACATGGTTTCCTCCTATAATCAATGGCACACCATATAAATAATATCATTTTCCAACATACCGAGTCTATCGATTTACTCTATAAATCTCGCCCATTAGTAAATCAAAGAAATGAATACTAAGAATATGTGCCCGTTATTATATCGGGATTAAGAGCATGTACAACATAATATCTGAGGTCCGATTCGATTATGTAGTCAGCAATAAATCGAATCACCTCTATGTTGGTCTTGCTCAATACACACAAAGTGTACTAGCGTAATTCTATGGTCAAGACAAACCAATACCAAATCACACTATAACCATTCCAATGGTTTGTCCATAACCATCTCGGTTGTGAGCCTTTACTTATACTTTACAAGAAACTGATAACATGATCTCCCGTGTGACACCACACATCATGTTATCTATAATGTAATGTATTAGACGATATGCATAACCATAAATATGCAAACAATGATCATGTGATTCTTATTTCAAAAATAAAGATGTTCATACAAAAGATAGACTTTTCAGTATACATCCCAACAGGAAGATCAGTGCCTGTAGGGGGCACCATTATTAGTGGTTCTTTGCTAGTAGGAGGAAGGGTGCCAGAGTCGAGTTCTAAACTAGGCCGGGGAGAAAGGCCTTCCGAGCTAGGGGTCAATGGGGAAGATGATGGGGACGATGGAGAAGATTTAGCTGAAACTGATTCTAATTCTTGGGAGAGCTCAGAAGGAGGAAAATCAAGGGGAGTTGTCTCTTCTTCCTGAAGCCGCCGACGTACAACCCCCTCACTTAAGCTTGGGATTGTAAAAAAGGAGGGGGTGGCCTATGGCCACCCAAAATTGAAGGTGGAGAGGCGGATAGGCTAGGGTTTGGTGATAATGGTGAAGAAGGAATTGGAGAGGATTGTAATGATTGGGAGTTTACATTGGGCGAAAGTGAAACAACGGGGGATGAAGGTGCGGAGGAACGAGGAGAAGAGGTGGATGCTGGAGCAAGGGCGGGGGGGGGGGTGTTAGTAATATATGAGAGATGTCCTAAGGCAATTGCCTTACGTTTGAACCATTTATATGATAAATGAAGATTCAATATTTGAGTATACATGTTTTCATGTATTTGATTAGATCTTAAACTCATTTATTGAATGTCCACGATACGATTCACAGCATGAGAGAATTTGTGATTGGATCACAACTAGTGAGTATCTTTACATGTGTAATTGTGATGTATTGGAATTATCCCTAGTCGATGAATTGATGGATTTGGACACCATCAATTCTGTAGAGACTAGCACGAGGTATACTCCTTGGTTTATCCAAGCAGCTGATTCTCACTGGCTAGAGACATTGTGATGTCCGGAGTTAATCGTGGATGTTAGTTATGGTAACTAGTTTATTGGAGTGTCCAGCCGTAAGACTTCATATGGTTCTCTGCATATATAGATATGTCAATGAAGTTCTTACTGCAGCTTAAGTGTGATGTTCCTTTGACTTGTGGTATTCAAGTCATCTTGATCATGAAGACTTATGCTTTGACATCTTAAGCAAGCATCTCCGAGGAGATGTGGACCCGGGATGATTGGGTATAAGTCGGAGTGATCGAAGGTGTTTGAATAGCCTATAAAGAATTCATCACTCCTTGCGAGGAGATGTATACCCATGGCCTCTTGTCGGATTGTTACTAAAATCTTTGGCCAAAGCATTACATGTTTAGAGTAAGGTACTCTTGGATACATGTGCAGTAACTAGAATCCGTAGGACGAGGAAATGATACTTGGGCTAGGTGTGACGTAGTCAACCTAGTGGGGACTCACACTATAGACCATGTCCTGAACCAAGTGGGTATAAGATGAGTGAAGGGAATGGGGCACCAATCATTATAACTGTTGAAGGGTTTCAGAAATAGTCCTGGATCAACCGTTGATCTTTTCGATTAATTGGGGATCATGATGCACTACTAGGTGCCACTCATGATCGTTCTATAATTAATGGTTAATTATAGAGGCCAACATAAACCGAGAACCTATTTGGTCACACGCACAACAAGCGTAATTCGAAGGATTAAAAATGAGCTTGAGAATGAGATTCTCAGACCGAGAGAAACTAGGTTTGGTTGGACCAAACAAGGAGCGAACATGAAATCGTTTTAGTCACAATGGAAGCGTGGATGAGCCGTGTCTTATGAAGACATGATGGATGAAAAAAATTGGTTTGGTTCTAATCCAATGGTGGAGAATAAACCAAAGGGGTTTGGTTTGTTTTAAACGAATGATCCAAAGTTGGTTCGGTTCGTTTTAACTTAAAATAGACCAAATCGGTTTGGTTTATTTTAACTTAAATTAATAGAGCGGGTTAACGGGTTTTGGTTATGAACCAATAACCATTAGGAGAATTTGTTCTCTATAAATTAGGGCTCAAGGGTTTAATGAGAGCCCTAATCCTAAGTTGTCGCCCCTCTCCCTCTTCTCCTCTTGTGGTCGGCGCCCAAACCCTAGCCGCCGCCCACCTCTTGTGCCACCATCCAAGTTGTTGCCGGCGTCCAAGCTTCAGCCGGCTATCCTCCGGCGACCCTCCGGTGATCTTCCTTGGCTCTGGCGACAAGGTGAGCATCTAGCTTCCTTATTTGGCCGGCGCTAATCCTCCACCAAAGCTGTCCAGTTTTCTGGACAGCTTGTTTACTTCGTGTCAGAGCATCGTTTGGATGACGTTTGGAGCTCCGATAGTGGCTTCCTTGTTGGGGATTTGATCTCCGATAATCCTCATAGGTGGAGGATGAAGGATTCGTCAAACGGTGGGCGAATACATCTCCGAAGAAACGAGTTTTTGAGGACTCATTTTGAATCCGAATTTTGATTCGGATTGTGATCTTCTCTCGATCACATCGTCTTCGACACGAGGCTAGTGACTCATACGAAGACGAGACTCATGACTTTGTGAAGTCATCCCAAAGATACTCGGTGTGGATACGGATAGAGGCGATTCTAGCGAGGGTCGCTCCGGTTGATGTCTTTCCCGCTACACGTGATATATCAGGTATACGTAGAATAAATTTCTTTTTATTGCAAAATTTGAAACTATGGTTATGTCTACACATGTTGTACTATGCATGTGTGTGGTGTGTGCGTTGTAATAAATTAGATTTATTATTTTTATTTCTTCCGTTGTGCACATGTTTACGAAACATCTTCGAACATACACTCGTCGCGGTGCCGGAAACCCAATAGTGGTATCAGAGCCCAGGTTGTGTTTCGACATAATCGTAAAATTATTTTGCGATAGTCATAATTGTATTTATGGAAATTTTCTACTTTTGAAAAGTTAGAAGTATTTATAGAAATTTTCTAATTTTGGAAAGTCTAGAAGTATTTATGGAAAACTTCTACTTTTGGAAAGTTAGAAGTATTTATGGAAATTAACATTTTCCATAAATAAAATATTTGATTAGGTTTGGAAATTTGTTTCTTAATTTAATCATGATTTGATTTGAGAAATCAAATTTAATTTAATCATGATTTGATTTGGGAAGTAGCATGAGCATATGGATGCTCATACTATAGTCTTTCATCTTTATGAGTTGGTTGATGAGCAAGTGAGATTCGAAAGGTTCGGAGTCTCCAAGCTCCTCTTCACCTCTGAGATACAAGAAGATTCATCTGTGGTACTGCTTAACATGTGGAAGACTGTGGAGCCTTCTGAGAAGCATGAGCTGGGGACGGAGCTGTTAGTTGATTCCTCGAAGAAAAGTTTTAAGAGGGAGTCAAAGGAACTGCAGAAGGGGAAGAAGAAAAAGGTTAAAAAGGCAGAACCAGCTCAAAAGGGCACTTGCCATCATTATGGCAAGGAGGGCCATTGGCGAAGAAACTGCAAGATTTATCTTGAGTCCGTAAGGAAGAATAAGGCATCAGATGCCCCATCTTCTTCAGATATCTTCGTTATTGATTGTCATTCTATTTCCTCAGACACTTGAGTATTAGATACTGGGTGTGACTCACATATATGTAATGACATACATGGGCTAAGGAATAGAAGAAGACTCGTCAAGGGAGAGTCAAATTTACATGTTGGGAATGGAGCAAAGGTTGCTGCACTCACCATCGGAACGTATTTATTGAAACTCCCTACAGGACTTGTCTTAGAACTGGACAATTGCTTTTATGTTCCTTCATTGATAAAGAACATCATTTCTATTTCTTGTTTAAATAGAAATGGGTACCATTTAACTTTTAGTAACAATTGTTGTTACATAACTTTGAATGACATTCTTTATGGGACTGGAACTTTAAGCAATGGTATTTATATGTTGGACGTATCCAGTGACATTTTCAATATCGAAGCTAGCAATAATTGTGCTCGAAAAGATAATTAATTAGACTCCTACATGTGGCATTGCCGTCTTGGCCATGTGAGCAAGAAACGCATGTCCGAATTACACCGATGTGGAATTCTAGAATCGTTTGAATTGGATTCATACGATACATACGAATCATGCTTAAAAGGCAAGATGACTAAGTTACCTTTTATAGGAAAAGGTGAACGAGTGGGAGAGTTGCTAGGTCTAATACATACTGATGTATATGGACCTATATCAACTCAAGCTTTGGGAGGCTATAGCTACTTCACTACCTTCACCGATGATCACTCACGGTTTGGGTATGTGTTCTTGATGTAACACAAGTCTGAAGCCTTTGAAAGATTCAAAGAATTCAGAAATGAAGTAGAGAAACAACATGACAAGAGTATTAAAATACTTCGATTGGATCGAGGTGGTGAATACTTAAGTCAAGAGTTTCTAGATTATCTAAGAGACAATGGTATATTATCTCAATGGACTCCGCCATATACACCACAACATAATGGTGTATCTGAGAGGCGTAACCGGATCTTATTGGACATGGTCAGGTCAATGATGAATCATGCGAATCTTCCCAAGTCCTTTTGGGGCTATACGCTTCAGATAGCTGTTTACTTGTTAAAACAAGTGTCAACCAAGGTAGTCTCCACTACTTCATATGAGATATTGAATAGTAAGAAACCTCATGCATTTTACTTGAAGATATGGGATTGTCCTACTTATGTGAAGCGGACTGTATCAGACAAATTGGATGCTAAGTCTAATAAATATCTATTTATTGGATATCCTAAGGAAACAAAGGGTTACCAATTCTATCATCCTGTGGAACAAAAGGTGTTTGTTTCAAGACATGCTGTGTTTTTAGAGAAAGAGTTTCTTTTGCAAGAAAATAGTGGGAGTGTCGTTGAGCTTGAGGAGGCTCGAGAGACTCAAATAGACATTGAAGAGATACCTGGTGAAGCACAACAGCCGATAACTCATAGTGATGAGCAATTGGCTGGACCTATTGAAACACCACATCTTCGTAGATCTGGTAGAACACGCAATATTCCTGAGAGATATGGATTTCTCATAAGTGAATCGAATGACGTGTTACTCATTGATGATGAGGAGCCTACCAGTTATGAAGAGGTTCTGACAAGTTCAAAAAGGGATAAGTGGCTTGAAGCCATGAAGTCGAAAATGGATTCCATGTATGAAAACCAAGTTTGGAACTTGGTTGACCCACCTGAAGGCATAAAACCTATAGGGTACAAGTGGGTTTTCAAGAAGAAAACCGACATGGATGGTAATGTGATTACCTATAAGGCTAGACTGGTGGCGAAAGGATATCGTCAAAAGAAAGGTGTTGATTATGACGAAACCTATTCGCCTATTGCTATGCTTAAATCCATTCGAATGCTCCTGGCCATAGTGGCTCATTATGATTATGAGATATGGAAAATGGATGTGAAAATAGCTTTCCTTAATGGAAACCTGCTCAAGGACGTATATATGATACAGCCTGAGGGTTTCACATCGATTGATAAAACCAAGGTATGCAAATTGCGACGGTCCATATATGGATTGAAGCAAGAATCCAGGAGCTGGAATATCCGTTTTGATGAGACAATAAAAAAGTTTGATTTCTCACAAAATCCAGACGAACCTTGTGTGTACAAGAAGGTTAGTGGGAGTGCAGTCGTGTTTCTAGTATTGTATGTCGATGACATATTACTTATAGGAAACGATATTTCAGTCTTACAGTCGGTTAAGATTTGGTTGTCCAAGACATTCTCCATGAAAGACCTGGGAGAAGCAACACTACATCCTCGGGATTAAGATTTATATAGATAGATCGAAATGGTTGCTTGGTCTTTCACAGGATACATATATAGACCGAGTGCTAAAGAGGTTTAGCATGTCAAAATCCAAGAAAGGTTTCCTACCCATCAGGCATGGGATACACCTTTCGAAGTCTATGTGTCCGTGCACAGAAGACGAGAGGATTTGCATGAGTAAGATTCCCTATGCATCCGCAATAGGATCTATCATGTATGCTATATTATGTACGAGGCCCGATGTATCGTATGTTCTGAGTGTCACGAGTAGATACCAGTCTGATCCAGGAATGGATCATTGGGTAGCTATTAAGACAATCCTGAAGTACTTGAGAAGAACTAAGGATGTGTTCCTAATATATGGAGAAGGGGACATGGTGATACGCGGGTATACGGATGCCAGCTTCCAGACAGACAAGAATGATTCTAGGTCTCAGTATGGATACGTGTTCACCTTGAATGGGGGCGCAATAAGTTGGAAAGGTTCCAAGCTTGACACTATAGCGGATTCTGCCACTAAGGCAGAATACATTGTAGCTTCGGAAGCGGCAAAGGAAGCGGTTTGGATCAAGAAGTTCATTTTTGAACTTGATGTGGTCTCATTAATGATCCAAACATGTGCTTCGCTGCTATCATTTGATCAGAGAGATCATTAGTAGGAAGGAAATACAAATCGAGAAAATCTCCAGTGAAAGGAACTTAGCGGATCCTTTGACTAAGGCATTAACTCAAAGTAAGTTTGAGGGTCATGTTAAAGCTTATGGTATTGGATACCGTAGCGATTGACATTAGGCCAAGTGGGAGTTTGTTAGTAATATATGAGAGATGTCCTAAGGCAATCACCTTATGTTTGAACCATTTATATGATAAATGAAGATTCAATATTTGAGTCTACATGTTTTCATGTATTTAATTAGATCTTAAACTCATTTACTGAATGTCCATGATACAATTCACAGCATGAGAGAATTTGTGATTGGATCACAACTAGTGAGTATCTCTACATGTGTAATTGTGATGTATCGGAATTATCCCTAGTCGATGAATTGATGGATTTGGACACCATCAATTCGGTCGAGACTAGCACGAGGTATACTCCTTGGTGTATCCAAGCAGCTGATTCTCACTGGCTGGAGACATAGTGATGTCCGGAGTTAAGCGTGGATGCTAGTTATGGTAACTAGTTCATTGGAGTGACCAGCCGTAAGACTTCATATGGTTCTCTGCATATATAGATATGTCAATGAAGTTCTTACTGCAGCTTAAGTGCGATGTTCCTTTAACTTGCGGTATTCAAGTCATCTTGATCATGAAGACTTATGCTTTGACATCTTAAGCAAGCATCTCCGAGGAGATGTGGACCCGGGATGATTGAGTATAAGTCGGAGTAATCGAAGGTGTTTGAATAGCCTATAAAGGTTTCACCACTCCTTGCGAGGAGATATATACCCATGGCCTCTCGTCAGATTGTTACTAAAGTCTTTGGCCAAAGCATTACATGTTTAGAGTAAGGTACTCTTGGATACATGTGCAGTAACTAGAATCCGTAGGACGAGAAAATGATACTTGGGCTAGGTGTGACGTAGTCAACCTAGTGGGGACTCACACTATAGACCATGTCCTGAACCAAGTGGGTATAAGATGAGTGAAGGGATTGGAGCACGAATCATTATAGCTGCTGAAGAGTTTCAGAAATAGTTCTGGATCAACTGTTGATCTTTTCGATTAATTGGGGATCATGATGTACTACCAGGTGCCACTCATAATTGTTCTATAATTGATGGTTAATTATAGAGGCCAACATAAATCAAGAACCTATTTGGTCACACGCACAACAAGCGTAATCCGAAGGATTTAAAATGAGCTTGAGAATGAAATTCTCAGACCGAGAGAAACTAGGTTTGGTTGGGCCAAACAAGGAGCGAGCATGAATGTAGGGTTTTTGTCCCGGTAGCTCTCCTACTAATTGTAGGGTTTTGGTTATCGAGTCCGTGAGGGGAAACTTCGCTTCCCACTTCACCTCGGTAGCTTCGCGTGGTCGGGTCAGGTGAGCACGCTGCTGCAGCTCGCTGCGGTTCGCGGGCGGTCGGGCCGCGAACACAACGCTGCTCACGGCCGCTGACAAAAGGGAGTTCACTTGAACAAACTAGTTGTTCAAGCGACCATCCTCTATTCTACGAGTAGCCCCGGAATAGACGATGTTTGGATCGCCGGTTTTTGTATTTATGCTCGGGATCCAAGTATTATTTAGCCATATACAGATTTATATCATACTCATAAATGAAAAACAAATACAAACATGTAACATATAAAAATTAGAGAATCGATATACCTCTCGATCTTCTAATGTATGTCCTTCCTCCTTTCGGATGTTGTGTGGGCGATGCTCTACCAAAAGTCGAAGCTCCTAGATCGTAAATCTTTCTTCCTTGCTCTTCCAAAGTAAGAAGAAGCATAGAAACAAGGCTCATCTCCTTCCTATAGCCAACCAACAAGCAACAAAAGAAATGCTTGCCGCCGGCCAACAAGTAGAAGGAGATAATGGTGGAAACCGGCCAAGACACCAAGGGAAAGCCCTATATCTTGTTTCCACCACCTAAGGAGAAGGAGAAGGGGTCTTTGGATGCCACCCAAGGGCTGGGATAGGGCTGTGGGTGCCAGCCACCAAAGGATGAAGAAGAAAGAAAACTTTCCTTATTTGGTGCCACCCAAGCCTCCTAAACCCTAAGCCTCCAAACCCTAATCCTAGCTCTCCTTATGGCCGGCCATGGAAGTGGGAAAGAAGATTAGAATGAGCTCAAGCCAAGGTAGAGAGGAGAAGAATAGTGGCCGGCCAACCTTAGGAAGAAGAAGGAAACCCTCCTTGAGTAGTCGCCCACCCCTAGCTCCCAAAACCCTAGCCACCCAAACCTAATCCTAAACCAACTAGGATTCCTAGCCACCAAAGGAAGCAAACCCTAATCCTCTTAAGCCATGCTTCATCTTTCCGCCCACTTCATGACTCTGTTTATAGAGTTGGGCTCAAGCCATGATTTAATCTCAACCGTCGGATCTAGGGATTTAATCTCAACCGTCGGATCTAGAGATTTAATCTCAACCGTCGGATCTAGAGATTTAATCTCTACCTTTGGATATAGAATTTTGTTTTCATCCATTGGATCTAAGCTTCATGAGGTGTTAATAGGCTACATTAGGGACCATGAGGAGGAGTTGGGTCTTGGCCACCCATGGATCAAGCCCACATAAAGTCCGATCCACTAATGATGATCCAATCCACTAAAGGTTCATCATTGATTTACCTCACCAACCCCCATATGATAATATAGGCTCCATATATTATTTGTATATTTTCTCCCCGTGTTTAAGATCTCGAATGTCCGTCGATTAATTAATTTACTGACCATTAATTAATCAACATCTAACTCTTTGAGTAGTACCACTCAACCTTTTCATCATGCCGGACCAAGTCCACCTGCATGGTTTACATGATGAACCTTATGAGCTCCTCAAGGGGATATCATCATCCTAATATATAGGACATGGTTTCCTCCTATAATCAATGGCACACCATATAAATAATATCATCTCCCAACTTACCGAGCCTATTGATTTAATCTATAAATTTCGCCCATTGGTAAATCAAAGAGATGAGTACTAAGTATATGTGCCCGTTATTATATCGGTATTAAGAGCATGTACTAAATAATATCTGAGGTCCGATTCGATTATGTAGTCAGCAATAAATCGAATCACCTCTAAGTCGGTCCTGCTCAATACACACAAAGTGCACTAGTGTGATTCTATGGTCAAGACAAACCAACACCAAATCACACTACAACCATTCCGATGGTTTATCCAAAGCCATCTCGGTAGTGAGCCTTTACTTATACTTTACAAGGAGCCGATAACATGATCTCCCGTGTGACACCACACACCATGTTATCTACAATGTAACGTATTAGACAATATGCATAAAAATATTCAAACAATGATCATGTGATTCTTATTTCAAAAATAAAGATGTTCATAGAAAAGATAGACTTTTCAATATACATCCCTACAATGAAATCATTTCAGTCGCAATGGAAGTGTGGATGGGCCGTGTCTTATGAAGACATGATGGATGAACCAAATTGGTTTGGTTCTAATCCAATGGTGGAGAATAAACCAAAGGGGTTTGGTTTGTTTTAAACGAATGAACCAAAGTTGGTTTGGTTCGTTTTAACTTAAAATAGACCAAATCGGTTTGGTTTATTTTAACTTAAATTATTGGAGCGGGTTAAAGGGTTTTGGTTATGAACCAATAACCATTAGGAGAATTTGTTCTCTATAAAATAGGGCTCGAGGGTTTAATGAGAGCCCTAATCCTAAGTTGCCGCCCCTCTCCCTCTTCTTCTCTTGTGGTCGGCGCCCAAACCCTAGCCGCTGCCCACCTCTTGTGCCACCATCCAAATTGTTGCCGGCATCCAAGCTTCAGCCGGCGACCCTCCGGTGATCTTCCTTGGCTCCGGCGACAAGGTGAGCATCTAGCTTCCTTATTTGGCCGGCGCTAATCCTCCACCAAAGCTGTCCAGTTTTCTGGACAGCTTGTTTACTTTGTGTCGGAGCATCGTTTGGATGATGTTTGGAACTCTGACAGTGGCTTTCTTGTCGTGGATTCGATCTCCGATAATCCTCATAGGTGGAGGATGAAGGACTCGTCAAACGGTGGGTGAATACATCTCCGGAGAAACGAGTTTTTGAGGACTCATTTTAAATCCGAATTTTGATTCAGATTGTGATCTTCTCTCGATCACATCATCTTCGACACGAGGCTAGTGACTCGTACGAAGACGAGACTTGTGACTTTGTGAAGTCATCCCAAAGATACTCGGCGTGGATATGGATAGAGGCGATTCTAGGGAGGGTCGCTCCGGTTGATGTCTTTCCCGCTACACATGATACATCAGATATACGTAGATTAAATTTCTTTTTATTGCAAAATTTAAAACTACGGTTATGTCTACACATGTTGTACTATGCATGCATGTGGTGTGTGTGTGTTGTAATAAATTAGATTTATTATTTTTATTTCTTCCATTGTGCACATGTTTACGAAACATGTTCGAACACACACTCGCCGCGGTGTCGGAAACCCAATAGGGGGTACCAAAGAAGCTGAAACAAGGGGAGGAAATGTTGTAGTAGCAGATGATTGATTTCTGCTCTGTCTAAGCTCCTGAAGGTACTCTGCCATCATTTGTTGAAGAAGAGATTGCATCTTAGCCTTCAAAAAGTAAGGAAAACAAGGAAGTCGTCCGAAGGAAGCAAGAAAGTTTCTGGCTGGGGGAGAAAGGAGGAGAAGGGATGGAAACTAAAACAGGGCGAAGATGAAGAGGGGGGAAGATGAAGAAGAGTCTTATATAATGGGTAAGGGTATGCTTATGGTATTAATTGGGCTTCAGAGCAGAGATGTGGGCTCCAAAGAGATTCAGAATCATAATTTGTCTTCTTTACGACCTGGTATCAGCCGAAGCCCTTATCCCCGTGCGGTGGTGGAACAGACGTGTAGGGTTTAAGGTAAATACACCTGTGAAGAGCAGTGGAGTAAAATATTTATTCTGACCCGATTGGGAAATGCCCTAGATCAGGTCGTCACATTTTTATGGCCTGGTATTATTCAGAGTCATCATCCCCGTACGGTAGTGGAATGGAGGAATAGAGTTTAAGATACATACACCTGTAAAGAGCGACGGAGTAAAATATTTATTTCGGCCTGATTGGGCAACGCCCTAGATCAGGTCATCACATTTTTATGGAATGGTATTATTCAAAGCCATCATCCCCGTGCGATTGTAGAATGGAGGAATAGGGTTTAAGGTACATACACCTATGAAGAATGCCGGAGTAAAATATTTATTCCGACCCAATAAGGCAATGCCCTAGCTCCAGTTGTCACATTTTTATGGCCTGGTATTACCCAGAGCCATCATCCCCATGTGGTGGTAGAACGGAGGAGTAGGGTTTAAGGTAAATACGCCTATGAAGAACGGCGGAGTAAAACATTCATTCAGACCTGATTGGGCAACACCCTAGATCATGTCATCACATTTTATGGCATGATATTATCCAGAGTCGTCACCCCCGTGTGGTGGTGGAACGGAGGAGTAGGGTTTAAGGTAAATACACCTGTGAAGAATGACGGAGTAAAACATTCATTCCGACCCGATTGGGTAACGCCCTAGATCAGGTAGTCACAATTTTTATGGCATGGTATTATCCAGAGCCATTATCCTCGTGTGGTGGCATATAAGAGTGAAGGTTTTGATTTGAGTGATCTGTGAGGGGAAACTTCGCTTCCCACTTCGCCTTGGTCGCTTGTTCATGGCGATCCCATCGATGTCCCTGGATTAAAAAATTTAATCCTAGAAAAAAGGGATTGCCCAAACAACCAAGTCATCATCGTGTTATTCGTTTAGAGAGGTCACTTGAACAAACTTGTTGTTCAAGCGACCAACCTCTATTCTACGAGTAGCCACGGAATAGACGATGTCCAGATCGCCGACTTTTGTGTTTATGTTTAGGATCCAAGTATTATTTATCCATAAACAGAATATATCATGCTCATAATTGAAAAACAAAAACAAACATGTTACAAAAGAGAATAAAGAATCGATATACCTCTCGATCTTCTAATGTATGACCTTCCTCCTTTCGGACGTCGTGTGGATGATGATCTACCAAAAGTTGAAGCTCCTAGATCGCCAATCTTTCTTTCTTGCTCGTTCCGAGCAAGAGGAAGAATAGAAACAAAGCTCCTTTCCTTCTTTCAACCAACCACCAACATCCAATGTTGGAGCTTGCCGCCGGCCAAGAAGGAAGAAGAGATTAAGGTGGAATCCGGCCAAGACAACAAGGGAAAGCCCTAAATCTTATTTCCACCAGCCAATGAGAAGGAGAAGAGGGGCTTTGGCCGGCGGCAAAAGTGTGGGAGGAGCTGTTTGGGCGCCGGCAAGATTGAAGAAGGAGAAGATAAGGAAATAGATTCCTTATTTGGTGCCGCCAACCCTATTCTTCTTGCCGCCCAAGCCTCCAAAACTCTAAGCCTCCAAACCCTAATCCTATCTCAATTAGGATTCATTAGTTTTCGCCCACCCCTTGCCCTCCTTTTATAGAGTTAGGGATAAGCCATGTTTTAATCTCCACCATTGGTTCTAGGGATTTAATCTCAACCGTCGGATCTAGAGATTTAATCTCAACCGTTGGATCTTAGAGATTTAATCTCTACCTTCGGATCTAGAGTTTTGTTTCTATCCATTGGATCTAAGCTTCATGAGGTGTTAATAGTCTACAATAGGGACCATGAGGAGGAGTTGGATCTTGGCCACCCATGGATCAAGCTCACATAAAGTCCGATCCATTAATGATAATCCAATCCACTAAAGGATTATCATTGATCTACCTCACCAACCCCCATAAGTTAATATGGGCTCCATATATTATTTGTATATTTTCTCTCCGTGTTTAAGATCTCGAATGTCCGTCGATTAATTAATTTACTGACCATTAATTAATCAACATCAAACTCCATGAGTAGTACCACTCAACCTTTTCATCATGCCGGATCAAGTCCACCTGTAGGGTTTACATGATGAACCTTATGAGCTCCTCAAGGGGACATCATCATCCCAATATATAGGACATGGTTTCCTCCTATAATCAATGACACACCATATAAATAATATCATCTCCCAACTTACCGAGCCTATCAATTTAATCTATAAATCTCGCCCATTGGTAAATCAAAGAGATGACTACTAAGTATATGTGCCCGTTATTATATCGGGATTAAGAGCATGTACAATATAATATCTGAGGTTCGATTCGATTATATAGTCAGCAATGAATCGAATCACCTCTAAGTTGGTCCTGCTCAATACACACAAAGTGCACTAGTGTGATTCTATGGTCAAGACAAACCAATCCCAAATCACACTAGAACCATTCCAATGGTTTGTCCAAAGCCATCTCAGTTGTGAGCCTTTACTTATACTTTTCAAGGAACCGATAACATGATCTTCCATGTGACACCACACACGATGTTATCTAAAATGTAATGTATTAGACAATATGCATAACCATAAAAATATACAAACAATGATCATGTGATTCTCATTTCAAAATAAAGATGTTCATACAAAAGGTAGACTTTTTAGTATACATCCTAACAATCTCCCACTTATACTAAAAGACTTGTTGGTGCAATCGGCCCAGGTCACGATTGACCAGGACTCGAGTTTGGCTCAAGTAATGTTTTGATGTGTTTTGATGTGTTTTGATGTTTCGACAAAAACATATGATAATGTAATTGTCAAGGTAAAGTCCAAGTCATGGGTACTTGGCATGAAAAGTCCAACATGGGTTGGCAAGGGAAAGTCCAAGCATGGTCTTGGCAATGTAAAAGTCCAACATGGGTTGGCAAGGGAAAGTCCAAGCATGGTCTTGGCATTTGAAAAGTCCAACATGGGTTGGCAAGGAAAGTCCAAGCATGGTCTTGGCATGGAAAGTCCAACATGGGTTGGCATTTGAAGTCCAAGGGGATTGATATTGGCGGCGTAAAGTGCAAGCGGTAGTCTTGGCAGTATAAGTCCAATGGTTGGTGGTGTAAAGTCCAAGCGGAGTCTTGGCGGCATAAGTCCAATGTGTCTTGGCGGTGTAGACACCGTTAGCATGACATAGCCGACGGAAGCACCTGAAGGCTAGCGCGATGGATGAACAAGTCATGGATGATTTGGAGGGATCCGAGAGGCGTGAGGCTGATGGAGGTGGCTAGAAGGTTTAGGTCTAGGCTAAGGGTGGTCTAGCAAGTATGGGGGAACCATACTTGGGTTAAAACCTCATGTTTGAGGTGTGCTCACGACCGTACCATGTGGCGTCGGACCGACGTCGAGTCAACTAGGGGTTTGATCATGCCTAGCGGTCAGCCAAATGAAGAGCGGTGGGCGATCGATGCTCGATGGGCTCGACATCGATCGTGGTGATCGGCGGTGCTCGAGATCGACGCGAATGGAGTCGAGACTCGAGTCGTGAGGACTCCATCACGACCGATGGTCACAATCGATGAACCGCGGACTTATCCAACGTGGATCTAGCCGTTGTCTCACGGGCATCAGACTAATGGTCCCGATCACGATCGATCGACTTATAAGGAGCTCGTGATGGAGGATTTTCGTATCGGTTCTTGAGGGCTATTGGGGCGATTTGTTGGTGCAAATCAGGTCTCCAAGTGCAAGAAAGCAACCAAGCATTCAAGCAATCAAAACAAGTGTTGTAAAGTCTTTTCTTTACTTGTATTTCGTATTCATTATTGTAATTGCTTGTATTTGTATCTTATTGTTGTAAGATTACTTGTAAGGGGTTTCTCCACCCTTGACTTGTGTCAAGAAGGAGATTTATTGGTTAGTGGTGTTTGTGGCATCGCTAGGGTTCGTACGAACCCAATCCGTGGAGTAGGAACCGATTAGGTTCCGAACCACGTTATATGCTCTTGTTGTGATTTGTGTTGTGTCCATTTCGTTATTGCTTTTACTATTATATATATTCCGCTGCGCTAATGAAATTGTAGACCAAGCAGATTGAATTCCATCCACGATCGGCGGAGCTATTCACCCCCTCTAGCCATTTCCCAATATTCAAGTGGTATCGAGCGGGCTCTTCTACGGATTAACAACCGGGAGCTAAGGCAAAAGGCTAGAGGGTGAAGATGGAATTCCAAGACAAGCTTGGATGAGAAATCAACACTCCACCTCCATATGATCCAGAAGATTTTCTGGCATGGAGAGCAAGAATGGAAACATTCTTGATGATGAACATAGAGGATTGGTTCATCCTCATTGAAGGCCTTGAACCCCCTAGGGATAAGAAGGGGAATGTCCTAAAATTGAAAAAGTGGACCCAAGAGCAACGCCAAAAGCTCAAAACCGAAGTTAAGGTAACGAAACTTTTGGAAGATTTAATCCCTAATGATGTTTTGTGCAAGCTAGGGGATTACATGTATGCCAAGGAGCTATGGAAAGTGAGGAATCGGAAGTTGAGATGGAGTCAACTTCCGAATCGGAGAAAGAAGAAGTAGAAGAGGTGGAAGAAGCATCTACTTCTAGGATTGAGGAGGAGAGACCATCCTCTACACCGGAGCAACCTCAAGAAGAGCTTTCAACATCCGATCAAGATGAGGAAGCTCAAAATTCAACTCCGGCACCTACCACCACCCTAGGTAACTCAAACACTTTATTTTCAAATAAAAATCATATCATGTGCTTTGAGTGTAGGGAGTATGGGCATTACAAGAGAAAATGCCCAAAGAGGATCAAGAAAGCTCCTCCGGCGCCTAAAAGTCAACAAAAGTCAACGGACACCGGTTCTCCAAGTCAAAAGAGCAAGGAACATGTCATTTTCTTCAAATGCCGACTACCAGGTCATTACCGGAGTCAATGCCCAAAGAAGAAGAAGAAGGGGCAAAGGGGAGCATCACAAGTAGGGGGAGCCACTAAGGCAAACCCTAAGGTATATTTAAATAATGCTCCATCTAATTTAAATATTAAAAAGCATGCTAGAACTAATTTTAGCAATTTTGTTATGTATCATAAAGAGCATGCTAGAAATAACAAACATATTTGTTTAGGAGCTAAGAATGTTCACCTTAAGAATAAGGAGAAATTTGGGACTAATGTCCCTAGAAAAACAATACCTAGGGAATCTATTAAGAAAATACAAGAACATCTAGGTTTTAATCCAAAATGGACTAGGCATATGCCAAGAAAGTCCAATGCCCAAGATTTAAATAAAAATTCTAAAATTGGGCAATTAGAATTAGAGAAGCAAGCCTTGAGGTCAAGGCTTAAGACATTGGAAAAGACCCTAAATAAGATACAAAATCAATTTCAAGGGTCAAATTGTCAACATCTAGGACCTAAGAGTCAAAAGTCAACCAAGGGCAAGAATGGTTTGGGTCACAAACCTAAGTCCAAGGTGACTTACCATAGTGTTCCATTTGACTATGGGACACTAACTAGGTCTAGGAAGACCAAGGTCAATGGGGAAGTCATTCCTAGAGTTGACCAAGGTCTGTGCCTAATGGTCAAGGTTTCGAAGAAACCTAGGGTGGCCACTAATAAGGTTGTTAGGGAGGCAATCCCTAAGGTTAACCTAGGCAAGACCAAAATGACCAAGGCTAATAAGCCTAGGAGGGTCATTAGGAAGGTATCTAGGGAGGTTATCCCTAAGGAATACCTAATTAACCCTAGGAGCTCAAATCGATTTTGGGTTCCTAAGAGCGTGATTGATTCACGCTAAATGGGTTTAGGGTGTGTCAACCTTGATTGGATGGGTAGTTAACTCAACCATGATAAAGGTGGCACCTTAGGTTACTTTCAAGGTTATGGTTACCTTGGAAATATCTTTGAGCCTTAACTTCAAAGAATTTTAGGATGTGTCAATATATATCTTGAAAAACATGAAAATCAATAAAATTGACACGATCTAGATTTAGATGTCATAGTGTGTAACTTTGATTGTTGGCACACTTTAGAAGTTCATGTATCAAGTGTTGGATCGATGTGGTTCGCTAGAGGGGGGGGGTGAATAGCGAAAAATCTTTTCTTTTTCTTTCGTTAAAACT
This sequence comes from Wurfbainia villosa, assembly GCA_025175895.1. Taxonomy (NCBI): domain Eukaryota; kingdom Viridiplantae; phylum Streptophyta; class Magnoliopsida; order Zingiberales; family Zingiberaceae; genus Wurfbainia; species Wurfbainia villosa. The sequence goes on along the minus strand of CM046001.1, from coordinate 80,202,731 downwards.
CGAGAGATAATTAGTTAATTGCAGCGGAAATGTAAAAATAAAAAAACAATCGACACAAGGGTTTTACTTGGTTCGTAGCCGAAGGCTACTACTCCAAGGCCCTAGTGGTCATTGACCACGTATGGAGGGCAAAAGCACTAAAGGAACTCCTCCTCGTTAGAGGTAGGAGTTAATCGATACAAGAAGGAACCACAAAAACTTAAGGTAGAGGGACACTCCCCCTCTCCTCGTATACGATAAAAGCTCCAGAAATGTAAATGACAAGAAAAACTAATACCGATGTACAAGAATAATAAGAGTTAAACCTAGACGTCGGAATGGAAGGACTTCGTTGTCGGAGAGTTGCAGCGTAACGGAGACTTTTTGGAGGCTTAGAATTGTTGTTAAAACCCTAGGTTTGGCCCTCCTTTTATAGCCTTTGAGCCCCTTTTCGAGTGGGTCTTCAACCAATCACAAATGGACACCAAACCGCTTTGAGGTGGAGTGATAAGCCTTGACTCTCGACCGATCATTGACCATCCGACCGATGACCATCATCGATCGATGGCGATCGCCGATTGATGACCTTCGATAATCGATACACAGCGGTCGAGTCCTCCAAGTTGGCGATCGATGCTTACAAGTCAAAGTTAGCTCAACAAAACATACTTCCGACGGTCTTCGACCGTCCGATCTCGACCTAGACCACCTATGAGATGTCTTGGGTCGGATCTACGCTTAAGATCATCCCCGTAAAGAGGATACGACCTCACTTACGCTCACACACACGAGCTTACCTCGATACTTACGTGTTGCTTTTGCTTCCGGCCTTCCACTCGATTCCACGGCTCCTCCGAAATCACTCGAGTGTCGCCCGACCACCGCGGCTTCCTCCGGGTGTCGCTAGCCTTCAGCTCCAGCTATAGCAATCTTCTGCACACTTGATTCAGCTCGTGAGATAACGACATGAGCTTAACTTTGTATCGTTTGCTATAATCAAAACTCAGGTTCGACTTAGGTGCCTGCTGCACCAACAATCTCCCCCTTTTTGATTTATGGCAAACCCACATACAAAGTTAAGTAAATAGCAAGCATAAAGAATAATGGCATTAGAAACAAACGCGAAGATTAAGTTGGAGTAGTAAGGATTTTCTTCAAGTACTCCCATTTTCTTCAAGTACTCCCCTTGAGGAAACCTCCTTGACCGAGGGTGAGTACTTGAAAAGACTTTAGTTCTCCAAACACAAAAGGTAATGAGTTAAGTAAATGGCATTACTTAACTCCAAACACAAAAGATAACGAGTTAAGTAAATGGCATTACTTAACTTAGGCCTTTAAAGTTTTCAATTCCGAAGAGTTGAAACCTAAACCTTACTCCCCCTTAACTTAGGCCAGAATCAAAGTTAAAATTTGAAATTGAACCCTAACTTTGTCCCTTAACTTTGGCTCTTTCTCCCCCTTTTGACATAAATCAGGAAAAAGTGGGAGTTTAAGAAAACCTTAAGTCCAAGCATGATGATTTTGAAAATAGTATGTGAAAACAATTCATCTAAATATTCAACTCTAGTTTGACTTGATTGAAATGATATTATCAACAAGTCTGATTAGAGTTGGTTAATATTAGTTGCATATTTATACTCCGAGGTTCATATTGACTCACTTGATGAGTAGGGTCCTAACATCTCACGCCCATCTACGTGGCTATACACAAACACATTAGTCCTATGTGTTGTGAGATGTACTTGGCTCCTTAAATCTATAGGTGCATGATATCTAAGGTATGTCCTATGCTAGTTCCATCAAAATGAAAAATAAGAAATAGTAGTAAGAAAATATAGTTTGCAAGTTCTTATTCTATTACACATGCCCAATTTTCGCCTTAATAGACTAAATTCGGCTCGGGTAGGGGTTTAGTAAATAGGTCCGCTAGGTTAGATTTCGATTCGACGACGAGTTGTATGGCTCCGCTGGCCACATGTTCTCGAATGAAATGGTGTTTAACTTCTATATGTTTGGTCCTAGAGTGACATATTGGATTCTTGGTAAGAATAATTGAACTAATGTTATCTATGTGAAGTTTAGTATTCGTAAAGTCTAACTTAAAGTCGCGGAGAGTGTGCTTCATCCAAAGAAGTTGAGTGACACACTCACCCATCGCGATGTATTCGGGGTAGATAAGGCAACACAATGTTGCTTCCATCGCACCAACTCACTAGACTCGAAGTAGTTGACAACAACCACTCGTGCTCTTTCTATCGAGTTTACTACCGGCATAATCCGAATCGGAGTAGCCGATTAGTTTGAACTCGGTAGATCTAGGATACCAAATACCGACATTAAGTGTACCCTTTAGATATCTAAGGATACGCTTAACTAGGGTTAGGTGAGACTCCTTAGCACAGGTTTGAAACACTCGCACATACTACTATGAATAGGATGTCGGTCGACTCGATTAAGTATAGAAGACTTCCTATGCGCTCTATAGTACTTTAAGTCAATGGACTTACTTTCTAGGTCTTCTCTATGTTAACATTTATCGCCATTGGGGTGTTTATTACCTTAGCGTCTTGCATTCCAAATCTTTAATTAACTCCTTAGTGTATTTTTGTTGATATAGGTATATACCATCCTTAGTTTGTTTAATTTGTAGACCTAAAAGAAACTTAACTCACTACCAAGTTCATTTGAACTCACTTTCCATGAGCAAACGAACTCGCTTAGTAAGGCCGAGTTAGAGGTTCCAAAAATTATATCGCCTACGTAAATTTGAGCTATGAATATTTCTTTACCTAAGGTTTTACAAAGAGAGTTGGGTCAACTAAGCCTTGGTTAAACCCTTTGACTTAAGATGGATTGAAAGTCTCTCGTACCAAGCTCGAGGAGCTTGTTTAAGTCCATAGAGAGCTTTCTTAAGTTTTAGAACATGGTCGGGTTTATCTAGATTTTCGAATCCGGGGGGTTGGCTAACATAAACTTCTTCTTTAATGTATCCATTTAGGAATGCCGACTTAACATCCATTTGAAACAGCTTAAATCCTCGATGTGCAGCATAAGCTAGCAACATTCGAATGCATTCGAGTCTAGCTTGGGGCATAGGTTTCGCGTCGTAATCTAAGCCTTCGACTTGGCTAAATCCTTTGGCGACTAACCGAGCCTTGTTTCTAACTACTTCACCTTTATCATCAAGCTTATTTCAAACACCCACCTTGTTCCAATTATCGCTTTGTCTTTAGGTGGTGGTACTAATTCCCACACTGCCGTTCCTAGTAAATTGAGCTAGCTCTTCATGCATTGCAATAATCCAATCGGGATCAAGAAGAGCTTGTTCAATTGATTTGGGTTCTATCTTTGAAATTAAGGAAATTTGACTAAGGTTCCTATAGGATGCTCTAGTTCGAACTCCTAGATTAGGATCTCCTATCACTTGATCGATAGGGTGGTCAGTCTGAGTCCTAGATTGGGTTGGGTTTGTGTCACCTAATGCTTGATCAATGGGGTGACTTGGTTGAACACTAGTTTGGTTGGAGTCATCTATCACTTGATCAATAGAGTGACTAGGTTGACTTAGGTTAGGATTAACACTAGACCTGATCTCCGGATCAGAGTAAGGTCTAGTATGAATCGGCTCGCTAATTGGGGTTGCCGGGGGTTTTGTAGGTTCATGTCCTTCATCGAATACTACATTGATAGTCTCCTCGACTCTAAGGGTGTCGTGGTTATATACTCTATAAGCTCTACTTGTAGTCGAGTATCCTAGAAAGATTCCGGTCGTGGTTTTGGATGTAAATTTCCCTAGGTAATCCTTAGTGTTTAGGATATGTACCTTACACCCAAATACCCTAAAGTACTTGATGTTAGATATTTTATCGTGATAAATCTCGTACGAGGTCTTAAGGTGCCTTTTTACCATAAGGATCCTATTTTGGACATAGCAAGCCGTGCTAACGGCTTCTGCCCAAAACCTATCGGGTAGGTCGTATTCGTTCAACATGGTCCTAGCGGCTTCTTGTAGAGTTCGGTTTTTCCGCTCCACTAGGCCATTTTGCTGAGGGGTCCTAGGGCAAGAGAATTCATGGTGGTATCCGTTTAGGTTACAGAAGTCGGTGAACCTTTGATTTTCGAATTCACCACCATGATCGCTTCTAAGTCTTTTAACCTTAAGGTCTTTTTGATTCTCGATTAATTTGAATAGATTGATTAATTGATCTAGGGTATCACTTTTATGCTTGATGAACCTAACCCAGGTAAACCTGGAGTAGTCGTCAATTATGACTAAGCAATATTGACTTCTATTGAGTGACTTGGCTCCATGTGAATCGAATAGATCCATATGCAGGAGCTCAAGTACATTTGAGGTTCGTTCTTGGTTAGTTAACTTGTGTTGTGTCCTAGGTTGTTTTCCTTATTGACAAGCATTACAGATTTTATTAACCAAGTTGTTGAGGTTGGGTAAGCCTCTGACTAATTCACTCTGACTCATCTTGTGGACGAGTCTTGGGTGCGAGTGACTGAGTCGTTGGTGCCACAACCATGATTCCTCTTGCCGTGTCATAAGTCACTTAGTTTAGGAGTTGGTTAAGTTGATCGTATAAATGTTGTTATTTCTAGTTCCTTTAAGAATTGTTTTAGAGGTTTCGTTGGTATTAATTACGCATTCATTTTCTAGAAATATAACCTTATAGTTATTATCACACAATTGGCTTACACTTAGTAAGTTATATTCAAAATTCTCTACAAGTAATACATTTTTAATAACAAAATTCGTGTTAAGCTCGATATCACCTGATCCGATGATTTTGAGCTTGCCGTTATTCCCAAAGGCTACCGATCCTTGTCGTTTGAATCGAAGCTTTGCGAATTTGAGTTGATCCCCGGTCATGTGTCGGGAGCAACCGCTGTCCAACATCCATTGATCCTACACACAAGGTGGTTGGATTGGATGTTAGATTTTTTTGTTAAGAAAATTGGTTGTAAGTTGTTAACCCTAGGTCATCTCACCGGAGTCTATATGATCAAGCATGTTATACTTATGTGTTTTTTGAGATGACTTCCAATTAAGTTGATTAAGTGGATTTAGGTACAAGTAATTTTATGTTAGATTTGGATTTAACCCTAGGCTTGTCAATTTTACCTTTTCAAGATCATGGCTTCCAGGTCGTGGCGAGGCACAGGGGCCTTCTTTTATCGGATCATCGACCACTTCCTTAGACAAAGCCATTTTCAAGAAAATGATGACTTGACTCACCCAAGATTATTTCCTAGTCTAACTGGTTATTTTTGAAAAGAGGCTCCCCGAGGCTCAATCTTTTCGAAGGCTTTTAGTTGGTTATTTACGTGTTCTAAGTGAGTTCACGAAAAAAAAAAAAAATCTAAGCATGCAATTTCTAAGTTAAAACACAAACATGTTTTGTACTGGCTCCCCCTAGACCGTTGAATCGGTTCGGTCTATCCACATAGTGGATTTGTTTCTTGGGAACCCAGTACGAGTTGGATCCTAGAGTTGAAATAAAAGTGGTCTTAGGGACCCATGCTTGGACACATTTTTTATGTCTACTTACGATTGACATATACGACTTATTGGTCGTGTTTGAGCTAAACCCTAGTCCGGCCTTGTTGTACACGGCCCTTTGCAATCCAAGTAGGAGGTCAAGTCCTTTGGATCCCAAAGTAAACCTTTCCAACGTATTCCTAAGATCTTCGACTTGACTTTTCAAGAGTGAGTTCTCAACTTCGAGTTTTTCAACCCGAGTTGAGTCCTTCTCTTGAACTCGACTAGTCAAAGTGGTTAGGGAGACCTCGTGTTTGAGGAGTTTAACTTCCTCAACCAGGGTCTCGACCTTGGACTCGGACTTAGCTAACTTCCTAGACAAAAACCTAACCGTATTATGTAAAGTATTAAATAAGGTTTGACTCACCTTAAGGGTATCTTTTGAACCGGATGCGTATCCGTGGCTTGACTTGAAGGTAGCTTCGTAGTCCGAGTCATCCTCAGGTTCTGACTCAAGTTCGGTCTCCGTGTCTGACTCAATTGATTTCGCCATGAAGACGTGATCTTCGTCTTCTTCGGATGACGCTTCTTCCCATGTCGCGTTGAGGGCCTTCTTATGCTTAGGTGCTTGGTGGTTGAGCTTGGGGCACTCAGACTTGATATGTCCAAACCTGTTGCACTCATAACACCTAATGTTAGAACTTTTAGGTTTACCTTGGTTGGGTCGAGTCGTAGTTCGCTTTCGTCCCTTGGCTATCCTTCGAGCTAGGTTCATTAGTTCACAACTCCGGGTCAACTTCTTCTTCGGACTCATCTTCCTCCTCGGGTGGTGGTGGCTTGCTTGCGATTTTCTTCTTCTTTGAACCTGCAAACAAGGCTATACCCCTCTCGGGTTCCGAGTTGGATTGTTCATGTAATTCGAAATCCGAAAAGAGTTCGTCTAACCTAATTTTAGAAAGGTCCTTGGAGACCTTATAGGCATCAACCATGGATGCCCATAAGGTAGTCCTCGAAAAAGAGTTTAGGACATACCTAATAAGGTCGCGGTTTTCGACCTTTTGCCCGATTGCGTGTAGGTTGTTGACTATGTCTTGGACACGGGCGTGGAGTTGCGTCGCGGACTCGTGTTCCTGAAATTTTTAGTGTGTACAATTTATTGAATAACAAATCACGTTTGCAAACCTTAGCTTGATCCGATCCTTCGTGTAACTCGATTAGTTTTGTCCAAAGATCCTTTGCACTTATGAAGGGGCCGACGCGATTTAGCTCCTCCTTGGACAAGCCGCATTGGAGGATTTGTGTTGCCTTGGCATCGGCTTCGACTTGTCGTTTTGTTGCAACGGTCCATTGATCATAATCCAAGGAGTCACCCACTTCATTAGTTGGAAGTGTGAAACCCGTTTGGATTATGATCCACATCTCGATTTGGGTTTTGAGAAAGCATTCCATCTGACCTTTCCAGTAACGGAAATCATCTCCGTTGTAAAACGGAGGTCGGACGGTGCTAAAACCCTCGAGATGGGCCATTAGAACAAAAAACAAGGAGACTAAAAAGATGACCTAGCAACGAAAAAAAACACACGAAAGTACCAAGAGGGGCTTCGATTTGGTAGGTAGACCGTGTCGTGGGTCAACTTGTACAAAAAGTTATGCCCGTTTGACCGTCGGCTACTCCAAAAGCGAATACTTGCAAAACAAAATCAAACGAAGAGTACCAAGACTTCGTCTTGGATTAGTAGTGCGGGAGAAAAATTTAAACGAACGAAAAACAAATCTGTAAAAAAAATGTTAGATTGGTGGTTTCACCAAATCTAAGCGCCCCCGGCTCTGATACCAATTGTTGGATCGATGTGGTTCGCTAGAGGGGGGGGGGTGAATAGCGAAAAACCTTTTCTTTTTCTTTCGTTAAAACTCGAGAGATAATTAGTTAATTGCAGCGGAAATGTAAAAATAAAAAAAACAATCGACACAAGGGTTTTACTTGGTTCGTAGCCAAAGGCTACTACTCCAAGGCCCTAGTGGTCCTTGACCACGTACGGAGGGCAAAAGCACTAAAGGAACTCCTCCTCGTTAGAGGTAGGAGTTAATCGATACAAGAAGGAACCACAAAAACTTGAGGTAGAGGGACACTCCCCCTCTCCTCGTATACGATAAAAGCTCAGGAAATGTAAATGACAAGAAAAACTAATACCGAGCGTACAAGAATAATAAGAGTTAAACCTAGACGTCGGAATGGAAGGACTTCATTGTCGGAGAGTTGCGGTAACGGAGACTTTGGAGGCTTAGAATTGTTGAAAACCCTAGGTTTGGCCCTCCTTTTATAGCCTTTGAGCCCCTTTCGAGTGGGTCTTCAACCAATCACAAATGGACACCAAATCGCTTGAGGTGGAGTGATAAGCCTTGACTCCTCGAATCTGATCATTGACCATCATCGATGACCATCATCACGATCGTCGATGGAATCATCGATCGATGGCGCATCGATCGATTGATAACCTTGGCGATCGCGATACACGTGAGTCCTCAGCAACGATCGATGCCGATGCCGCAAGTCAAAGTTAGCTCAACAAAAACATACTTCCGACGGTCTTCGACCATCCGATCTCGACCTAGACCACCTATGAGATATCTTGGGTCAGATCTATGCTTAAGATCATCCCCGTAAAGAGGATACGACCTCACTTACGCTCACACACACGAGCTTACCTCGATACTTACGTGTTGCTTTTGCTTCCGACCTTCCACTCGATTCCATCGGCTCCCTCCGAAATCACTCGAGTGTCGCCCGACCACCGCGGCTTCCTCCGGGTGTCGCTAGCCTTCAGCTCCAGCTATAGCAATCTTCTGCACACTTGATTCAGCTCGTGAGATAACGACATGAGCTTAACTTTGTATCGTTTGCTATAATCAAAACTCAGGTTCGACTTAGGTGCCTGCTGCACCAACATCAAGAGATGTGTGTTTAAGATGTTAAAAGTAACATCCAGAGTGATACTCAAGTGCCACACAACTTGATGTCTTGTACTCACCATGCTTCATATGTTTTACCATATGTTTGCATGGAAGGAATGTCTAGGATAGATTGCATCTCACAAAACAAGTCTTTCACCTTGATTGTGTATTTTAACACTTAGAAAGGGTGAGATGTTAGGTTTTAGAAATCATTGAATGTTAATGTTTGCAAAAATGAAATAAAACATTAAAATACATTAACGAATACATGAATAAAAGTATAACATCAATACATTCGATAAACAAGATCTAACGTGATAAAATGGAATAATTAAGATGATGAAATCGAGATCTTCTGATTTTTCGGAAATCAGATATCACGGACAGCTTATCACCGATCGATGGCGGCTATTGACTGACTCGATCATATAATACTGTATCACTCGACTGGTAGCTGACAGAGTCGGCTGATAGCCTGATTTCGGGGTAACTAATGTTGTTTAACCCAATTTCAGCTGCAGTTAAGGTCCCTAATCACTCCTAACCCTAGGATATGCTTTGGGAAGCATTATAAAGGGTGAAAATCCATTGGATATGGATTAGGAGAGTTGTTTAGGGTTTGTATCAATGATAAGGTGTTGGAAAGTTCAATGTTGAATGTCTAACCTTAATCTTGATGGTTTAAAGTTCCTATTGGCTTAGGGACTTCCCAAGGACATTGTTGGTGCAATGGTCAAGGGGGAGCAAGCCTTTAGGGGGAGGTATCCATCTTGGGATGATGGATGTGTTTTTTTTTTCTCCTTGAATAGGAGAAGTTATTGGGAGAATATATCATCAATTGGAAAATTGATGGTTTTTTTTTTAGACCCAATTTGGAAATTGGGAGAGTGTATATGATTGCCTCTCTTGAGTGATATGAGACTTATCACTAAGAAGATGGTAGGCATCCTAGGTATTTTTGGACCAAGGGGGAGATTGTAAGATCTCATTGGGACATGAGACATTGACCTCCTTGGAGAGAAGACCTTTTGATGTTAGTCAAAAAGGGGGAGAATGTTTGGGGAAGAACACTTAAGATTACCAATTTTAGATAATTGGTAAGGGATTTGAGTTAGTGTTCCAACTCAATAATTTGTTTGGTTTTATTTGTTTGGTTTTTGTCAAACATCAAAAAGGGGGAGATTGTTGGTGCAATCGGCCCAGGTCACGATTGACCAGGACTCGAGTTTGGCTCGAGTAATGTTTTGATGTGTTTTGATGTTTCGACAAAAACATATGACAATGTAATTGTCAAGGTAAAGTCCAAGTCATGGGTACTTGGCATGAAAAGTCCAACATGGGTTGGCAAGGGAAAGTCCAAGCATGGTCTTGGCAATGTAAAAGTCCAACATGGGTTGGCAAGGGAAAGTCCAAGCATGGTCTTGGCATTTGAGAAGTCCAACATGGGTTGGCAAGGAAAGTCCAAGCATGGTCTTGGCATGGAAAGTCCAACATGGGTTGGCATTTGAAGTCCAAGGGGATTGATATTGGCGGCGTAAAGTCCAAGCGGTAGTCTTGGCAGCATAAGTCCAATGGTTGGCGGTGTAAAGTCCAAGCGGAGTCTTGGCGGCGTAAGTCCAATGTGCCTTGGCGGTGTAGACACCGTTAGCATGACATAGCCGATGGAAGCACCTGAAGGCTAGCGCGATGGATGAACAAGTCATGGATGATTTGGAGGGATCCGAGAGGCGTGAGGCTGATGGAGGTGGCTAGAAGGCTTAGGTCTAGGCTAAGGGTGGTCTAGCAAGTATGGGGGAACCATACTTGGGTTAAAACCTCATGTTTGAGGTGTGCCAGTCGACTGGTGCCATGTGGCAGTCGACTGGACCGAGTCAACTAGGGTTTGACTGCGGGTTATGGCCTAGCAATGATCGCTGCAGGTGGGCGATCGATGGAGCTCAGCGATGGCCGATCATGTGATCAGTCGTGCTCGAGAAATCGGCCGCATCGGAGTCGAGACTGACCGTCGAGTGAGGACTCCATCGGTCGACCGATGGTCACAATCGGTCGATGATGAAGGTTCGCTGGACTTATCGGCGGAACTAGCCATTGTCTCACGACAACAGTGGCATCAGTCGACTAATGGTCCCGATCAGTCGACTGATCGACTTTTTCCAGCACAGGTTGAAGCTTTATAAGGAGCTCGTGATGGAGGATTTTCGTATCGGTTCTTGAGGGCTATTGGGGCGATTTGTTGGTGCAAATCAGGTCTCCAAGTGCAAGCAAGCAACCAAGCATTCAAGCAATCAAAACAAGTGTTGTAAAGTCTTTTCTTTACTTGTATTTCGTATTCATTATTGTAATTGCTTGTATTTGTATCTTATTGTTGTAAGATTACTTGTAAGGGGTTTCTCCACCCTTGACTTGTGTTAAGAAGGAGTTTTATTGGTTAGTGGTGTTTGTGGCATCACTAGGGTTCGTACGAACCCAATCCGTGGAGTAGGAACCGATTAGGTTCCGAACCACGTTATATGCTCTTGTTGTGATTTGTGTTGTGTCCATTTCGTTATTGCTTTTACTATTATATATATTCCGCTGCGCTAACGAAATTGCAGACACGAACGAGATTGAATTCCATCCACGATCGGGTGAAACGCTATTCACCCCCCCCCCTCTAGCCGTTCCAATATTCCTAACAAGACTATGTTGTCCTCAAACTGCCATACATCTGATCCCCATTCCCTCCACATGCCTATCAAAAGCTCTCACCGGAAGGGCCTTAGTGAAAGGATCTGCCAGGTTATCCTTTGATGCAATCTTGGCCACAACAACTTCTCCTCTCTTTATGATTTCTCGTATCAGGTGGTACTTGCACTCTATGTGTTTACTAGCCTTATGGGCTCGTGGTTCCTTCGAGTTTGCAACTGCACCACTATTATCACAATAAATTGTGATAGTTCTGGGCAAACCAAGAATCACATCCAAGTCCATCAGGAAGTTCCTAAGTCATACAACTTCTTTGGCTGCCTCAGAGGCTGCCACATACTCAGCTTCCATGGTGGAGTCCGCCACGCATTTCTGCTTGACACTCCTCCATACAATGGCTCCACCTCCCAAAGTAAACACAAAACCTGAGGTAGACTTATTGTTATCCCTATCAGATTGGAAGTCGGAATCCGTGTATCCCATAGGGAGTAATTGGTCTGCCTGGTAAACTAACATATAATTCCTAGTCCTTCTTAGGTACTTCAATATATGATTTACCGTAGTCTAATGTCCCTGTCTTGGATTACTCTGATATCTGCTGACCATGCCCACGACATAGCAGATATCTAGTCTCGTATATAGCATCGCATACATGAGGCTTCCTACCGCCGAAGCATAAGGAACTGCCTTCATCTCCTCTATCTCCTCAAATGTTCTAGGACACATCTCCTTAGATAAAGGAACTCCATGCCTGAAAGGTAGAAAACCCTTCTTGGAGTTCTGCATGCTAAAACGATCCATTATCGTGTCTATGTATGAAGCTTGGGATAAGCACAACATCCTTTTCCTATGATCCCTTATAACCTTGATCCCAAGGATGTGTCCCACTTCTCCAAAGTCCTTCATAACAAACTATTTGGACAACCATACCCTTACGTCCGATAACACCTTGATATTGTTGCCAATCAAAAAAATTTCATCTACGTATAATACAAGAAATACCACTACATTTCCGTCACATCTCTTGTATACACAAGACTCATCCGGACTTTGAATAAATCCATAAGACTGGATTACCTCATCAAAGCGGATGTTCCAAGACCTTGAAGCTTGCTTCAATCCATAAATGGACAAATTAAGCTTACATACAAGATGCTCTTTGCCCTTCGCAATGAATCCCTTTGGTTGCTTCATATAGATATTTTCCTCAAGACTTCCATTAAGGAAAGTTGTCTTGACATCCATCTGCCACACCTCATAATTCATATGAGCTGCTATGCATAAGAGAATCCAGATAGACTTAAGCAAGGCTACCGGCAAAAAGGTTTCCTCATAATCGATATTCAGTATACTGTTGGTGCACCAATCGAAAGTTGACTCGACACTCAAACTTGATAGTATTTTGATGATAGACAAAACTCATGACATGGGATTGTCATGTGAAAGTCCAACATGGGGTTGGCATGGAAAATCCAAGCATGGAGCTTGGTGTGGAAGTCCAAGGGGGAAGCCTTGGCATGGGAAAGTCCAAAGCATTGCGAAGCCGTGCGCTTGGTGCTTGGAGAGAAATGCATTGCGAAGCCGTGCGCTTGGTGCATTTGGGAAGTCTTGAGGACTTGGTAAGTTCACTAGGCTCGGGGTCCTTCAGTCGGTGAAGGATGGCATTGCGAAGCCATGCGCTTGGTGCATCCGAGGGACCGCCAGACGGGGAGTGAATGGAGTGAGCCCAAAGGGAAGCATACTTAGGAGACGAGATGGATGGCGTCGCGGCGCTGGCGATCCGAGGACGAGGACGAGGGAAGAGAGCGGGGAACTAGATAAGGTGGACTTGGCCAAGTGGCTAAGATAGATGCTCAAACAACTTTGTGTTCGAGGTTTTAGTACATCGCCGATCGCATAGGTGCACCGACCGCTTCTAGGTCGTATGGGTTCACTAGTGATCAACCGAAGTGTTGACACGACCGCCGGGAGGGCAATGATCGTTGAATCAATCGATCGCCGAGGGATGGCGATCGATGACACTGCACGGCATATTAGAGTCGAGCTCGCCAAAGACTCGATCGATGGATGATCACGATCGATGGGTGCCATCAATCGATCGATGTGTGATCCGCTGGAACTTAACCAACGTGATCCGCCTGTGAGACACGGACCGCGATCGATGGTCACGACCCGATCGACGCGAAATCACCGATGCAGTTATAAAAGGAGCTCAAGAGGGAGGATTTCGCCAAGGCTTTGAGGTGACTTTGAGGGAATTGTCACGCATTCTGATCTTCAAGAGCAAGAAAGCTGCAACAAGAAAGATCAAAACAATTGTGTAAAAGTTCTTTGTATTCTGATTTCTAGCACACGTAACTGAACGAAGTACATCGAGAGGTTTCTCCACCTCCGACGTGTAGTTGATAAGGAGTGTTGTTAGTGTCGTGCGCATAACACGAGCTCGTTGAGCTCACCCCGTGGAGTAGGAACCATTCGGTTCCGAACCACGTATATGCTTGTGTATTGATTGTGCTTGTATTGTTGTTATTTCTATTGTTATTCCTCTGCGTATTAACGACAATTATAGACGAGCACGTACGACGAATGAACGAATTCCGACATCCAACGAACGAGGGCTATTCACCCCCCTCTAGCCGGCCAATCGATCCTCAACAAGTGGTATCAGAGCCGAGGTCGCTCTTCAAGGACTAACCGCTATGAGAGCACTACAAAATGGCTGGCTTCATCCATCCACTGAAATTCGATGGAGATTTTGCTTGGTGGAAGAAACAAATGGAGGTATATCTCGAAACCGATTTTGATTATATGATTATTATAGAATATGGTTTTGAGATGCCTAGGGACAAACACAACAAGCCCATTGAAAAATCAAAGTGGACCCAAGACCAAATCAAGAACTTCAAGACAAATCTCAAGGTAATTAAATTGATTAGTGATTTGTTACCTAACACTATTTGGTCTAGATTGGGTGATTATAGGGATGCAAGGGAACTATGGAATAAGATAATAAATTTCCAAGAAAATTCCCAACCGGCATATTTGAAGAAAATGCCGAGGAAGAAGAACCCACAACATTTGAAGATGTTGATGACTTGGTGGAGACCTCCACCTCTAGCATTGAGGGGGAGGAGAGGCAATCTTCCATCCCAGAGCAAGAACAAGAAGCATCCACATCTGGGAGAAGTGAAGATCAGGAAGAGGCCTCCACCACCTCCCTAGGTAACTCAAGTGTTGTTATTTTAAATAAAAATCACATAATATGCTTTGAGTGTAGGGAGAAAGGGCACTATAAGAGTAAATGCCCTAAATTGGCTAAGGAAAAGGCATCAACACCAAAAGTCAACCCAAAGTCAAAGGATTCCGGTGTTCCCAAAACTAGAAGCAAAGAGCACATTGTGTTCTTTAAATGCAATCAAAAGGGGCACTACCGAAGCCAATGCCCTAGGGGGAGGAAGAAAGGGCTAGAAGGTGTATATCATGTAGGGGGAGCTCCAAAAGCTAACCCTAAGGTAAATTTACTTAATGCACCTTTAATTTCTAGAGTCAAAAAGCATGCTAAGAATTATTTTAGTTCTCTTGCAATTATAAATGAAAAGCATGCTAAGAGAAATAATAAGGTTTATTGCTTAGGTGCCAAGCATGTTCATATAACTAAGGATAAACCTAGGAATCATAATTCTAGACCTATTTTACCTAGGGAGTCAATTAGGAGAATTGAAGAAAATTTGGGTATTAATCCCAAAAAGTCTAGGCACATGCCTAAGAAGAAGAGGCCTTCCCAAAAACCTAATGAAAATTCAAAAATGGGAAAATTAGAGCTAGAGAACCAAGTCTTGAGGTCAAGACTTGAGAGAATGGAGAAAGCCCTTAGAATCATAGAAAATTCAATTCTAGGGTCTAATGCCCAAAAGTCAAGACCTAAGGTTCAAAAACGGTCTAAGGGCAAGGAAGGTTTGGGTCACAAACCTAAGCCCAAGAAGACTTATCATAATGTTCTATTTAATTATGGAACTATTTCTAGGTCTAGGAAAACCAAGGCTAATAGGGAAGTCATCCCTAAGACTAGTCATGGTGTGTGCTTAGTGGCTAAGGACTTAAGGAAAACCAAGAAAGCCACTAAGAAGGTCAATGGAGGAGTCACCTCTAGAGTTGACCCAAGTAAGACCCATTTGACTAAGGCTTCAAAGCCAAAAAGGGTCATTAGAAAGGTATCTAGGGAAGTTATCCCTAGGGAATACCTTGTTAACCCAAGGAGCTCCAATAGATATTGGGTTCCTAAGAGCGTGATTGATTCACGCTAAATGGGTTAGGGTGTGTCAACCCTAAGTGGATGGGTGGTTAACCTAGCCATTGTGAGTTGACATATTAGGGTGTGCCAATATGGTTTGAGAAGTTAAAAATGATTTAAATTGGCACAATTAGGTCATAGAAGTTATGGTGTGCCATTTTGGGTTTTTGGCACACTAGGGAGATGAATGGCATTAAGGAAAAATTGGTTTAATCTCTAGAAATGGCAAATTGATTTTAACACTTAGGTATTCTATACCTTAGTATATTTTAGTTGCCATGATTTGTTTGCCTTGCCATGTCATGACATCATCTTCATTCTTATCTATAAAAATGTCATGATCATGTTTAGATTTATATTTAGATGTCATGTATGCCTAGATCTCATTCACATGCCATGACATCATGATATTGACATATGGTTTTACTTATATCATATCTATGCCATAATCATCATCATGCATAAATTAAAATGAAATTAAGGACTATGGCATGATTTGATGGGAATCAAATAATATTGCCTAGAAATATGCATGAGAACATAAATAAAACAAAACCCACATCTCACAAAAATTTGACTTGTATGTGTTTTTACACATCTAGATATTTGTGAGATGTTTAGGAAAAAGAAAATAAAGATTTGAAAAACATTTTGAAAACATTTTGAAAAACCTTGGTGAAGCCTATCTTTTGATAGCTATCACCATTGAATGGGATGATACAAAGAGGGCTCTTTATTGAAGCTTTTCTTAAATTTTGGACTTTGTATCAATCTCCTAATTTAATGGGTAAAATAATTTTCTAATATTTTTCACCCATAGTGTTTATGATAAGTAATATACATACCAAATTTCAAGAATTTTAAACTTATGTATATTTACTCATGGATTTCGGAAATCCATTTAAATCAAAATCGAATGAAGATTACCGATCGATAATGGATGATGATCGATGAGGGTGGCAATGATCGATTGATTTCGATGATCGCACAAGCCGATTTCGTAAATCTTGTTGGTTAGGCCCATGTTCAGCTAGGTTAAGGTCCCCTAACCACTCCTAACCCTAGGATATGCTTGGGAGAGCATTAGAGAGAGTGGAAATCCATTGGATATGAATTAGGAGTTGGGTTGAGGATAAGTATCAATTTTAAAGTGGATGAGAGTTCATTGTTGAACTTTGCCTTAATTTTGTTTGGTTTAATGTTCCTATTGGCTTAGGGACTCTCCAAGGACATTGTTGGTGCAATGGACAAGGGGGAGCAAGCCTCTAGGGGGAGGTATCCATCATGGGAAGATGGATGTGTATTTCCTCATGGGAGGAAAATTGGGTTGCCTCTCTTTAAGTGATATGGGATCACTAGAAAGATTGTAGGCATGTATTCCTCCAAGGGAGAGATTGTAAGATCTCATTGGGATATGAGACATTCATACCCTTGGTAGGACCTTGATGTAATGTCAAAAGGGGAAAAGTTACCAAGTTACTAATTAGGGTTCTGGAATTCTCATTGGGATATGAGAATTGCCAATATGGGAGAATTGGTAGATTTGAGATGGTAGTTTTGTCAATCATCAAAGGGGAGATTGTTGGTGCAATCGCCTGTTGACTCGAGGTTGACTCGAACAGTACCTTGATAGTATTTTGATGATAGACAAAACTCATGACATGGGATTGTCAGGGAAAAGTCCAACATGGGGTTGGCATGGAAAATCCAAGCATGGAGCTTGGTGTGGAAGTCCAAGGGGGAAGCCTTGGCATGGGAAAGTCCAAAGCATTGCGAAGCCGTGCGCTTGGTGCTTGGTGAGAAATGCATTGCGAAGCCGTGCGCTTGGTGCATTTGGGAAGTATTGAGGACTTGGTAAGTTCACTAGGCTCGGGGTCCTTGAGTCGGTGAAGGATGGCATTGCGAAGCCGTGCGCTTGGTGCATCCGAGGGACCACCGGACGGGGAGCGAATGGAGTGAGCCCAAAGGGAAGCATACTTCTAGGGTATGAGACGCGAAGGATGGCGTTCGGCCGCGGCGCGATCCGAGGGACGTAGGCCGAGGGAAGAGAGCTTCGGTGGGGAACTCCATGAGGGATAAGGTGGACTTGGCCAAGTGGCTAAGACTGAGTGTCGGATGCTCAAACAACTTTGTGTTTGAGGTTTTAGCCGACATCAGTCGACTGGCATAGGTGCCAGTCGACTGCTCTAGGTCGTATGGGTTCGACTAGTGTTCGATCAACCGAAGTCTTCTGATCACCGATCGCAAGGGAGGGCAATGATCGTTGGGAGAATCGATCGACTACCGAGGGATGGCGATCGCGATGACACGTGCGGCACGGAATGGAGTCGAGTCGCCAAAGACTCGATCGATGGATGATCACGATCGATGGGTGCCATCACGATCGATCGATGTGATCCGTTGGAACTTAACCAACGTGGATCTGGCCGTTGTGAGACAACGGCTACGGGACCAGTCGACTGATGGTCACGATCAGTCGACTGATGGGCGCGAAATCAGCTTGATGCAGGTTATAAAAGGAGCTCAAGAGGGAGGATTTCGCCAAGGCTTTTGAGGTGACTTTGGAGGGGAATTGCTGTTGCATTCCAGACCTTCAAGAGCAAGCAAAAGCAAGCAACAAGAAAGTGATCAAAACAATTGTGTAAAAGTTCTCTTTTGTATTGTCTTTGTATTTCTTGTTGTATTTCATATTACTTGTTGTAATAGCTTGTGAGAGGTTTCTCCACCTCCGACGTGTAGTCGATAAGGAGTGTTGTTAGTGCCGTGCGCATAACACGAGCTCGTTGAGCTCACCCCGTGGAGTAGGAACCATTCGGTTCCGAACCACGTATATGCTTGTGTATTGATTGTGCTTGTATTGTTGTTATTTCTATTGTTATTCCGCTACGTATTAACGACAATTGTAGACGAGCACGTACGACGAACGAACGAATTCCGACATCCAACGAACGAGGGCTATTCACCCCCTCTAGCCGGCCAATCGATCCTTAACATATACCCCTTCGCAACAAGCCTCGCTTTGAAGGTCTCAACCTTCCCATCTATTCCTCTATTTCTCTTGTAGATCCACATGCATCCAATGGTTTTTACACCATCGGGTGGTTCTACTAGCTCCCAGACTTGATTTGAATCCATAGATTCAATCTCAGCATTCATTGTACTTTGCCAAGATACTGCATCTTTATCTTGGATTGCCTTGTCATATGTCCAGGGATCATGTTCATGTTCGCCAGGGATCAAATTAGAAGATTCTATCAAGAACATGAATTTATCAAGCTGTCTCACAACCCTCCCACTACGACGAGGTATCTCCTATGTATCCTCTGTGACACGCGGTGTAGTGACTTGTGGTATATCCTCTTGTACCGGTGGTACTGAAGAAGTGACTTCCCCTTTTAATTCCTCCAAAACAATTTTACTCTTGGTCTTGTGGCTCATCACATAGTCTTCCTCCAGAAATCTGGCGTTCGTGCTAACGATCACCCTCTGATCTCTAGGACAATAAAATAAACCACCCTTCGTTCCTCTAGGATAGACAACGAACATGCGTACTTCTGTACGAGGTTCCAACTTACCAGCATCTGCCTTCAGCACATGTGTTGGACTCCCCCATATCCGAATATGTCTTAGACTAGGCTTTCGCCACCCACAACTCAGGGAGTAGAAGGCAATCGATTTAGATGGAACCAAGTTCGTAATGTACACTCAGATCTAGAGCATATCCCTGTAACTAATCCGCAAACTCGTAATAACTCATCATCGATCTAACCATCTCTATAAGAGTCCTATTTCTTTGCTCTTCTACACCATTCTGCTGGGGTGTGCTAGGTGCAGTCAATTGGGATTGAATTCCAGCCTCTGATAGGTAATTCCTAAACTCTCCCAAGAGGTACTCGCCACCACAATCAGATCGTAGTGTCTTGATACTTTTACCTTGATGTTTCTCCACATCAGCCTTGAATTCTTTGAACTTGTCAAAGCATTCAGACTTGCGGCGCATCAGGTAAATGTATCCATATCTCGAGTAATCATCTATAAAAGAGACGAAATACTCGAAACCTCCTCTAGCCTGGATAGACATAGGACCACACAAATCATAATGAACCAATTCTAACATATCTTTGGCTCTATACCCCTTGGCCTTAAAAGGCCTCTTGGTCATTTTACCTTCCAAGCAAGATTCACAGGTTGGGAAATCCTCCACCACTAATGAAACCAAAGGTCCATCAGCTATCAACCTTTGAATTCTGCTTAGGTAAAAATGACCAAGCCTAAGATGCCAAAGATATGTTTGGTTCATCTTCGAAGGTTCTTTTCTCTTATTGGAATTAGAAGATGAGTTATTAATTTCAATTTGCATCGTGGGAGCTTTTGGTTCAAGTGTGTACAAATTTCCTATCAATGTACCAAAATAGATAATGTCCCTATTCCTTTTTATAACAATTTTATCATTGAAAAAAATAGAATATCTATCCATAAACAATTTAGAAACCGAAATTAAATTCTTTATAAATAAAGGTACATAAAGGCAATTCTTAAGAACCAAAAGTTTATTTTTCTCAAAAGATAAATGAACGTCTCCCACTGCAACAGTCGCCACCTTTGTGGCATCGCCAAAATACACGGTAATCTCCCCCTCAGCCAGTCGTCTGGTTTCCTGCAACCCCTGTAAAGTATTGCAGACATGATCAGTGGCTCCCATATCTACACACCAGGTGCCGGTAGATAACACCGCTAAACATGTTTCAATGACTAGACCAAAATATATACCTTTGTTCTTGCGGTTGGGGCAGTCCTTCTTCCAGTGTCCAGTCTGCTTACAAGTGAAGCACTTGCCTTTCGGCTTCTTCACTCCTCCCTGAGTACCTCCCACCGCCTTTGCCCCAGTTTGTTTCTTCTTATTCTTGCCTTTCGGCTTAGAAGTAGAAACCTTTTGGGTCACCATGACATGTGCCTGAGCACTCTGACAAAAAAGCCCCTCTACCGCCTGGAGTTCTGTCAAAAGCTCTGCCAATGAATACAACCTTTTGTTCATGTTGTAGTTTAGGCAAAACTGCTCAAAACTCCTAGGTAGAGACTGGAGTATGATATCGACCTAGGTTTTCCCATCGATCTCAGCTCCAAGGACCTCCAGCTCATTCAAATGAGCCATCATCTTGAGAACATGATCCCTCATGGGTGTTCCCTCGATCATGGTGGTCGTCATCAAGTTTCTCATGGCTTCTTGCCTCGTAGCCCGATTCTGGTGTCCGAAAAGCTCTTTGAGATTGATCATCATGTTATAAGCAGTGGGCATGACTTGATGTTGATGTTGCAGTACATTTGACATAGATGCCAAAATGTAACACCGCGCCATCTCATCGGCCTTGATCCACTTCCTATAACTCTCTTTCTCCTTTTCCCTAGAATCATCTGCAGGCTTAGGAGGGCACTCTTCGAGGAGTACATATTTGTATTCCTCAGCAGTCAAGACAATGTCTAGATTCGGCTTCCAATCAACATAGTTGGGTCCAGTAAGTTTGTTCTCTTTCAGTATCATAGCAAGTGGGTTAAAAGTCATTTTGAAAGAAAACATAAGAATCACATAAATCAAAATATTAGATTTCAAAAAATTATTGATTCCTCAAACAATAAAATTTTAAAATCAACTAACACCTTAAAACATCGAGAATATCGTATGCCACGATAGTGTGGATGTATACGAATTCTTCATTTGTAAGAGAAGGTTTTACCCATTAATTTTACTATCTTGTCAACCTAACTTTTTGACAAGTAAAATTAATAGTTGGTTCCTCTTTGGCCCTACAAATAAAAGCAGTGACTCCGATGGAGAGGATACTTATATTTGTATCTAAGTGTTCACCATTACTCGGTACCAAGTTAATTATCTTGGGTTATGTGCCTTCCGATGGGGAAGTGCACACTCTCCTTAATAATTCCCTATAACCATATTTGACCTTGTGATCTGCAAACAAACTCATCCGATGGGGAGGAAGGCACTCAGAGCTGACATGCAAGTTTGTTCGCATCACATGTCAAATTGTAATGGAGGCTATGGGAATTTATAAAAATATCCCTCTCCCACTTAGTAATTTGAAATTGAGGAATTTTCCTAGCCTACGACATGCATATCAAACAAAAAGCAATAAATATGAAAAATAAATTATTTTCCAACTATTATGGCTTTTGTCTTCAATATGACTCCCGTCGCATCGCCTTCTCGTCCGCTCCTCGTACGCCATGTACGAGCCATCCGGAGATCCGAGTCAAGACTAAAATCTATTTTAATTTACATCCATCGATCCTATACTCCACAAGGGAGTGTACATGAAATCTAGATCGAAAGTAAACTAAAATAAAAGGAGTGGATAAACAATGCCGTATCTAATTTACAAAAATTAAATACTAGCCTCGTCAACCCCGAGGATTCAACAAAATAAATATTTACACACATACAATCACATACACACATATGGCCATAGTAGTTGGATCTTATGCCTGCAACCAAAGAGTTATCCTACGCATATCCTACTATTATCCGGCACATATAATATATGAAAAGTGCATAAAAATTAACCAAATCCTAAACACACAAAACCGGAAACCTTGGCTCTGATACCAATTGAAGGTTTTGATTTGTGTGATCCGTGAGGGGAAACTTCGCTTCCCACTTTGCCTTGGTCGCTTGTTCATGGAGATCTCATCGATGTCCCCGGATTAAAAAATTTAATCCTAGACAAAAGGGATTGCCCAAAAAACCAAGTCATCGTCGTGCTATTAGTTTAGAGAGGTCACTTGAACAAACTTGTTGTTCAAGCGACCAACCTCTATTCTACGAGTAGCCGCGGAATAGACGATGTCCGGATCGCCGGCTTTCGTGTTTATGTTCAGGATCCAAGTATTATTTATCCATAAACAGAATATATCATGCTCATAATTGAAAAACAAAAACAAACATGTTACAAAAGAGAATAGAGAATCGATATACCTCTCGATCTTCTAATATATGACCTTCCTCCTTTCGGACGTCGTGTGGGCGACGATCTATCAAAAGTTGAAGCTCCTAGATCGCCAATCTTCCTTCCTTGCTCATTCCGAGCAAGATGAAGAATAGAAACAAAGCTCCTTTCCTTCTTTCAACCAACCACCAACATCCAATGTTGGAGCTTGCTGCCGGCCAAGAAGGAAGAAGAGATTAAGGTGGAATCCGGCCAAGACACCAAGGGAAATCCCTAAATCTTGTTTCCACCAGCCAATGAGAAGGAGAAGAGGGGCTTTGGCCACCGGCCAAGGTGTGGGAGGAGCTGTTTGGGCGCCGGTAAGATTGAAGAAGGAGGAGATAAGGAAATAGATTCCTTATTTGGTGTCGCCAACCCTATTCTTCTTGCCGCCCAAGCCTCCAAAACCCTAAGCCTCCAAACCCTAATCCTATCTCAATTAGGATTCATTAGTTGCTGCCCACCCCTTGCCCTCCTTTTATAGAGTTAGGGATAAGCCATGTTTTAATCTCCACCATTGGTTCTAAGGATTTAATCTCAACCATCGGATCTAGAGATTTAATCTCAACCGTCGGATCTTAAAGATTTAATCTCTACCTTTGGATCTAGAGTTTTGTTTCTATCCATTGGATCTAAGCTTCATGAGGTGTTAATAGGATACAATAGGGACTATGAGGAGGAGTTGGATCTTGACCACCCATGGATCAAGCCCACATAAAGTCCGATCCATTAATGATAATCCAATCCACTAAAGGATTATCATTGATCTACCTCACCAACCCCCATAAGTTAATATGGGCTGCATATATTATTTGTACATTTTCTCCCCGTGTTTAAGATCTTGAATGTCTGTCGATTAGTTAATTTACTGACCATTAATTAATCAACATCTAACTCCATGAGTAGTAGCACTCAACCTTTTCATCATGCCGGACCAAGTCCACCTGCAGGGTTTACATGATGAACCTTATGAGCTCCTCAAGGGGACATCATCATCCTAATATATAGGACACGGTTTCCTCCTATAATTAACGACACACCATATAAATAATATCATCTCCCAACTTACCGAGCCTATCGATTTAATCTATAAATCTTGCCCATTGGTAAATCAAAGAGATGACTACTAAGTATATGTGCCCGTTATTATATCGGGATTAAAAGCATGTACAATATAATATCTGATGTTCGATTCGATTATGTAGTCATCAATAAATCGAATCACCTCTAAGTCGATCCTGTTCAATACACACAAAGTGCACTAGTGTGATTCTATGGTCAAGACAAACCAATCCCAAATCACACTACAACCATTCCAATGGTTTGTCCAAAGCCATCTCGGTTGTGAGCCTTTACTTATACTTTACAAGCAACCGATAACATGATCTCCCGTGTGACACCACACACCATGTTATCTACAATGTAATATATTAGACAATATGCATAACCATAAAAATATGCAAACAATGATCATGTGATTCTTATTTCAAAATAAAGATGTTCATACAAAAGGTAGACTTTTCAGTATACAACCCAACAAAGAGGAGTTGGGGGTTCAAAGCTAATGCACTAATGACAACGGCGGAGTAAAAAATTCTGACTTGATCAGGCGAAGCGCTGGATCAAGTTATCACTATTCTTTCTACTTGTCCTTGAGGCAAGCAATTATCCCTGTGTGGTGGTGGAACAGAGGAGTTGGGTTCAAGGTAGATGCACTGGAAAAATACAACGGCGGAGTAAAAAATTCCGACTTGATCAGGCGAAATCCTGGATCAAGTCGTCACTATTCTTTCTGCTTGTCCCCGAGGCAAACAATTATCTCCGTATGGTGGCGGAATGGAGGAGTTGAGTTCAAGGTAGATGCACTGGAGAAATACAATGGCGGAGTAAAAAAATTTCGACTTGATCAAGCGAAGCCCTGGATCAAGTCGTCACTATTCTTTTTGCTTGTCCTCGACGCAAGCAATTATCCACGTATAGTGGCGGAATGGAAGAGTTGGGTTCAAGATAGATGCACTGGAGAAATACAATGGCGGAGTAAAAAATTCCGACTTGATCAGGCGAAGCCCTTAATCAAGTCATCACTATTCTTTCTGCTTGTCTCCAAGGCAAGTAACTATCCCCGTATGGTGGCGGAACGGAGGAGTCAGGTTTAAGGTTGATGCACTAGAGAAATACAACAGTTGAGTAAAAAATTTCGACATGACTAGGTGAATCCCTAAGTCAAGTCATCATAATTCTTTCTACTTGCCTTCAAGTCAAGCAATTATCCCAGTATGATAGCGGAATGGAGGAGTTGAGTTCAAGGTAGAGGCACAGAAGAACAAATGCCAGAGTAAAAAATTCTGACCTGACTAGGCGAAGCCCTAAGTCAGGCCATCACAATTCTTTCTGCTTGCCTCCAAGTCAAGCAAGTATCCCTGTATGGTGGCGAAACGGAGGAGTTGGGTTCAAGGTAGATGCATAGAAGAACAAACGACGGAGTAAAAAATTCTGACCTGATCAGGCGAAGCCCTGAGTCAGGTCATCACAATTCTTTCTGCTTGCCTCCAAATCAAGCAATTATCCTCATGTGGTGGCGAATCGGAAGAGTTGAGCCTTCACTCAACTATACTGTTATTATCCCCGTGTGGTTGTGGATCAGAAGAGTTGAGTCTTCATTCAACTATATTGTTATATCCCCATGTGGTGGTGGATCAGAAGAATTGAATCTTCACTCAACTATATTATTATTATCCCTGTGTGGTGGTGGATCGGAAGAGTTGAGTCTTCACTCAATTATATTATTTTATCTCCATGTGGTGGTGGATCGAAAGAGTTGAGTCTTTACTCAACTATAGTATTATTATCCCCGTGTGGTGGTAGATCGGAAGAGTTGAGTTTTCACTCAACTATATTATTATTATCCTCGTGTGGGGGTGGTTCGAAAGAGTTGAGTCTTCACTCAACTATATTATTATTATCTCCGTGTGATGGTGGATCAGAAGAATTGAGTATGTACTCAACTATATTATTATTTTCCCAGTATGAGGGTGGATTGGAAGAGCTGAGTCGTTACTCATATGTGTTATTATTATCCTCATATGAGGGCGGATAGAAGGAATTATGTTAAAGTAGATACATTAAAGATTATCTGTCCGAAATGATATATAGGAGGGATGGCAGCTAAGTTGATAGATGGGTCGAAGGGAGCATTGGCATGGAATCAGTAAGTTTTTGTTTATCGTTGACGTTGGAATCCTTTATTCATTTTCACAAAATGTTCATTTGGCGAAGAAGATAGATACACAATTTTTTATAAAGAGGATTTTATTGATAAAGGAAGATACAGTACAATTTTCTAGAAAAGAAAATAACAAAAGGTGCACCCTAAGGGGGACTAAGGTCCTTTCCCGGAGGTGTCGAGGGGGCTTGCTTTCACCTACACGGGAAGCAGAATAGCTGCCTGAGGTCGGATTGCTGTATGAATATGTGCTTGGACAAGTCCTTCCGGGCCACCGCCAGCTTTTGGTGCAGGGTGTAGTTGTGAGTGGAGGCTAACTGCAGGTGCCTCCTCAGGTCCTTAACCTATTCTTCCAGTTCTTCGATGCGACATTGCTCTTCAGCCTGCCTATCTAGAAAAGGAGAGTTGCTGTCTCGTAAAGGGAGAGAAGTACACTGACAGAAGCAGAAGAACAGAGGGGTGTGTTGGATGAAAGTAGTGTCGAGGGTTTTTATAGAAAGGAAGGGAGGTATTAATTAGTCCTCTTGGGAAACAGAGGTAGCAAATGTAGATAAGATGGGAAGATGTAGGGACAGTAGTGGGAGTGGTTGAATGCATTAATTCTGAAAAGACTATTCGTATCCCAAGGTAAAGGTAAGTATGAAGTCAATTCAGTTGATGTAGAGGTTAGTCCTTTTATAAAAATATTCCCCAATTTTGTTATACGGGGTCAACCCGGTCGAACAGGTCAAGTATCATCAAAAGCCTTTTGCTAAGAATATCTGAAGCCAGTAAAAAATGATTGGGACAACTTTAAATATTTCCTTCTTTTTATAAATATGAAAAGTAGCAATTACATCAGTTAAAATGTGATTCACACAGGTTTATTATTGTTATTATTGGAAGAGCCGACAGAAGACTTTTCTACAGGAGGAGGTGCTAGAATGACCCTATGGAAGCTATCCCGTGCCCGGGGTGAAGGAGGTGGAGCTCATGCTGGGGGGAGTAGAGGAACCTCATCTGGAGGGACCAGAAGAAAGGCTACAGCTAGGGGAAGAGGGGGAAGTACAACTTGGGCCTGGGGATCTCCCACGGTGTACTCCCAGGTCATTGGAGGGTTCCATACCCAGTTGCCGAATAAGGGGAAGGGAGAACGGAAGGACCTTCTCACGCTAGGAGCTAGGGTATCAGATGGAGTCGAAAGAGAAGGAGGCCAGTATGCTGAAGTAGCCGTGGACTGAATGTCCGAGTCATCCAAGGAACTTGTGTCAAAGTAACTCAAGTCGAGGCATCGGAGCCAAAGCTTACGTCAATAGGGTGCCCTTTGAAAGCCATGAAGGTAGGATGAGGGTGAACAAGATTCGTAGTGGCAATTTATAGAAGGGGAAGAAGGTTCATATTCCTCCTTGGGAAAGGAAGGAGAAAGTGAAGGGTCGAGGGAAGTGATGACATTAGTATGGGAAATAACAAAGGTCTTAATCCCAAAATGGGTGATTGCATCCCCATCTAGGCAAGGAGAGATGATTTGGCTTGATAACTTGTAGTACATTCTACCACATGAGAAGTGACTCTGAATTATCGAGAATAGTGGCTATTATAGCTCAAGTGAATTCCCGAGTGGGAAAAAATAGCAGTTGACTGACACTATGGAGGATAGGTGATCCTGGGTGATAGAAGAGATAAGTTTAATTCATTGTAAGGAAGAGGGGAAGAACAATATTGGCCCTCGAATATTTCTCATTGATAATAATTGTTCATACATTACAGGGAGTGCTAAACGTTACAACTCGAAGAGGTTCGGGGGGGGGGGGGTAGTTAGCTAGGGCAACCTCAGGATCCAAGTGGCTTGTATCTTCACCCAGTGGAGGGTAGCCCTTGGCAGTGTTCTGAGCGGAGGACCCTTCGAAGCCCAGGATGAATAGATACACTCCTTTGCGAGCATATTGCAACCTTAAATCTACCTCTCGCTCCTTCCATTGAGCTTGAAGATCAGCTAGTTGGGCAACCAAGAGGTCTTTGTATTTGGCGGCTACTACAACTTGCTGACCCAAGGAGGCCATAGCTTCAGAGTACTCCTTGTGTAATTCCTACTGCTTTGTAGAGATGGATGTCAACACTCCAGGAAGGCTAGAAACAATGGAGGAGAGGTCTTCTAGCTTCATTCGGTAGGTCATTAGAGAGGCTTCTGATGCTTGATTCCTGGTTTGCATTTGTAGGAAGGTCATCGAAGATTGTGAAGCTCTACTTTCTGCTTCTTTCAATTGAATTTGGCGCTCTGCTAATTCTTGAGTAAGGAGGTTGACTTGTTGAAGCTGACTAGACTGCAAAAATAGCTGCTGATTGAGGTCAACATTCTTCTTCAGGAGTTCTTCTTTTTCACTTTGGGCCATCGCTAGCTGTGTCATTAAATTTTCACATTGCGTGGTCAGAGTGGCCTCCTTTTGTTTCAACTAGTTGTTGAGTTAGCCTTTTTTTGCTGAGAGAGGGAGGCAATGTGGGGGGAAACCATAGTGGACCGGTAGTTTACTATATTTGGGGTCGTCTCATTGCAAGTAGTAATTACTTGGGGAAGAGGACAGGGTGTTACAAGAATAAGTTCTAGTATATATCGAACATGAAGAGGAGAAGGACATACCTCTGCCAAGAGTTTGCATAGGCGTTCATAGGGGCCTTGCAGATGGGATTGGTTGAAGAGTCGTATCTCTTCTGTGCTATGGATCCTAAGAGTGGATTCTAAAGAAGTAGACGGGGGATTTAGGGGGGGGGGGATATCCCCCCAATCAAAAAAGGCTCTTCTACAGATATATGGGGCGTAGAAGAGTCCACGTTCAGTGTAGGAAGAGGTGAAGGAGGTAATTCTGTACAGACAAGCAGAGGAGGAGAATAGGTGAGGGAGTTAATTCTCCTACTAGGTTGAGGTGGGGATGAAGGAAGAGAGGGGCAGGGAGAAAGTTCTTCTTGAGGAGAAGGAGTAGGGGTTAAAGGAGCAACCTCCTCCTCTGGGGGTTCAGAAATGACCAGACGACGATGTCTATTTAGTTTTAGAGGGGGAGGAGGAGGAGAAGAATGGGAAGAAGAAGACATAGGAAAGGTGGAGGAACTCGGGGCATCCTCCCTACGAGGGTGAAGTCTCTTGTGGGGAGAGGAAGGAATAATATGTTAGGGCAATCTCTTGCCGTAATATGGTTTTGATGGTGTGGCAAAGGGTTTAAGTTAGTTTGATATGTTGATTTGATATGTGCGTTGAAGTCGTGCAGGACTTAGTAATTCGCACATGGAGCCATGGCGAGTTTCACATCTCATGACTCGTGCCTTGAGTCGTTGAAGGATAGCTTTGCGGAAGCCGTGCGTTTGGAGCATCCGAGGGACCGCCGGACGAGGAGCTTGGAGTGAAGCCGGAGGAAGTAGACTTCGAGGCAAGAGACGCGAAGGAGCATTGCAGAGCCGTGCGCCTGATGCTGCCGAGGGACGTGGCCGCGAACGAAGAGAACTTCGAAGGCGAGGGACTCCGAGGGATGAGAGTGACCGATTGTAACCCGGAAAGGGTAGCTCTTAGGTGAAACTTGGCCATTTGGCCAAGTATCGGATGAGTTTTCCCGACACCGCCGATCATTGCCATGTCATGGCGATCGCTTCCGAGTCGATGGTTCGATCGATTGGTCTAATCGGTAATTTGAATCAAGTTGATCGCCGATCGACATGGGCAAATGATCGATAGTTTGATCACGATCGCTGGGATGGTGATCGATGTCACGGCACGAATGGAGCCGACCTCGTTGAGGACTCGACTGGTTGACATCAGTCGACTGATGGGTGCCATCAGTCGACTGATGCCAATACCGTTGGATGGAATCCAACGTGGAACGCGGCCGTTATTAGCGACGACTACACCGGGCCGATGATGGGTGCCACCGATCGCTCCTGTAATCAGCGGGAAGAAGCCCTCTTCCTCTATAAAAAGGAAAGGGTTGGGGCTTTGGGGGGTTAATGCTTGTGTTGGTGCAACAATGCCCCAAGCATTTATATATATTTTGATGTTTGGATAATCATCTAAGTTAGGCAATGTTTTGTGATCTAATTGTATGCATGTTTAAGTGACAGGAAAATCCAAGTATGAAGACTTGGTAAAAGACAAGTCCAAGTGTGATCTTGGCAAAGAGAAGTCAAGGAAAGGTCTTGGCAGCATAAGTCCAAGCATGTAGTCTTGGCGGCGTAAAGTCCAAGCAGTCCTTGGAAAAGGAAGACCAAAGGAAAGTCTTGGCGGCATAAGTCCAAGCATGTAGTCTTGGCGGCGTAAAGTCCAAGCGTACTTTGGCAAAGAAGAAACCTAAAGCATGACAAAACCGAAGGAAGCTTTTGAAGGCAAGCGCATGGATAGAGTCGTGGACTAGAAATCCTAGAGGCGCAAAGGTGATGGAGAAGCTAGAAGGTTAAGTCTAGGCTTATTATGATTTCAAGTATGAATTAGTCATACTTGGAGTGCAGCTACCGATTGGAACATGGTGTCGGCGAATCGCCCTTAAAATATAGCATTAGAGTTTGGAAGATCAGTTATCCTACGACCGTGATCGATCGACTCGAATTATGCCGGCACGATCGGCCATTATTGGCGCCGATCGCCATAAACAGACGGCTCGTAGCCGATCGCGGCCATGGCAGATGATCCGAATCGCATCGCGGCCGATCGATAGTCTTCTGCTGGCGATGTCAAATCCCGCAAATCCGGCTGTTCAGAAGCCGTTAGAATCGGTGGCAGTCGACTGATGAAAGTCATCAGTCGACTGATAGACCTCCAATGGGAAAAGAGGCTCTTTCCTATAAAAAGAGCCCAAGGGGAGCAAGAAGAGCCTAATGCTTATATTCTGATCTTTCTTCTAAGCTCCTACAAGTTTTCCAAGCTTTCTAAGTGTATTAATCTCCTTTCTCCTCTCAAATCTTCATTGTCATCTTTTGTAAGAAGAGGAGGTCTTTGTAAAGAGAAAGCTTCATAGTGAAATTGCTTGGGTTGATCCACCTTAAGGATCGCTGGAGTGGGAGCGTTATCTCGAACCACGTAAAGGCTTTGTTAGCATTTGTTTTTTTTTTTTCATATATTTATTGTGTTTGCGTCCGCTAATTATTTTTGTAGAAACGAAAAGAGCTATTCACCCCCCCTCTAGCTTTCAAACGATCCCTTACAAGTGGTATCAGAGCCCGGATCGCATCGGAAGATCTAGCAATCAACCGGAGCAAAGATGGCATTTCAAGAGGGGTATAGCACGGCGAGGCCTCCGTTCTTCTCGGCAATGATTTTGGATATTGGAAAGGTAGGATGGAGTATTATTTAATGAACGATATTGAAAATTGGTTTAGTATTGTAGATGGTTTTGAGAAGCGGTCGAATTCGGAGCACCACTACCGACAAAGGATTGGACAAGAGAGATGGCCAAGAAAGCACAAGCGAATGCAAAAGCAACGACCACACTTCAATGTGGTCTATCCAAGGAGCAACTATCTAAGGTCGGGCCATTCAACTCCGCAAAAGAGCTTTGGGAGAAGCTCATCGAACTCAACGAAGGATCCAAAGAGACAAGAAGGGCCAAGAGGGATCTTTGATTGGCCAACTCCAAAGCTTCACTATGAAGACAAATGAACGGTGAGCCAAATGCATGGGCGCTTCAAGGAGGTAGTCAACGGACTACACGTTATAGGTGAAAAGGTCGACAACCGAGACCTTGTGAGGTATGTACTAAGCCTTCCTAGGACCACCTTATGGGCCTCAATGGTAGATGCCTATAAGGTCTCTAGGGATCTTTCATTAGTTAAATTAGATGAGTTATTTTGTGAATTTCAATTGCATGAACAAGCTAACACTTCATCCAAAGAGAAGGGTATAGCTCTTGTTGTAGGAAAGAAGGAGAAGAAGAAAAGGGAAAGAAGGAGGTGTCTTCCTCATCCGAATCCGAGGAGGACTCATCAAGTAGTGAGGATGAGTTGTCGGCAAGTGAGGTAGCACACTACGTCAAGAAATTTGGTGGGAAGTCAAGGAGGCTCACCAAGAAGGATGTGAAGAGGATGTTTCAATCCTCAAGAGGTAAATCTTCTAACAATTCAAATTCTATTTCTAACATGACGTGTTTTGGTTGCAACAAGAAAGGGCATATAAAGCCCAATTGCCCGGAACTAAAGAAAAAGGAGGAGAAGGATAAGAAGAAGAAGGAAAAGAAGAAGAAGGAGGCGATGTTGGCACAAACGTGGGACACTCTAAGTATGGAGGAGTCTACCGACGGTGAAGAAGTTTGCCATTCAACCCGGAACTTAGCCCTCATGACATTGGAAGAAACTGGAAGCTCAAGCGAGGAGTCTTCTTCCTCTTCAAGTGATGAATCATCATCAAGTGATGATGATGAGGTAAATGACTCACCCAAAGTAGATTTACTTTATAAGACTATTGCATGTTTACAAAATGCTTTAAATAGATCAAAACTAGGATTAAGGATCTAAAATTAGAAATCAAATCATTTAAGAATATAGATGCATCATGTGATAAATCATCTAGTGATGATGTGTACTTTAGGGATGAAAATGATGAGTTAAGAAAAGAAATAAGTAAATTAAGAACATGCCTAGAAAAGTTCACTAATGGTTCCAAATATCTAGATATGATTATCAAGGACCAAAGGGCAATTTACAATAAGGCTTTAGGATATAAACCTAACGAGAAAGAGGTAGCATTTGCATCCCTAGTTAGTAGAAAATCCATGATTAAAAGCAAGGTGAGAAAAGCATGGGTACCAAAGAAATTTATAACTAATGCTAGTGGTCCTAAGATTTGGGTACCTAATGATTGTGTTTTTCATGTGACATAGGTAGAAGATCCAAGCTTGTGGATAGTTGATAGTGGGTGCTCAAAGCATATGACCGGGGATGAGAGAAAATTCTCCACTATCAACCACACTAGCCAAGGAAAAGTGTCTTTGGTAATAGCGGCAAACTTAAAATCTTAGGAAAGGGCACCATTGAGGTATCTCCCAATCTTGCTATTCATAAAGTTCTATTAGTTAAAAATATGAAATTTAACTTACTTAGTGTAAGCCAATTATGTGATGCAAATTTTGATGTTAAGTTTGATTCCTCAAAATGCTTTATAAGACACAAAACTATAAATGATTGCATGTTAGTAGGCTTTAGAAAATCAAATATATATTATGTTGATTTATCTTATGCTACTAATCCTTCCACTAAGTGTCTTATTGCAAAAGAGGAAGAAAGTTGGCTTTGGCATAGGAGACTAGGTCACATAAACATGAAGAATATAGCCAAAATAGCAAAATTGAAGCTAGTCAAAGGATTGCCTAGAGTCAAATATCTCAAGGACAAGATGTGTGATGCTTGTCAAGAAGGGAAACAATCAAAAACATCACACAAAGGTAAAAATTTACTTAGTACCGCTTTACCATTAGAATTGCTACATATGGATTTATTTGATTGCCATAGTACCCATCTATAATTGGTAGTAAATATTGCTTGGTAATAGTAGATGATTTTTCTAGGTTTACTTGGGTGTTTTTCTTGAAAAATAAGGATGAAACCTTAGAAATAATCATAGGATTTAGCAAAAGAGTAGAAAATGAAAGAAAACTCAAAATCAACCGGATCCGTAGTGATCATGGTGGAGAGTTTGAGAATTCTAACTTTTCAACTTTTGCTTAGAACAAGGGTACAAGCACGAATTTTCTTGTCCTAGAACACCCCAACAAAATGGGGTTGTGGAAAGGAAAAATCGTGCCTTCTACAAGAAGCTGCTAGGACAATGCTTAATGCATATTCCTTACCTAGCTACTTGTGGCGAAGCGTTAATACCGCTTGCTATATCCAAAATAGGGTATTAATTCATAGGTTTTTAGGAAAAACTCCATTTGAATTGTGGAATGGTACAATTCCAACAATTCATTATTTTAAGGTCTTTGGATGTAAAGTCTATATCTTAAATACCAAAGACAACCTAAGTAAATTTGAGTCCAAAGCGGATGAGGGAATCCTAGTTGGATACTCATCCACTAGTGTAGGATATAGAGTTTACAATAAAAGGACTCAAAAGATTGAAGAATCTTCAAATGTTCAATTTGATGAAACTTCAAATACATACCCTAGAAAATCCCCTATTGATGATGACATAAATAATGAAAATCAAGAAATTACCAAACAATTTCAAGATTTAAACTTAGGGGGTAATAATCAAGGGGGAGGATTGGATCAAGGGAAAGTAAGGGATGATTCCGATAATGAACATAGAATTGAAGTAAATCATGATCAAACTCAACTTGATACACCTCCTAGAACCATAAGAGTTCATCAAAGTCACCCATTAGATCAAATTGTGGGTGAATTATCTCAAGGAGTTAGGACTAGGTCATTCCATAGGACCCCACTAGTCATATAGTTTCTAATTTCTCAAATTGAGCCCAAAAACATTAAAGATGCATTACTTGATCCGGATTGGATCTTAGCAATGCAAGATGAATTGGCTCAATTTGATAGGAGTCAAGTGTGGGAGTTAGTTCCTAGACCAAGTGAAAACACTATTATTACTACAAGATGGGTCTTTAGGAACAAACTAGATGACCAAGGGAATATCACTAGGAATAAATCAAGATTTGTTACTATGGTTTTAATCAAGTTGAAGGACTTGATTATGATGAAACATATGCCCCGGTTGCTAGATTAGAGTCCATTAGAATACTTTTAGCATATGCCTCCTATATGGGTTTCAAACTCCATCAAATGGATGTCAAATCGGCATTCCTAAATGGGTTTATTAAGGAAGAGGTGTATGTAGAACAACCTCCCGGGTTTGAAAATATGGACTACCCAAACCATGTATACAAACTTAGGAAAGCCTTATATGGTTTGAAACAAGCTCCCCGGGCTTGGTATGAAAGATTGTCAACCTTCCTAATCTCTAAGGATTTCAGAAGGGGTAGTATAGATCAAACTCTCTTTATAAAGTCAACATCTAAGGACATTTTTGTAGCCCAAGTATATGTTGATGACATTATCTTTGGGTCAACAAATGATGAGCTTCAAGACTTTATTCAAAATATGGAAAAAGAGTTTGAGATGAGTCTAGTTGGAGAATTAAATTTCTTCCTAGGTTTGCAAGTTAAACAAACTAGTGAAGGAATTTACATTTATCAAACCAAATATGCTAAGGAAATGATTAAGAAATTTGGTTTAGAAAATGCTAAGGTAGTGTCAACTCCAATGGCAACCAATGCCAAAATAGATAGTGATAGTGAAGGAAAACAAATAGATCTTACCCTTTATAGGAGCATGATTGGTAGCCTCTTGTATTTAACCGCTAGTAGACCCGACATATTATTTGCGGTTGGTATGTGTGCTAGGTATCAATCATGTGCTAAGGAATCTCATTTAGTTGCCGTTAAAAGAATTTTAAGATATGTCAAGGGCACACTAAATGTAGGTCTATGGTACCCTAGGACTAGGTCATTTGAATTACTTGGGTATACCGATTCGATTATGCTGCAAATTGGATAGGAAAAGTACTAGTGGTGGATGCCAATTTCTTGGGTCCTCCCTAGTTAGTTGGAGTAGTAGGAAGCAACTTTGTGTTGCTTTATCAACCACCGAAGCCGAATATGTTGCTATGGGTGGTTGTGTAGCTCAACTATTATGGATGAAACATACCTTAGAAGATTATGAGCTAACTTACTCCAACATGAAAGTACTTTGTGATAATGTGAGCACCATTAACTTGACCAAAAATCCGGTGCATCACTCTAGGACTAAGCACATTGAAGTGAAACATCACTTCATTAGAGACCATGTGGCTAAGGGGACATTGAGCTTAATTACATTGAATCTAAGTCCAACCTAGCCGACATCTTTACCAAGCCTCTCCCGAACTAGAATTTTCATCACTTAGAGAGAACTTGGGATGTGCTTTGTAGAATAGAAGTGTAGTTTTGCATGATTCTATAGAAATACTAGGATTTATACCTTTAACCATCTCACAAAACACTTAGAAACCATGATTTTTGTATTGAGCCACCTAGACAACATGTGAGATGTTAGGAGATGCACTTGGTTCATCATGCTTGTTATGATGCATTACTATGAACCAAAGTGTCATCTAGAAACATTAATCCTTCATTGGACCAATCATTGGGAAGGCCTATGTACGATTAATGTGCATATAGCTCCAAGAATATGATTGGAAATGTCAAATAAAATAAAATGTAAACTATGTCTATCAAACCTTGAGAAACAATTTCCTATTGATAAGCCAAAGTGATACAAAGTTTTGCAAAATATCATAATTTTGCAAAATCTCAAGATTGTGTCAATATCAAAATCTAGAGGTAATATAATTTTAAAATAATTTTTCCTTGATAGGAAATGATCTAACAATATTACCCACAAATTTTGTGATTTTTTGATCTTTATTGAATTAATTATGAATGCGATCGCTCGATCGATTATCGCCGACCACATTTATCGGCGATATCGACGCACGCATGTAATCGCCATATGCGATCGACGGCTCGATCGATCACTATCATTGATCGCCGATCGACGGCAATGACCGTGTCGCGGGTTTTTAGGGCTTTCCACGGTTCGACTCGGAACCTCTCGATTTCTCTTCTTCCTCTTCCGACGAACCTCCACCGCACCTCTTAGCCGTTTCTCCTTTGTTTTTCCGGCGACCTCATCGACACGTGATCCCATTTAGAGTGCTCTCCAACTCGAGGACCTTCTCGTGTCACTCCGTCACGCGCTAGGTTTCCATCACGGCTAGGGTTTCGTGGTCCCAAGATCGATCCTTGTTCACCATGCCACCTAGGTATATTTTCTTTCATGATCAATGTTTTGTTTTGTTCCTATGATTGTATTTCACTAACCCATGCTTATCTTGTTCATGCATCATCAACCTACATTGTGCATTTTTGTTGTCTTTTCGCCCATTTAGAATTAAGCACGTTGCTACTTGCTTAAGCACGGGCACCTCCGACCAATGAGGGCCCGCAAACCTCAACCCTCTGTTGATCCTCGATTTCCATATTCATCCATTGAAAGTGCTTTTCTTTAAAACAAATTCCAAATTAGTCCACCTAGATCTATTGATTCCAAGTTTCTTAAAGTCTACTGTTTTGACATTGTTCAAATCATACTAAATTACAACCTTGAGTCGTTGGTTTGTGAACATCACGTAAACATCACCCTCCTCTCTGAATTTTTCAACAACCTACGACCGGTTGGAGATGGGAGAGATATCGGACTACGCGTTGCTCGGTAGCGATCCGGATTTCAGTTCCCAGATCTGGACCGATTTTCTCGGATGTCTTCCTTCCGAGAGTGATTTCACTCTATATCCATCTTGGAGTGAACCTCTTCCATCTCCCTTTGAGGAGATTTCTTTAGATTCCCTTCATGATACCTTCTATCACTATCCTCGACCTTTGAACACCAATTTATTTCAATCACAAGAACTGTCTGCTTCTGACAATGTCCTTTATAAGGTCATTGCTCATTGTCTTCTTCCCATTGTTACCCGTGGTTTGGCCTTGGTTCGCCCTCCACACCTACTTCTCATGCATTTCTTTCGTCAATACTTAGACATTAACATTGGTCTCAATACCTTCCAATGCATCATTCATTTCATAAGGCCAAACAATGGGAAGATTCACATACCATTTGGAAATGTCCTCACTCAATGGCTCAGCTCTGTAGGCATTGATGTGAATATAGGAGTCATTAAAGTCATGAATAGGAAATATGATCAGATGACTCGACGGAGTTTCTCATTGGCGGGCCTGAAGGCCGACAGAGGATCCGTCTTCTGGGACCCAGCACGGCGGGTAGCAGGTGCCGCTCCGGCACCAGAGGATGCTGCTGCAGGAGTAGCAGAGGATGGTGCTGCAGGTGTTGCTGAGGGGCCGCTGCGAGGAG
This sequence comes from Wurfbainia villosa, assembly GCA_025175895.1. Lineage (NCBI taxonomy): Eukaryota > Viridiplantae > Streptophyta > Magnoliopsida > Zingiberales > Zingiberaceae > Wurfbainia > Wurfbainia villosa. Next base: position 80,165,187 of record CM046001.1, on the reverse strand, counting down.
ATCTGCGGGTGATCGATCTACCGACACATCCTCGGTGCCCGATGCTTTTGCAGAGCGGGGGACACACGTTTTGAGGAGCTGCGCCTCGAGCATCAGGAGCTCCTCTCCCTCGTGAGAGAGGTGCATCGGCAGCAGCAGGACATCTTGGCGATTCTCCGCCCTGCTGCACCTGGACACCCACCTCACGATGGTTCGTCATCGGCACCGATGGATGCTGAGGACGACGATCGTTAGATCGCTTGTTTTCTTTGTTATTTTCTTTTTGGCCGTATGTACGGCATAAACTCCTACTTATGTAATGACTTTTGATTGATGATATGAAATTGTTTTTTATTATTCACTTCTATTAGTGCCTACAATTTGTTGTTTATCAAGTTTAGAAGTTGAGCATATAGTACGAAGTTATGAATATTGATACGATACAATTACACTTTTTGTGTCATAATTTTGTTGTTTTAAATATCGTATCAATCCATTAATCTGATGAACATGTTTTTCGTCTAATATTTTTCATATGTTATATTAGTCGAATAAAATGTGTATGCCAAGTTTCGTGATTTTTGGACACCCACGTAATTTTCTACGCATTTTCAAACCTTGACTGAAAAACTCGAAATTCAGATTTTATGCGATATCGATCATTAGATCATTATTGCAATTATCGCCATGGTGCAGTAATCGTGCTATTCCAATAACGGTGTCACTGCTTTGGAATGGAAAGTGGTTTTTCATCGGTTAAAAGGTTCAATTTTGGACATTATACAATTTCCACAGTATATATATGATACCTTGTATGGAAAGGCGGATTTTCTTGGTGCACTGGTTTAGGGGGAGCTACATCCCTTATTTATATAATTGTTGGTGCAAGACTAGGACATATTTGCCTATTGCTTATGTTTTGTTTATCATGAAACATGTCTTGGATTTAGGGGGAGCTTCATATCAATTTTATACCTTTGTTCAAGATGTGTTAATTATAATTCTTTCCTGCACTTATTGAATAACCTCTTCCCTTTTTGTTGTATGTCAAAGGGGGAGAAGGGACATTGAAGTTAGAATTCATATTGAAATATGTTTATGTGTTAAAGATCTAACTTAAATGATTGCCAAACATCAAAAAGGGGGAGATTGTTGGTGCAACAATGCCCCAAGCATTTATATATTTTTTGATGTTTGGATAATCATCTAAGTTAGGCAATGTTTTGTGATCTAATTGTATGCATGTTTAAGTGACAGGAAAATCCAAGTATGAAGACTTGGTAAAAGACAAGTCCAAGTGTGATCTTGGCAAAGAGAAGTCAAGGAAAGGTCTTGGCAGCATAAGTCCAAGCATGTAGTCTTGGCGGCGTAAAGTCCAAGCAGTCCTTGGAAAAGGAAGACCAAAGGAAAGTCTTGGCGGCATAAGTCCAAGCATGTAGTCTTGGCGGCGTAAAGTCCAAGCGTACTTTGGCAAAGAAGAAACCTAAAGCATGTGAAACCAAGGAAGCTTTTGAAGGCAAGCGCATGGATAGAGTCGTGGACTCGGAGAAATCCTAGGCGCAAGGTGATGGAGAAGCTAGAAGGTTAAGTCTAGGCTTAGGTTATGTTTTCAAGTATGAATTAGTCATACTTGGAGTGTGCCAGTCGACTGGAACATGGTGTCGGTCGAACTGGCCCTTAAAATGCAGCATTAGAGTTTGGAAGGTGTTATCGATCGGTGGGTTATCGGTCGACGACCGGTGATCGACTCGACTCATTTCGGCTAGCAATGGCGGTCGACTTCCATTATTGGTAGTCGAGCCACAACGAATAGCCCGTGGCCGTGGCGATCGGCTCTGGCGGCGACATCGATCGAAGCGCCCGCTGTTGGCGGTCGGTGATAGTCTTCCGTTGGCGATGGCGATGGCAAATCCGCAAATCCGGGTTAGAATCGGCACGATCGGTGATGAAAGTCATCGTCGGTGATAGACCTCCAAGCGGAAAAAGGCTCTTTCCTATAAAAAGAGCCCAAGGGGAGCAAGAAGAGCCTAATGCTTATATTCTGATCTTTCTTCTAAGCTCCTACAAGTTTTCCAAGCTTTCTAAGTGTATTAATCTCCTTTCTCCTCTCAAATCTTCATTGTCATCTTTTGTAAGAAGAGGAGGTCTTTGTAAAGAGAAAGCTTCATAGTGAAATTGCTTGGGTTGATCCACCTTAAGGATCGACGTGGAGTAGGAGCGTTATCTCCAAACCACGTAAAGACTTTGTTAGCATTGGTTTTTGTTTTTACATATATTACTTGTGTTTGCTTCCGCTAATTATTTTTGTAGAAACGAAAAGAGCTATTCACCCCCCCCTCTAGCTTTCAAACGATCCCTTACAGCTTGAACGCCCAACTACTCCCAAAGTGCCCTAAACGTTTTTCCACTCTTCTACTTGCTTTAATCTTCATTCCATTGTAGAAGAGTGATCTTGGTTGTAAAGGTTACCTCCACCTAGCTTGGTGCAAAGGAGAGACCAATATTGGATTGGCTTTGAAGGAGTGATTCACCTCGGACGAATCGGGATCGTGGATTAGCGGCATAGCCGTGAACCACGTTACATCTTCTTGTTAGCGTTTGCTTTCTTGTAATTTCTATTTGCTTGTCTTTATTAGTCTTCCGCTTGTGCTAATTAGTTTTGTAGACGAGCAAATACTGACATCCAACGAACGAGGGCTATTCACCCCCCTCTAGCCGGCCATTCGATCCCCATCAAGTGGTATCAGAGCCAAGGAAAGCTTGTCGAGGACTAACCGCCACAACAAGAAAATTTTCAAAATGGCCGGCTCAAATATCCATCCACGAGTTCGACTAATTCGCAGTGGAAGAAGCGAATGGAGGTATTCTTCGAAACCGACTTTGAAATTCTATTAATAATAGAAAACGGTTTCGAGTTGCCTAGGAACGAGGATGGGGAGCCATTGGAGAAATCGAGGTGGAGCAAAAGGCAAAGAGAAGAATACTTGGCAAATTCAAAGGCCAAGCACCACCTATACAACGTCCTCCCCCAACAAGAAGTCAATAGGATAGGGGAATGTTTTAGTGCTAAGGAGATGTGGGAGAAACTAGTGGAGCTTCATGAAGGTACCTCGGAGGCTAAGCTAGCAAGAAGAGATCTCCTCCGCTCCCAACTCTCGAACATCAAATTAGAAAAGGGAGAAAAGGTAACTTCCCTACATTCTAGAATTAAAGAAATATTAATTGGGCTAACGAGTGTAGGAGAGAAGCTCTCCAACCGGGATATGGTAATGAAGGCCATAGATGCTTTCCCCCGGTCCTCAAGATGGAGCTCCATGGTGGACTCATTTTACATCTCCAAGAACCTAGAAGTGAGCACCTTGGAGGAATTCTTTTCAACCATGGAGCTTCATGAGACAAGGCTTGAAGGTATACAAGAAGAGCCTAGAGTCCAACCCTCAAGAGGAGTAGCTTTGATAGCGAACAAGGGGAAGAAGAAGATGGAAGTCCCCTCATCCTCATCCGATGAAGCCTCTACCTCCTCCATGGATAGCACGGAAGAAGCCTACATGGTAAGGAAGGTAAGGCGTGCATTTAAGAATTTTAGATTTGATAAATCTCATGACAGGAATAGAAGACCAAGGGGGAAGGTCATATGTTATAATTGCCAAGGAGAGGGACATATAAGGGATAATTGTCCCCTCCTAAACAAGAGCAAGGAAGAAAGGAAGAAGAAAGAAGAAAAGAAGAAGAAGAAGGGAAGTAAGGAAAAGGAAGAAGAAAAGAAGGCAAAAGGAAAAGGGAAGGCCATGGCGCTCAAAGCCAAGACATGGGATGACCTTGCCTCTTCATCCTCATCCGAAGAAGAAGAGCATGTCTACTCCAACCTAGCACTTATGGCTCTCCATGACTCGGATTGCTCCTCCTCCACTGAAAATGAAGGATCAAGCTCAAGTGGGGAGAGCTCAAATGAAGGGGGAGCTTCTACATCCTCATCATCCGAAGAAGAAGAAGAAGACATGGAAACTATGGTAACGAATGCTTCCCCTAAGAAAATAGTTTCCATAATTTCTAGTTTAACTAAGGAGTTATTTGGCATGAAAAAGAAAAAGAAAAGCATGCTTAATCAAATTAAGGCATTAGAAAATAAGCTAGAAGATGCATGCTTAAATCAGAATGATAATGTTTCTTCTTGCCATGATAATGCATGCTCACATGACTATATGCTTTTGGATGTTAATGATGCATGCATAGAGGAAAATAGGGCATTAAGGGAAAAGGTAGATTATTTAACCAAATCCCTAGAGAAATTCACAATTGGCTCCAACACATTAAATATGATTATTGGGAGCCAAAGGGCAAGTTTCAATAAAAAAGGCCTAGGATATAAGGAAAAGAAAAATGAAAAGGCCTACAAATGCCTAATAGCTAGGGGACAAGATAAAAAGAAAGTAATTGCTAGAAAATGGATCCCCAAGGAATATCTAGTAAACCCAATAGGAAAGAACTTATTTTGGGTTCCAAAATCCATCCTTAAGGGTTAGAATAACCCTAGGGTAGTCAACCACATGGACCTAGCCTATATCATATTTTGGTTGACTTAGGATGACGGGACAACATTTTTTTTAGATAGTGTTGGGTGATGATAACGTACCTATAAATAGATAATAATGTTTAAATCATGATGATTGATGTAATTCCTATGTATATTTGCAATCATGATTTATGTTTTTGAAATTTGGCACGTTATCATGAGAAATAGGTTTGAATCATGCTTTAGGTAATACTTTGTTTATTATCATCATATAATACCTAATGCATGACTATTATTTGATGAATACATGAGTTTCATGATCATAATGTAGAATTCATTCATATATGTCTTTATGATCATGAGGATTATTAGGTTGATACTTAATCATGATAGAATTGCATGAATATATTGGTTAAGTATATACAAATACCCCCTAGGATGCATCTCACACTCACCATAGGCTACCTTGATTGAAAACTTAGCATGAGTGAGATGTTAGGATGATACAAATGTCCACTAATGCCTATGGCATTTAGATGGTCATTTAAGGTATCAAAATAGCAATAATAGACCAATCATGGGGAAGGCTTATGTTTAATTCATAGACATATTGCCCAAAGATCATGGTTGGATATTTCATATGTTTTCAAAACAATTTCTTACTTTAAAATATATGTATTCATGTTTTGAAACAATTGGATGCAAGACTAGGTGTTAAAATGGATACTCTTATGATCAAAAACCTATTAGTTTTTAAAGCTTTTGGATTTTTGGCAAATACGTGGAAATATAATGATTTTTCATGAAAACATATTTTTCACTGATAGATATACTTAAAAGAAATATGTTCCCCAAATTTCATGATTTTTTGAATTTTCTAGAATTTTTAATGCATTTCTGAAATTGATGCGAAAATCGAAATCTGAATTCACGTGCCGGATCGTAGTATCCGAACGATCAATCGATGGCCTGAATATCAGACCAGTAAAGGCTGAATTCCGATTTTAAATCAACTTGTGGTATTTTCTTTCTATTAGACTTGATGCCATGTGTTTTTAACTTAGTGATAATCTTTTTGATGTTGTCAAAGGGGAGAAATATTATGTTTAAGTTAATTATAAAAGGGGGAGAAATTTACATAGAGAGTTTCATGGATTAAGGGGGAGTTGCATGTTGCTATATCATGTTTATGTTTACATGCTTTCTTTACCTTAAAATTTATATCAAATGTTTTTACCTAACTTAAGCGGATTGCCACACATCAAAGGGGAGATTGTTAGGGCAATCTCTTCTTAGTAATATGGTTTTGATGGTGTGGCAAAGGGTTTAAGTTAGTTTGATATGTTGATTTGATATGTGCGTTGAAGTCGTGCAGGACTTAGTAATTCGCACATGGAGCCGTGGCGAGTTTCACATCTCATGACTCGTGCCTTGAGTCGGTGAAGGATAACTGCGGGCCGTGCGCTTGGAGCATCCGAGGGACCGTCGGACGAGGAGCTTGGAGTGAAGTCGGAGGAAGTAGACTTGAGGCAAGAGCGCGAAGGAGCATTGCGAGGCCGTGCGCTGATCTTTTAGGGGCGTGGCGCGAACGAAGAGAACTTCAAGGCGAGGACTCAGGGGATGAGTGGCGATTGTAACCGGGAAGGGTAGCTCTTAGGTGAAACTTGGCCATTTGGCCAAGTGTCGGATGAGTTTTCGACACGATCATTGCCATGTCATGGCGATCGGCCGCTAGTCGATGGTTCGATCGACTGGTCTAATGTGGCTGAATCAAGTTGATTAGTCGATTTGCCCGGCATAGGCGATCGGTGATAACATCGGCTACCGAGGGCGACGGTCGTGATGTCCGTGCACGGGCACAGAATGGAGTCGACCTCGTTGAGGACTCGACTGGTTGACATCAGTCGACTGATGGGTGCCATCAGTCGACTGATGCCAATACCGTTGGATGGAATCCAACGTGGAAAGCGGCCGTTATTGGGCAACGACTACAGCACCAGTCGACTGATGGGTGCCATCAGTCGACTGCTCCTGTGTCAACGGGAAGAAACCCTCTTCCTCTATAAAAAGGAAAGGGTTGGGGCTTTGGGGGGTTAATGCTTGAACGCCCAACTACTCCCAAAGTGCCCTAAACGTTTTTCCACTCTTCTACTTGCTTTAATCTTCATTCCATTGTAGAAGAGTGATCTTGGTTGTAAAGGTTACCTCCACCTAGCTTGGTGCAAAGGAGAGACCAATATTGGATTGGCTTTGAAGGAGTGATTCACCTCGGACGAATCGGGATCGTGGATTAGCGGCGTAGCCGTGAACCACGTTACATCTTCTTGTTAGCGTTTGCTTTCTTGTAATTTCTATTTGCTTGTCTTTATTAGTCTTCCGCTTGAGCTAATTAGTTTTGTAGACGAGCAAATACCGATATCCAACGAACGAGGGCTATTCACCCCCCTCTAGCCGGCCATTCGATCCCCATCATAATAGGGGATTTTCCCCTAGTCTGCTTCTTGGAAGGTTTCTTCTTGGTAGCAATAATCTGCTCCCCTTTGACTCTGACAACCTGCATCATATTGTTTGCGACACCAGACAATGAGAACAATGGTTATTAGTAATAAAAGGCGTTATATGTAATGTGTCCGAGTGAAAGTAGCATCTTACCTATGACGCCTGGATTGCTCAAGGGGAAAGGAGATAAACCGAAGCGGCTCAAGAGAGGAGGCTTTAATAGGTAGTCAGAATCATAATGTCACTCCCTCAGCACCTGGTATATCTCCTGGAAAGGACACTGATTCCTACCGTAAAATACCAGAAATAAATAAATAATAAAAATAAAAATAATGCTTGTTAATTAGGAAAATACCCTATGAAATTTTCCAAAAATTTTTAGAAATTTTTCAGGACTTAAATGGAAATATTTATGGTAGTTGCGGGGAAAGATTTAATAGGCTTTGGGAAAACCTGTTTGGGTCATATACTTATGAGGGGTTAATAGGATTTAATTGACCTAAGTTTAAATATAAAAAACCCTAAATTAAATGGGTGGATAAGAGCTAGTGTAAGCTCGAACCCAACCCGTTTGTTGCAAACTCAACCCGTTTGCAAAACCCAACTCGCTTACCCTTTCCTTTATTTCCCTGTCAATTTCATTACCTGCGCCGAATGTTTTCTTTATTGGATCGATTTGAGCCCTAGACGGGGTGAATAGCACAAAATAAATTTTGTTCGTTCTTTCGATATGAAATAATTAAACGAGCAAGGATGCAGTGGAAATATAAACGATAAGGTTTGTATTTACTTAGTTCACAGCCTTCGGATGCTAGTCCAAGGCCCTAACAGTCTGAGACCACGTACGGAGAGCAATATACTAAAACAATCTCCTCCTCGTTGAAGGTAGGAGACAACGGAATACAATAAGCTCGAAAGATTAAGGTAGAGGGACACTCCCCCTTTCCTTATTAAGATATAAAGCTCCGAGAAACTAAAATAAGTACAATAGAAGACTTTTAAAAAAACTTATACCGACGAGGAAAAGAATGAAACTAAAGTTTGATCGTCGGAGTAGTAGAGCTTCACCGTGAAGATGTCGAAGAGTTGAGGCATTACAGATGCTTTTTGGAGAGATTTTGATGATTGAAATGGGGTGGAGAACCCCTACTTTTATAGCCTTGAAAACCCTAGATGTTCAGATCTTCAACCAAGGAGAGTAAGCCTCCTAGCCCTTGAGAAATGGAGATAAGCTTTGACTCTCCTCGAGGCTGATCCTTGACCAACAGTCGACTGATACCCTTACCAGTCAATTGCTAGATGAATCAATCGACTGATGCAAGCCCTCAGTTGACTGATGGCAGGGTTTCCAGCTACAATGAAGAGTTAGCTCAAAAATACAGTTAATATAAGTGAACTTGATGGTCATTGACCATCTGATCTTGACTTAAACTATCCATGCGAAGTCTTGAGTCGGATTATCGCCTAAGGACGTCCCCGTACAGAGGACATGACCTTACTTACACTCACTCACACGAGCTTACCTCAACTTTTACCTTTGAAGCTTTGCTTCCGGTCTTCACCTGAGTTCTTCGGCTTCCTTCGAAGTCCTCCCGGTGTCGCCGGTTTCCTCTGGATGTCGCTGACCTTCAACTTTAGCTTAGCAATTCTACACACTTGATTCAGCTCATGAGATAACAAAATGAGCTTAACTTTGTATCATTTGTTGGACTATCCGAGTCGCAAAAACCACTTTTTGCATTGCGGAAACTCCGAAAGTCGGCCATGGATTTGTGCGAAGATAAACAAAATTATATGTACGAGTTTAAAACCCTTAGATCTACTCTAGATCTACATGTTAAGAGTTTTACCCTTGATGCAATGCACTTCGCTTATCCCGCTCATCCAAAAGTCTTGCCGGAACTCGAGAATGTCAAGTGTACACTCCTCTATCGGTATCCACACGAGCAATAGGTGAAGAAAAGAAACCTAGAGTGTTCTAGCACCCTTAGAAGCTCACGGCAAGAATGAGGGGGAGAGAGCTTGAGAAGAGAGGAGGAAGAAGATGAAGTTACACAACTTAACTTCACACACTTACACCCATTCAATAGTGGCCGGCCACTATAAAGGGGTTACATGCATGCATGTAATTCCAAGAGCCAATGGCTCTTGGTCTCCCTCATGAGGTGGCACCCCATGATGTGTCCATGATGATGTGGAACATCATCATTGGCCGGCCCCCATGCCAAGTCACCATGACATAAAAATTGGTCAAGTCAAAATTGACCATTCATCTTCCCTCTCAAGTCAAGTCAAACTTGACCTCTTATCTCCCATGGTTGATCAAATCCAACCATTTGATTCAAGTCAATTTGATTTAATGAATCTCAATTCATTAGTTTAAATTGACTTGATGAATCAAATCTTAATTAGACTCATTCAACACTTGAATCAACTTGAGTCCAACTCAATTAGTCTAATTTTGATTACTCTTAATCCAATTTGGTTTATCCCATGAACCTAATCCTTATGGTTCATCATATGAACCTAATCTCCATCTAATTTCCCTTTGTGTGTGACCCTATAGGTTCTTGTAATATTGGCAATGCTCCTAAACCGATCTAGGAACATAATCAATGAGTGGTATCTATCAACACATCATTGCTACCCAAGTTACAAGAATGTTGAGATCCAACATCACCTTTGTGACTACTAATTGTGACTCTCACAATATGTGACAATGTCCCTCTATTCTTGACATCTAGATTGACCAATTGAGGCATAGACCTTGTCATCCTCGGTACAATCTATATCTTGAACTCCAAGTAGACTCACTCTAATCAAATGAGCTCAATATCTCATATTGACTCATTTGGGCAAAACCATGCACTTAGTGGTCTCACTCTATCAAGAATAACGATGTCACTCCCATCATATAGGAGAGATATATCCCATCTACATCACTCACATCCCTCCACATAATTTGTTACGTATCCAGTAATCACCTTTATAGTCCACCCATTTATGGGTGACGTTTGACAAAGTCAAAGTATGCAACTCCTTAGGTAGGGAACCATGGTGACTTCAGGTCTAAGGACTAATAGTCACATGAGAAAGTATATGACACTCATATAACGATCCATGATACTTTCTCATGGCAGGTCATTCAGTATACATTCTCCAATGCATACCCATGTTGAAGGGTTTTGCTTATCGTGTCCGTGAGGGGAAACTTTGCTTCCCACTTCACCTCCCTCACTTGTTCATGGCGATCCCATCGATGTCCCCGGATTAAAAAAATTTAATCCTAGACAAAAGGGATTGCCCAAACAACCAAGTCATCATCGTGCTATTCGTTTAGAGAGGTCACTTGAACAAACTTGTTGTTCAAGCGACCAACCTCTATTCTACGAGTAGCCGCGGAATAGACGATGTCTGGATCGCCGACTTTTGTATTTATGTTCGGGATCCAAGTATTATTTAGCCACAAATAGAATATATCATGCTCATATTTGGAAAAACAAATACAATCAAGTAACAAAAAAGAATAGAGAATTGATATACCTCTCGATCTTCTAATGTATGACCTTCCTCCTTTCGGACGTCGGTAGGGAACCATAGTCTTCCTCTAGAAATCTGGCATTCGTGCTAATGATCACTCTCTGATCTCTAGGACTATAAAACAAACCACCCTTCGTTCCTCTAGGATAGCCAACGAGCATGCGTACTTCTGTACGAGGTTCCAACTTACCAGCATCTGCCTTTAGCACATATGCTGGACTCCCCCATATCCGAATATGTCTTAGACTAGGCTTTCGCCCAGTCCACAACACTGTGGGAGTAGAAGGCACTGATTTAGATGGAACCAAGTTCAGAATGTACACCGCCGTATCTAGAGCATATCCCCAGAACGAATCTGGCAACTCAGAATAACTCATCATCGATCAAACCATCTCCATAAGAGTCCTATTCCTTCGCTCTGCTACACCGTTCTGCAGGGGTGTGCCAGGTGCAGTCAATTGGGATTGAATCCCAACATTTGATAAGTAGTTCCTAAACTCTCCCAAGAGGTACTCACCACCACGATCAGATCATAGTGTCTTGATACTTTTACCTTGACGTTTCTCCACATCAACCTTGAATTCTTTGAACTTGTCAAAGCATTCAGACTTGTGGCGCATCAGGTAAATGTATCCATATCTTGAGTAATCGTCTATAAAAGAGACAAAATACTCGAAACCACCTCTAGCCTGGATAGACATAGGACCACACAAATCAGAATGAACCAATTCTAATACATCTTTGGCTCTATACCCCTTGGCCTTAAAAGGCCTCTTGGTCATTTTATCCTCCAAGCACGTTTCGTAGGTTGGGAAATCCTCCACTACTAATGAACCCAAAGGTCCATCAGCTATCCACCTTTGAATTCTGCTTAGGTTAATATGACCAAGCCTAAGATGCCAAAGATATGTTTGGTTCATCTTCGAAGGTTCTTTTCTCTTATTGGAATTAGAAGATGAGTTATTAATTTCTATTTGCATTGTGGGAGCTTTTGGTTCAAGTGTATACAAATTTCCTATCAATGTACCAGAACGGATAATCTCCCTATTCCCTTTTATAACAATTCTGTCATTAAAAGAAATAGATTATCCATCCATAAATAATTTAGAAATCGAAATCAAATTCTTTCTAAATAAAGGTACATAAAGGCAATTCTTAAGAACCAAAACTTTATTTTTCTCAAAAGATAAATAAAACATCTCCCACTGCAATAGCCGCCACCTTCGTGGCTTTGCCCAAGTAAACGATAATCTCTCCCTCAGCTCGTCATCGGGTTTCCTGGAACCCCTGTAAAGTTTTGTAGACATGATCAGTGGCTCCCGTATCTACACAACAGGTGCCAGTAGATAACACCTATAATCATGTTTCAACGACTAGACCAAAGGATATACCTTTATTCTGCTTCCGATTGGGACAATCCTTCTTCCAATGTCCATCCTGTTTACAAGTGAAGTACTTGCCTTTCGTCTTCTTCACTCCTTCCTGAGATCCTCCCACCAGCTTTGCTCCTTGTTTCTTCTTCTTCTGGCCTTTCGGCTTAGAAGTAGAAACCTTCTGAGCAACCATGGCCTGAGCCTGAGCAAGCCTTTCTGTCGACTGAAGAATGATATAGACCTGGGTTTCCCCATCGATCTCAGCTCTAAGGACTTCGAGCTCATTTGCAGGCTTAGGAGGACACTCTTCAAAGAGTACATATTTGTACTCCTCAGCAGTTAAGACAATATCTAGATTCCTTTTTCCAATCAACATAATTATGTACAGTAAGTTTTATTTTCCTTTAGTATCACAGCAAGTGGACTGAAAGTCATTTTTGAAAATCCTAAGAATCACATAGATCATTACTTAAGATTTCAAAAAATTATTGATTCCTCAAACAATAAAATTTTGAAATCAACCAACACCTCAAAACACCGAGAATATTGTATGCCACGATCGTGTGGACGTATACGAATTCTACATTTGTAAGAGGAGGTTTTACCCATTAATTTTTCTATTTTGTCAACCTAACTTTTTGACAAGTAAAATTAATAGTTGGTTCCTCTTTGTCCCTACAAATAAAAGCAATGACTCCGATGGGGAGGATACTTATATTTGTATCTAAGTGTTCACCATTACTCGGTACCAAGGTAATTATCTCGGGTTATGTGCCTTCCGATGGAGAAGTACACACACTCCTTGATAATTCCCTATAACCATATTTAACCTAGTGATCCGGAAACAAACTCATCCGATGGGGAGGAAGGCACTCAGAGCCGACGTGCAAGTTTGTTTGCATCACTTGTCAAATCGTAATGGAGGCCGTGGGAATTTAAAAAATTTCCCTCTCCCACTTAGAAATTTGAAAATGAGGAATTTTCTAGCCTATGACATACATACCAAACAATAAGCAATAAATTTGAAAAATAAATTATGTTCCAACTATTATGGCTTTTGTCTTCAATATGTCTCCCGTTGCATCGCCATCTCGTCCGCTCCTCCTACGCCATGTACGAGCCATCTGGAGATCCGAGCCAAGACTAAAATCTATTTTAATTTACATCCATCGATCCTATACTCCACAAGGGAGTGTACATGAAATCTAGATCGAAAGTAAACTAAAATAAAAGGAGTGGCTAAACAATGTCGTATCTAATTTACAAAAATTAAATACTGGCCTCGTCAACCCCGAGGATTCAACAAAATAAACATTTACACACATACAATCACATACACACATATGGCCATAATAGTCGGATCTTATGCCTCCAACCAAAGAGTTATCCTACGCATATCCTACTATTATCCGACACATAATATATGAAAAGTGCATAAAAATTAACTGAATCCTAAACACACAAAACCGAAAACCATGGCTCTGATACCAATTGAAGGTTTTGATTTGAGTGATCCGTGAGGGGAAACTTCGCTTCCCACTTCATCTTGGTCACTTGTTCATGGCGATCCCATCGATGTCCTCGGATTAAAAAATTTAATCTTAGACAAAAGGGATTGCCTAAACAACCAAGTCATCATCGTGCTATTCGTTTAGAGAGGTCACTTGAACAAACTTGTTGTTCAAGCGACCAACCTCTATTCTATGAGTAGCCGCGGAATAGACGATGTCCGGATCGCCGGCTTTTGTATTTATGTTCGGGATCCAAGTATTATTTAGCCACAAATAGAATATATCATGCTCATATTTGGAAAAAAAAATACAAGCAAGTAACAAAAGAGAATAGAGAATAGATATACCTCTCGATCTTCTAATGTATGACCTTCCTCCTTTCGGACGTCGTGTGGGCGACGATTTACCAAAAGTTGAAGCTCCTAGATTGCCTATCTTCCTTCCTTGCTCGTTCTGAGCAAGAGGAAGAATAGAAACAAAGCTCTATTCCTTCTTTCAATCAAACAACAACCTCCAAGGATGGAGCTTGCCGCCGGCCAAGAAGGAAGAGGAGATTATGGTGGAAACCGGCCAAGACACCAAGGGAAAACCCTATATCTTGTTTCCACAACCCAAGGAGAAGGAGAAGAGGGTCTTTGGCCACCGGCCAATGGGTGGAAAAGGCTGGAAAAATCTACGGGATGCCGGCCACCTTGAAGGAAGAAGAAGAAAGAAAAATACTTCCTTATTTGGTGCCGCCCAAGCCTCCAAAACCCTAAGCCTCCAAAACCCTAAGCCTCCAAACCCTAATCCTATCTCAATTAGGATTCATTAGTTGCCGCCCACCACTTGCCCTCCTTTTATAGAGTTAGGGATAAGCCATGTTTTAATCTCCACCATTGGTTCTAGGGATTTAATCTCAACCGTCGGATCTAGAGATTTAATCTCAACCATCGGATCTAGAGATTTAATCTCTACCTTTGGATCTAGAGTTTTGTTTCTATCCATTGGATCTAAGCTTCATGAGGTGTTAATAGGCTACAATATGGACCATGAGGAGGAGTTGGATCTTGGCCACCCATTGATCAAGCCCACATAAAGTCCGATCAATTAATGATAATCCAATCCACTAAAGGATTATCATTGATCTACCTCACCAACCCCCATAAGATAATATGGGCTCCATATATTATTTGTACATTTTCTCCCCGTGTTTAAGATCTCGAATGTCTGTCGATTAATTAATTTATTGACCATTAATTAATCAACATCTAACTCCATGAGTAGTAGCACTCAACCTTTTCATCATGCCGGACCAAGTCCACCTGCAGGGTTTACATGATGAACCTTATGAGCTCCTCAAGGGAACATCATCATCCTAATATATAGGACACGGTTTCCTCCTATAATCAACGGCACACCATATAAATAATATCATCTCCCAACTTACCGAGTTTATCGATTTAATCTATAAATCTCGCCCATTGGTAAATCAAAGAGATGAATACTAAGTATATGTACCCGTTATTATATCGGGATTAAGAGCATGTACAAAATAATATCTGAGGTCCGATTCAATTATGTAATCATCAATAAATTGAATCACCTCTAAGTCGATCCTGCTCAATACACACAAAGTGCACTAGTGTGATTCTATGGTCAAGACAAACCAATACCAAATCATACTACAACCATTCCGATGGTTTGTCCAAAGCCATCTCGGTTGTGAGCCTTCACTTATACTTTACAAGGAGCCGATAACATGATCTCCCATGTGACACCACACACCATGTTATCTACAATGTAATGTATTAAACAATATTGCATAACCTTAAAAATATGCAAACAATGATCATGTGATTCTTATTTCAAAATAAAGATGTTCATACAAAAGATAGACTTTTCAGTATACATCCCTACACATGTGTTAACTTGATATATCATATCCATGACTTGTGAGATCAAGTCATCGAGTTGACCTACATGCTAGTCTCTTCACATTAACATTATCGCTGAATGTTAATACTTGACTAGGAATGATTAAGAATAGTATTCTATCATCTCATTATCGATTCAACCAATCGATTGATATAGATAAAAACCTTCTACTCAAGGACGTTATTATACTTAGTTATTTAGCACTAATACAAGTAAGTATAATAACCATAAAGAAATGCCTTTATTAAATAGGAATATGATACAACAAAGTCCATACAACAATCATCACATGATTGACTCTAGGGCTTTCACTAACAATCTCCCACTAACACTAGTGACAATCACTGTAGTATCTAATACCCAATGATCTAGTGTGACCATCATGTTTTTTCTGTGCCAAAGCCTTGGTCAAGGGATCTACGATGTTAGCCTCTGTGGGTACTCTGCAAATCTTCACATCTCCTCTATCGATAATCTCTCGAATGAGATGGAAGTGTCATAGTATGTGTTTGGTCTACTGGTGTGAGCTAGGTTCCTTAGCCTGTACAATTGCTCCATTGTTGTCACAATAGAGCTCTATAGGATCTGCTATGCTAGGAACCACCCCAAGTTCAGTAATGAACTTGCAGATCCAAACTGCCTCCTTTGTTGCCTCTGATGTAGCAATATACTCGGCCTTTGTTGTAGAATCAGCAACTGTGTCCTGCTTCGAACTCTTCTAGCTCACAGCGCCACCATTCAAGCAAAACACGAACCCTGACTGTGATCTATAATCATCCTGGTCAATTTGGAAGCTAGCATCGCTGTAACCCTTTACAGCTAGCTCCTCATCGCCTCCAAATATCAAGAAATATTCTTTAGTCCTTCTCAATTACTTAAGAATATTCTTGACTGCTATCCAGTGATGCTCACCTGGATCTGACTGGTATCTACTCATCATGCTCAAAGCATACGAGACATCAGGATGATTACATAGCATGACGTACATGATAGATCCTATGGCCGATGCATAAGGGATCATATCCATGCGGTCTCTCTCCTCTCTAGAAGAGTGACTTTGAGTCTTCGAAAGACTCACACCATGCGACATCAGCAGAAGTCCCTTCTTGGAATTATGTATGGCAAATCATAGTAATACCGTGTCAATATATGTACTCTGACTTAGGCCAAACAATCTCTTAGATCTATCTCTATAGATCTTGATGCCTAGAATACAGGCTGCTTCACCTAAGTCATTCATTGAGAAGCACGTCCCCAGCCAATTCTTCACAGACTGTAAGGAAGGGATGTCATTCCTAATGAGTAGTATGTCATCCACATACACTACAAGAAGGACAACTGTGTTTCCATTAACCCTCTTGTAGACATAGGGTTCATCTTCATTCTTGATGAAACCAAACTATTAGATCGCATCATCGAATCAAAGATTTCAGCTTCGAGAAGTTTGCTTTAGCCTATAAATGGACCTTTGCAGTTTGCATACTTTTCCAGTATGCTGTGGATCTACAAAACCCTCAGGCTGTGTCATGTACATATCCTCGAGCAAGTTTCCATTCAGAAATACGATTTTGACATCCATATGCCAGATCTCATAATCGTGGTATGCTGCAATAGCAAGCATGATCCGAATGGACATAAACATCGCCACTGGAGAAAAGGTTTCATCATATTCAATACCATGAATTTGCTTGAAACCTTTAGCCACCAATCGACCCTTATAGGTATGCGTAAGTCCATCCATGTCAGTCTTTCTCTTAAAGACCCACTTACACCCAATGGGTTTGACGCCTTCAGGTGAATCAACCAAAGTCCATACTCAGTTGGTGTACCTGGATTCCATCTCGGATCTCATGGCCTCTAGCCATTTCTTAGAATCTGGGTTCATCACAGCTTTCTGATAGGAGATAGGCTCATTCTCAATGAACATAACGTTATCATGGTCAGACAAGAGAAATGAGTATCTCTCAGACTGACGGCATACCCTATCAGACCTACGAAGAGGTAGGTCTACCTGAACAGGTTGTTGTTCCACAACTCTTTATGCAACAATCTCATCACCCACAACACTTTGTGGTTCCTGTTCAACCTCCATCTCGGCCTCAGTGCTATGATCCTTATCTTGAATTTTTTCAAGATCGAACGTACTCCGACTAGTTTTTCTAGAAACAAAATCTCTTTCTAAAATACCCCAGTCTTTTCCACAAACACTTTGTGCTAACTGGAAATGTAGAAGTAATATCTCTTCGTTTCCTTGGGATATCCAATAAAATAACACTTATCAGATTTAAGTCCCAGTTTGTCTGAGACTGGACGTCGAATGTAAGCCTCACAACTCCAAATCCTCATGAAAGACATCTTGGGAATTTTCCCTGTCCATATCGTATATGGTATCTTTATTATAGCCTTGGATGGTACACGGTTAAGTGTGAAAGTTGCTGTGTTTAGAGCATATACCCAAAAAGATATAGGAAGATCTGTGTGACTCATCATAGATCATACCATATCTAATAGGGTACGATTCCTCCTTTCAGATACACCATTCCACTGTGGTGTTCCAGGAGGAGTGAGTTGGGATAGAATCCCACACTTAGCTAGATAGTCACGAAACTCATGGCTAAGGTATTCACCATCTCGATCTGATTGAAGTATCTTAATACTCTTGCCAAGCTGGTTTTGTACTTCATTCTTGAATTCTTTGAAATTTTCAAAGGATTTTGACTTATGTGTTATCAGATACACATAACCATATCTACTAAAGTCATCAGTAAATGTAATGAAGTACTTGTAACCACCTCTAGCAGCAACATTGAAAGGGTCACATACATCACTATGTATAAGTCCTAACAAGTCTGTTGCTCTCTCGCTGTGTCCACTAAAGAGAGTCTTAGTCATCTTGCCTAGAAGGCAAGACTTGCATGTCTCATATGATTCAAAATCAAATGAGTCTAGCAACCCATCCTTATAGAGCTGGGATAAGCAACTCTCATTTATATGACCTAAGCGACAATGCCAGAGATAGATTTGGTTCAACTCATTTGACTTGAACCTTTTGGTACTTATATTATAGATGGGGCTTTCTAAATCTAGAATGTAGAGTCCGTTCATCAGAGGTGCACTACAATAGAACATATCATTTAAATAAACTGAACAATATTTGTTCTTTATTATAAATGAAAAGCCTTTCTTGTCCAAACAAGAAACTGAAATTATGTTCTTAGTCAAAGCAAGCACATAACAACATTCATCTAGTTCTAGTACAAGCCTAGAGGGCAGAGATAGATCATAAGTTCCTACAGCAACAGCAGCAACCCTTGCTCTATTGCCTACTCATAGGTCCACCTCGCCCTTCGTCAATGCCTTGCTATTTCACAATGCCTGCACATTAGTACAAATGTGAGATGCATATCCGATATCTAATACCCATGATGAAGAAATAGATAGAATGACTTCTATGACATATATACCTGAAGTAGAAGTCTCACTTCTCTTCTTCTTAAGATCTTCCAGGTATGCTTTGCAGTTACGCTTCTAGTGTCCAGCTTCCTTACAGTGGAAGCAAGTCCCTTCCTTAGCTACCCCTCCTTTCGGTTTTAGTGTCTTGCCTTCGCCCTTGGCTTGGGACTTTCCCTTACCTTTAGGCTTTCCCTTGCCTTTAGTCTTTTGCACCATCAAAAAGGAGTTAGGTTTTTCCTTCTTAAGATTGAGCTCAGTAGTTCTCAACATGCTAAGCATCTCAGGCAGTGGCTTATCAATTTCATTCATGTTGTAATTCATGACAAATTGATTGTAGCTTTGTGACAAAGATTGCAAGATCAAGTCAATGGCCAGCTCTTGGCCAAGTGGGAATCCCAACCTATGTAGGTTTTCTATGTACCCAATCATCTTGAGTACATATGGACCTATAGGAGTCCCATCTTGCATCTTGGACTGAAACAGTGCCTTAGAGATCTTATATCTCTCATGCCTTGCTTGTCCTTGATACAGTTGACGAAGATGTTCAACCATATCAAAAGCATTCATGAACTCGTGTAGCTTTTGAAGCTCAGAGTTCATGGTCACGAGAATGAGACATGACACATCTAATGCATCATCTTGATGCTTCTTGTAAGCATCTCGGTCAGCTCGCGAGGCAGTGGCAAATGGTGCCTCCGGAATGGGCTGCTCTAGGATGTACAGTTTTCTTTCTTGGGTGAGAACGATTCTCAGATTATTGTACCATTCTAGAAATTAGCTCCATTAAGTTTGTCCATCTCAAGGACAGAACGCAAGGAGAGAGTGTTCGTGTTTGTCGACATGGTAATCTACAACATACACAATACAAAAAATTAATATCATATTCCATTTATCATTTAATTAGGCCTTTAATCAAATGACACTCCCACTAAATTATAGGACTTTTGTAGAATCGAGTCATGGATGTGGTCAAACCACATTACTATATTCATACAAACTAGCTATAATTCTTGCGGGACAAGATCCATATAATACTACGCCTTGAGTTAGCTTTGGCTAAATCACCCAAGACTTAGTATGATCGGTAGGTAACAAATGACCAATTACATCTCTATGCAACTCTTGTTTATAGGATCAAGATCCACATTTACAAAAGACCTTGAGTTAGCTTTGGCTAAATCGCCCAAGATTTAGTGTAAATGCGATCTTATCCTATCTTTCCAACGGTTGGAATGTGCCTATAGTTTTACTCGATCCAATTGAGTTAACTAGTTTTACTCAATCTAATTGAGTGTATACTCACCCAAGCCATGATTGTTGGTTTTTCCGAGCCGCAAAAACCGCTTTTTGCGTTGCGGAAACCTCGGAAGCCCCGACCACGGATCCGTGCGAAGTATAAAATATAAAACTAACATGTATGTGTTTAATACCGTTAGATCTACTCTAGATCTACATGATAAGAAGTTACCCTCGATGCGATGTCCTTCACAAATCCCGCTCGTCCAAAAGGTTCGCCGGAAACTCGAGAGTGTCAAGTGCACACTCCTCTATTGGTATCCACACAAGCAATAGGTGGAGAAAAATACCTTAGAGTGTGCTAGCACCCTTTAGGAATTTTGGCCAAGGAGGTTGGGAGAGCTTGAGAGGGTGATCCAAGGAAGAAGATAAAGTTGTGTAACTCACAAAATCAATTCCATCTAATGGAATAAGTGGTTGGCCACTTCATGGAAGGGGCGGGTTACATGCATGCATGTAACTCCAAGAGCCAATGTCTTTTGGTCTCCCTTATGAGGTGGCATCACTTGATAAGTCAATGATGATGTGGAGCATCATCATTGTCCATCCATGCCAAGTCATCATCATGACATGGCATTTGGTCAAGTCAAACTTGACCTTTCATCTTCCCTCTCAAGTCAAGTCAAACTTGACCTTTCATCTTCCCTCTCAAGTCAAGTCAAACTTGACCTCTTATCTCCAATGGTTGATCAAATCTAACCACTTGACTCAAGTCAATTTGATTTAATGAATCTCTATTCATTAATTTAAATTGACTAAATGAATCAAATCTAAATTAGACTCATTCAACACTTGAATCAAATTGAGTCCAACTCAATTAGTCTAATTAGGATTACTCTTAATCCAATTTGGTTCATCCCATGAACCTAATCCTCATGGTTCATCATATGAACCTAATCTCCATCTAATTTCCCTTTGTGTGTGACCCTATAGGTTCTTGTAACGTTGGCAATATCCCTAAACCAATTTACGAACATAAGCAAAGAGCAGTATCTAGCAACACATCATTGCTACCCAAGTTACAAGAATGTTGAGCTCCAACATCACCTTTGTGACTTCTAATTGTGACTCTCACAATATGTGACAATGTCCTTCTATCCTTGACATCTATATTAACCAATTGAGGCATAGACCATGTCATCCTCGGTACAATCTATATCTTGAACTCCAAGTAGACTCACTCTAATCAAATGAGCTCAATATCTCATATTGACTCATTTGGGCATGGCCATGCACTTCGTGGTCTCACTCTATCAAGAATATCGATGTCACCCCCGTCATATAGGAGGGATAGATCCCATCTACATCACTTACATCCCTCCGCATAATTTGTTACATACCCAGTAATCGCCTTTATAGTCCACCCATTTACGGGTGACGTTTGACGAAGCCAAAGTATGCAACTCCTTATGTAGGGAACTATGGTGACTTCAGGTCTAAGGACTAATAGTCATACTAATAGCCACATGAGAAAGTATATGACACTCATATAACAATCCATGATACTTTCTCATGGTTGGTCATTCAGTATACATTCTCCAATACATACCCATGTGTCAACTTGATATCTCATATCCATGACTTGTGAGATCAAGTCATCATGTTGGCCTACATGCTAGTCTCTACGCATTAACATTGTCCCTGAATGTTAATACTTGACTAGGAATGATTAAGAGTAGCGTTCTCTATATCATCTCATTATCGATTCAACCAATCGATTGATATAGATAAGAACCTACTACTCAAGGACATTATTATATTTAGTTATTTGGCACCAATACAAGTAAATATAATAATCATGCCTTTATAAATAGGAATATGATACAATAAAGTCCATACAACAATCATCACATGATTGACTCTAGGACTTTCACTAACAATCTCCCACTAGCACTAGTGCCAATCACCATAGTATCTAATACCCATTGACCTAGTGTGACCATCATGCTTTTTCTGTGCAAAAGCCTTGGTCAAGGGATCTGCGATGTTAGCCTCTATGGGTACTCTACAAATCTTCACATCTCCTCTATCGATAATATCTCCAATGAGATGGAAGCATCGATATATTCGGCCTCTGTTGTAGAATCAGTAACTGTGTCCTGCTTAGAACTCTTCAAGCTCACAACGCCACTATTCAAGCAAAACACGAACCCTGACTGCGATCTATAATCATCCTAGTCAGTTTGGAAGCTGGCATCACTGTAACTCTTTATAGCTAGCTCCTCATCGCCTCCAAATATCAAGAAATATTCTTTAGTCCTTCTCAAGTACTTAAGAATATTCTTGACAGCTATCCAGTGACGCTCACCTGGATCTGACTGGTATCTACTCGTCATGCTCAAAGCATACGAGACATCAGGACGAGTACACATCATGGCATACATGATAGATCCTATAGCAGATGCATAAGGTATCTTATCCATGCGGTCTCTCTCCTCTCTAGAAGAGGGATCTTGAGTCTTCGAAAGACTCACACCATGTGACATTGGCAGAAGACCCTTCTTGGAATTCTGCATGGTAAACCGTAGTAATACCGTGTCAATGTATGTACTCTGACTTAGGCCAAGAAATCTCTTAGATCTATCTCTATAGATCTTGATGCCTAGAATACAGGCTGCTTCACCTAAGTCCTTCATTGAGAAGCACGTCCCCAGCCAAGTCTTTATAGACTGTAGCGAAGGGATGTCATTCCCAATGAGCAATATGTCATCTACATACAATACAAGGAAGACAACTGTATTCCCATTAACCCTTTTGTAGACACAGGGTTCATCTTCATTCTTGATGAAACTAAACTATTTGATCGCATCATCGAATCGAAAATTCCAGCTCTGAGAGGCTTGCTTTAGCCCATAAATGGACCTTTGCAGCTTGCATACTTTCCCAGTATGCTGTGGATCTTCAAAACCCTCAAGTTGTGTCATGTACACATCCTCGAGTAAGTTTCCATTCAGAAACGCGGTTTTGACATCCATCTGCCAGATCTCATAATCGTGGTATGCTGCAATAGTAAGCAAGATCCGAATGGACTTAAACATCGCCACTGGAGAAAAGGTTTCATGATAGTCAATACCATGAATCTGCTTGAAACCTTTAGCCACCAATCGACCCTTATAGGTATGCATAAGTCCATCCATGTCAGTCTTTCTCCTAAAGACCCACTTATACCCAATGGGTTTGACCCCTTTAGGTGGATCAATCAAAGTCCATACTTGGTTGGTGTACATGGATTCCATCTCGGATCTCATGGCCTCTAGCCATTTCTCAGAATCTGGGCTCATCACAGCTTCCTGATAGGAGGTAGGCTCATTCTCAATGAGCATAACGTCATCATGGTCAGACAAGAGAAATGAGTATCTCTCAGCCGACGCACTCCTATCGACTGCAAAGAGGTAGGTCTACTCGAATCAGTGGTTGTTCCACAACTCTTGTGCAACAACCTCATCACCCACAACACTTTATGGTTCCTGCTCAACCTCCATCAAGGCCTCAAAGATATGGTCTTTATCTTGAATTTCTTCAAGATCGAACGATTCTCACTAGTTTTTCTAGAAACAAAATCCCTTTCTAGAAAAACTCCGTCTACAAACACTTTGTCGACGGGAATGTAGAAGTAATATCCCTTTGTATCCTTGGGATATCCAACAAAATAGCACCTATCGGATTTGGGTCCCAGTTTGTCTGAGACTTGACATTAAACGTAAGCCTCACAACCCCAAATCCTCATGAAAAACATCTTGGGATTTCTCCCTGTCCATATTGTATATGGTGTCTTTATCACAGCCTTGGATGGTACACGGTTAAGGGTAAAGGCTGCTGTGTCTAGAGCATATCCCCAAAAGGATATAGGAAGATCTGTGTGACTCATCATAGAACGTACCATATCTAATAGGGTATGATTCCTCCTTTCGGATACATCATTCCACTGTGGTGTTACAGAAGGAGTGAGTTGGGATAGAATCCCACACTCAGCTAGATAGACACGAAACTCATGGCTAAGGTATTCACCACCTCGATCTGATCGAAGTATCTTAATACTCTTGCCAAGCTGGTTTTGTACTTCATTCTTGAATTCTTTGAACTTTTCAAAGGATTTTGATTTATGTGTCATAAGATATACATAACCATATCTACTGAAGTCATTAGTAAATATAATGAAGTACCTGTAACCACCTCTAGCAGCAACATTGAAAGGACCACATACATCACTATGTATAAGTCCTAACAAATCTGTTGCTCTTTCGTTGTGTCCACTAAAGGGAGTCTTGGTCATCTTGCCTAAAAGGCAAGACTCGCATGTCTCATATGATTCAAAATCAAATGAGTCTAGCAGCCCATCCTTATGGAGCTGAGATAAGCGACTCTCATTTATGTGACCTAAGCGACAATGCTAGAGATAGGTTTGGTTCAACTCATTTGACTTGAACCTTTTGGTACTTATGTTATAGATAGGGCTCTCTAAGTCTAGAAAGTAGAGTCCATTCATTAGAGGTGCACTACAATAGAACATATCATTTAAATAAACTGAACAACATTTGTTCTTTATTATAAATGTAAATCCTTTCTTGTCCAAACAAGAAACCGAAATTATGTTCTTAGTCAAAGCAAGCACATAACAACATTCATCTAATTCTAGTACAAGCCCAGAGGGTAGAGATAGATCATAAGTTCTTACAGCAACAGCAGCAACCCTTGCTCCATTGCCTACTCGTAGGTCCACCTCGCCCTTTGTCAATGCCATGCTATTTCTCAGTGCCTGCACATTGGTACAAATGTGAGATGCACATCCGGTATCTAATACCCATGATGAAGAAATAGATAGATTGACTTCTATAACATTTATACCTGAAGTAGAAGTCTCACTTCTTTTCTTCTTAAGATCTTCCAGGTAAGCTTTGTAGTTACGCTTCCAGTGTCTAACTTCCTTGCAGTGGAAGCAAGCCCCTTCCTTGCCTACCCCTCCTTTGGATTTAAGTTCTTTGCCTTTGCCCTTGGCTTGGGACTTTCCCTTACCTTTAGGCTTGCCCTTGCCTTTCTTTTTATGAACCATCAAAATGGTGTCAGATTTTCCCTTCTTAAGGTTAAGCTCAGCAGTTCTCAACATGCTGAGCATCTCAGGCAGTGGCTTATCAATTTCATTCATGTTGTAATTCATGACAAATTGATTGTAGGCTTGTGGCAAAGATTGTAAGATCAAGTCAGTGGCCAGCTCTTGGCCAAGTGGGAATCCTAACCTTTGTAGGTTTTCTACGTACCCAATCATCTTGAGTACATATGGACTTACGGGAGTCCCATCTTGCATTTTGGACCCAAACAATGCCTTAGAGACTTCATATCTCTCATGCCTTGCTTGTCCTTGATATAGTTGACGAAGATGTCCAACCATATCATAAGCATTCATGAACTCGTGTAGCTTCTGAAGCTCAGAGTTCATGGTCGCGAGCATTAGACATGACACATCTAATGCATCATCTTGATACTTCTTGTAAGCATCTTTGTCAGCTCGCAAGGCAGTGACAGGAGGTGCCTCCGGAATGGGCTGCTCCAGGACGTACAACTTCCTTTCTTGGGTGAGAACAATTCTCAGGTTCCTGTACCAATCCAGTATATTTGCTCCATTGATCTTGTTCTTCTCAAGGATAGAACGCAGAGAGAGAGTGTTCATGTTTGTCGACATAGTAATCTACAACATACAATGCAGAGAATTAATATCATATTCCTTTTATCATTTAATTAGGCCTTTAATCAAATGATGCTCCCACTGAATTATAGGAATTTTGTAGAATCGAGTTATGAATGTAGTCAAACCACATTACTAGATTCATACAAACTAGCTATAATTCTTGCGGGACAAGATCCACATCATACTAAGCCTTGAGTTAGCATTGGCTAAATCGCCCAAGACTTAGTACGATCAGTGGGTAACACATTACCGATTACATCTCTATGCAACTCTTGTTTATAGGATCAAGACCCACATTTACAAAAGACCTTGAGTTAACTTTGGCTAAATCGCCCAAGATTTAGTGTAAACGCGATCTTATCCTATCTTTCCAACGATTGAAATATGCCTATAGTTCTACTCGATCCAATTGGGTTAACTAGTTTTACTCAATCTAATTGAGCTTACTCTAAACCAAGCTGTGATAAGCGGGACCAAGATTGTCCCTCCGCACCCTACCAAGATAATATGCGTTGCTCTCCTTTGGCATATTCAACAACTACAAATGATCGAGGTAGTGATGGGTATCAAGGACCTGGTAGGCATTTACGAGTTGATTCGATTAAGATCTAATCTAATCATAATGTGTATCATATACGCATTAAGGCCTTTATTATCCTATATTAGCATGCATCACATACATACATACATTATTCTAGCATGCATCATATACATATAAGAAAATTATCCTAGCATGCATCATATACATACAAGCATTATTCTACTAGCATGCATCACATACATACAAGCAAAATCAAATATATATATAAAATTAACTATGATGTATTCATGGCCCTACTACGATCTTCTCAATCCAATGAGAAGATCGGACGGTCAACCTAAGGCTAGCGGCTTCTCCAAGCGCTTCCTTTGACCGCCATGTGTCGTCGGCACCCTTCTCGTAACTTCGTCTACAAGTGGACTTTCCACCGCTCCATTTTGTACATTACAAATATGAAACTCGAGTTACATTCGAGTCTAAAACTATTTACAACTAGAATTTTAAAAGAAGAGGTACGACGCGCAGGTCGCATATACTATACAACACGCACAACCACAAAAATGGCACGCAGGCCGTATTATGAATTACAACACATCACAATCCAATCAAATTGGGGTCATTGGGCCATGACAATCACAAAATTATACATAATTATAAATTATGTATTTTTACATAAAATTTCTATAATTTTTCCTTTTTTTTCAATTTTATGAGTCACCTCTCCGTAACGGTCCTGCTAAGCGGTTTCAGGGCGCGATCGCGGGACAAGGCCCCATTCGGGGATAGGGGCAGCGCCCCTACTCGCAAAATAAACTTTGCGAGTGTCCCTACTACGATCTTACAGCGACTTAAGTCACTGTCCCAAAAACCTAAAGCAAGAACTTGTCGTTTCGGAGAGTTTTTCTCGGTGGTTGAAGCCGACAAGTGTCCCAACACTCGTTGCTTCGACTCTTCGAGAAAAATACCCAAAAATTCTATAAAAATAGGAAATTTACAGAAATATAAAATTATGTAATTTTTATATCTAATATAAAAACCACAAAAATGAAACACATACATGCTTCGCCATGGCTCTGATACCACTGTTGGGTTTTCTGAGCCGCAAAAACCGCTTTTTGCGTTGCAGAAACCTCGGAAGCCCCGACCACGGATCCGTGCGAAGTATAAAATATAAAACTAACATGTATGTGTTTAATACCTTTAGATCTACTCTAGATCTACATGATAAGAAGTTACCCTCGATGCGAAGCCCTTCGCAAATCTCGTCAAATCCAAAAGGTTGCGAACTCGAGAGTGTCAAGTGCACACTCCTCTATTGGTATCCACACAAGCAATAGGTGGAGAAAAATACCTTAGAGTGTGCTAGCACCCTTTAGGAATTTCGGCCAAGGAGGTTGGGAGAGCTTGAGAGGGTGATCCAACGAAGAAGATGAAGTTGTGTAATTTACAAAATCAATTCCATCTAATGGAATAAGTGGTTGGCCACTTCATGGAAGGGGGGTTACATGCATGCATGTAACTCCAAGAGCCAATGTCTCTTGGTCTCCCTTATGAGGTGGCACCACTTGATAAGTCAATGATGATGTGGAGCATCATCATTGGCCGGCCATGCCAAGTCATCATCATGACATGACATTTGGTCAAGTCAAACTTGACCTTTCATCTTCCCTCTCAAGTCAAGTCAAACTTGACCTCTTATCTCCCATGGTTGATCAAATCTAACCACTTGACTCAAGTCAATTTGATTTAATGAATCTCTATTCATTAATTTAAATTGACTAAATGAATCAAATCTAAATTAGACTCATTCAACACTTGAATCAAATTGAGTCCAACTCAATTAGTCTAATTAGGATTACTCTTAATCCAATTTGGTTCATCCCATGAACCTAATCCTCATGGTTCATCATATGAACCTAATCTCCATCTAATTGTCCTTTGTGTGTGACCCTATAGGTTCTTGTAACGTTGGCAATGTCCCTAAACTTATTTACGAACATAAGCAAAGAGCGGTATCTAGCAATACATCATTGCTACCCAAGTTACAAGAATGTTGAGCTCCAACATCACCTTTGTTACTACTAATTGTGACTCTCACAATATGTGACAATGTCCCTCTATTCTTGACATCTAGATTGACCAATTGAGGCATAGACCGTGTCATCCTCAGTACAATCTATATCTTGAACTCCAAGTAGACTCACTCTAATCAAATGAGCTCAATATCTCATATTGACTCATTTGGGCATGGCCATGCACTTCATGGTTTCACTCTTTCAAGAATATCGATGTCACCCCGTCATATAGGAGGGATAGATCCCATCTACATCACTCACATCCCTCCACATAATTTGTTACATACCCAATAATCGCCTTTATAGTCCACCCATTTACGGGTGACGTTTGACGAAGCCAAAGTATGCAACTCTTTATGTAGGGAACCATGGTGACTTCAGGTCTAAGGACTAATAGTCATACTAATAGCCACATGAGAAAGTATATGACACTCATATAACGATCCATGATACTTTCTCTTGGCGGGTCATTTAGTATAAATTCTCCAATGCATACCCATGTGTCAACTTGATATCTCATATCCATGACTTGTGAGATCAAGTCATCATGTTGACCTACATGCTAGTCTCTACGCTTTAATATTGTCCCTGAATGTTAATACTTGACTAGGAATGATTAAGAGTAGTGTTCTCTATATCATCTCATTATCGATTCAACCAATCGATTGATATAGATAAGAACCTACTACTCAAGGACATTATTATATTTAGTTATTTGGCACCAATACAAGTAAATATAATAACCATGCCTTTATAAATAGGAATATGATACAATAAAGTCCATACAACAATCATCACATGATTGGCTCTAGGGCTTTCACTAATAGTGATATGCGGGACAAAGATTGTCCCTCCGCACCCTACCAAGATAATATGCGTTGCTCTGCTTTGGCAGATTCAACAACAACAAATGATCGAGGTAGTGATGGGTATCAAAACTTGGTAGGCATTTTCAAGTTGATTCAATTAAGATCTAATCTAATCGTGAATGTGTATCATATACGCATTAAGACCTTAAATACCCTACACTAGCATGCATCAAATACATACAACAAACATATACTAGCATGCATCATATACATACAAGCAAAATATCCTAGCATGAATCATATACATACAAGCAAAATTTACTAGCATGCATCACATACATACAAGCAAAAACAAATATATATATATATATATATATATATATATATATATATATATATATATATATATATATATATATGATGATGTCATGGCCCTACTATGATCTTCTCAAGCCAATGAGAAGATCGGACGGTCAACCTAGGGTTAGAGGCTTCTCCAAGCGCCTCCTTTGACCGCCATGTGTCGTCGGCACCCTCCTCGTAACTCCGTCTACTAGTGGACCTTCCATCGCTCCATTTTTGTACATTACAAACATGAAACTCGAGTTACATTCGAGTCTAAAACTATTTACAACTGAAATATTAAAAAGAAAGGCACGACGCGCAGGTCGCATACCATATACAACATGCACAACCACAAAAACGGTGCACAAGTCGTATTATGAATTACAACATATTTATCCAATCACATTGGGGTTCTTGGTCCATAACCATTACAGTATTATACATAATTCTAAATTAAGTATTTTTTTACAGAAATTTCTATAATTTTTTCTATTTTTTTTTTCAATTTTTATGAGTCACATCTCCATAACGGTCCCGCTAAGCGATTTTCGGGCGCGATCGCGGGACAATGCCCCTTTCGAGGTTAGGGGCAGTGCCCTACTCGCAAAATTAACCTTGTGAGTGTCCCATCTTGATCGTACAGTGACTTAAGTCGTTGTCCCAAAAACCTAAAGCAAGAATTCACCATTCCAGAGAGTTTTTCTCGGTGGTTGAAGCCTACAAGTGTCCCAACACTTGTTGCTTCGACTCTTCAAGAAAAATACACAAAAAAATCTATAAAAATAGGAAATTTATAGAAACTTACAGATCTGTAATTTTATATCTAATACAAAAAAACTACAAAACTAAACCACATACATGCTTCGCACGTGGCTCTGATACCACTGTTGGACTATCCGAGCCGCAAAAATCGCTTTTTGTATTGCTGAAATCCCGGAAGTCGGCCATGGATCCGTGTGAAGATAAAAAAATTACATGTACATGTTTAAAAATCTTAGATCTACATATTAAGAGTTTTACCCTTGATGCGACGCCCTTCGCTTATCTCGCTCGTCCAAAAGGCTTGCCGGAACTCGAGAGTGTCTAGTGTACACTCCTCTATCGGTATCCACATGAGCAATAGGTGGAGAAAAGCAACCTAGAGTGTGCTAGCCCCCTTAGAAGCTCACGGCAAGAATGAGGGGGAGAGAGCTTGAGAAGAGAGGAGGAAGAAGATGAAGTTACACAACTTAACTTCACACACTTACACCCATTCAATAGTGGCCGACCACTATAAGGGGGTTACATGCATGCATGTAATTCCAAGAGTCAATGGCTCTTGGTCTCCCTCATGAGGTGGCACCCCATGATGTGTCCATGATGATGTGGAACATCATCATTGGTCGGCCCCCAAGCCAAGTCACCATGACATGACAATTGGTCAAGTCAAAATTGACCATTCATCTTCCCTCTCAAGTCAAGTCAAACTTGACCTCTTATCTCCCATGGTTTATCAAATCCAACCATTTGATTCAAGTCAATTTGATTTAATGAATCTCAATTCATTAGTTTAAATTGACTTGATGATTCAAATCTAAATTAGACTCATTCAACACTTGAATCAACTTGAGTCCAACTCAATTAGACTAATTTGGATTATTCTTAATCCAATTTGGTTCATCCCATGAACTTAATCCTCATGGTTCATCATATGAACTTAATCTCCATCTAATTGCCCTTTGTGTGTGACCCTGTAGGTTCTTGTAACGTTGGCAATGCTCCTAAACCGATTTAGGAACATAAGCAATGAGCGGTATCTAGCAACACATCATTGCTACCCAAGTTACAAGAATGTTGAGATCCAACATCACCTTTGTGACTACTAATTGTGACTCTCACAATATGTGACAATGCCCCTCTATCCTTGACATCTAGATTGACCAATTGAGGCATAGACCGTGTCATCCCCGGTACAATCTATATCTTGAACTCCAAGTAGACTCACTCTAATCAAATGAGCTCAATATCTCATATTGACTCGTTTGGTCATGGCCATGCACTTAGTGGTCTCACTCTATCAAGAATCACAATGTCACTCCCATCATATAGGAGGGATCGATCCCATCTACATCACTTACATCCCTCCACATAATTTGTTACGTACTCAGTAATTGCCTTTATAGTCCACCCATTTACGGGTGACGTTTGACGAAGTCAAAGTATGCAACTCCTTATGTAGGGAACCATGGTGACTTCAGGTCCAAGGACTAATAGTCACATGAGAAAGTATATGACACTCATATAACGATCCATGATACTTTCTCATGGCGGGTCATTAAGTATACATTCTCCAATGCATACCCATGTGTCAACTTGATATCTCATATCCATGACTTGTGAGATCAAGTCATTGAGTTGACCTACATCCTAGTCTCTTCGCATTAACATTGTCCCTGAATGTTAATACTTGACTAGGAATGATTAAGAGTAGTGTTCTCTATATCTTCTCATTATCGATTCAACCAATCGATTGATATAGATAAGAACCTTTAACTCAAGGACATTATTATACTTAGTTATTTGACACCAATACAAGTAAGTATAATAACCATAAAGAAATGCCTTTATTCAATAGGAATATGATACAACAAAGTCCATACAACAATCATCACAAGATTGACTCTAGGGCTTTCACTAACATCATTTGCTATAATCAAAACCCAGGTTCGACTTAGGTGTACTGTACCAACAATCTCCCCCTTTTAGATCTTTGGAAAACTCGGACACAAAGTTAAGTAAATATTTTGAAGTGCATTAAATGAATGAGCATAAAACATGAAGTGCATGAATGACAAGAATAAAATATGAAGAAATGAGTATACTTGAATTAGCAAGTTAAGTAGGAGTAAGAAAAACCTTTTTTAAGTGCTCCTCCTTGAGGAATCCTCCCCCTTGACCGAGGGTGAGTACTTGAAAAAGGATCTTTACCCTCCCCCTTGATGTGTGCTACTTTAAAAAGGACTTAAGTAATCGAAATTACTTAATATTGGCCTTAGTGTTTAAAATAGGTTTTAAGTTAAGGTACAAAAAAAATGATCCCTTAACTTTGGCCTTTTCTCCCCCTTTTGCCATAAATCAAAAAGAGTGGGGGAATTGAAAAACATAGTTCAAAAAATAAGTTTGAAGTCCAAGCATGTTCCAAATAAATTTTGAAAATAGTAATTTGAACATAAGCTTAGCTATTTGGATGTTCAACTCTTATTTGCCTCGATTGATATGAAAGATCAACAAGTCCTGGTTAGAGTTGGTTAATTTATGTAATTGTAATCCGTGGTTCATGTCGATGCACTGAATCTACATATGGAACCAGAAGTAAGGTCCTAATATCTCACGCCCATCTACGTGGCTAAGTACACAAACACATTAGTCCTATGTGTTGTGAGATGTAATGGCTCCTTAAATCTATAGGTGCATGATATCTAGGGTAAACCCTAAGCTAGTTTCATTAACATGAAACAGTAAATAATAGAGTATATAATATAATAAGAAAAATGCAAGTCCTACTCTATTACACACATGCCCAATTTTTGTCTAAGTAGACTAAATTTCTTTGTGACTTGGTAAAAAGATCGGCTAGGTTAGACTTGGATTCCACATATTCGAGTTGAATGGTTCCGTTAGCTACATGTTCTCGAATGAAGTGTTGTTTAACTTCTATATGTTTGGTCCTAGAGCGGCATATGGGATTCTTGGTTAAGTTGATTGAGCTAATATTATTTATGTGAGTTTTAATATTGTTGAAGTTTAAGTTTAAGTCTTGGAGAGTGTGCTTCATCCAAAGAAGTTGAGCTACACACTCACCCATTGCGACGTATTTGGCTTTAGTGGTAGACAAGGCAATGCAGTGTTGCTTCCTACTGCACCAACTCACTAGACTCGAGCCGAGAAATTGACAACAACCACTCGTGCTCTTTCTATCGAGTTTACTACCGGCATAGTCTGAGTCGGAGTAGCCGATTAGTTCGAACTCGATAGATCTTGGGTACTAAATACCTACGCTTAGTATTCCCTTTAGATATCTAAGAATATGCTTGACTAGGGTTAGGTGAGACTCCTTGGCATAGGTTTGAAACCTTGTGCACATACTTACTGCGAATAAAATGTCGGGTCGACTCGCAGTTAAGTATATAAGACCCCCTATCGCACTCCTATAGTATTTTAGGTCGATGGGCTTTCCTTCTAAGTCTTCTCCTATATTGACATTAGTTGCCATGGGTGTATTGATGGTTTTAGCATCTTGCATTCCAAAACGTTTAATTAGTTCCCTAGTATATTTTTGTTGATGTAGATATATTCCAACCTTAGTTTGTTTAATTTGTAGTCCTAGAAAGAAACTCAATTCACCGACTAAATTCATTTCAAATTCACTTTCCATAAGTGAAATGAACTCGTTTAGTAGGATCGAATTGGTTGTTCCGAAAATGATATCATCTACGTAGATTTGGGCTATAAAGATTTCCTTACCTATGGTTTTTACGAAAAGGGTCGAGTCGACTAGGCCTTGGTTAAACCCTTTTGACTTAAGATAAATTGAAAGTCTCTCATACCAAGCTCAAGGAGCTTATTTGAGTCCATAAAGAGCTTTCTTTAGTTTAAGGGCATGGTTGGGTTTATCTAAACTTTCGAATCCGAGGGGTTGGTTAACATAAACCTCTTCCTTAATATATCCATTCAAGAATGCTAACTTGACATCCATTTAAAATAATTTAAATCCTCGATGTGCAACATATGCTAACAACATTCGGATTGATTCTAATCTAGCTATGGGGGCATAGGTTTAATCGTAATCTAACCCCTCTACTTTACTAAACCCTTTCGCGACTAATCTTGCTTTGTTTCTAACTACTTCACCTTTGTCATCAAGTTTGTTTCAGAAAACCCACCTTGTTCCAATAATTGACTTATCTTGAGGTGGTAGTACTAATTCCCAAACTTTGTTCCTAGTAAATTGAGCTAGCTCTTCTTGCATTGCAATGATCCAATTAGGATCAAGAAGAGCTTGTTCAATACTTTTGGGTTCAATTTTCGAAATCAAGGAGATTTGACTAAGATTTCGATATGATGATCTAGTTTGAACTCCTAGGCTAGGATCACCTATCACTTGGTCGATAGGATGATTCGATTGAATCCTAGTATGACTTGGGTTAGGGTCACCTATCACTTGGTCGGTAGGATGACTCGATTGAATCCTATATTGGCTGGGATTAGGATTGATACTAGATTCATGTTCAAGATCAGAGTCGAGTCTGATCTGAATCGGTTCGCTAGTTGACTTTACTATGGATTTTGTAAGTTCATGTCCTTCATCGAATACTACATTAATTGTTTCCTCAATTTTAAGGGTGTCATTGTTATATACCCTATAGGCTCTACTTGTAGTTAAGTATCCTAGGAAGATACCGATAGAGGTTTTGGATGTGAACTTTCCTAGGTAGTCCTTAGTGTTTAGAATATGTACCTTACACCCAAATACCCTAAAGTATTTAATGTTAGGTACTTTATCATGGTAGATTTTATATGAGGTCTTAAGGTGCCTCTTTACCATAAGAATTCTATTTTGGACATAGCAAGCCGTACTAACGACTTCTTCCCAAAACCTATTGGGTAGGTTATATTCGTTCAACATGGTCTTAGCGGCTTCTTGTAGGGTTCTATTTTTTCGCTCGACTAGGTCATTTTGTTGTGGGGTTCTAGGACATGAGAATTCATGGTGGTATCTGTTTAGGTTATAGAAATTTGTGAACCTGTGGTTTTCGAATTCACCACCATGATCGCTTTTAAGTCTTTAAATTTTAAGGTTCTTTTGGTTTTTGATTAATTTAAACAAGTTGATGAGTTGATCTAAGGTATCACTTTTGTGTTTAAGGAACCTAACCCAGGTAAACCTAGAATAGTCATCAATGATGACTAAGCAAAATTGACTCCCATTAAGTGACTTGGCTCCATGAGAATCGAATAGATCCAAATGAATGAGCTCAATCACACTTTTGGGTTGTTCTTGGTTAGTTAGTTGATGTTGTGTCCTAGGTTTTTTACCTTGTTGACAAGAATTACAAATTTTATTATCTAAGTTGTTAAGGTTAGGTAAACCTCTGACTAAGCTACTCTGACTCATCTTGTGAACGAGTCTTGGGTGCGAGTGACCGAGTCGTCGGTGCCACAACCAAGATTCCTCTTGCTGTGCCATAAGACACTTGGTTGAGGAGTTGGGTAAGTTAATTGTGTAGATATTGCTATTCCTAGTTCCTTTAAGTATTGTTTTAGAGGTTTTATTTATTTTAATTAAGCATTCATTTTCT
This sequence comes from Wurfbainia villosa, assembly GCA_025175895.1. Taxonomy (NCBI): domain Eukaryota; kingdom Viridiplantae; phylum Streptophyta; class Magnoliopsida; order Zingiberales; family Zingiberaceae; genus Wurfbainia; species Wurfbainia villosa. The sequence continues at coordinate 80,129,315 of CM046001.1, read as the reverse complement.
AGGAATATAACCTTATAGTTGTTATCACACAATTGACTTACACTAAGTAAATTATATTGAAAATATTCAACTAATAAAACATTATGAATTGTGAAATTAGAATTTAGCTCAATATCACCTGATACGATGATTTTGAGCTTGCTGTTGTTTCCGAAAGTTATCGATCCTTGTCGTTTGAATCTAAGCTTCAAAAATTTAAGTTGGTCTCCTGTCATATGTCGGGAGCACCAACTGTCCAATATCCATTGATCCCACACACAAGGTAGTTGGATCGGATATTGGAATTTGAGGGTTGATTGAAATTATTAGTCCTAGATCATCTCACTCATTTCTATATGATCAAACACATTATCCTTATGTGTTCTTGCGAGATGACTTCAATTTTACTTGATTAATTTTAATGAATTGAGACTAGTCAACCTTGGGTTAGATTTGGATTTAACCCCAAGCTCACCAAGTCATCATTTCAAGAAATTGGCTTCCAGGTCGTGGCGAGGCATTGAGGCATTCTTTGATCGAAACAACGATCACTTCCTTAGACAAAACCAAATTCAAGAAAGTAATAACTTGATTCACTTAAGATCACTTCCTCGCCTAACTAGTTAAGGATACGGCGAGGTAGCTTCAGCTAGTTCCACTTAATCGAGTGCACTGAGCTAGATATGCCTTATCTAACTCGGACACACAAGACTTCGCTTTCCTAGCATACTATCATCTCGCCGCGTCCTAGTACTATGTCGTCAAGAATTGACTAGTTATTGGTCCTATCTAACCATTCTAAAAGAAATAAAAAAAAAATACCTAAGCATGCAAAGTCTAATTAATAGCGCAAATAAATTTTGTACTAGCTCCCTCTGGACCATTGAATCGGTTTGGTCTTTCCATATAGTAGATTTGGTCCTTGGGAATCCAGTACTTGTTAGATCCTAATTGAGAAATCAAAATGGTCTTAGGGACCCATGCTTGTACATGTTTTTTATTTCTACTTACAATTGACATATATGACTTGTCAGTCGTATTTGAGCTAAACCCAAGCCCGACCTTATTGTACACGACCCTTTGTGATCCAAGTAAAAGGTCAAGTCCCTTGGATCCCAAAGTGAACCTTTCCAACGTATGCCTAAGATCTTCGACTTGACTTTTCAAAAATGAGTTCTCAACTTCGATCTTTTCAACTTGAGTTGAGTCCTCCTCTTGAACTTGACTAGTCGAAGAGGTTAGGGAGACCTTATGTTTAAGGAGTTTAACCTCCTCAACTAAGGTCTCGACCTTGGACTCATACTTAGCTAACTTTCTAGTTAAGAATTTAATTACATTGTATAAAGTACTAAGTAAAGATCGACTTACCTTAAGTGACTCTTTTGAACTGGATGTGTATCCGTGGCTTGTCTTGAATAGCGACTCATCATCGGATTCGGACTCAGACTCTTACTCGGGTTCAGAGTCTTGTTTGGGCTCAGTCGTCTTGGCCATGAAGACGAGATCGTCATTTTCCTCCTCCGATGATTCTTCCCAAGTAGCGTTAAGTGCTTTCTTGGGTGCTTTGCCTTTTAGTTTCGAATACTCCAACTTGATGTGTCCGAACCTGTTACATTCAAAACATCTCAAATTCAAATTAGACTTAGACTTAGTTTTACCTTGATTGATGGGTCATTTCTGGCTCTTGATCATCTTCCGAACTAGATTTACTAGTTTGGTTTCCATTTTGGGATCTACCTCCGACTCGTACTCGTACTCGTCTTCTTCCTTGGGAGGGGGGGTGATTTGTTCGCGACCTTCTTCTTGGAACCTGCAAATAAGGCAATATCTTTCTCGGCTCGGACCACGTTAGTTTGCTCATGAAGTTCAAACTCAGAAAATAACTCATCTAATCTAAGTTTAGAAAGATCCTTATAAACCTTGCAGGCATCGACCATGGATGCCCACAAGGTGGTCCTAGGAAAAGAGTTTAAAGTGTACCTTATAAGGTTTCGATTCTCGACCTTTTGTCCGATGGCATGCACGCTATTGACGATGTCTTGAATACGAGCATGTAGTTGTGTTGCCATCTCATGTTCCTTCATTTTTAAGTTATACAATTTATTGAAAAGCAAATCACGTGTACATACCTTAGCGTCGTCGGTTCCTTCGTGTAACTCAATGAGTTTAGTCCATAAATCTTTAGCTCTAATGAAGGGACCGACGCAGTTTAGCTCTACTTTGGATAAGCCGCATTGAAGGATTTGGGTTGCCTTGGTGTCGGATTCCACTTGTCTTTTCATGGCATTAGTCCATTGATCATAATCCAACGATTCACCCACTTCATTAGTAGGAAGCGTGAATCCGGTTTGGATTATGATCCACATCTCGATTTGGGTCTTTAGGAAGCACTCCATCCGACCCTTCCAATAACAGAAGTCGTCTCCGTTGTAAAACGGAGGTCAGACGGTGCTAAACCCTTCGAGATGGGCCATTTAGAAAAAAGAGAGAAAACAAATACCTCGCAAAAACACAAACAACCAAAACATACCAAAACTTTCGTCTTGGATTAGTAGTGCGGGAGAACAAATTTAATTTAAACGAAAAAACTTGTAAAAACTCGAAATAAACAGAAATAAAAATAAAAATAAATCTACAAAAATTGCTAGATTTGTGGTTTCACCAAATCGTAGCGCCCCCGGCTCTGATACCAATTGTTGAATAAATTTGAGCGCTAGAGGGGGGGGTGAATAGCGCAAAATAAATTTCGTTTGTTCTTTCGATATGAAATAATTAAACGAGCGAGTATGAAGTAGAAATATAAACGACAAGGTTTGTTTTTACTTGGTTCACATCCTTTGGCTTCTAGTCCAAGGCCCTAATGGTCCGAGACCACGTATGGAGGGAAATACACTAAAATAATCTCCTCCTCGTTGGAGGTAGGAGACAACGGAATACAAAAAGCTCGAAAGATTAAGGTAGAAGGATACTCCCCTTCTTCTTATTATGATATAAAACTCGGAGAAACTAAAATAAGTACAATAGAATACTTAAAAAAAACTTATACCGACGAGGAAAAGAATGAAACTAAAGTTTGATTGTCGGAGTAGTAGAGCTTCACCGTAAAAATGTCGGAGAGTCGAGGCATTACGGAGGCTTTTTGGAGAGCTTTTGATGATTGAAATGGGGTGGAGAACCCCTACTTTTATAGCCTTGGAAACCCTAGATGTTTAGATCTTCAACCAATGAGAGTAAGCCTCCTAGCCCTTGAGAAATGGAGATAATCTTTGACTCTCCTCGAAGTTGATCCTTGACCAACAGTCGACTAATACCCTTACCAGTCGACTGCTAGATGAATCAGTCGACTGATGCAAGCCCTCAGTCGACTGATGGAAGGGTTTCCAGCTGCAATGAAGAGTTAGCTCAAAAATGCAGTTAATATAAGTGAACTTGATGAGCATTTACTATCTGATCTTGACTTAGACTATCCATGGGAAATCTTGAGTCGGATCATCGCCTAAGGACTTCCCCGTATAGAGGACACGACCTTACATACACTCACTCACACGAGCTTACCTCAACTTTTACCTTTGAAGCTTTGCTTCTGGTCTTCACCTGAGTTCTTCGGCTTCCTCCGAAGTCCTCCCAGTGTCATCGATTCCCTCCGAGTGTCGCTGACCTTCAGCTTTAGCTAAGTAATTCTACACATTTGATTTAGCTCATGAGATAACAAAATGAGCTTAACTTTGTATCGTTTGCTATAATCAAAACTCAGGTTCGACTTAGGTGTCTACTGCACCAATAATCTCCCCATTCGTGACTCTTCCCTTCCGAAATGCGACTTCATCATTTCTCTGATTCTTCTTCCCAATCTCGTCGCAAACTTTTCTCCTCCCTCTCAGTTTCTCGCGCACCACCCTCTTTACCTCTTCACTGTCGTGGTTCGAGCACTCCTCCACACTGTCGCCGGTGCCAATCTTCGCCCGATCCAACTCGAAATCTTCCCAATCTAGCTGATCTCTGCTCTATCTTCGCCCGATCTCTGCTCAAGCTCATTGTCATTGCCATCCCCACTCGACACGAGATCGATCTGCCATTGCACTGTAGCCCTTTCGCTAGCCATCACGTGGCTAGATTGTGTCGCCACTTCATCATTGCCACTCGATGTTGCTTCTGCCGTTGGAGATCTCACCCGATCAGTTGTTGGATTACATGATCATAGTGATGCCACTGCCTCCCAACGTCGGTGCTTGCAGCCAGCTCCTCACCGGCTTCTTGTTGGTCGGCCCCCAACGCGAGCGACGACCCCGACATCGACTTTTTGTCTCTTCAGCGGGCATCACTAGCGTCGCTTGCGGATCGTCGCCCTTTTTACATCCCTTCCACAAGCCACCTAGTGACGTTGTTTGGGCCTTCGCTGCAAGTATTTGCTGTCACCATCGGTTCCTCTTCGCTCATGAGGAGCTCCACCGCTGACCATCATTTGATCAACCAACCCTCACCATTATCTGTACCCAACTCATCGTAGTTGCAGGGTATTGTGTGTAGGTTTTGTAACCCTTGTTTCCACTCTTCGGGTGATGCAGCAGCCTTGGAGGTTCCTTGGTGTACTTGGGGAGGTGTACTACCAAAGAGATTCCCTGTTCATCTGGAGCACAATGCTCCCTTGATTTGGGTCGGAAGTCATGTGTTAGACGAGAAGGTAAGTACAACTCTGATTTAGAGTATCGCTTAATGATTTTCTTGTTGATCTAATTTATTTCGGTAGCAGTTGATTTGGAGATTTGTAGATCAGATTATTATTTTGTATCAAGAAGAAGTTGTGGCCAGAGGTTTTGATCCATTTCTACGTGCTTGGGTAAGTTCTTCATCGGTTTATCTGATGCTTGGATTGTGATTATGGAATGAGATAGAGCTAGAATGGAATTGGTAATATCTATGGTATATTTCACTAATTAGGTGTGCGGGTGATCAAGTATGAATTGCGGTTGAATCAATCTAATCACTATAGATTTGATACTTAAACTGTGGATCAAGAAGCTGTGTAATTGAGGATAAGAAAGGACCTAAATTCAGGACGGTCTTTTGGATGTGAAGATTCCTCGATAAGTCTTCGAATCAGGTGGGTAATTTCCTACCCTGGTCAGGTAGTAGATTTTTCATGTAGATTTAGATATATGATCATATTATATGATCGTATTACCTTGACTCCGATCTTATTTATTCTTGTGCTTGATACTTTGTCTTTGGCTTATATGCTCTATTGTTGTTATCACATTTCCTTCATCATGATTTGGAGTTACAAATGTGATGTAGGTAAATCTATAAATGGTTAGTTATATGTAAATAGTGGAGTACATCTGATGACCTGATTTGTAAATTGGGTAAAAGGTCATCCGTAAGTAGGTAATGTCCTGAACATAGGGTTGATATCAATACCCTTATGTTGCTTGTTTACTACTGATCATGTGTTGTGTAAATGGTCAGGTAAATTGTGATTAGTGTGTCGCTACAGACCGGTGGTCTTAGCTTGTTATGATTAGTTGAGTACGACTCTCTACAAGATAGAGAGTGCGTCGATTAGATTGGTATGACTCTCTACAGGATAGACTACATATATATATATATATATATATATATATATATATATATAGATGATTGTGATTAGCATATATATATATGTAGTCTATATGTATGCTTACTATGATGTTGCATTTGTTTGTACATCATCATACATACTACTACATCTGCTATATGATAGTGTATAGTGTATGGGATACCTCGTATGAGTTGGTTAGACTATTGCATTCTTTGACTAGTATTCATGATGTAGTATTAGTTAGACTATATTTCCTATTATATATTGTGGATATATGCTCAAGTTGGATCAGAGTAGCATAGCGGACTTTTAGGTATGTCTGCATTTTATGTTGTTTATTTGGTTAGATGGTAAATGCATGTATATGTTTATTATACTGGTATAGATGTTGTACCTCTAGGTTATATTGTTGAATTACATGTGATATTTGACATATACATGTTCTCTCATATTACCGCTAAGTTATACTCACCACCACAGACCTTGGGTTTTTTTTCTGTCACCCAGGTAATAGGTAGAAGTCTTCGTGAAGGCTTAGAGCATCGCTGGCTGACATCGTCTTATCTCAACTCCGAGGGTCCGAGCTTTTGGGATTTATCGTTGATGTTTCGATATGTCTTTTGTTTTATGTGATGATTTGTAGTGTTGGACACTATTGTTGTTTATTTTTTTATTGACTTTGGTGTTAATTAATGTTGTGTGGTTGTGGTTTAGGTTTTGTTTGTTAGTTCCGCTGTGTTTTGTTATGTTGTTATGTTTACATTTGTATATGTTATTATTATTGTGGGCCCAAGGGCCTTGTATAAACAGGATATGTTGCCACGTACAAGAGAGATGCTATCCGTTTGATTTTCGATTCGGCATACTCTCGGGGCGTGACAACTTTATTGGTATCAGAGCTCTAGGTTCTGCGATGGCATACAATGTTGTTTCCGTGTCGAGTCTTGGATTCTCGAAAGTCGATTTGTTTTCAATTTTGGTTTTCTGAGATGAGATTGACAGCGGCCTGAGCTCCAAGCTGCACGAGGTAAGAATTCTTGATAACTTATAGCCTAGTTAGATACTTATCTAAACTTGTTCAACAGGTGTATACAATCAGAGTTATGACACCTATACAAACTTGTAGTAGGGGTCGTCCACCGAGGTGACCAGTCGGAGTTGCCTTCAGGGTTTATACCCTCGGTTTTGTTGGCTATGTATTTAACATTTAAATAGAGAATAACATGTAGTATGTTGGTTATTATTTGTAACCATGCTATGAGTTGACCACGACAATGACCTGTTGAGTCTGTAAGTCTTGAACCTGTGTCGAAAAGGTGATTTATCTTTAAGAGTCAACTGATACCGAGTCAGAGAACAGGGGTCAAGTCGTCACATTTCTTGTGGAAATCAAAGATCCAGTCTTAGGGATTTTCACTAACGGTGCTAGTCAGATCATTACCCGTGGGGTAATGGACTAGGTGTGTATACTATTATTGCTACAGCAAGCGGAGGGTTAGTATAAGGTGTCTCATAGGGATTTTGATCCCTGAGTTGTTCGTACTAGGTTGTATAACTTTGAAGGTACTTTTGAGTACTTAACTTGTGTTATACAAAGAAAGTAGAATTATTTGCATAACATTATCGGGATCAAGCCGGTAGTTGGTGGTAAATGTAGAAAATAATCTTCGGGGAATAATATATCACTTGATCATGGTTTAGTGATGTCGAGAGATAGTATTTCCCCGCGTCACTTTCTGTGACACATTGTAGGGAATTCTTGAGCTTCAAGTAGGGTGATCGTCAGTAATGGGAATACCATGCAAAGTCGTCAAACTTGCAGAGTTTACACTCACCTAATAGCTCAAGAATGTGAATGGATGTTTCAAGCCACCCACGGTTATTGGCTTACTTTTGGATTAAGATGACTGGATCTTCTATCAGATTCTGCCGAAAGACATTGGATTGAGTCAGAAGTTTAGAAATGACTCCGTACAAGTGTTTAGGAGATAAAGATCGATAACCAAACATTGCAAGTCAGATGTTGGAATAAGAAGCCTCCGAATGTTGGACAAAAGGAGCAAGATCAGAGTCATAGGCCACGAGCTACTAGTGGAGAGTTTTTTCGATCATAGAAGAGCATCGCAGATCGTCAGAACTGTTTGATGTTATCAGTGAAATCAGAACAAAAACTCCGAAGGGATTATGTGCGTGCAGTACGGATCACGAAGTCACGCAAAGTCAGATTATCCATTGGATCAAATCATTTGTTGTTATTGTAAACAACTAGTACGATTGAGGAGGTGTATTTTGAAGACTCAATTGAAGACTATCGATGGTATTTCGGGAGGATGATGCACAATCTCGACAGCAGAGATCATCATAGAAGATTGGGTTATCTCATCAGCAATGACCTACTACCTCAGGCGTGGTTGGACTTCCGTGATACTTTCCTTCAAGGGAAGTGATTTATTCAGCAGTATCAGCAGAAGACATTGTAGAAGACTCATGCAAACAACAATAACAGTTACCCCCCAGATGTGGATTGACTTTGTACAGAGGAGAGAGTATACGATGATGGTCGTATCTATTCTATATTCTACAGATGCAGCTCGTAGGATTAAGTGAAGGGATCAGACGATTCAGGAAAATCCCTAGGTCATTCGTCGAAGAAATGCGACCACTATATCGCGGACTGTTGGATCTGATCTTGTTCTCTTCGGGGAAAGGCCAAGACCTGCATGGAGCCTTTAAATTGGATCGACAGATAATCGATCGTTCAGGGTATTACTTTAGTTTACCCTCTAGGTTAATATATTGAGAGATGTTTTCAGTTTACAGGTATCTTTGTCTAGTACATTCTTAGTTTGGATTAGATGGATTACATCGACTTGTGGGTCGATGGTATCTCTATCGTCAGGTGAGATGTGAACCAACAATTAAAAAGTCAAGGGATGCCCTTAGACTTTGATAGATATACCTTTACGGTAGACATAACCTTACGGATGGTTAAATTATTGAGATTATGGTATGATTATGTCTCTCGGATGTGCTTATAATCCGAGAGCACTCGGATGTAGTTTCTGATGCACTTCCAGGCTTACCACTGTATAGGCAAGTGGAGTATGCAGTCGAAGTGATTATGAGAATAGTTTTCGATGTTGAAGACCTCATACCAGGAGATAATTTTATTGGTAATAGTGTTGCTAAACACTATGGATATTGGAAGAATGTAGTGGCGATTACAGGAGGTGTTGGATGAGATATTTATCTGTCCCAATATTTTTCTTGAGAAGATCCAGAACTCCTCGTTAGAAGAGAGATGAATCTTTGAGATTATGCATCGATTATCGATGATGGAATGCAATTGTTGTTGAAAGTGAATATCCTTCGTTGTGGATAGATGATCTATTGAGATCAGCTAAGGACACCTGTGTATACTCTACGGTTGGGTTACGACTAGAATGTTGATATTGTAGTGACATGATGTCATACAATTATCATTGTCGTTGTGATGATTGATATATCATCAGTGTAGAGTAAAGAGGATGCAGGTGTGTAAAGATGATAATTTCATACTTGGTATAAATTTTATGAGTTTTGATTATGTTGTTAGACTATTAAAAAATTTAGTCGTCCATGGATTTGAGAAATCGTGTATTCAGGACACAATTGGATCAGGTTGTGGTTGTTGGAGTTGCGTAACTTGGCCACTGTTGATTGTGGTAGTTGGAGTTGCATACTCGACCACCGTAGTTGTTGTTTCCTTGTATTGATTTGGTTATTCCTATGAATATGGATGGGATGCTTTTAGCGTTACTATACCACAGATTTGTTTAACCAAAAGGGTAATGGAATTCACTCGGTCGGAAGCTTGTGAAATTAGGTTTTAGGACCTAGATGGTGATTGACATTTGCATCGGTGTTAGTTAATCCTTCCGAGGTGGATGGAAAGTTGTTGTACGCAGATGCATCATTCCAAGGAACGGAGCGATCCCGATGCAGTTGAATGAGGCGTATCTTAAGCTTACGACAGTTGAGGAAATGCGAGACAAGCTGTCATATACATGACATGACTTTAGCATATATAATCTTGTGTAGTAGTTGTATGGAGCAGAAATGCTCATGGAGTTTTAGCTAGCTACTGTGTAGCTACTATAGAGTTACTGGAACACAAAGAGATGCTACAGGAAGCACATCATTCGAGATGGGCTATATACCCTAGTGGTACTTGTATGTACCAAGATTTGAAACGTTTATACTGGTTGGAATGGTATGAAGAGAGATATTGCAAACTTCGTTATTCGATGTTTAGTATGCCAACAAGTGAAGGTTGAACATCATAAACCAACTAGGTTGCTTCAGGAAATTTCAATTTTGGAATGGAAGTGGGAGAGTATCACTATGGATTTCATTACGGGATTGCCTAGAACTCGTAAAGGACATGATGCGATTTGAGTGATCATGGATCAACTAACCAAATCCGCTCACTTTCTACCTATTCGTGGAATGGACTTGCTAGATCGTCTGGCAGAGTTGTACTACTGAGAGATTATCAAACTGCATGGGGTACTTTTAAGTACCATATCTGATAGAGATCCGTGATTTACCTCACGATTTTGGCAGAGTATGCATCAGACTATGGGCACAGAGCTTTGGCTTAGTACAACATTTCATCCACGAACTGATGGACTATCTGAGCATACCATTCAGACATTGGAGAATCTATTGAGATCATGTATCATGGATTTTGGAGGCAGCTGGAAGGACCACGTTAATTTAGTGGAATTTGCCTATAACAATAGTTACCACTCTTTTTATTCAGATGGCTCCTTTCAAGACCTTATACGATAAACCTTGGAGATCTCCTGTGTTATGGGAGGAGGTTGGAGAACGATGGTGTTGGAGTCACAGAGCATTCAATATGATGCAGAGTTGATACACATCATCAGACAACGGTTATCCGAGGCATAGAATTGGCAAAAGACTTATGTGGATCGGAGGCAAAGGTCTTTGGAATTCTCAGTTGGGGATCATGTATTTCTACGAATTTCACCCACTAAAGAAGTCAAAAGATTTGGATTGAATGGAAAATTAGCTCCATGCTACATTGATCCATTTGAGATGTTAGAGCATATTAGAGGTGTAGCTTACCAGTTGGCTTTACCTCCGACATTTGTAGGAGTTCATAACATATTTCATGTTTCTATGTTGAGGAAATACGTACCACGAGCTGATCATGTTCTAAAGGAGATATCAATTCTACTTTAACCTAATGCGACTTACGAGGAGATTTTAATATGGATCCTGGGTCACAAGGAGAGACAGTTGCTGAACAAAACCATCCGACTCGTAAGGTTGGATGGCAGCATCATACCGATGAGGAGGCTACATGGGAGCTAGAAGATATCATCCGAGCTCGATACCCTCATATTTTCACTTGAGGTATATAATAGTTCAAGAAATTTCTTGAATATATTATCGCATTTAAGTACGAAATTTGGGGACCAAATTTTTATTAGTGGGGGAGAATGTAAAATACTAGAAATAAATAAATAATAAAAATAAAAATAATGCTTATTAATTTGGAAAATACCCTATGAAATTTCTCAAGAATTTTTAGAAATTTTCTTGAACTTAAATGGAAATTTCTCTGGCAGTTACGGGGAAAGATTTAATAGGCTTTGGAAAAGCCTGTTTGGGTCATCTGCTTATGAGGGGTTAATAGGATTTAATTGACCTAAGTTTAAATATAAAAAACCCTAAATTAAATGGGTGGATAAGAGTTGGTGTAAGCTCGAACCCAACCCGTTTGTTGCAAACTCAACCCGTTTGTGAAACCCGACCTGCTTACCCATTCCTTTATTTCCCCATCGGTTTCGTTACCTGCGCTAAACGTTTTCTCTCCATTTGTGACTCTTCCCTTATGAAATGTACGACTTCATCATTTCTCTGATTCTTCTTCCCAATCTTGTCGCAAACCTTTCTCCTCCCTCTCGATTTCTCGTGTGCCGCCCTCTTCACCTCTTCGCCGTCGTCGTTTGAGTGCTCCTCCTCACTGCCGCTAGTGTCGATCTCTGCCCGATCAATCCCGATCTCTGCTCAATCTAGATGATCTCTGCTCTATCTTTGCCCGATCTCTGCTCGAGCTCACTGTCGTCGCTGTCCCCGTCCCCGCTTGATGCGAGATTGATCTGCCATCGCGCTGCATCCCTTTCGCTCACCGTCACGTGACCAGATTATGTCGCCTCTTCATCGTCTCCACTCGATGCTGCTTCTGCCACTGAAGATCTCACCCGATCAGTTGTCGGATTACACGATCATAGTGATGCCACTGCCTCCCAACGTCGGTGCTTGCAACCAGCTCCTCACCGGCTGTGTGTTGTTTAGCCCCCATCGCGAGCGATGACCCCGACATTGCCTTTTTGCCTCTTCAGCGGGCATCACCGACGCCGCTTGCGGATCATCACCCTTTTCACATCCCTTCCACAAGCCACCTAGTGACATTGTTTGGGCCTTCACTGCAAGCATTGGCTGTCACCATCGGTTTTCTCTTCGCTCGTGAGCAGCTCCACCGCTGACCATCATTTGATCTTCCAACCCTCACCATTATCTATGCCCAACTCACCGTTGCTGCAGGGTATTGTGTGTAGGTTTTAGAACCCTTGTTTCCATTCTTCGGGTGATGTAGCAGCTTTGGAGGTTCCTTGGTGTACTTGGGGAGGTGTACTGCCGAAGTGATTCCCTGTTCATCCGGAGCACAGTGCTCCCTTGATTAGGGTCGGAAGTCATGTGTTAGACAAGAGGGTAACAGCAGCTCTGATTTAGAATATCACTTAATGATTTTCTTGTTGATCTAATTTATTTTGGTAGCTGTTGATTTGGAGATTTGTAGATCAGATTATTATTTTGTATCAAGAAGAAGTTGTGGCCAGAGGTTTTGATCCATTCCTATGTGCTTGGGTAAGTTCTTCATCGGTTTATCTGATGCTTGGATTGTGATTATGGAATGAGATAGAGCTAGAATGGAATTGGTAATATCTGTGGTATATTTCACTAATTAGGTGTGCAGGTGATCAAGTATGGATTCCGATTGAATCAATCTAATCACTATAGATTTGATACTTAAACTGTGGATCGAGAAGCTGTGTAATTGAGGATAAGAAAGGACCTGAATTCAGGACGGTCTTTTGGATGTGAAGATTCCTTGATAAGTCTTCAAATCAGGTGGATAATTTCTTACCTTGGTCTGGTAGTAGTTGTTGCTTGCAGATTTAGATATATAATCATATTATATGATTGTATTACCTTAACTCCGCTCTTATTTATTCTTGTGCTTGATACTTTGTCTTTGGCCTATATGCTCTATTGATGTTATCACATTTCCTTCATCATGATTAGGAGTTATAGATGTGATCTAGGTAAATCTATAAATGCTTAGTTATGTGTAAATAGTGGAGTACAGATGATGACCTGATTTGTAAATTGGGTAAAAGGTCATCTGTAAGTAGGTAATGTCCTGAACGTAGGGTTGATATTTATACCCTTATGTTGCTTGTTTACTACTGATCATGTGTTGTGTAAATGGTCAGGTAAATTGTGATTAGTGTGTCACTACGGACCGGTGGTCCTAGCTTGTTATGATCAGTTGAGTATGATTCTCTACAAAATAGAGAGTGCGTCGATTAGATTGGTATGACTCTCTACAAGATAGAGAGTGTTATGATTAGTTGAGTACGACTCTCTGCAGGATAAAGAGTGTGTCAATTAGATTAGTATGACTCTCTACAAGATAGAGAGTGTTATGATCAGTTGAGTATGACTCTCTGCAGGATAGATAGTGCATTGATCAAATTGGTATGACTCTCTATAGAATAGAGAGTTTGTGGTGGATATCTATATGTGTGACTGTGCATTCATGTCATTTGCATGCATGTTGGCGACGTGGTCTCCCTTATGGTTGAGAGGGTCGTCAGTCATCCTGCCTCCACGTTTACTCATAGGAGGAGTAATCAGTGTGAGGGCAAAGAATTTGTGGTGCCGCACTCTACCACTATAGACGGTGGTAGTTGGATTGGCATGTCGTTGTCCTGTGTGTGTGGCACTCGACCACTCATGGGTAGTGACTGTCGGAGTTGCCTACAACAGGGACCCCCGTCGTATAGCTTGCTCTTTATGCTTATATGCTACTTGATCATACTGCCCACTCGGCCACTCGAGAGTAGTTGTTAGTGTTGAGTTGGAACAGTTGTCATGTCGAGCTACCGAGGCCACACTGGGGTCGTGGTAGCTTTAGGGTGAGCCGGCATGACCATGCATGCTGCATTGCCGTGACTTATGACATTTTGCATATATATATATGGATGATTGTGATTAGCATATATATAGATGCAGTCTCTATGTATGCTTACTGTGATGTTGCATTTGTTTGTACTATGCTTACTGCATTTATTTGTACATCATCATACATGCTACTACATCTGCTATTTGATAGTGTATGGAATACCTCATATGAGTTGGTTAGACTATTGCATTCTTTGACCAGTATTCATGATGTAGTATGAGTTAGACTAGATTTCCTGTTATATATTGTGGATATATGCTCAGGTTGGATCAGAGTAGTATAGCAGACTTTCAGGTATGTCTGCATTTTTTGTTGTTTATTTGGTTAGATGGTATATGCATGTATATGTTTATTATACTGGTATACCTGTTGTACCTCTAGGTTATATTGTTGAATTACATGTGATATTTGATATATACATGTTCTCTCATATTACTGCTGAGTTATACTCACCACCACAGACCCTGTATTTTTTCTGTCACCCAGGTAACAGGTAGAAGTCTTCGTGACGGCTTAGAGCATCGCTGGCTGGCATCGTCTCATCTCAACTCTGAGGGTCCGAGCTTTTGGGATTTATCGTTGGTGTTTTGATATGTCTTTGATTTTATGTGATGATTTGTAGTGTTGGACATTGTTATTGTTGTACCGTTCTTTCTGGTTTTGTTACGACATTTTCTTAGTTTGGTGTTAGTCATACCGATATGCATGGTGTGTGGTATGTATTGTAGTTGTATTAGTTTCATTGTGTTTTGTTATGTTGTTATGTTTACATTTGTATATGTTATTCTTATTGTGGGCCCAAGGGCCTTATATAAACAGGATATGTTGTCACGTACAGGGGAGATGTTGTCCGTTTGATTTTCGATTCAGCATACTCTCGGGGTGTGACACCTACTCTCTTGAAAGGGAGGTAGGTCAAGGAGAGTGGTTTTCCAAATCTTCGAGTGGGGTAGCAGGGTAGGCAGTTGGGAAAAAAAGTAGGAATCTTTCCAACCCTTGTGAGAGGATGACATGTGTACCAGGAATTGGCAATCTTGTTGGTTGGCAAAGTAGAAAATGCCTTTTTTGGAAGATTTTAGCTGGAAAAGGAAGTGAAATAGCAGTGGGGATAAGGTGAGGTCTAGATGTCTTAAGATTATTACTACCCCCGTTAGTATACGAAAGGCATTAGGGGCTAGTTGGTTGATGGACAGTTTATAAAAATCAGGTATAGAAAAGTAGACATAAGGAATAGGTAGATGTAGGCCATTTATCAACTGTTCGGAGAAGAAACAGTGGTAATCGGGAGGGGGTTTGTGTGGTCTGAAGAAAGCAGCGGCAAAATGACATTTGATGGAAGGATTTATGTATTGATCCCTCCTGGCAAAGAAAGGGCTTTGAGCATTTAGGTGAGTAATGGTTTTCTCATACCAGAGGATTGGCTTAGGGTTTTCCAAGGCCATGATCGTGAAAGGGAAGGACAACTAGGGGTGGAAGAAAAAGGGAATAAGAAGAGCTAGGGATGAACTTACTTAGGGCTGAAGAGAGACACTTGGGAAAGAAAAGGAACTCCTAGGTGCTGGGAGTTAGGGGTGAAGAACCGTTGCCGATGGGAGTCGCCGAAGAAGGAATAAGAGGAGTCAAAGTTAAGAAGTCAAAGGGGTCGTGTGGAGAATGGCTTAGGCAGAGTTTTTGACTTTTCTAGTTTTCCTTGGAAGTGAAGGAAGCGACGCCCATGGTCCCAATAAGCCGTTTTAAACAAGAACGGTGAAGTTAGGAAGTGAAAAAACTTAGGCTTAATAGGATTGCAAGGAGAAAGATGGAGTGAAATGGTGCACTTGGTAAGTCAAACTCAATGTTTCGTTTGACTATTTTGAGGGGGTGGCTAATGATACCACAATAACCTAATTTAAGAATTGAGATGAAGAATACCATGCATGAAACATTGTTCGAACCGGTGGGACTCGATCCGAGCGAGTTGACCGAGCTGAGAGAGTGGAGACGTAGAATAAGGCTGATGAATTCTAAGATCAAAAGGGTACCAGATGGACCACCCAGGACATAAGTCTGTGGGGTGACTCGGGGATTGAGTCAGGTATTGACTCAGGGAGAGATGGAAAGCATAAGGGAATAGGTCTCAGAACCAGAGTAAGCCTAGATATCAATAAGTAACGTATGTCTTAGTTTGAATGAACTAGGGGGATCCCACCGAGAGGATGACCGAGTCAGTGTTTGATCCAACGAAGGAATAGAGGGTGAAGAAGAGGGACAGAATGTTTCCCGAAGCATTTACTTATGAGAGTTTGTTATATGATATAACAAACTAGGACCCCACACAAGATGTGTAGGAGCTTCCACTCCTTATCTTTTAATAGAATGATTCTCCAGGAACAGGTGGCTCTCCACGTGGATAGTGATGGGAATAGTTCGTTACATCACAGCTGGTGGGGGAAGGGAAAGATAAAAGCCAAAGAAGAAGGAGAGAAAGGGAATTCTGGTTTTGATAAAACTTCTATCGGAGGCATCCTATCGGAGGGGAGGAGGAACCGCATTGCCGGGGAGGAGGAAGAGGAGACGATAGAAGATGACCTTGAAAGTTAGTTATATCTCTCTGTTTTTGTACACAGTGGGAATTGTAAGAGGTTTTTCTCTACCTCTAGAAATACTTCCAAGAAGGAGAAATTTCATAGTTAAAGTGTTTTAGCACCGCAGCTCGTTCTAGAGCTCACCTCATGGAATAGGAATTGAAATTTTAAATCACGTTAAATCTTGTTTCCTTGCTCTAAGTGCTTGGTTTTGCATAATCTATTTACTTTTATTACTATTGCGGTCGAAGAGAACCTTAAGCCTCCTGGACATTATCGCTGTATGTGCTAAAAGGAGATGAAAAAATCTACGTATCCGCATCAAGCTCTTTAGTATTTTCCTTAGTAATTCATTTTTTTATTTATCATCATCATCGATTTATTATGCTTTTCTTTTTGTTCTTCGATGGAAATATATAAAAAATCCTTCGTATGTTTGGTTACTAGGCTAACGTTTTATATGATTTAGATTTTTAACTCATCTGCATGAAAAGTTAATATAATAATATTAGTATTTAGGGAGTCCAAAATTACTACCTGGACAATCAATGCTCAAGAGTTTGAAGATTAATCTTATATATATATATATATATATATATATATATATATATATATATATATACCGGGCGCGGCCGATTCCGGCCGCGATCGGCCGGAATCCGGCCGATCCGCGCGCATCGAGCGATCGCTGGATTCCGGCCGCTATTCGGAATCCGGCATGGGAAGGATCTCGGCGCGGCGATCCTTCCCGCGGCCGGATTCGGCCGAATCGCGCGAATCCGGCGAGCCGCCAGCGCAGCGCCGCGCCGGCGGCCGCGAAATCGCGGATTCCGCCGCGATTCGGCCGGAATCCGGCGCGCCCGAGCCCGGCCGACCGGCCACCTGGCGTCGATCGCGCAGTCCGGCGCCATCCGGCTGGCGACGACGCGGCGACGCACGCCCCGCCCAGCGGGTCGCATGAAGTCGCAGACGGGGCGCGGATAAATTGGCGCCAGGTGATAATTTCTCTCTCTCTCTCTCTCTATATATATATATATATATATATATATATATATATATATATATATATATATATATATATATATATATATATATATATATATAATCTAAGTATCCAAGGACGCCTCCCAGTCCGAATTAAAGAAGGATATCGATCTAACGGTTGTTCCGACTAACTCTAGAGATGTGCATCCGATCTCGCAAACACTCATCCGACAAATTGAGAAAATGCACATGGCTCCACCTTAACTTTTCAATCAGCATGCAAAATTCTCCTACCACTAGTCAGACAGAAGCTGCAATTGGATATCGGACCATGATCTCCTATATAGTCCATTTTTGATTTTATTACGGTACCATACCCTGGGAGCGAAGATTAATCTACCTTGTTGATCCATATGTTCAAATGTGGCATTTGATTGACTAAATGTATATCTAAAACTATTTTTAGTTCAGACAACAGTTTTGGATACATTATGCAAATTGATATGCATGTTTATCAAATTATAGCATTATGTTCATTGGACTCTAGAGAGTAATAAAATGCAATTGTCTTTCACACAAAATGTGTTTTGCATCATGTAGCCGTTTAAACCTGATACATAATATAGTAGTTTTGTCGAAAATTACTATATTAAGTTTTGAACTTCAACGTGATTAGCATTTATTATTGCAGAGAGCAACAAATGCATTTGTTTTATATGGAACACGTGGTATCCTCAAACTCTATCCAATAAAACAATGATACCGTATGTTGTAGATTTTGACAAAATGAATGCACAGTAGAATTTTTTTTTTTTTTTTTATAATCATCCCGAGGCAACGATCTCATATTTTTGGTATAATTACAATGAAAAAGAAGAGTAGATAATAATTTTCATACCTTCTAGATTCTATAAAATCTGTAGAAACAAAAGCAAAATTAATGAGTATTTCCTTTATCGATATTCATATCGGAATATCCTCGAGGTCACTTCCTAAGCCACAAGGATTCTTCTTTGATCGATGCTAGTCAAGCATGGAGAAAAATTTGAGAGAGGAGGATGACGACTTGCAAGAGGAAATCTAATTTTAAGATTAGATTGCTAAAACCTTACATTAGGAGACTTGTAGATTTCTTAGTTAGTTATCATGAGAGGATTTTTTCAAAATTTTTCTTAACAAATTTATCATATAAATTTATAAGAAATAGTCTCAAAAACTCTAATTCTTCGTAACTAAGAAATCATATAAAATTATCATATAAATTTTCCTTAACAAATTTATCATATAAATTTATCATGCTCTAGCACGACCGTGGTGGTCTTTAATGCTTCTGTTTTGACCCAATAGGTTCCCAACTATATTGGTCATTCATACTTAATCATTAATTATGAATAGATCATGAGTGACAGTAGTACATCATGACTCTCAATTGACCAAAAAGTCAAAGTCAACTTCAGAACATTTTCTGAACCCTTTAGAAGCTATAGTTATATGTGATTGTTCCTTTCAGGACATAATCTATAGTGTTCGTCTCCACTAAGTTGACTACGTCACACCTAACCCAAGTATTGTTTCTTATCTTGTGCATTCAAATTACTCCCTACATGTGTTTAAGAAGACTATTCTTCTTGACATGTGTGCTTTGGTTAAAGACTTCCAAGTAATAATCTTGATAAGAGCCTCAGGGTATACACCTCCTTTAACAGGAGTGGTGAATCCTTTGTGGGCTATTCAAACATCTTCGACCACTTTGACTTATACTCATTTAATTTGGAATGACATCCCTATGGAGATGGTTGCGAAGCAATCAAAGTATAAGTCAACATAACCAAGATGACTTGAATATCTCAAGTCTAAGGAAACTTACAATCGAACTGCAATGAAATCTTCATCGACATAAAAAAATATAAAGTTTTATAGCATGTCACTCCAATGAACTAGTTACTCTAATTAACATCTACTTATTCACTCTCAGCATCCCTATGCTTCTATTAGTGAGTATCAAATGCTTGGCTAAATCAAGGAGCATAACATGTACTAGTCTCATAAAATTGAAAATGTCCAATCTTATCAATTCATCAACCAGGGATAGTTTCAATACTTACATAATTACACATAATGAGATACCCACTAATTGTGATTCAATTATAATTTCTCTCATGCTATGTATTGTATTGTGTGTTGATGTAATCGACCTCAGGTCAAAGTTGACCAGGCTCGAGTTGGGCTCGAGTTGAGTTTCAATATTTTGATAATATGATTAGAGGTGAAGGATAGGATGAGGGAGATTACTGGTACAATCATCTTTAGGTCATGGTTGACCAAGTTCAAGTGAGACTTGAGTTAGAGTTGAAGTTTGAGTATGGAGGACAATATGACTATGGGATGGTATGTGACATTCGTAGGCATATGAAGATGAGTGGAAAGTCAAGTAGATCTAGGCAGACTAGATAAATGATAAGTGGAGAAATCAAAGTCGGTTAAGAGAGACCAGACACTTGGTGTTAGAAAGTCCAATTAGGAGTTGACAAGGGAAATCCAAGTTGGTCAAGGTTGACTAAACACTTGGTGTTGAAAAGACCAACTGGGAGTTGGCGAAGGAGAAATCTAAGTCAGTCAAGGGAGACCGGACACTTGGTGAAGTGAAGACGTGGTTGGTCATGGGTGTTAGTGCAAGTATGCTCTAAGTATTAATATTTTGATGTTTAAATAATCATTTATAGCAAGATAATATTTGTGATCCAACGTGAATGTTAAATGACAAGTATAAAGAAAGTCCAAGTGTGAAGACTTGCCAATGAAAGTCCAAGGGTGAAGTCTTGGCAAGAAAAGTCCAAGAATGAGGACTTCACGATGTAAGTCCAAGTGTGTAGTCTTGGCGGCATAAGTCTAAGTGAATATTGGCAAGGAAGTCCAAGGATGAGCTTTTGACAGCATACAATCCAAGTGTGTAGTCTTGGCGGTTAAGTCCAAATGAACCTTGGCAAAGGAAGACCCTAAAGCATGATAAAATCGAAGAAAGCTTTTGTCACGCCCCGAGAGTATACCGTGCCGAAAAGAAAACGGACGACATCTCCCCTGTACGTGGTAACATATCGGGTTAATACAAGGCCCGTAGGCCCACAACAACAATATAACATAAAGATATCAACATATCAAACACAGCGGAAACATACTACAGATAAAACAATATACAAAGACCCAACTGTGCACTCTGGAGTGACTTGACACAACAAGAATCATAATAGAAACCACAACAACGGCCAAATACATACAATACATCCGTATATCACAAATACGGAAACAATATAGGCTAAAACCCAAAACAACAATATGGGATACATCAATCCACAAGAATACAATAATTCGTAAATAAACCTCCATCCGTTCGGTGTGAGATGGGATCAGCTGGCGGAGCTCCGAACGTCCAAGGAATCTTCTACCTGTTACCTGGGCGACAGGAAGCCCAGGGTCCCGGGGTGGTGAGTATAAACTCAGGGGTAATATGTAGAAAGTGCATGAACAACATATAAGGATAGATCTACAAGTATACATGTGAAGATCTACAGGTATACAACATGAGTCCAATAGACATACAGTCTTATCCAACTCTAATAACAAGTAACTACAGTAAAGTCATACTCAATGTATATACTAAACTGATCAACTGAACATGAAGTAATGTACCAACGTACCTGACAGTCTGTAACACCATATGCTAGATCATCCTGAAAAGATTTACAATAACATAACTCATATAACGTACCAAGTAAATCCCATACCTGACCAATACTCCAACATATGAACAGTTTATGATCACCTGTAATAACAACCCAGTCCGTACCACACAATGACATGATGCTAATCAAATGCATATAACAGTCTGAACCAACACATGTATCATGCTCAACACATAGCAGTATATAAAATGCAGATGACATGTATCATGATAAACAACCATATGCAGCAATCATAGCTCAATCAAATGCAGCATCTCACAGGCATATGTAAAACATATATCAAATACATGCATACATATATATCAATAATGCATATGCATGGTCACTGTCTGTGGACCCGTCCAACCACGACCCCAGAGTGGCCAGGGTGGCACGACAATGACAACTAGCCCGACTCCAGCTACCACTACTCTCGAGTGGCCGAGTTGGGCAGTATGACTAAGTAGCATATAAGCGTAAAGAGCTAACTACTCCTAGGGGCCCCCGCTGCAAGCCACGCCATCCCTACCCATGAGTAGACAAGCGTCGCATACAGGACAACTGCACGTCACACAACCACCGTCTATAGTGGGCGAGTGCTAACACCACTCTGCACAGTGGCCAGGTGCGCATCTCCAGCTACCACCGTCTATAGTGGTCGAGCGCGACACATCCAATGCTCTGCCCTCAACCCTGCTACCACTACCCCGAGTGGCTGGGGAGGCAGGATGACTGACGACCCGTCTCAACCACAAGGGAGACCCAGTCAACAGAATGCATGCAATGTAATGATGCATAGCTCCATACATGTATCCTTGCCACACTCCCTATCCCACGGGGAGTCCTGGTCAATCAAAAGTCAACTATGCAAGGACTACAATCCATAAGACTCTCTCTATCGCACAAAGAGTCATACTCATATGACAGTCAACCACACTAAGACCTCTAGTCAGTAGCGATATACTATCGACCGTCTATATAACCATACACAGACACACAATCCATAATGGATATACCATCACGCTAGGACCTCTAGTCCATGGTCACATACTGACAACCACACACTTATCTATGCATAGACAACTAGATCCACCATAGATGCACCACTAATACGGATATGATATAACAATCGACTCCATAATCTAATCCATCACCTAACCCTAGTAATGTAACACAGTAACCCAATCTGAGGTCACAAAGATAACTCTAATCACCTGTACTTACTGAACATCCATCAGCTAACACATAATAGGGTTTATAGTTCCTATCAGTGCTAGATAATCAATGAAGTAACAGAGTATATATCTCAAAGGTCAAGGCAGTACAAGCATATGATTAAATAAGAGTGGATTTAAGGTAAACAGGTATAAACATATATCCAAATTCATGCACTGGAATCTGATCAAAACTACCGGACCAGGTAGATATTACCCAACTGATATGTGAAACACCAGGTATCTTTGCGTCCGAGAATCTATCTCAAATCAAGATCCTGAAATTAACATCCTTGATTAACTTCACCAGTACCACTTCTTGCCCCCAATTCCAAGTATCTAATCTGTATCAAACAACCACATTAAGGCAAGACCAATTCCAATCGACAATCGCAAGATACCACAGCTATCATAAGATCATTATCCGATCCATTTATCCACTTAACTTAATTAACCATCCATATCACTTAAAATACAGAAACTCAACCAATATAACAACTTCTTCCAATGTGAAGCATAGAAATACGACCGAATCATAAATCAATACAAATCTTACCTCAATCTGCTCTCGAGTTCATAGCTGTCCGTCACCACAAAGATCTAGCTTCAAAATTAATAATTCATCAAACTCAACTTCCTCAATCATAGTTGAAAAATTCCTGGATCTTGCTAATAAATCCGTTCAACAACAGTCCACTACTCTGATCATCCTTCCTATCCAAAATCACAATATCACAGCTCATCAATATCGCAGAATCATCACAAAATTGCCATCAACCATTACCGAAATCAACCAAATCCCTAACGAACAATTAGCTAACACTCCAAATAAAACTGTAACACAACATACCTTCCCGTTCCAACCTAGCTGCCAAATCTTCTTCTTGGCCTCATCATCAACTCGTGAGAAGATGATAATCCAGGTCAGAAATCGCCACCGAACAGGCAGTGGAGAAGCAGAGACAGCAAACAAAGCTTAGGGGAGTGGCTCATTGGATTGAGGTCATCGACGCCTACTGCTGCTTGGAATCACAAGAAGAGGCCGGCGACGGATCAACTCGACGAGATGAGGGCGATCCGCTCGATCGAGGAAAATAGAAGGAATTTGCAACTCCGCGAAACCATCGCAAGTTGTCGGCAGAGCAAACTGAAGCAAGCGGCTGACGGAGCTGGAGCAGTCGTCGGCGATCGCGTACAGATGGAGGAGCTCGCTGCCGTCGAGATCGGGAGGAATAGAGCTCAAGTGAGGGTATGCAACCGTCGGCGAGGCAACCGACGATAGTGGCGATCGGCACAGGGGGAAAAACACCGACGACGAGCTAAGCTTTGCGATGAGAACCCGATTGCGATCGGGGATAATCGAGGGTGTCGTGATGACGAACATGGAGGAAGGAGAAGAACTCCAGCGTGGCCGGTGACGGTGAGCTCCGGCAGCGACGATAGTGCGGCGGCAGTGAGAAGAGGAGATTTGCAATCGGGATTTGGGTGAAGCCGACGAAGACGGATGTGGGTCGGATTTGGGTTCGAGTGGTTTTTAAAGCCGGTGGAATGGATTCAGCTAACTCAAGTCTAGCCTAAGTTTAACCCAACCATTTGTTACGCTTAAATCTTTCTCATACAGACTCCTTTTGAACCCGGAAAAATTTCTGTGAACTCCTGAGAAATTATATAAGATAATTTCTTAATCATGGTTTTTTTTCGTATTTTACATTCTCCCCCACTTATAAAAATTTGGTCCCCAAATTTCCGACTCATATACGAGTATTAGATGTCATGACAACCATCTCAAGTATCCAGAGCAAAGTAACACCTCAAGTGACTAAGTGGAGTACTGAGCTCGAATATTACATTCCAGCTCTCATATACACTCTCAATCAACCTATTAAAAGATAAATAACTGTACCAAAGTGGAGCTCTATACTCGTAACTGATGGGAGACTTTGCCAGAACCGTAAGGTAAATCATGAATCACTATCAGAAATGATACTCAAGGATACTCTATGGATATAATTCCATCAAGAGATCCAACGAAATCCATCTTATGGCTCGGAAGGAAATGAGCGGACCTAGCTAATCGATCACCATCTACCCAAATCCTATCAAGTCCTTTCTGAATTCTAGATAATCTCCCAACACAGTCTAACGTACTAGGCTACCACTTCCTTCTCGGTACGTAACCCTACTGGTCATTAATATTCCACTTTTACATGTTGGCACACCAACATCAAACTACGGAATCATCCATGTCCCACATATCGTTCCACCAACCGGAATGTCTCAATACTCACTATTTTCGGATACACTCCGAATAAATCATCACTCTCGAATGAAGAGTCTCCTGAAACAACTCTTCCTAAAGCGAATGCAACTCTGGGAACCATTATCCTTCCCAGAGACAGAGATTTATTCTCGCAAGAGAAATTAATCTAATGTCCAAAATTCACTCTGTCACATAGAACTGAAAGTAACTGGAAGACTATAATGACTAATCTCGCTAGTTTCTCAACTAGCACACACATAATATACATCCCATTCAACTGCATCGGGATCGCTCCTAATCCCTGAAATATTGCATCTATGTGCGATAATACCCTTTCCATCCCCAAATCTAAGGACTAACTAACACTAATGCAAAAGTCAGTCATCGTCTAGGCCCTGAAACCTAGCTTCATAACTTCCGACCAGGTGATTTCCATCACCTTCTTGGTCCAACAAGTCGACGATATAATATCGCTAGTAACATCCTATCCACATCTATGGTAAATACCAAATCAATCTAGGGAAACATAACTTCCCTTAAGATTGTGAATATATCCCAAAAATATATCATCCATAGATATGATGACAATCGATCTCAAATACTCCAAGGGTACTTGATTCCTCAAATCCATGAACGACTAAATCGTGGATAAGTCTAACAACATTATCAATCAGCTCTATACACCTGTATCCTTTTACTCTAAGATGATGATAGCTCAATCATCACATCGACAATGATCATTGTATGACACCAAGTCACTACAATATCAACATTTCAGTCGTATATCAACCTTAGGGTATACACAGGTGTCATTTAGCTGATCTAAACAGATCCTCTATCCACAACGAAGGATACTCATTCCCAACAACTACTGCATTCCAATCATCGATAATCGATGCATAAACTCAAGGTATGACTCTCTTCTAACAAAGAGTTACAAGTCTTCTCAAGAAGAAATACTGAGGCAGATAAATCTCCCATAGTGTTTAGCAACACTGATACCCATAAAATCATCTCCCGGTATGAGGTCCCCAATATCAGGACTATTCCCGAAATCACCTCAATCGCATATTCCACTTGCCCATGCAGTGACCAGCCCGAGAGTTCATCCGTAACTACATCCGAATACTCTCGGATTATACGTACATCCGAGAGTCCTAGTATACCAACACTCCAACAATCCAACTATCCGTAAGGATATGTCTATAGTAGAGGTATGTCTAGCAAAAGCTAAGGGTATCCCTTGACTTCTTGATTGTTGATCAATATCTCACCTGATGGTAGAGATACCACCAACTCACAAGTCGATAGGAACTCATCTAATCCTATCTAAGAATATTCTAAACCTAGATACCTGTAAACTACAGTATATCTCGATATATCCAGAAATAGGGTAACCTAAAGTAATACCCCAAATGACCAATCCTTCGGTCTTCTACACCTCTTCTCGAGTAATCATGTAAATTCGTCTAACATCATTCTTCGACCCGAGCTCAAGTAGATGCAAAAACTATGCCATGGAGGAATCAAATCAATCAATAAATGAGGTACAAATCAACAATTGCAAATGGAGATGGTAAACATTTGTATCTTGGAAAAGGGTACACATCCATCAGAAAATATCAAGAATCACAACATCGTAGCATGCTCCAACTCTGCGAAAGGTATAGCTGCAACTGATGAATACCGCATAGATACGACCATCGTCGTATACTCTCTCTCCTCTGAACAAATCATAACTACGCCTGGGAAGGTAATTTGCCGCTGCCTCGGGAAGGTAACAATTGTTGTCGAACGCGTCAGTCTTCCGAGATGTCTTCCGATATCGCTGAGTAACTTACTTCTTCGGATGAAAGTATCAAAGAGCTCAACTATATGAGGTAGTAGATCTGATGTGATAATCCATTCTTCTGTCATGATCTCGGCTTCCGAGGTTGTGGATCGTCTGCTCGAAAGCATCATCCATAGTCTTCCACTGAGTCTTCAAAGTGCATACTCTCCTCGTACATACCGGCTGCTTATAGTAGAAACAGATACAATGGTCCATCGGATAATCCGGCTCTGTGTCTCGTCGTAACCCACACTGCACACACATAATCTCTTTTCGGAGTCTTTCCTCTGAGTTCGCTGATAAACATGAGAAGCTGCTGACAATCTGCAATCGGCCTTCTATGATCGAAAAACTCTCCAATAGTCGCTCGTGACTCACGACTTTAATCTTGCTCCTTTTATCCAACATTTGGAGATTTCGGATTCCAATAATTTGACTTGCAATATCTGCTTATCAAATCTCCAACTCTTTAAAACGCTTGCTACGAAGTCATTTCTATACACATGACTCGGTCTAAGGACTTCCGGTAAGATCTGGTAGGAGATCCAAACATCCTGATCAAGATGTCAGCCAGTAAACCATGGGTGGCTTAAGACATGTCGATTACATTCTCGAGCTATTAGGTGGTCATAACCCTCGCAAGTCTAACGACTCTACATGGTACTCCCATTACCAAACGATCACCCTACTCGATGGCCAAAAATTTCCTGACGATGAGTCAAAAATGACGTGGGAAAATACTCTCTCACAACATCACTGAACTGTGACCAAGTGATACATTATTTCCCGTAGGTTACTTTCTATCTCTTCCACCAAGTAACGGCTAGATCCAGATAATGGTATTCAACTAACGCTACTATCTTCATATAACCCGAGTCAAGTACTCCAAAAGTACTCCCAATGTTATACAACCTAGAATGACCAGTCCGGGGATCAAAATCCCCATGAATATCATCCACTAATTTTCTACTATCTGCATCAGCAATAGTATACTCACTTGTCCATTACCCACCCAATAGGTAATGATCTGACTAACATAATTAGTGAAAATCTTAGGACCGTAATCCTTGATCTCCACCAGGGATGTGACTACTAACCCGTGCTATCCGACTCGGTATCAGTCGGCTCTCAAAGGTAATTCACCTTTTCGACAGCAGATACATGTCTAATAACCTCAACATATCGTTCCCATGGTCAACTCAAACCACGGTTACGAATACTAACCAATATCCTACAAGTCATTTATGTTATAAGCAACTAAATGCACAGCCAACAGAAGGATATGTAATAACAGTTAACATACCTTAAACCTTGTAGCTCGGAGATGTCCGCAACAGCCAGATCCCAGAACTCATAAAACCAACACCAAGTAAAGAAAAACTCGATATCCGAACAAAATAAAATCTGGAAATGGACTTCGCAACCTAGGGCTCTGATACAAATAAAATTGTCACGCCCCGAGAGTATACCGTGCCGAAAAGCAAATGGACGACATCTCCCCTGTACGTGGCAACATATCGGGTTAATACAAGGCCCGTAGGCCCACAACAATAATATAACATAAAGATATCAACATATCAAACACAACGAAAACATACTACAGATAAAACAATATACAAAGACCCAACTGTGCACTATGGAGTGACTTGACACAACAAGAATCATAATAGAAACCACAACAATGGCCAAATACATACAATACGTCAGTATATCACAAATACGGAAACAATACAAGCTAAAACCCAAAACAACAATACGGGATACATCAATCCACAAGAATACAAATATTTGTAAATAAACCTCCATCCGTTCGGTGTGAGATGGGATCAGCTGGCGAAGCTTCGTCTAAGGAATCTTCTACCTGTTACCTGGGCGACAGGAAGCCCAGGGTCCCGGGGTGGTGAGTATAAACTCAGGGGTAATATGTAGAAAGTGCATGAACAACATATAAGGATAGATCTACAAGTATATATATGAAGATCTACAGGTATACAGCATGAGTCCAATAGACATACAATCTTATCCAACTCTAATAACAAGTAACTACAGTAAAGTCATACTCAATGTATATACTAAACTGATCAATTGAACATGAAGTAATGTACCAACGTACCTGACGGTCTGTAACACCATATGCTAGATCATCTTGAACAGATTTACAATAACATAACTCATATAACGTACCAAGTCAATCCCATACCTGACCAATACTCCAACATATGAACAGTATATGATCACCTGTAATAACAACCCGGTCCGTACCACACAATGACATGATGCTAATCAAATGCATATAATAGTCTGAATCAACGCATGTATCATGCTCAACACAGCAGTATATAAAATGCAGATGACATGTATCATGATGAATAACCATATGCAACAATCATAGCTCAATCAAATGCAACATCTCACAGGCATATGTAAAACATATATCAAATACATGCATACATATATATCAACAATGCATATGCATGGTCACTGTCTGCGGACCCGTCCAACCATGACCCCAGAGTGGCCAGGGTGGCACGACAATGACAACTAGCCCGACTTCAGCTACCACTACTCTCGAGTGGCCGAGTTGGGTAGTATGACTGAGTAGCGTATAAGCGTAAAGAGCTAACTACTCCTAGGGGCCCCTGCTGCAAGCCATGCCGTCCCTACCCATGAGTAGACAAGCTCCGCACACAGGACAACTGCACATCACACAACCACCGTCTATAGTGGGCGAGTGCTAACACCACTCTGCACAGTGGCCAGGTGCGCATCTCCAGCTACCACCGTCTATAGTGGCCGAGCGCGGCACATCCAATGCTCTGCCCTCAACCCTGCTACCACTACCCCGAGTGGCCGGGGAGGCAGGATGACTGACGACCCGTCTCAACCACAAGGGAGACCCAGTCAACAACATGCAAGCAATGTAATGATGCATAGCTCCATACATGTATCCTCGCCACACTCCCTATCCCACGAGGAGTCCTGGTCAATCAAAAGTCAACTATGCAAGGACTACAATCCACAAGACTCAATCTATCGCACAAAGAGTCATACTCATTTGACAGTCAACCATGCTAAGACCTCTAGTCAGTAGCGATATGCTATCGACCATCCATATAACCATACACAGGCACACAATCCATAATGGATATACCATCATGCTAGGACCTCTAGTCCATGGTCACATACTAACAACCACACACTTATCTATGCATAGACAACTAGATCCACCATAGATGCACCACTAATACGGATATGATATAACAATCGACTCTATAATCCAATCCATCACCTAACCCTAGTGATGTAACACAGTAACCCAATCTGAGGTCACAAAGATAACTCTAATTACCTGTACTTACTGAACATCCATCAGCTAACACATAATAGGGTTTATAATTCCTATCCGTGCTAGATAATCAATGAAGTAACAGAGTATATATCTCAAAGGACAAGGCAGTACAAGTATATGATTAAATAAGAGTGGATTTAAGGTAAACAGGTATAAACATATATCCAAACATCCTTGATTAACTTCACCGAATCACGATTACATCTTGTATCTCAATTCGAGTATCTAATCAGATCAAATTAACAACCACATTAAGGCAAGACCAATTCCAATCGACAATCGCAAGATACCACAACTATCATAAGATCATTATCCGATCCATTTATCCACTTAACTTAATTAACCATCCATATCACTTAAAATATAGAAACTCAACCAATATAACAACTTCTTCCAACGTGAAGCATAGAAATACGATCGAATCATAAATCAATACAGATCTTACCTCAATCTACTCTCGAGTTCAAAGCTTCCCGTCACCACAAAGATTTAGCTTCAAAATTAACAATTCATCAAACTCAACTTCCTCAATCACAGTTGCAAAATTTCTAGATCTTGCTAATAAATCCGTTCAACAGCAGTCCACTACTCCGATTGTCCTTCCTATCCAAAATCACAATATCATAGCTCATCAATATCACAGAATCATCACAAAATTGCCATCAACCATTACTGAAATCAACCAAATCCCTAACGAACAATTAGCTAACACTCCAAATCAAACTGTAACACAACATACCTTCCCATTCCAACCTAGCTGCCAGATCTTCCTCTTGGCCTCATCATCAACTCGCGAGAAGATGATAATCCAGGTCAAAAATTGCCACCGAACAGGCAGTGGAGAAGCAGAGACAGCAAAAAAAGATTAAGGGAGTGGCTCATCGGATCGGGGTCATCGGAGCCTACTGTTGCTTGGAATCACAAGAAGAGGCCCGCGACGAATCAACTCGACGAGATTAGGGCGATTCACTCGATCGGGGAAAATAGAAGGAATCGGCAACTCCGCGAAACCATCGCAAGTTGTCAGCAGAGCAAACCGAAGCAAGCGGCTGACGGAGTTGGAGCAGTCGTCGGCGATCGCGTACGGATGGAGGAGCTCGCTGCCGTCGAGATCGGGAGGAATAGAGCTCAAGTGAGGGTAGGCAACCACCGACGAGGCAACCGACGACAGTGGCGATCGGCACAGGGGGAAAAACACCGACGACGAGCTAAGCTTTACGATGAGAAACCGATCGTGATCGTGGATAATCGAGGGCGTCGTGATGACGAACACGGAGGAAGGAGAAGAACTCCAGCGTGGCCGACGACGGTGAGCTCCGGCAGCGACGATAGTGCGGCGGCAGTGAGAAGAGGAGATTTGCGATCGAGATTTGGGTGAAGCCGACGAAGATGGATGCGGGTCAGATTTGGGTTCGAGTTGTTTTTAAAGCCGGTGGAATGGATTCAGCTAACTCAAGTCTAGCCTAAGTTTAACCCAACCATTTGTTACGCTTAAATCTTTCTCATACAGACTCCTTTTGAACCCGGAAAAATTTCTGTGAACTCCTGAGAAATTATATAAGATAATTTCTTAATCACAATTTTTTTTTCGTATTTTACAGCTTTTGAAGGCAAGCTCAAGGATGAAGGAGTTATGGACTTAGAGGGATCCTGAAGATGCAAGGTTGATAGAAGAGCTTAAAGGTTTAGTCTAGGCTTAGGGATTGGTTTTAAGTATGAAATAGTCATACTTAAGGTGTACTAGTTGACTGATGTTTGAATCAGTTGACTGATCTTGGGTGCTTAGCACTCAGGAACTCAAGTTGGCTCGGGCAGTAGATTGAATTATGACCCAGTTGATTGGTCGAGTAATCAACTATGGCTCGACTACTGAATTATGCTCTAATAGTCAACTGGTGCTTTAGACCAGTCGACTTGCCACTGATAGTCGACTACTATAGTTGAGTAGTCGACTAGCCTTAAGTGAATAGGGTACAAAATATTTGGCAGTCAAATGATGGCTTATAGTAGTCGACTGATAACTCGAGCAGTCGACTAATGGTATGAGCAGTCGATTGATTGAATATCCGTTGAGTGTTGACGATCACAATCATGCCTCACTAGAAGTTGTTCGATTTGGTCAATAGTAACACCAGTCGATTGTTGGTATACAACAGTAG
The DNA here is from genome assembly GCA_025175895.1 of Wurfbainia villosa. Taxonomy (NCBI): domain Eukaryota; kingdom Viridiplantae; phylum Streptophyta; class Magnoliopsida; order Zingiberales; family Zingiberaceae; genus Wurfbainia; species Wurfbainia villosa. Next base: position 80,097,355 of record CM046001.1, on the reverse strand, counting down.
ACTAGCGAAGGTCTCAACGAATAGAAATAATCAAAAGCCCGAAAGTCTATAAAAGGGGAGGTTGGGGGCTTGGAGTGTCTAATGCTTTCATACAAAATTCTCATCTTCTAAGCTCCCTAAGCCTTCTCCTAAGTCTTTAAGCTTCGAATCTCTTCTTCCTAAGCTTACCTCCACAATCTTGTAAGAAGAAGAGATTATCTGATAAAGAAGGCATCTCCACCTTGGTGTGCTCACCAAAAGGAGATCTTAGTGATGACTTACAAGGAGTGATCCACCTTAAGGATTGTCGTGGAGTAGGAGTGAATCTCCGAATCACCTTAAATAACTTGTGTTAGCATTGCTTCTTGTTGATTTCAATTTAGTTTGTGTTTTTTGTTATTTCTTCTGCTAAGCATTCATGTAGAAATCGAAAGAGGTTATTCACCTCCCTTTAGCCATCCAAAAGATCTCTAACAAGTGGTATTAGAGCTCGGTTCGCTCATAAGATCTAATCATCAATCGAAGCATCTAGATGGCATTTCAAGAGGGTTATAGCACTGCTCGACCACCCTTCTTCGACGACAATGATTTTGCCTATTGGAAAGGTAGGATGGAGTACTACCTTATAAATGATATTGATAATTAGTTTAATATTGTATATGATGTAGGGGATCGATTGGTGTGTGTTGGCCGGCTAGAGGGGGGTGAATAACCCTCTTCGTACGATGATGGAATTTGCTCGTCTACAAAATCGTTAGCGCAAGCGAAATACTAATAAACAAGCAAACAAAACAACAAATGCAAAGATAAACAATGGTAACACGATATGTAATGTGGTTCACGGCTACGCCGCTAATCCATGGTCCCCGATTCGTCCTCGGTGAATCACTCCGCAACCAATCCACTATTGGTCTCTCCTTTGCACCAAGCTAGGTGGAGGTAACCCTTACAACTCAAGAACACTCATTATTTTACAATTGATGTGAAAGAAACTAGAAGAAGGAGTTTATCACTTCTAGAGCTCTTGAATGATGGTTTGGAATATAAGCATTAGCCAACCAAAAGCCCACACCCTCTCTTTTTATAGAGAGGGCTGATTTCTTCTCATTGCGCCACTACCGATCATCTTCGCCGATCATACTACAACGACCTCGAACACGCCGGATCCCGGTGAGTCCAACAGATCCTTGGTAGTCGATAACCATCGGCTAACGCCTCCGTAATCGGCTCACGCCACGAGGTTCTGTGCCGTGACTTTTGGCAATGATGCCATTCCATGAATGATGGGCATAAATCCATCGATCGGATACGCCATTCGACTTGAGCCGATCGCCATTTCATGGCGATCGCGCCGTGAAACTCAAACTTTACATTTGTTTGAGCTTCCGGCCGTCGGGTAAACCTTAACCCTTGTGGTCAAGCCTCTGACACTCAGCCATTCGGCCAAGTTCATCTAATGAGCTACTTACAATTCACTCATTCTCTCATCTCACTCGAAGTCCCTCGCCGAAGCTCTCTTCGTTCACGGCCACGTCCCTCGGCAGCATCAGGCGCACGACTCTACAATGCTCCTTCGCGTCTCTTGCCTTCGAAGTCTGCTTCCTTGGCTTTGCTTCAAGTCATCTCATCCGACGGTCCCTCGACAACATCAAGTGCACGGCTCTACAATGCTTGTTCTCCGACTCAAGCACGAGGTTGTGAGTGGTGAACCCGCCAAAGCTTCATGTGCGAATTACTAAGTCCTGCAAGACTCCAATGCACATATCAAATCACAATAACAACCTAACTTAAACCTTTTGCCACACATCAAATCCATATCACGGGTTGATTGCCCTAACAATCTCCCCCTTTTTGATGTGTGACAATCCGTTTAAGTTAGGTAAAAACATTTGATAAAATATTAAGAAAGGAAAGCATGTAAATAACATGATTAGCAACTCTCCCCCTTAATACATGAAACTCCCCCTAAATATAATTCCCCCTTACTTAAACATATATATTTCTCCCCCTTTGACACCATAAAAAATAATTAACAAAGTTTATACAACATGACATCAAGTCTAGAGAGAAACATAAACCAAAAACATGCCTTAAAACCGTGTATCAGAAGTTGCTGGGCAGTTTTTCAGGTGAGCAGTCGACTGCTATCAGTATGGCAGTCGACTGGTACAATGAAATCTGAATTTCTAATTTTTTAGATGAATTTTAGAAATGCACTATAAATTCCAGAAAATTTAAAAAATAGTGAAATTTAGGGAACACATTTCTTTTATGGTTCTTTATCAATGAAAAATAGTTTTCCATGAAAAAACATTATATTTTCAAGGATTTTCCAAAAATCCAAAAGCTTTAAAAACAACTAGGTTTTTGATCAAGTTAGTATCACATTTAACACCTAGTTTTGGTTTGAATTGTTTCAAAACATGAACACACAGATTTTAAAGTAAGAAATTGTTTTGAAAACATATGAAATATCCAACCATGATCTTTGGGCAATATGTCTATGAATTAAACATAAGCCTTCCCCATGCTTGGTCTATTATTACTATTTTGATACCTTAAATGACCATCTAAATGCCATAGGCATTAGTGGACATTTGTATCATCCTAACATCTCACTCATGCTAAGTTTTCAATCAAGGTAGCCTATGGTGAGTGTGAGATGCATCCTAAAGGTATTTGTATATACTTAACCATCATTTTCATGCAATTCTATCAATGTTAAGTATCATCCTACTATCCCACATTATCATAAAGATATATATGAATTAATTTCACATTATGATCATAAAACAAATGTATTCATCAAATTGTGATCATGCATTAGGTATTATATCATGATAATAAGGCAAATATCACCTAAAGCATGATTTATCTATTTATAGGTGCATTATCATCACCTAACACTATTTCAAAAATATTATCCTGCCATCGTAAGTCAACCAAACATATGATATAGATGAAATCCTTATGGTTGACTATCCTAGGGTTTTCCTAACCCTTTAGGATGAATTTAGGAACCCAAAACAAATTCTTGCCTATGGGGTTCACTAAATACTCTTTAGGGATCCATTTTCTAGCAATTACCTTCTTTTTATCTTGACCCCTAGCAATTAGACATTTATAGGCCTTTTCATTTTTTTTTTCCTTATATCCTAGGCCTTTCTTGTTGAAACTAGCTCTTTGGCTCTCTATGATCATGTTCAATGTATTTGAGCCAATTGTAAACTTTTCTAGGGCCTTGGTCAAATGATCTACCTTTTCCCTTAGAGCCTTATTTTCATCCATACATGCATCACTAACATTAAATGGCATATATTCATGTGAGCATGCATCATTTAAGCTAGAAGAAATATTATCATTTACATTTAAGCATGCTTTATCTAATTTTTCTTCTAAGTCCTTAATTTGATCAAGCATGCTTTTTTTCTTTTTCTTGGCTCTAAATAGATCCTTAGTAAGACTAGAAATCATGGAAACTATTTTACTTGGTGAAAGGTTCGTTACCATAGTTTCCATGTCCTCTTCTTCGGATGAGGAGGATGATGAAGCTCCCCCTTCACTAGAGCTCTCCTCACTTGTGCTTGATCTTTTTTCTTGCTCGGAGGAGGAAGTGGAGTCTAGGTCATCAAATGCCATCAAGGCTAGATTGGAGTAGACATGTTCTTCTTCTCCTTCGGATGAGGATGATGAAGAGGAAGGATCATCCCATGTCCTTGCCTTGAGTGCTTTGACCTTCCCTTTTTCTTTGGCCTTCTTCTCTTCTTCTTTCTTCTTCTTGTTCCCCTTCTTCTTCTTCTTTTATTCTTTCTTTCTCTTTTCCTCCTTGATCTTGTTCAAGAGGGGACAATTATCCCTTATATGTCCCTCCCCTTGGCAATTGTAGCAAATAACCTTCCCCCTTGGTCTTCTCCTCCTATCATTATATTTATTAAATTTAAAACTTTTTAATGCACGCCTTACCCTCCTTACCATATAAGCTTCTTCCGTGCTATCCATGAAGGAGGAGGAGGATGCTTCATCGGAGGAGGAGGGGTTCTCCATATTCTTCTTCCCTTTGTTAGCCATCAAGGCTACTCCTCTTAAAGGTTGAATTCTAGGCTCTTCTACTATTCCTTCAAGCCTTGTTTCATGAAGCTCCATGGTTGAGAAAAACTCCTCCAAGGTGCTCACTTCCAAATTCTTGGAGATGTAGAATGAGTCCACCATAGAGCTCCATCTTGAAGACCGGGGAAAGGCATCTATAGCCTTCATGAGCATATCCCTATTTGAAAGCTTCTCTCTTACACTAGATAAACCAGTTATTATCTCTTTAAATCTAGAGTGTAGTGAGGTTACCTTTTCTCCCTTTTCTAATTTGATGTTTGATAGTTGGGAGCGGAGGAGGTCTCTCCTTGCAAGCTTGGCCTCCGAGGTACCTTCATGAAGCTCTACTAGCTTCTTCCACATCTCCTTGGCACTAGAGCATTCCCCTATCCTATTCACTTCTTGTTGGGGGAGTACGTTGTAGAGATGATGTTTGACTTTTGAGTTCGCCAAGTACTCCTCCCTTTGCCTCTTGCTCCATCTTGATTTTTCCAATGGCTCCCCTTCTTCATCCCTAGGCAATTTGAAATCGTTTTCCATAATTAAAAGAATTTCGAAATTGGTTTCAAAAAATACCTCCAATCTTTTTGTCCACCAAGAGAATTCGCCTTCAAACTTTGGTGGATGAATGTTCGAGCCGACCATTCTTGAATGTGCTTGTTGTGGCGGTTAGTCCTCGACAAGTTTTCCTTGGCTCTAATACCACTTGTAGGGGATCGATCGGTGTGTGTTGGCCAGCTAAAGGGGAGTGAATAGCCCTCTTCGTACGATGATGGAATTTGCTCATCTACAAAATCGTTAGCGCAAGTGGAATACTAATAAACAAGCAAACAAAACAACAAATGCAAAGATAAACAATGCTAACACAATATGTAATGTGGTTCACGGCTACGCCGCTAATCCACGGTTCCCGATTCGTCCTCGGTGAATCACTCCGCAACCAATCCACTATTGGTCTCTCCTTTGCACCAAGCTAGGTGGAGGTAACCCTTACAACTCAAGAACACTCCTTTTACAATTGATGTGAAAGAAACTTGTAGAAGGAGTTTATCACTTGTAGAGTACTTGGATGATGGTTTCGAATATAAGCATTAACCATCCAAAAGCCCACACCCTCTCTTTTTATAGAGAGGGCTAATTTCTTCCCGTTGGTCGCCACCAGTCGACTGCTGCCCTTGGTAGTCGACTGCCGCCACTACAATGGCCTCCGAACACGTCGGATCCCGACCGTTGTAGTCCAACGGCAATGATCGATGTAACCATCGATCCGCCTCTCGACTACCTAATGATCGCCAATCGACTACGAGGTTATGCGTGACTTCCTCTTCGCCGATCGCCATTCCATGATACGACCATGGGCATAAACCATCATCATCGATCCGATCCAACCATGTTCGACTGGAGCGATCATTGCCATTTCATGGAAGTCAACTGGTGCCGTGTGAAACTCAAACTTAACATTTGTTTAAGCTTCCGGCGGTCGGGTAAACCTTAACCCTTGCGGTCAAGCCTCCGACACTCAGCCATTCGGCCAAGTTCACCTAATGAGATACTTACAATTCACTCATTCTCTCATCTCACTCGAAGTCCCTCATCGAAGCTCTCTTCGTTCGCGGCCACGTCCCTCGGCAGCATCAGGCGCACGACTCTGCAATGCTCCTTCGCGTCTCTTGCCTTCGAAGTCTGCTTCCATGTCTTCGCTTCAAGTCATCTCGTCCGGCGGTCCCTCGACAGCATTAAGCGCACGACTCTGCAATGCTCCTTCTCCGACTCAAGCACGAGGTTGTGAGTGGTGAACTCATCAAAGCTTCATGTACGAATTACTAAGTCCTGCAAGACTCCAACGCACATATCAAATCACAATAACAACCTAACTTAAACCCTTTGCCACATACATCAAAACCATATCACGGGTTGATTGCCCTAACAGATGACTTACCTTATGAATGATATTAATAATTAGTTTAATATTGTAGATCACTTACCTTATGAATGATATTGATAATTAGTTTAACATTGTAAATGACTTTGAAAAGTCGATGGACGAATTTGGAGTGCCTCTTCTAACAAAGGATTGAACTAGAGAAATGACGAAGAAGGCACAAGCAAATGCCAAAGCAACAACCACACTTTAATGTGGCTATCGAAGAAGCAATTAAGTATAGTCGGGCCTTTCAATTCCGTAAAGGAGCTATGGGAGAAGCTCATCGAGCTAAATGAAGGATCAAAGGAATCGAGGAGAGCCAAGAGTGATCATTGATAGGATAACTCCAAACATTTGCCATGAAGACCAATGAGACGGTAAGTGAAATGCATGGAAGGTTCAAGGAGATCATCAACGGACATCACGTTATAGGTGATAAAGTAGACAACCAGGACTTGGTAAGGTATGTTCTCTAATCTTTTCCTAGAAGCACTTTATGGGCATCAATGGTTGATGCTTATAAGACTCTAGAGATCTTTCTTTGGTAAAATTAGATGAACCAATTTGTGAATTTAAGTTACATGAGCAAGCTAACATGTCTTCGAAAGAAAAAGGTCTAGCATTTTTTGTAGAGAAGAAGGAGAAGAAAGAAGAATCCTTTTCATTTGAATCAGAGCATGAGCCATCAAGTAGCGACGAAGAGATGTCGGCAAATGAAATGACCCATTATGTCAAGAAATTGATGGGGAGATCAAGAAGGTTTACAAGAAAGGATGTGAAGAAGATATTCCAATATTCTAAAGGTAAATCTAGTAACAATTCAATTTCTAATACTAATGTTACTTGCTATGGATGCAACAAAAAGGGGCATATCAAGCCAAATTGCCCGGAGTTGAAGAAGAAAGAAGAAGGAGGAGGCCATGGTGGCACAAGCTGTAACGCCCGTAAAATTCCTAGCAATTTTACAAGAAATTTTTGGCTTGATGATCATGGGCTTTATGTGGGCCTTTTCAAAAATAAAAGAAAATAAGCCAAAAGGGGGTGCAAGGCCTAGGAATTGAACCCCAAACCTCTAGAGATAGCCAAGCCTTATAGATGCACCCACTAACCAGAAGCCCAATAGGATTATATGATTAAGGAAGAGGGGGAAACTATAGATAAATGGGACTAAGAGTAAATGAAGAGGCATGGAAAAGAAAAGAGGAACTTCTCTTCCTCCCCCCTTTATAAAGAAGAGGGAAGGTTGGATTTGGTCACTTCCACTCCTTTTCTTCTTCTCCTCACCAAAATTCTAGCCCTTCTCCACCTTTGGCCGAAACTCCTCCAAGCAAGAAGCAAGGGCTAGGGTTTGTGTTAGGTCATCTTCTTCACACTACAAGCAAAGCGAAGGATGTAAGTATCCCTCACCTGCATACAGTAGTTCGATTTCTATTTTTGAAAAAAAAAAAAGGGAACCTATATTGTTATATTCGCCAAAACTATGATTTAGGGTCTCCATGAAGTTATATGCCATGCTTTGAAACTATATGATGATGTTAGGGTTAAAATGGATTAGGTCAAAAGTTAACCTAGGAAACCCTAAGAACCATTCGCCAATATGGACTTTGGTGTTTTATTGAAGTTTTATAGCTTGTTTTACTTGTAAATAATGATGTTAAAATGTTAGGGGGTTTAGGATAAAGATCTAACCCTAAAAGTCTACATAGGCCATTCGGCCACCCCCCTTATATTGATGACCTAATGAAGTTTGATCCATGTTTGGTATGCATATGATGTTATAAGTATGTTAAAAGGAATTAGGTCAAAAGACTAGCCCTAAACCTTATTTGGACCATTCGGCCAACCTAGGTTTTGGTTGACTAAGTGAAGTCTTAACCCATGTTTTATGAGCAAGTGAAGTTATTGTTATGTTTAAGGAATTAGGTTAAAAGACTAGCCCTAAACCTTATTTGGACCATTCGGCCAACCTAGGTTTTGGGTGACTAAGTGAAGTCTTAACCCATGTTTTATGAGCAAGTGAAGTTATTGTTATGTTTAAGGAATTAGGTTAAAAGACTAGCCCTAAACCTTATTTGGACCATTCGGCCAACCTAGGTTTTGGGTGAATAAGTGAAGTCTTAACCCATGTTTTATGTGCAAGTGAAGTTATTGTTATGTTTAAGGAATTAGGTTAAAAGACTAACCCTAAACCTTATTGGACCATTCGGCCAACCTAGGTTTTGGGTGACTAAGTGAAGTCTTAACCCATGTTGTATATGCAAATGAAGTTATTGTTATGTTTCATGAATTAGGTTAAAGGTTAACCCTAAAACCCTACTATGAACCATTCGGCCAACCTAGGTTTTTGGGTAACTAGATGAAGTTTTAATTTAAGTCTTATGTGCATATGAAGTTGTTGCTAAGTTAAATACATAGGTGTTTACTTCCTTTGATGCCATGCCTTGTGCCATGTTAATGCAATGAAGCATGATGTGTTATGAAATGAAGTATGCTATGCTATGTTAATGCAATGAAGCATGATGTGTTATGAAATGAAGTATGCTATGCCATGTTAGTGAAATGAAGCATGATGTGTTATGAAATGAAGTATGCTATGCTATGTTAATGAAATGAAGCATGATGTGTTATGAAATGAAGTAGGCTATGCTATGTTAACGAAATAAGCTATGACGTACAAATAAGCATATAAGTATTTTACCTTCTGCATGGCTTGTACCAAGACCTTAACAAGGTCCAAGAAGGATGGGCTCTATGATGCCCTAGGTCGATGGAATAAGACTCGGCCTAGGATGGGCTTCTATGTATGATTGCCCCTAGGTCGATGGAATAAGATTCGGGCCTAGTACGGGATGGGCTCCAAGATGCCTTAGGTCGATGGAGTAAGACTCGGGCCTAGGATGGGCTTCTACGCTATGACGATTGCCCCTAGGTCGATGGAATAAGACTCGGGCCTAGAAACCTATTAGGTTCGAGACTTGCTACCTCGGGCCTATTTAGGGATGCGCGCTATGATAATGAAGAAGTGGTACAATGCCGGGCCCAAATATGTTGAGATTTATGTTTACGTACCTAAAATATATATGTTTTTTCAAAGCATTCTGCATATGTTTACGATTAGATGATATGTTGTTTTACATGTTTATTATATATGTCACATGTTATGTTTGATGATAGGTTGTTATGTTTACATTTTCTTTTATATATGTAACATGTTATGTTAGATGATATGCCATAATGTTTAAGTTACATGTTATGTTAGATGATATGCCATAATGTCTAAGTTACATGTTATGTTAGATGATATGCCATAATGTTAAGTTACATGTTATGTTCGATGGTACGCTATGATGTTAGGTTACTAAGTTACATATGATGCATATTATGCTGATTAAGCATATATATATATATTTCATGTTATGCTGCTAAGTTAGGGATGATCCATGCTATATCATCTCATGTTACTTAAGCTACAAGTTAAGTTGATGATGCCATGTATGTTACATGATATATTGATTATATGTTATAAATGCTACAAGTCATGATTAATGATGATGTATGGTTTTTGTGAGTAGGACAGGATCTTACTAAGCCTATGTGCTTATAGTTTATTTTCCTCAAATCGCAGAGATAAGGGTAAGGGATGGATAAACTAAAGGGAGCAGCAGGAGGGGCCAATGTGTGTGGTAGTGGCATGGTGGAGAAGATCCGTTAAGTCTATATACATATACATGTTTACCTATGATGATGATGTCTATGGAGGTCCTTACCTATGTTTACTTATGATGATGATGCCTGAACCTACCAAACACTAAGTATCTATTTATATATGATGCATGCTCTATGTTGATAAGAAGAAGTAAAGAAGAAGTATCTACTTATATATGATGCATGCTCTATGATGATAAGAAGAAGTATTTATACATGTTATGAAGCACACTCTATGCTTATGAAGAAGAAGAAGTATATATATATATGTATGTCAATGCGTGTTTATGTTTAAAAGAAAAAAAAAACAATGTCTAAAGTCTTCCGCTGTATGTAATGTAAGTATGCACGGTCGCGTCACGCGCCGACCCTCCGGACATTTAGGGTCCAGGAAAAGGGCGGGCGTGACAGGTGGTATCAGAGCGGATCTGCCTTTCCACTACACACACATCAAGCTCCAAATCTCCGCTCCAAGTAAGAATTCTATGTCTATACTCTAAATTTTGTTAATTTTGATCATGCATGATATGAAATATCTTTAGATTATTTAGTTCATGTATAATATAAAATGCCTCTAGCTTATTTATAAAATGCCTTTCCCTTATGCTTGATTCATGTATGATAGGAAATGCTTCTAGCTTAAACATGCACTAAAAATATGTAAGATACCCTTATGATTGTTCATGTATGATATAAAATACCTTAAGCTTAAACTATGCATGAGAACATGAATGATGCCTTAAGCTTAAAATGACTTTATGTTAGCTTTAGTCTAAGTATGTGTAGGACAACGAACGGGAACTTATACTAGTTTTACCTTAATGTATGAAGATAAACATGTCTGGAAGACGCAGTAGTAGAACTGATGAGCTAGCACCCCCGCATGACCTTACACACATAGTCACAGAACTCCAACGACAAGTTATAGAACAACAACAAGTAATAACTACCTAATGAATCGCGAGAAACCCATCGCTTCACCAACGGCCCCGCCCGATGGTTCGACAGAAGCTTACCGATCCAGGGCGAGACTAAAGCCGGAAAATTTCTTCTGCATCGTGAACCAGGGATGCCCAAGCCCGGTTCAAGACGGTGGAAAGCATCGTGGAACCAAGGTGACTACGTGAGTTACTCGACAAGGATTTCGCCAAGTCGCTTCCATGGGGAGCTCAGGTGTGAAGAAGAAAGATGGTATGCGATGTGCATAGACTACCGAGCGAACACCGTGACGATCAAGAACCGTATATCCTTTACCATGGATTGATGACGCTCGACCAACTAAAAGGTGCCGCCGTCTTCTCAAAGATTGACTGAGGTCCGCTATCATCAAGTAAAAGTAAAACCAGATGATATACCAAAGACGACCTTCCTGGACAAGGTATGGACATTACGAGTTCAGAGTTATGCCCTTCGAGTAACGAATGCACCGCCCCTGTTCATGGATTTGATGAATCGGGTATGTTAACATTTTTCCTTCGATTGGAAAATACGTAATTGACGACATACTAATATATTCGAGAACCCCGAGGAGCGCGAACACTGAATGTGGTATTGCAGATTCTTCGGGAAAAACAGCTATTCGCAAAGTTCTCCAAATGCGAGTTCTGGCTTGAACAAGTATCATTTTTGGGTCACGTAATATCCAAGCACGGAGTGATGGTAGACCCAATGAAGATTGAAGCCGTGAGTAACTGGAACCACCAAAGAATGCCGAAATCGAAGTTTTCTTGGGCTAGCAAGCTACTCTGGAAGTTTGTAGAGAACTTCTCGATTGCGCCCTATGTATCCCTCACCGAAAGGACAAGAAATATGAGTGGATGGACACTGCGAGGAGTTTCACAGAGTTAAAAGGAGATGACCAGCGCTCAATTCTTGCTCTTCCGGACAAGATGCGAAAGGCTTCGACATGTACAGTGGACGCTTCCAAGTTGGGACTCGAGTCTGTACTTATGCAGAATGCAAGGTCATTGCCTCACGCCTCTAGGCAACTCAAGGAACACGAAGGAATTATCCCACCCACGATTTAGAGCTAGCAGTCGTGGTCTTTGCTCTCAAAACATGGAGGCATTATCTCTATGGAGCTCAGTGTAGGATTTATACAGACCACCAGAGTCTGAAATATTTCTTCACACAGAAGGACCTGAACATGAGACAGCGCAGATGGCTCGAGCTCGTCAAGGATTATGACTGCGAGATTCTTTACCATCCGGGGAAGCTAACAAGGTGGTGATGCACTCAGAAGTCCTCGCGCCACCTTGATGTCCCTCTCGATGCTATCTCGACCCTTGGAAAAGAGATTATGCGTTACGGGTGAAATCATCTCGACAGCTCTACCCGACGATATAGCGTTGTTCGTTCGATGATATCGAAAAGCAAGCACGTGACCCAAGCCTTCGTGAGGATCAAGCAAGAGGTCTTAGAAGGAAAGGACGATGGGTTAGGATCTCACGATAGTGGAGTACTCTACCTCGAGGATCGCTTGTGTATTCCCGACAATCCAGAATGAAGGAGATATTTGAGAAGCTCACAAAACTCCTATGCGATGCATCCTGAACCACCAAGATGTACCAAGAGCTTAAACGAAAGTTCGTGGTTCGAATGAAAAGAGATGTGGCTCAAGATGTCAAGATTACCGACCTGCCAAAGGGTTAAGGCAGAGCACCAAAGACCTGGAGGAACACTGCAGCCGATCCAGATTCCAGAATGGAAATGGGAAGACATTTCTATGGATTTCATCTCAGGATTTCCCAAGACGACAAACGGTTATGATGCTATATGGGTAATCAGGCCAGATTGTGAAGTCCGCCCATTTCTTAGCAATCAAGATGACCTATTCGACGAGCAACGCCGGGCTTATATATGCTAAGGAAATTATCGACTATACGGAATTCCTAAGACCATCATTTCTGACAGAGATGGTCGCTTTATTTCCCATTTCTGGGAATGTGTTCAGAAGGCCCTAGGCACGAAACTATTGTTCAGTACTGCCTTCCATCCCCAGACGGACGGACAGACCGAAAGAGTAAATCAAGTACTGGAAGATATGTTAAGAGCCTGCGCCCTAGATTTCATGGGTAGCTGGTGTCGATACTTATATTCGGCAGAATTCGCCTACAATAATAGCTACCAAGCTACTATTGGAATGGCACCTTACGAGGCTCTATACGGAGGAAATGTAGATCTCCCATATCTTTGATGCGAGGGTGGTGAAAAGAAGAGGATGGGACTCAGACGGATTTCATCGACGACACCACCAAAGCTATACGGAACATCCGAGAATTGAAATCGCCAAAGCCGACAAAAGAGCTATGCGGATAAGAGGCGTAGACCATTAGAATTCGAGGTCGGGACCTAGTATTCTCAAAGTGGCTCCATGAAGGGAGTAATGAGGTTCGGAAGGAAGGGTAAACCGAGTCCACGCTTACGTGGGACCGTATCCGATATCGCAGGGATTGGCAATGTAGCCTATACAAGCTAGAGCCGCCTCAAGAGATGTCGGCTATTCACAACGTGTTCCATGTCTCGTGCTCAAGAAATGCATTTCCAAGACGGACCAAGTGATCGAGCCACAAACATACATAAGTTCAAGAGGACTGAGTATTGAAAGTTGGTCTATCCAAATACTAGACCGAGAAATCAAGAGGCTAAGGAACAAAGAGGTGCCCTTAGTAAAGGTCCTGTGGCAGAATCAACGGTACGAGGAAGCTACCTGGGAACGCGAGGAGGACATGAAGCAGAAGTACCCAGAATTGTTCTAAGTTTCGAGGACGAAACTTTTAAAAGGTATGAAGGATTGTAACGCCCGTAAAATTCCTAGCAATTTTATAAGAAATTTTTGGCTTGATGATCATGGGCTTTATGTGGGCCTTTTCAAAAATAAAAGAAAATAAGCCAAAAGGGGGTGCAAGGCCTAGGAATTGAACCCCAAACCTCTAGAGATAGCCAAGCCTTATAGATGCACCCACTAACCAGAAGCCCAATAGGATTATATGATTAAGGAAGAGGGGGAAACTATAGATAAATGGGACTAAGAGTAAATGAAGAGGCATGGAAAAGAAAAGAGGAACTTCTCTTCCTCCCCCCTTTATAAAGAAGAGGGAAGGTTGGATTTGGTCACTTCCACTCCTTTTCTTCTTCTCCTCACCAAAATTCTAGCCCTTCTCCACCTTTGGCCGAAACTCCTCCAAGCAAGAAGCAAGGGCTAGGGTTTGTGTTAGGTCATCTTCTTCACACTACAAGCAAAGCGAAGGATGTAAGTATCCCTCACCTGCATACGAGTAGTTCCGATTTCTATTTTTGAAAAAAAAAGGGAACCTATATTGTTATATTCGGCCAAAACTATGATTTAGGGTCTCCATGAAGTTATATGCCATGCTTTGAAACTATATGATGATGTTAGGGTTAAAAATGGATTAGGTCAAAAGTTAACCCTAGGAAACCCTAAGAACCATTCGGCCAATATGGACTTTGGTGTTTTATTGAAGTTTTATAGCTTGTTTTACTTGTAAATAATGATGTTAACATGTTAGGGGGTTTAGGATAAAGATCTAACCCTAAAAGTCTACATAGGCCATTCGGCCACCCCCCTTATATTGATGTCCTAATGAAGTTTAATCCATGTTTGGTATGCATATGATGTTATAAGTATGTTAAAAGGAATTAGGTCAAAAGACTAGCCCTAAACCTTATTTGGACCATTCGGCCAACCTAGGTTTTGGGTGACTAAGTGAAGTCTTAACCCATGTTTTATGAGCAAGTGAAGTTATTGTTATGTTTAAGGAATTAGGTTAAAAGACTAGCCCTAAACCTTATTTGGACCATTCGGCCAACCTAGGTTTTGGGTGACTAAGTGAAGTCTTAACCCATGTTTTATGAGCAAGTGAAGTTATTGTTATGTTTAAGGAATTAGGTTAAAGACTAGCCCTAAACCTTATTTGGACCATTCGGCCAACCTAGGTTTTGGGTGACTAAGTGAAGTCTTAACCCATGTTTTATGAGCAAGTGAAGTTATTGTTATGTTTAAGGAATTAGGTTAAAAGACTAGCCCTAAACCTTATTTGGACCATTCGGCCAACCTAGGTTTTGGGTGACTAAGTGAAGTCTTAACCCATGTTTTATGTGCAAGTGAAGTTATTGTTATGTTTAAGGAATTAGGTTAAAAGACTAACCCTAAACCTTATTGGACCATTCGGCCAACCTAGGTTTTGGGTGACTGAAGTCTTAACCCATGTTGTATATGCAAATGAAGTTATTGTTATGTTTCATGAATTAGGTTAAAGATTAACCCTAAAACCCTACTATGAACCATTCGGCCAACCTAGGTTTTGGGTAACTAGATGAAGTTTTAATTTAAGTCTTATGTGCATATGAAGTTGTTGCTAAGTTAAATACATAGGTGTTTACTTCCTTTGATGCCATGCCTTGTGCCATGTTAATGCAATGAAGCATGATGTGTTATGAAATGAAGTATGCTATGCTATGTTAATGCAATGAAGCATGATGTGTTATGAAATGAAGTATGCTATGCCATGTTAGTGAAATGAAGCATGATGTGTTATGAAATGAAGTATGCTATGCTATGTTAATGAAATGAAGCATGATGTGTTATGAAATGAAGTAGGCTATGCTATGTTAACGAAATAAGCTATGACGTACAAATAAGCATATAAGTATTTTACCTTCTGCATGGCTTGTACCAAGACCTTAACAAGGTCCAAGAAGGGATGGGCTCCTATGATGCCCTAGGTCGATGGAATAAGACTCGGGCCTAGGATGGGCTTCTATGTATGATTGCCCCTAGGTCGATGGAATAAGATTCGGGCCTAGTACGGGATGGGCTCCAAGATGCCTTAGGTCGATGGAGTAAGACTCGGGCCTAGGATGGGCTTCTACGCTATGACGATTGCCCCTAGGTCGATGGAATAAGACTCGGGCCTAGAAACCTATTAGGTTCGAGACTTGCTACCTCGGGCCTATTTAGGGATGCGCGCTATGATAATGAAGAAGTGGTACAATGCCGGGCCCAAATATGTTGAGATTTATGTTTACGTACCTAAAATATATATGTTTTCAAAGCATTCTGCATATGTTTACCTGATTAGATGATATGTTGTTTACATGTTTCTGTTATATATGTCACATGTTATGTTTGATGATAGGTTGTTATGTTTACATGTTCTGTTATATATGTCACATGTTATGTTAGATGATATGCCATAATGTTTAAGTTACATGTTATGTTAGATGATATGCCATAATGTCTAAGTTACATGTTATGTTAGATGATATGCCATAATGTTAAGTTACATGTTATGTTCGATGGTACGCTATGATGTTAGGTTACTAAGTTACATATGATGCATATTATCTTTGATTAAGCATATATATATATATTTCATGTTATGCTGCTAAGTTAGGGATGATCCATGCTATATCATCTCATGTTACTTAAGCTACAAGTTAAGTTGATGATGCCATGTATGTTACATGATATATTGATTATATGTTATAAATGCTACAAGTCATGATTAATGATGATGTATGGTTTTTGTGAGTAGGACAGGATCTTACTAAGCCTATGTGCTTATAGTTTATTTTCCCTCGTACTGCAGATAAGGGTAAGGGATGGATAAACTAAAGGGAGCAGCAGGAGGGGCCAATGTGTGTGGTAGTGGCATGGTGGAAACGATCCGTTAAGTCTATATACATATACATGTTTACCTATGATGATGATGTCTATGGAGGTCCTTACCTATGTTTACTTATGATGATGATGCCATGAACCTACCAAACACTAAGTATCTATTTATATATGATGCATGCTCTATGTTGATAAGAAGAAGTAAAGAAGAAGTATCTACTTATATATGATGCATGCTCTATGATGATAAGAAGAAGTATTTATACATGTTATGAAGCACACTCTATGCTTATGAAGAAGAAGAAGTATATATATATATATGTATGTCAATGCGTGTTTATGTTTAAAAGAAAAAAAAAACAATGTCTAAAGTCTTCCGCTGTATGTAATGTAAGTATGCACGGTCGCGTCACGCGCCGACCCTCCGGACATTTAGGGTCCAGGAAAAGGGCGGGCGTGACACAAGCTAAGCAACATGGGATACTCAAAGCATTGAGGGCTCATCTGATGAATGTTAAACCTAAGCATGCAATTTCTAAGTTAAAACACAAACAAATTTCGTACTAGCTCCCCCTGGACCGTTGAATCGATTCGGTCTCTCCACATAGTGGATTTGGTCCTTGGGAACCCAGTACTGGTTTGATCCTATGTTTGAAATCAAGGTGGTCTTAGGGACCCATGCTTGGACACGTTTTCTATGTCTACTTACGATTGACATATACGACTTATTGGTCGTGTTTGAGCTAAACCCTAGCCCGGCCTTGTTGTATACGGCCCTTTGCGATCCAAGTAGGAGGTCAAGTCCTTTGGATCCCAAAGTAAACCTTTCCAACGTATTCCTAAGATCTTCGACTTGACTTTTCAAGAGTGAGTTCTGAACTTCGAGTTTTTCAACTCGAGTTGAGTCCTTCTCTTGAACTCGACTAGTCGAAGAGGTTAGGGAGACCTCGTGTTTGAGGAGTTTAACTTCCTCAACCAGGGTTTCGACCTTGGACTCGGACTTAGCTAACTTTTTATTTAAAAACTTAATTGCACTATAAAGAGTAGTAATAAGAGACCGACTTACCTTGAGTGTATCTTTTGAACTGGATGCGTATCCGTGGCTTGTCTTGAATAGTGTTTCGTAGTCCGACTCGTCTTCGATTTCTAATTCTGGTTCCGATTCCAACTCCTCTCCGATTCCACCGGTTTATCCATAAGGACTCGATCGTTGTCTTCTTCCTCGGAGGCTTCTTCCCAAGTAGCGTTGAGTGCCTTTTTATGTTTTGGTGCCTTGCTCTTGAGTTTTGGGCACTCGGACTTAATGTGTCCAAACCTGTTGTATTTATAACATCTTATGTTTGAACTTTTAGGCTTACCTTCGTTGGGTCGAGTGACGGCTCATTTTCGGCCCAGCGAGACAATAGACACAAGGGTTTTACTTGGTTCGTAGCCGAAGGCTAATACTCCAAGGCCCTAGTGGTCCTTGACCACGTACGTAGGGCAAACTACTAAAGAACTCCTCCTCGTTGGAGGTAGGAGTTAGACGGATACACAAAATGACAAAAGCTCGAGGTAGAGGGACACTCCCCCTCTCCTCGTTATAATGAAAGCTTTACTAAAAAATAAATTGAAATACAATTTAAACTTTTGTTACCGACGACTTCAAAGGTTGGAGGTTGAAGCTCTAGTCGTCGTCTCGGCAGCGCTTCGTCGTAGGGATGTCGGAGAGTCGGAGCATATCGAAAGCACTTGGAAGCCTTTTTAATTGATGAAAAACCCTAAGACAAGCCCTCCTTTTATAGCCTTTAAGCCCCTCATCGAATGGGTCTTCAACGAATCACAAATGGACACAAAACCTCCTTGAAATGGGGTGATAAGCCTTGACTCCTCGAAGCTGATCATTGACCATCAGTCGAGTGCTGACAGTAGACAGTCGACTGATGAAGGGCAGTCGAGTCCTCCAAGATGGCAGTCGACTGATGCTAGCTGCAAGGCAAAGTTAGCTCAAAGAAAACATTATTTTGACGGCCTTCGACCGTCCGATCTCGACCTAGACCATCGATGGGATGTCTTTTGTCGGATCTACGCTTAAGACCATCCCCGTAAGGAGGATATGACCTCACTTACGCTCGCACACATGAGCTTACCTCGATACTTACCATGTCGCTTTTGCTTCCGTCCTTCCACTCGATTCCTTCTGCTCCCTCCGAAGTCACTCGAGTGTCGCCCGACCACCCGACTTCCTCCGGGTGTCGCTAGCCTTCAGCTCCAGCTTTAGCAATCTTCTGCACACTCGATTCAGCTCGTGAGATAACGACATAAGTTTAACTTTGTATCGTTTGCTATAATCAAAACTCAGGTTCGACTTAGGTGCCTACTGCACCAACAATCTCTCCCTTTTTGATTTATGGCAAACCCACATACAAAGTTAAGTAAATAGCAAGCATGAAGAATAATGTGTATTAGAAACAAACAACAAAAAAATAAAGAAGATTAAGTTGGAGTTGTAAGGATTTTCTTCAAGCATTCCCCCTTGAGGAAACCTCCCCCTTGACCGAGGGTGAGTCTTGAAGAAAGACCTTAATCCTCCCCCTTTGAGGGTTTCTTAACATTACTTAAAGTTGGCCTTAGTAAAACGTTTAAGTTAAGAGTTCTTCTTAACTTGGCCCTTTCTCCCCCTTAAGTAAAACATTAAAAATGAGTAAAACGTTGATGGCACAAATAAGTTTAAGTTAAGAATTATCTTAACTTGGTCTTAATAAGTTTTCAAAACTTAAAGTTAACTTTTGGTTTAAATATAAAGTAAGAGTTAAGTTATAAAAAAAATTTTGACCCCTTAACTTTGGCCTTTTTCTCCCCCTTTTGCCATATATCGAAAAGAGTGAGGGTGTGTGTGGAAAACAACAATAAGTGTTAAATATAAAGTCCAAGCATGTTCCACATTATTTTGAAAATAATATACTGAAAATAAGTTCATCTATAAAATGTTCGACTCATATTTGGCTTGATTGATATGAAAGATCAACCAGTCCTGGTTAGAGTCGGTTAGTATGTATGATTATACTCCGTGGTTCATAACGATGCACTAGCTCTACATCTGGAACCAGGAGTGTTAGGGCAATCTCTTGCCGTGATATGGTTTTGATGGTGTGGCAAAGGGTTTAAGTTAGTTTGATATGTTGATGTGATATGTGCGTTGAAGTCGTGCAGGACTTAGTAATTCGCACATGGAGCCGTGGCGAGTTTCACATCTCATGACTCGTGCCTTGAGTCGGTGAAGGATAGCTTTGCGGAAGCCGTGCGCTTGGAGCATCCGAGGACCACGAGAAGCTTGGAGTGAAGCCGGAGGAAGTAGACTTGAGGCAAGAGAAGGAGCATTGCAGAGCCGGCGCCGATCGTCCGCCGAGGGACGCGAGAAGAGAACTTCGAAGGTGAGGACTCAGAAATGAGATTGTAACCCGGGAAGGTAGCTCTTAGGTGATTGGCCCATTGAAATGGCCATTTCGGATGGGTTTTCGACACGATCATTGCCATGTCATGGCCTGATCGCTCAATCGAGTGAGTTCGGCCGGTATACGCCGATCGTAGCGCCGATGGCCATCGTGATCGACGCAGATCATCGATAAGCGGCGTAGATAGGCGATGAACGCGCCATTGGCTTCCGGCGGCGATCGACACGGTCGTGATCGCAAGACCGATGAGGTCCATCGGCGCCAAGAGTTCCGTTGGACTACATGGGTCGGGATCGCGTGTTCGGAGGCCGTTGTAGTGACGGCGATCGCGCCAAAGGCGTGATCGTGATGGCGGCAACGGAAGAAGTTAGCCCTCTCTATAAAAGAGAGGGTGTAAGCCTTTGAGAGGCTAATGCTCATACTCCAAACAATCTTCCTAGTGAGCTCTAAACTCTTCTTACTTGTCTTTACTTCAATCCTATTGTAAGAAGAGTGATCTTGGTTGTAAAGGTTACCTCCACCTAGCTTTGTGCAAAGGAGAGACCGATAGTGATTGGTTTTGGCGGAGTGATTCACCGTGGACGAATCGGACCGTGGATTAGCGGCGTAGCCGTGAACCACGTTATATCTCGGTGTTTGTATTGCTTGTTTATATTTTGCTTGTCTTTACTTATAGTTGTATATTCGCTTGCGCTTTTTGTAGGCGAGCAATTTACGACGTCAACGTCACGAGGCTATTCACCCCTCTAGCCGGCCATATCGATCCCCTACAAGTGGTATCGAGCCGGTTGCTTGTCACCGACTAACCGCCGCAACAAGCCCTACATCAAAATGGCCGGCTCCAACATCCATCCTCCGAAGTTTGAAGGAGAATTCGCAGTGGAAGAAGCGAATGGAGGTATTTTTCGAAACGGATTTTGATATAATGATTACAATGGAATCCGGTTTCGTTTTGCCTAGGGATGAAGAAGGGAAGCCAATAGAGAAATCTAGGTGGACCAAGAGGCAAAGAGAGGAGCACTTTGCAAACTCCAAAGCCAAGCACCATCTCTACAATGTGCTCCCTCAACAAGAGATCAACCGAATAGGAGAATGCCTAAGCGCCAAGGAGATGTGGGAGAAGCTAATTGAGCTTCATGAAGGCACATCCGAGGCAAAGCTAGCAAGGAGAGATCTCCTCCGCTCCCAACTATCCAACATCAAATTAGAAAAGGGAGAAAAGGTAATTTCTTTGCATTCTAGATTCAAAGAAATTTTAAATGGACTAACAAGTGTAGGTGAGAAGCTATCAAACCGGGATATGGTAATGAAGGCCATAGATGCCTTTCCCCGGTCCTCAAAGTGGAGCTCCATGGTGGACTCATTCTATATCTCAAAGAATTTAGAAGTGAGCACCTTGGAGGAGTTCTTCTCAACAATGGAACTCCACGAAACTAGGCTTGAGGGAATACAAGAGGAGCCTAAAATTCAACCCTCAAGAGGAGTAGCACTATTGGATAGTAAGGGGAAGAAGAAGATGGAAATCACCTCCTCCTCTGATGACGAAGCATCTTCCTCCTCCTCCATGGATAGCACCGAAGAAGCCTACATGGTAAGGAGGGTAAGACGTGCATTTAAGAATTTTAGATTTGATAAATCTAATGATAGGAATAGAAGACCAAGGGGGAAGGTCATATGCTATAATTGCCAAGGAGAGGGACACATAAGGGACAATTGTCCTCTCCTAAACAAGAGCAAGGAAGAAAGGAAAAAGAAAGAAGAAAGGAAGAAGAAGAAGGGGAGCAAGAGAAAGGAAGAAGAAAAGAAGGCAAAAGAAAAGGGGAAGGCCAAAGCATTCAAGGCCAAAACATGGGATGACCCATCCTCATCCTCCTCATCATCATCGGATGAGGAGAATGCTTTTGTCACCAATTTGGCCTTGATGGCCTTTGATGACTTGGATTGCTCTTCATCCGAAAATGAAGAATCAAGCTCAAATGGGGAGAGCTCAAATGAAGGGGGAGCTTCCACATCCTCCTCATCCGAAGAAGAGGACATGGAAACTATGGTAACGAATCTCTCACCCCATAAGATAGTTTCCATGATTTCTAGCTTAACTAAGGACTTATTTAGAGCTAAGAAGAAGAACAAAAGCATGCTAGATCAAATTAAGGACCTAGAACAAAAATTAGAAAAAGCATGCTTAAATGAAAATGATAATATTTCTTCTAGCTTAAATGATGATGCATGCTCACATGATTATATGCTTTTAAATGTTAATGATGCATGCATAGAGGAAAATAGGGCTTTAAGGGAAAAGGTAGATTATTTAACCAAAGCCCTAGAGAAATTCACTATTGGCTCCAACACATTGAACATGATCTTAGGGAGCCAAAGAGCTAGTTTCAACAAGAAAGGCCTAGGATACAAAGAAAAGAAAAATGAAAAGGCCTATAAATGCCTAATAGCTAGGGGACAAGATAAAAAGAAAGTAATTGCTAGGAAATGGATCCCCAAGGAATATTTAGTGAACCCAATAGGAAAGAACTTATTTTGGGTTCCAAAATCCATTCTTAAGGGTTAGAATAACCCCTAGGGTAGTCAGCCATATGAACTTGACCTATATCATAATTTGGTTGACTTAGGATGACGGGACAACATTTTTTAGATAGTGTTGGGTGATGATAACGTGCCCATAAATAGGTAATAATGCTTAAATCATGATGATTGATGTAATTCCTATGTATGTCTTAAATCATGATTTATGATTTTGAAATTTGGCACGTTATCACTAGAAACAGGTTTAAATCATGCTTTAGGTGATAATTTGTTTATTATCATCGTATAATACCTAATGCATGACTATAATTTGATGAAAACATGTATTTCATGATCATAATGTAGAATTAATTGATATATGTCATTATGATCATGTAGGATGTTAGGTTGATACTTAACCATGATAGAATTGCATAAATATATGGGTTAAGTATATACAAATATCCCCTAGGATACATCTCACACTCACTATAGGCTAACTTGATTGCAAACTTAGCATGGGTGAGATATTAGGATGATACAAATGTCCACTAATGCCTATGGCATTTAGATGGTCATTTAAAGTATCAAAATAGCAATAATAAACCAATCATGGGGAAGGCTTATGTTTAATTCATAGTCATATTGCCCAAAGATCATGGTTGGATATTTCATATGTTTTCAAAACAATTTCTTACCTTAAAATACATGTATTCATGTTTTGAAACAATTGGATGCAAAACTAGGTAGCTAACTTGATACTAGAATGATCAAAAACCTAGTGGTTTTTAGAGCTTTTGGATTTTTGGCAAAAACAAGAAAATATAATGAGTTTTCATGAAAAACTATTTTTCCTTGATAGATATACTTAAAAGAAATATGTTCCCCAAATTTCATGATTTTTAGAATTTTTTGGAATTTATAATGCATTTCTGAAATTCATCCAGAAAATCAGAAATTTAGATTCCTTTGGCTACGACGCCATACATCGATAGATAATGATCGTGGCTCAGAATCAGAATATTGAAGGCCGAATTCAGTTTGTAAACCTACAACAAGTGGTAGAAATATACTTAATGCCATCAACAAGTGGTACCCAACTTTAAATCAACTTGTCATATTTTTCCTCCATTATACTTGATGCCATGAGCTTATGACTTAGTGTTAATCTTTTTGATGGTGTCAAAGGGGGAGAAATAATTATGTTTAAGTTAATCACTTTAGGGGGAGAAATATATTGTAGGGGGAGAAATATATGATAAGGGGAGAAAATTTGCATGGAGAGTTTCATGGATTAAGGGGGAGTTGCATGTTGTTATATCATGTTTATCTTTACATGCTTTCTTACCTTAGAACTTATATCAAATATTTTTACCTAACTTAAACGGATTGCCACACATCAAAAAGGGGGAGATTGTTAGGGCAATCTCTTGCCGTGATATGGTTTTGATAGTGTGGCAAAGGGTTTAAGTTAGTTTGATATGTTGATGTGATATGTGCGTTGAAGTCGTGCAGGACTTAGTAATTCGCACATGGAGCCGTGGCGAGTTTCACATCTCATGACTCGTGCCTTGAGTCGGTGAAGGATAGCTTTGCGGAAGCCGTGCGCTTGGAGCATCCGAGGGACCGTCGGACGAGAAGCTTGGAGTGAAGTCGGAGGAAGTAGACTTCGAGGCAAGAGACGCAAAGGAGCATTGCGAGCCGCGCGCTGATCTTTGCCGAGGGACGTGGCGAAACGAAGAGAACTTCGGCGAGGACTCAGAAATGAGTGAGCGATTGTAACCCGGGAAGGGTAGCTCTTAGGTGAAACTTGGCCATTTGGCCAAGTGTCGGATGGTTTTCGACACGCCGATCATATGTCCATGGCATGATCGCCCGAGCTCGAATCCAGTGAGTTCGGGTATACGTTGGCCCGGATTGTGGCGTGATCGCCATCGTGGGCGATCGCGCCAAGACCATCGATCGGTCAAGGCGCGTGATCGGTGATAGATAAGGGTTCTGGCCACGAGAACCGTTCTCGTAGCCGATCGGGCGCGATCGACTGAGTCGGATCGGCGATGAGGTCCATCGACCGACGCCAAGAGTTCCGATTGGACTACAGCGGTCGGGATCCGACGTGTTCGGAGGCCGTTGTAGTACGCAATGGCGCCAAAGGCGGCAATGATCGATGCGTAAAGCGGAAGAAGTTAGCCCTCTATAAA
This sequence comes from Wurfbainia villosa, assembly GCA_025175895.1. Classification (NCBI taxonomy): domain Eukaryota; kingdom Viridiplantae; phylum Streptophyta; class Magnoliopsida; order Zingiberales; family Zingiberaceae; genus Wurfbainia; species Wurfbainia villosa. The sequence goes on along the minus strand of CM046001.1, from coordinate 80,072,869 downwards.
AGAGAGTGTAAGCCTTTGAGAGGCTAATGCTCATACTCCAAACAATCTTCCTAGTGCCCCACAAGCTCTAAACTCTTCTTACTTGTCTTTACTTCAATCCTATTGTAAGAAGAGTGATCTTGGTTGTAAAGGTTACCTCCACCTAGCTTTGTGCAAAGGAGAGACCGATAGTGATTGGTTTTGGCGGAGTGATTCACCGTGGACGAATCGGACCGTGGATTAGCGGCGTAGCCGTGAACCACGTTATATCTCGGTGTTTGTATTGCTTGTTTATATTTTGCTTGTCTTTACTTATAGTTGTATATTCCGCTTGCGCTAACGTTTTGTAGATGAGCAATTTACGACGTCCAACGTACGAGGGCTATTCACCCCCCTCTAGCCGGCCATATCGATCCCCTACAGTCCTAACATCTCACACCCATCTACATGGCTAAGTACACAAACACATTAGTCCTATGTGTTGTGAGATGTATTGGCTCCTTAAATCTATAGGTGCATGATATCTAAGGTATGTCCTATACTAATTCCATAAAAAATGAAAATTAAGAAATAGTAGTAAGAAAATATAATTTGCAAGTTCCTATTCTACTACGCACATGCCCAATTTTCATATTAATAGATTAAATTCAGCTTCGGGTAGGGGTTTAGTAAATAGGTCTGCTAAGTTAGACTTGGATTCGACGTATTCGAGTTGTATGGCTCTGTTGACCACATGTTCTCGAATGAAATGGTCTTTGACCTCTATATGTTTGGTCCTAGAGTGACATATTGGATTCTTAGTAAGATTAATTGAACTAATGTTATCTACATGAAGTTTTGTGTTCATAAAGTCTAACTTGAAATCGCGGAGAGTGTGCTTCATCCAAAGAAGCTGAGTGACACACTCATCCATCGCGATGTATTCGGCTTCGGTGGTAGATAAGGCAACACAGTGTTGCTTCCTACTGCACCAACTCACTAGACTCGAGCCGAGAAGTTGACAACAACCACTCGTGCTCTTTCTATCGAGCTTACTACCGGCATAGTCCGAATCAGAGTAGCCGATTAGTTCGAACTCGGTAGATCTAGGGTACCAAATACCGACATTAAGTGTACCCTTTAGATATCTAAGGATATGTTTAACTAGAGTTAGGTGAGACTCCTTGGCACAGGTTTGGAACCTTGCGCACATACTTACTGCAAATAGGATATCGTCCTGGCCAAGCTTAAGTAAAGGAGACTCCTATTATGCTCCTAGAGTATTTTAAATCAATTGAGTTTTCGATTAAATCTTCTTCTATATTGACATTAGTGGTCATTGGGGTATTAATAATTTTAGCATCTTGCATTCCAAACCGTTTAATTAATTCCCTAGTATATTTTGATTGATGTAGGTATATTCCATCTTTAGTTTGTTTAATTTGTAGACCTAAAAGAAGACTCACCTACTAAATTCATTTCAAATTCACTTTCCATAAGTGAAATGAACTCATTTAGTAGGATTGAGTTGGTGGTTCCGAAAATAATATCATCTACGTAGATTTGGGCTATGAATATGTCTTTACCTAAGGTTTTTACGAAAAGAGTTGGGTCAACTACACCTTGGTTAAAACCTTTGGACTTAAGATAAATCGAAAGTCTCTCGTACCAAGCTCGAGGAGCTTGTTTAAGTCCATAAAGAGCTTTCTTTAACCTAAGGACATGATCGGGTTTGTCTAAACTTTCGAAACCGGGGGGTTGACTAACGTAAACTTCTTCTTTAATGTATCCATTTAAGAATGCAGATTTCACATCCATTTGAAACAATTTAAATCCTCGATGTGCTGCATATGCTAATAGCATTCGAATGGACTCTAATCTAGCTACTGGGGCATAGGTCTCGTCGTAATCTAAACCTTCGACTTGACTAAACCCTTTAGCAACTAGTCTAGCTTTATTTCTAACTACTTCACCTTTATCATCAATTTTATTTCTAAACACCCACCTTGTTCCAATGATTGTTTTATCTTTAGGTGGTGGTACTAATTCCCATACTTCGTTCCTAGTGAATTGAGCCAACTCTTCTTGCATTGCAATAATCCAATCGGGATCAAGAAGAGCTTGGTCAATAGTTTTGGGTTCAATTTTAGAAATCAAAGATATTTGACTAAGGTTTCTGTATGAGGCTCTAGTTCGAACTCCTAGACTTGGATCACCTATCACTTGGTCGATAGGATGATTCGTTTGGGTCCTAGTTGGATTTGGGTTTGAGTCTACAACTTGATCCATAGGATGACTTGTTTGAGTTCTAGTTTGGTTGGAGTCATCTATCACTTGGTCGATAGAGTGACTTGGTTGACTTAGGTTAGGATTAACACTAGACCTAATCTCCGGATCAGAGTTAGGTCTAGTATGAGTCGGCTCGCTAATTGGGGTTGCCGGGGGTTTTGTAGGTTCGTGTCCTTCATCAAATACTACATTGATAGTCTCCTCGACTCTAAGGGTGTCGTGGTTATATACTCTATAAGCTCTTCTTGTAGTCGAGTATCCTAGAAAGATTCCGGTCGTGGTTTTGGATGTAAATTTCCCTAGGTAATCCTTAGTGTTTAGGATATGTACCTTACATCCAAATACCCTAAAGTACTTGATGTTAGGTATTTTATCGTGATAAATCTCGTATGAGGTCTTAAGGTGCCTCTTTACCATAAGGATTCTATTTTGGACATAGCATGTCGTACTCACGGCTTCCGCCCAAAACCTATCGGGTAGGTTATACTCATTTTTATCGCTATTCACCCCCCCTCTAGCGATCCGCTCAATCCTACAAGGATATGTACCTTGTAGGGTTCTATTTTTGCGTTCTACTAGGCTATTTTGTTGTGGAGTTCTAGGGCAAGAGAACTCGTGGTGGTATCCATTTAGGTTACAGAATTCTGTAAACCTATGGTTTTCGAATTCACCACCATGATCAGTCCTAAGTCTTTTGATTTTAATGCTTTGTTGATTTTCTATTAACTTAAATAGATTGATTAATTGATCTAGGGTATCATTTTTGTGTTTGATGAACCTAACCCAAGTAAATCTAGAATAGTCATCAATTATGACTAAGCAGAATTTACTTCCGTTAAGTGACTTAGCTCCGTGTGAATCAAATAGATCCATGTGTAGGAGCTCAAGCACACTTTTGGTTCGTTCTTGACTAGTTAGTTGATGTTGTGTCCTAGATTGTTTACCTTGTTGACAAGCATTACATATTTTATTATCCAAGTTGTTGAGGTTAGGCAAACCTCTGACTAAATCACTCTGACTCATCTTGTGGATGAGTCTTGGGTGTGAGTGATCGAGTCATCGGTGCCACAACCACGATTCCACTTGCCGTGTCATAAGACACTTAGTTGAGGAGTTAGTTAAGTTGATAGTGTAAATATTGTTATAGAGGTTTAAATTGTTTTAGAGGCTTCGTTTGTAATACAACATTTACACTATCAACTTAACTAACTCCTCAACTAAGTGTCTTATGACACGGCAAGAGGAATCGTGGTTGTGGCACCGACGACTCGGTCACTCGCACCCAAGACTCATCCACAAGATCAGGTGATATTGAGCTCAATTCAAATTTTGTTATTCAAAATGTTTTATTAGTAGAAAATTTTCAATATAATTTATTTAGTGTAAGCCAATTGTGTGATAATAACTATAAGGTCATATTTCTAGAAAATGAATGCATAATTAATACAAACGAAACCTCTAAAACAATTCTTATAAGGTCATAAGGACTCGATCGTTGTCTTCTTCCTCGGAGGCTTCTTCCCAAGTAGCGTTGAGTGCCTTTTTATGTTTTGGTGCCTTGCTCTTGAGTTTTGGGCACTCGGACTTAATGTGTCCAAACCTGTTGCATTCATAACATCTTATGTTTGAACTTTTAGGCTTACCTTCGTTGGGTCGAGTGACGGCTCGTTTTCGGCCCAGCGAGACAATAGACACAAGGGTTTTACTTGGTTCGTAGCCAAAGGCTACTACTCCAAGGCCCTAGTGGTCCTTGACCACGTACGGAGGGCAAACTACTAAAGAACTCCTCCTCGTTGGAGGTAGGAGTTAGACGGATACACAAAATGACAAAAGCTCGAGGTAGAGGGATACTCCCCCTCTCCTCGTTATAATGAAAGCTTTACTAAAAACTAAACTGAAATACAATTTAAACTTTCGTTACCGATGACTTCAAAGGTTGGAGGTTGAAGCTCTAGTCGTCGTCTCGGCAACACTTCATCGTAGGGATGTCGGAGAGTCGGAGCATATCGGAAGCACTTGGAAGCCTTTTTAATTGATGAAAAACTCTAAGACAAGCCCTCCTTTTATAGCCTTTAAGCCCCTCATCGAATGGGTCTTCAACGAATCACAAATGGACACAAAACCTCCTTGAAATGGGGTGATAAGCCTTGACTCCTCGAAGCTGATCATTGACCATCAGTCGACTGATGGCCATCATCATTCGACTGATGGTAGCATCAGTCGAGTGCTGACAGTAGACAGTCGACTGATGAAGGGCAGAATCGATTTAACTTTTGCTACAAGGGGACTCACGAAACGATCTACCCACCAAATCGAAGCTCTCTGAGAGATCTACACTTCTTACGAGGGTCTACCCCCGTAACAAGCTGTTTTCATCCTCAAAAATCGACGTTTAGTAGCCTTTCGGAGACATCGAAGGTTGTGAGTACTTACTTTTTATTTAGTTTCTTATTTCTTTGCTTAACTTTCTATTTCTCGTTTGTTTCTTTTTATTTCCCGCACCACTAATCCAAGGCGAAGTCTTGGAACCCTTTTACATGTTTTTTGTATTTTTTGTGTGCAAGGTTTTCCTTCCAAATGGCCCATCTCGAGGGTTTTAGCACCGTCCGACCTCCGTTTATCTTCTGCACACTCGATTCAGCTCGTGAGATAACAACATAAGTTTAACTTTGTATCGTTTGCTATAATCAAAACTCAGGTTCGACTTAGGTGCCTACTGCACCAACAATGAAGAGAAGCTATGCCACATCACTAGACACATGACATTCATGGCCTTGAAGAATAACACCAAAAGCTCAAACCAAGGGGAGGAGTCAAGCAACGAATCGTCATCTAGTGATGATGAGGTAAAGGAATCTCCTCGAGTAGAGTTTTTGTATAAAACTATTGCTTATCTTAAAAATGCTTTAGTTAAGTCAAAAACTAAGGTTAAAGATTTGAAGGTTGAAATTAAAGCAATTATAAATGAAGAATCCATACCTAGTGAATCATGCATACTTAGGGAGAAAAATGAAAATCTTAAGAACCAAATACTTGAATAAAGGACATGCTTAGAGAAGTTTATGTTAGGACCGATTTGATGCGCTAGAGGGAGGCGAATATCGCCCCTTCGATTTCGTTTGTGTTTGTCTACAAAACACATTATGCATAGTGGAAATAATAAAGCATAAACTAAAAAACAAAGACAAACACTCACAACACAAGATTTAACGTGGTTCGGAGATAAAGCTCCTACTCCACGATGATCCTTAAGGTGGATCACTCCTCTTCCAAGCTTCCACTAGCTTCCTCCCTTAGGAAACACCAAGGTGGAGTAAACCTCTTTACAACTTGAGTTTTACTACAAAATACAATAAGTATACAATATAATAAGAAAAATATAATTAAATAAAACTTTACACAATAAAACTTTGCTTAAGCACTCTTTGGTTGCTTTGCAAGGCTTTTGAAGACCTGGAATAGAGCAACAATTCCTCTCCAAAAGCTTCTAATAATAGCTGTCAAAACCCTCCATCTCGAGCTCCATTTAAAGCATATAGTTGACTGATTTCGTGTCTGACAGTCGACTGTCAAAAGACCCCAGTTGAGTACTCTTCCATCCGTTATCTCACAACGGACTAATTCACGTAGGCTTTTGCCCAATGAATACCCTAGTAGTTGACTGCTCTTACTAGCAGTCGACTGCTCTTACCAGCAGTTGATTATCAAGCCATTAGTCAACTGACCAGTCGACTACCAGACATTCTGTGGCCTAGCCACTTAATTTTAGTTGATTGCTCAACCCTAGCAGTCGACTGCTAAACTCTAGTAGTCGACTGGTAGAGCCATAAATAGCAGTCGAGCTTTAGTCGACTACCCACCAGTCGACTGCTATGAGTCAACTGAGCTCTTGAGTGCTGAACACTTGGTCAGTTGACTAGCCAATACCATCAGTCGACTGGTAAACCTCAAAAGTGAAGTTTAACCCAAGTATGATCTCCTCATACTTGATTGACTACCCATAGCCTAGACCTAAGCCTTCTAGCCATCTCCATCAGCCTCACGATCACATGGTCCATCCAAGTCCACCACGACTCCTTTACCCTTTGCGTTAGCCTTTAGGTTCTTCCATCAACTATGTCATGCTAACCGAGTCTCCTTTGCAAGGTTCATTTGAACTTATGTAGCCAAGACTACATACTTGAACTTTATACTACCAAAATCTCATCCTTGGACTTCCTCGCCAAGTATCCATACTTGGACTTTCACCGCCAAGACTACACACTTAAATTTACGTGACCAAGACTACACCCTTGGACTTTCCATTTGCCAAGTATCCAAACTTGGTCTTTCACCGTCAAGATTACATAATTGGACTTACGTGACCAAGACTACACCCTTGGACTTTTCATTTTCCAAGTATCCAAACATGGACTTCTTCATTGCCAAGGATCCAATCTTAGACTTTCTATTGCCAAGTATCCATACTTAGACTTTCCCTTGAGTCTCACTCGAGCTAGGTCAACCTTGACCTAAGGCCGATTACTCCAACAATCACCTCCTAATAATCTCTCCCATATAACCTTGGATATCCCAAACATCCACTTATCGTATGGGCAACATATGGTCAAATCATAATGTCAAACAATGGTCAAACCCATTATCAAACATCAAAACACTACTCGAGTCCCACTGGAGTCTGGTTAATCCTGACCTGGGCTAATAGCATTAACAATCTTCCCTTTTTGATGTTTTACAATACCTAAGTTAGGTTGTCCCATAACCCAACTTAACTCTTCTTAGGCAAAAGTATAATAAAGGTTTACCTAACTTAAACCCTCAATTCTCTCCTTTTGTCATATATCAAAAAGCCTACCAAGGGTTTACAATGTCTGATATTCCAATGAGATCCTACATTCTCTCCCTTGGTCAAAAATCATCATAAACCCCTGATGGGGGATCGATGACCACACTAGGGGAAGGGGGGCGCTGAGGGGGGGGGGTTGAATAGCATTTTCGTTATTTTCGTCGTTCGATCGCGTGCTCACACGCAAGGCAAATGATAAAGCGATTAAATGTGGTTCGAAACTAGGGTTCCTACTCCATGGGCCGAGCTCTAATTGAGCTCTAGTGATGTACACCGCCACTAATTAACTTCTCCTTCTCGGTATGACACCGGAGGTGGAGAAAACTCGTACAAAATGATTACAATAGTAATACAAGATGATACAATCAAATAAAAGAAACAAATACAATAATAAGTAAAGAACACTTTACAAAAACTTGCTTCCTTGCTTGTTGATTGCTTTAGATTGTTCTTAAAGGTCTAGAATGCAACAACATTTCCCCTTTAAAATCACTCTAAAAATGATGTAGAAAATCTCCCCATCGAGCTCCTTTTAAGTCCTTTATCGGGATGATTTTCCATCAAGTAGTCGACTGCCCATAGTACCGTTATCTCACAATGGAATTGATCCACATTGGATTACACTGACGGATACCCTAGCAGTCGACTGCTCTTATCAGCAGTTGATTGCCAACCTAGTAGTCAACTAGCTACTCAGCTACGGGACATTCTATGCTCGTGTCCATAAATTCCAATTGATTTCCATCCATAGCAATTGATTGCTCAAGGCCAGTCGATTGCCCATACATGGCAGTCGACTACCCATACATTGCAGTCGACTGCCAATGGTACACAACAGTAGTCAAGCCTCTAATCGACTACTGACCAGTCAACTGAGACATAACCCCAATCGACTGCTCTGAGTCAACTAGGCTTCCGAGTGTTACACACTCGGTCAGTCGACTGGTTCATAATCTTAGTCAACTAGTAAACCTCAAACATAAGGTTTAACCCAAGTATGCTCCCATCATACTTGATAAACACTCATATCCTAGACCTAAGCCTTCAAGCCACATCTATCAGCCTTATACCTTTCAGATTCCTCAAGTCTATGACTTTTCTTCCTTCACGTTAGTCTTTAGGTGTTTCCATCGGCTATGTCATGCTAACCGGGTCCTTTGCTAAGGTTCATTTGGACTTATGCCACCAAGATCCATGCTTGGACTTTACGTTGCCAAACCTATACCCTTAGACTTTTACATTGCTAAGATCCATTTGAACTTACGCCACCAAGACCCATGCTTGGACTTTATGCCGTCAAACCTATCCATGGACTTTCCTTACTAACTCCATGTTGGACTTTCCATATGCCAAAGTTTACTTGGACTTTACGCCGCTAATACTACACACTTGGACTTATGCTGCCAAGACTATGCCTTTGAACTTTACCATTTCTAAATACCTATGACTTGAACTTTCCATGCCAAGTATCCAAACTTGGACTTCTGAGGTTGATTTCTCTAACACTCTCCCTCAAATATTCTCTCCCATATGACTTTGGATATCTCAATCATTCACTAGTCATATGGTCAACATATGATCAAACCCATATAATCAAATAATAGTTAAATCTATTGACAACCCATTGTTAAACATCAAAACACTACTCGAGTCCCACTCGAGTTTGGTCAATATTGACCTGAGGCTTGTTGCACCAACAATCTCTCCCTTTTTTATGTTTGACAATACCTTTAAGTTAGGCTAACAATAACCTAAACTTAACTCTTCCAATTCCAAAGGATAGTGACAATTTACCTAACTTAAACCTCATGTCTCCCTTTTTTCCATACATCAAAAAGCCTACCAAGGTTTTCAATGTCTCATCTCCCAAAGAGATCCTACATTATCCCCCTTGATCCAAAAACATCTTGGATGCCTTCACTCTTCCTATTGATAAGCCCCATATCACTAAATAAGAGCCAATCCTTACTTGTCTAATTCTCTTCTCTCTCTTTGGTGAGCACAATGAGAGTTTCAAACCCTTCATTTCTCCCTCTTTGAGGAAAAACTCATCCATCTTATCTTGATGGATAACCTCCGCTTAAAGGCTTACTCCCCCTTGACCATTACACCAACAATGTCCTTGGAGAGTTCCTAAGCCTATAGAAAACTTAAACCATCAAAAATAAGGATAAAATTTCAAACTTGAACTTTAACCTCCCTTAGAATTTGACACTCCACCCTAAACATCTCTCCTAATCATTTTCAATGATATTTCACCCTTCCCATGCTTTCCAAAGCATATCCTAGAGTTAGGAGACATTAGGGTACTTAAAAGTGTTGATAATTGGCTAAACAACCCTTATTCAGGCAATATTAGACACATCACTCGTCTGGTTTCAGCTACCAGTTGACTGAAAACACCAATAGTCAACTGCTCTCTAATAGTAGTCGACTGGAGTCTGATTTTTCAGAAATCAGAGTTTGTAGTCAAATTTTAGAAATTCATAAGTAAATATACGTAATTTGAAAAATCTTGAAACTTCATACGTATATTACTTACATCAAATACAATGGGTGAAAATAATTTTAAATTAAAAATACCCATTAAACTAAGAGATTGATACAAAGTTAAAAAGCATTGAAAACTTCAATGTTTTGCCTAACTTTGCATTAACATTTTCAATGGTGATTGCTATCAAAAGATAGACTTCACCAAGGTTTTCTAAAATATTTTCAAAATGATTTTAAAACCTTATTTTGAACCATGGTTTATAGGATAGATGTACATGACTTGTACATTAGCATTTCTCATGATTCATCAATGTCATATTATGAGTTTGAGTTCATCTAGATGCAAAAACTATACACCTTGAACTTAACTCATTTTTCTAACATCTCACATGTGTCTAGGGTGTATCAATACACACACATGTCAATTTAATATTTTTGTGAGATGTGGGTTTAGGTTCTTCCCTAATCTAGGGTCTCATGCATTTTATCTAGGCAACTCTATTTGATTCCTTTGTTATGGGACTTCAAATCATGTCATTATCCTTAATTCAATTTAGTTATCTTAAATGCATGAATAATGATCATGGAATAAAAATATATGCATAATTTAAAACATTTGTCATTAATCATGATATCATGACATAAACATGACCAAAATACAAACATGACATAACCTAAATTTTAATCATGACATTTTATATGATTAAAAGGAATATGTTGTCATGATATGACACATGGAAAATAAAACATGACAAATAAAATGTAAAGGTATAAGAATACTTAAATTTTAATATTAATTGCTATTTTTTGGATTAAATTCCTATTTTTCCATAATAATCAAATTCTTCAAGTGTACCAACACCCAAAATGGCATACTATGACTCTAAAACCTAATTATGCCAATTATGATTGAATTTTCAAACTTCTTAAATTTTTATTGGCACATCCTAAAATCCTTTAGGATTAAATTATCAATCTCATTTCCAGGTATCACATAACCTTGAAAATGACCTAAGGTGCCACCTTTACCATGGTTAGGTTAACTATCTATCCATTCAAAGTTAGCACACCCTAAACCCATATTGTTGAGAATCGATAGTCGTGCTAGAGGGGGGGGGGGTGAATGGCATGTTCATTTGGCTCGAAATTTGATCATGCTTGCCTACAACATTTGTTAGCGCACCGAAATATACAATAATGAAAATACACAACAATAATACAAGCACAAGACAAGAATATAACGTGGTTCGGAACCTTAGGGTTCCTACTCTACGGGGCGCACCACCACTAATACACATCTTCTCAGAACAATCCTGTGGTGGAGAAATCTCTAACAAATGATTACAAAAGTAATACAATGAAATAAAACAAGTAAACTAAGCAATACACAAATACAAGTAAAGAAAACTTTACACAAGAACTTTGGATTGCTTGCTTTGGACTGACTTTGAAGGAATAGAAAGCACCAACTATTCCCCTTCAAATCGCTCAAAGAACCATGACCAAAATATTCCTCTTTGAGCTCCTTATAAAGTTGCAACTCGGGTAGATTTTTGCTTGACAATCGACTGCTTTTGTAGCCGTTGTCTCACAATGACTTGATCCACGCTGGAAAAACTCCAACGGATAGCTCATCAGTCGACTGTCAAACCCTAAAAATCGACTGTTGCTTTGTTAATCGACTGCCCAGTCGACTACAGAACTTTCTATGCTTTTGGGTGCAAACAACGATCGCCTAGTCATCGCCCAAATGGCGATCAGCCAAGGCCAAGCACGCAATTGATCGCCTGATCGACTCACGACCGATCGGTGGTCATAATCCCGATCATTGCTCGAGTCGACTTTCGGTGCTCAAGTGTCGAAACACTTGACTAGTCGACTAGTCAATAACCTCAATCAACTGCTAAATCTCAACCATGAGATTTACCCAAAGTATGATCCACTCATACTTACTAGACCACCTTTAGCCTAGACCTAAGCCTTCTAGCCACCTCCATCAACCTCACGCCTATCGGATCCCTCCAACTCATCCATGACTTGTTCATCCATATGCTAGCCTTTAGGTGCTTCCATCGGCCATAGTCATGCTAACTGGGTCTACACTGTCAAGGCATATTTGGGCTTACACTGCCAAGACACACGCTTGAAATTTACCCCACCAAACATTAGACTTATGACACCAAGATTATCGCTTGGACTTTTCACTGACAATATCACACCCTTGGACTTTCCTTGCCAATTCCATGTTGGACTTTCCAAATGGCAAGACCCATGCTTGGACTTTCCAAATGCCAAGACCCATGCTTGGACTTTCCAATTGCCAAGTACCCGTGACTTGGACTTTACCATTGCCAAGAACCATGCTTGGACTTTCCAATTGCCAAGACCTATGCTTGGACTTTTCATGCCAAGTACACAAAACTTGGACTTTCCATGCCAAGTGTCCCACTTTAACTTATCCATTATATGGTCAACCCCATGTCAACCATATAGTCAACCCATTGTCAAACATCAAAATACTACTCGAGTTAAACTCGAGTCCGGTCTATCGTGACCTAGGTTGATTGCACCAATAATCTCCCTCATTTTGATGTTTGACAATACCTTTAAGTTTGGCTAACAATAACCTAAACTTAAATTCTTCTAATGCCAAAGCATAGTGAAGGTTTACCTAACTTAAACCTCACTTCTCCCCCTTTGGCATACATCAAAAAGACTCTCCAAAAACATCTAGGATGCCTTCACTCTTTCTAGTGATAAGTCCCATATCACTAAATGAGAGGTAATCCTCATTCTCCAATTCTTCCCCTTTGGTGAGCATAATGAAGGTTTCCAAAAACTCTTCATGTCTTCTCCTATGAGGAAACCACATCCATCATCCCATGATGGATAACCTCCCCCTAAAGACTTGCTCCCCCTTGATCATTGCACCAACAATGATTTGGGAGAGTCCCTAAGTCTATAGGAACACTAAACCATCAAAAATAAGGGCAAAAATTCAAATTTGAACTTTCACACACCTTAAAATTTGATTATCACCATAAACAACTCTCCTAATCCATATCCAATGGAATTTCACCATTCTAATGCTTTTCAAAGCATATCCTAGGGTTACGAGCAGTTAGGGTAGCCTAACATGGCTGAAACTGGGCTAAAAAAATCTTATTTATCTGAAATTAGACTTGGCAGTCGATTGCACTCAACGCTAGTAGACTGCCAAAGGCAGGAGTCAATTGATATATGCAAATGCAAAAATCATATTCAGAAATCGATTTTCAGAAAACTATAAGTAAATATACGTAACTTGAAAAATCATGAAACTTCATACGTATAATACTTAAGTTAATCATTATGGGTGAAAAATATTTGAAAAATAAAATACTCATAAAAAAGTGAAATTAATACAAAGTTCAAAAACAAAGATAACTTCAATGTTTTGAGCCTACTTTGTATCAACGTCATCAATGGTGACTTCTATCAAAAGATAAACTACACCAAGGTTTTTCAAAATGATTTTGAAATATTTTTAAAACCTTATATTGGACCATGATCTATGGGCTCAATGCATATGACTTGCACATTAGCTTTCCTCATGATCCATCATTAGATTGAAATGAGTTGGAGTTCATCTAGATGCAAAATCTATGCACCTTGAACCTAACTCACTTTCCTACCATCTCACATGTGTCTAGAGTGTATCAATACACACACATGTTAATTTGATGTGAGATATGGATTTTGTTCTTCCTATTCTAAGGTCTCATGCATTTTTCTAAGGCACTATTTGATTCCCTTATACATGGGACTTCAAATCATGCCAAAGTCCTTTAATCAATTTGAATTAATCCTAAATGCATGAATGATGATTATGCCATATAAGATAACATAAATGAATCATGTGCCAATAATCATGATGTTATGACATAAAACATAAACCTAAGTATAACATGACATTAAAATTAAGCCAAAGCATTTTCATGACATTTAAAAAGATAATATGAGCATGATGTCATGACATGGTATATGACAAACAAATCATGGCAAATAAAATATAAAGGTATAAGAATACCTAAGTTTTAATAATAATTGTCATTTGTTGGGATTATGCCCATAGTTTCCATAATGCATTAATCTTCCAAGTGTGTCAAAAACCCATAATGACACACTATGACCTCTAAACTTAATTGTGTAAATTTGATCAACTTTTTAAACTTTTTGAATTTAATTAGCACATCCGAAAATCCTCTAGGATATAAATTTGACTTCATTTCCAAAGTATCCAATAACCTTGGAAATAACCTAAAATGCCAACTTGCTATGGTTAAGTTAACTATCCATCCAGTCAAAGGTTGGCACAACCTAACCCATCTAGCGTGAATCGATCACACTTCTAGGAACCCAATACCTATTGGAGCTCCTTAGGTTTATAAGGTATTCACTAGGGATAACCTCCCTTGATACCTTCTTAATGACCCTTCTAGGTTTTGAAGCCTTCATCATTTGGGTCTTACCTAGGTTAACTTTAGGGGTAACTCCCCTTGTAACCTTCTTAGTGGTTTTCCTAGGTTTCCTTGAAACCTTAGCCACTAGGCACACATCATGATTAAACTTAGGGATGCCTTTCCTATTAACCTTGGTTTTCCTAGACCCTATAATTGAATTTGTCATTCTTGCAAGGGTCTCTTCCAATTTCTTAAGCCTTGACCTCAAGGCTTGATTTTCTAACTCTAATTTTTCCAATTTTGTTTTTTCATTAACTCTTTGGGAAAGATTCTTCCTAGGCATATGCCTACCCTTATTAGGGTTAATGCCTAGGTGATATTCTACCTTCCTAATTACTTTTAGGACCTGTGCGCTCGCTAGAGGGGGGGGGGGTGAATAGCATCGTGCTAAGCGTGATCGTACGATGGAAATCGTTCGCGTGTCGTCTCTACAATTTCGTTAGTATGCAGCGAAATAGTAATGAAAGCAATAACGAAACAATTAACAACACGCAAACATAATTGTTTAACGTGGTTCGGAATCGAACGGTTCCTACTCCACGGATCAGATTCGTACGAACCCTAGCGATGCCAATCACACACCACTATAATGAACACTCCTTCTCGGAACAATCCGGAGGCGGAGAAACCTCATACAAGATGATTACAATAATAATCAAAAGCTACAAGCAAATACAATAAAATACAAAGCAAGACTAGTAGAGAAAAACACTTTACAAATGCTCTTGAATGCTTGATCGCTAGGTTGATCGAGTAGCACTTGGAGACCCTGAATTTCAGCAGCAACTCCCCCCAAATCGCCTCAAAGAACCATATCAATTTCCTCCATCACGAGCTCCTTATAAAGCTTCAACCTGTGCTGGAAAAAGTCGATCAGTCGACTGATCGGGACCATCAGTCGACTGGTACCACTGTTGTCGTGAGACAACGAGTAGATCCACGCTGGATAAGTCCAACGGATTGACCAAGACTCGAGTTTGACTCGAGTGATGTTTTGATGTTCGACAAAAATATATGACAATGTAATTGTCATGGGAAAGTCCAAGTCTTGGGTACTTGGCATGGAAAGTCCAAGTGGGACACTTGGCATTTGGTAAAGTCCAAGCATGGGTCTTGGCAATAGAAAGTCCAACATGAGTTGGCAAGGGAAGTCCAAGTGGGACACTTGGCATTTGGGAAAGTCCAAGCATGGGTCTTGGCATAAAAAGTCCAACATGGGTTGGCAAGGGAAAGTCCAAGCTTGAGTCTTGGCATTTGAGAAGTCCAAGGGTTTGATTTTGGCAGCGTAAAGTCCAAGCAGAGTCTTGGTGGCGTAAGTCCAATGTGCCTTGGCGGTGTAGACATCGTTAGCATGACATAGATGATGGAAGCATCTGAAGGCTAGCGCGATGGATGAACGAGTCATGGATGGCTTGGAGGGATCCGAGAGGTGTGAGGCAGATGGAGGTGGCTAGAAGGCCCAGGTCTAGGCTAAGGGTGGTCTAGCAAGTATGGGGGAACCATACTTGGGCTAAAATCTCATGTTTGAGGTGTGCCAGTCGACTGGTGCCATGTGGCAGTCGACTGGACCGAGTCAACTAGGGTTTGACTGCGGGAAGTGGCCTAACAGTCGACTGCCAGAGGTGGGCAGTCGACTGATGGCTCGAGCAGTTGACTGATCGTGTGATCAGTCGACTAGTGCTCGAGAAATCGGCCACAGAATGGAGTCGAGACTCGACTGGTCGAGTGAGGACTCCATCAGTCGACTGATAGGTAGATCCGTTAGACTTATCCAGCATGGATCTAGCCGTTGTCTCACGACAATAGTGGTACCAGTCGACTGATGGTCCCAATCAGTCAACTGATCGACTTTTTCTAGCACAGGTTGAAGCTTTATAAGGAGCTCGTGATGGAGGAAATTGATATGGTTCTTTGAGGCGATTTGGGGCGAGTTGCTGCTATAATTCAGGGTCTCCAAGTGCTACTCGATCAACCTAACGATCAAGCATTCAAGAGCATTTGTAAAGTGTTTTTCTTTACTAGTCTTGCTTTGTATTTCATCGTATTTGCTTGTAGCTTTTGATTATTATTGTAATCATCTTGTACGAGGTTTCTCCGCCTCCGGATTATTCCGAGAAGGAGTGTTCATTATAGTGGTGTGTGATTGGCATCGCTAGGGTTCGTACGAACCCGAAACGTGGAGTAGGAACCGTTCAGTTTCGAACCACGTTAAACAATTGTGTTTGCGTGTTGTTAATTGTTTCGTTATTGCTTTCATTACTATTCCACTGCGTACTAACAAAATTGTAGAGATGACACGCGAATGATTTCCATCGTACGATCATGCTTAGCACGACGCTATTCACCCCCCCTCTAGCGGGCGCACAGGTCCTAACAATTACTTCCTTAGATATAATTGTTCTAGGGTTATTTGTTATAGATTTGTCCTTGACCTTAATATTACAAGATTTAGCACCTAAGCAATAAGCTCTATTTCTAACATACTTTTCATGATTATGCACAATTGCAAGTGTATTAAAAGCATGCATTTTAACATAAAAATTTGAAGGTGCATTACTAAATTTTTCCTCAGGGTTTGCTTTAGATGCTCCCCCTACATGTGATGCTTCTTCTTGGCCCTTGATTTGCTTCCCCCCACCCCCTCCCTCCCCCTAGGGCATCGACTCCTATAATGCCCTTTTTGATTGAATTTGAAGCAAATGATGTGCTCTTTGCTCTTCCTAGTGGGGACTCCGACATCTTTTGACTTTTCATTGACTCTTGGTTCCGGCGCTTTCTCCTTGGCCAATTTTGGGCATTTACTTTTGTAATGCCCATGCTCCCTACACTCAAAACACATTATATAATCTTTATTTCTAATTATTGTGTTTGAGTTAACTTCCATGGTAGGGGAATTTTGAACTTCTTTATCTCTCCCAGATGTTGATGGTTCTTCTTACTCTTGCTCCGGAGTGGATGGACTCTCCTCCCCTTCAATCCGAGAGGTGGAGGCTTCTTCTACTTCCTCCGATCTAGATGTTGAGCATCTCTCAACTTCCGAATCCTCAAGCTCTTGGGATGATGATGTACTCTCTTCTTCTTGAGCTTAAGAGAATGAACACTCTTCTTCTTCCTTATCTTGGACAGGTGCGAGCTCTTCATGGAGCTTGGCTTGCTTGCTCCATAGCTCCTTAGCATCTTGATATTCACCTATCTTATGCAAAATGCTACTAGGCATAACATTAGTCAAAATTGACATTAACTTTTTATTAATTTCATATTTCTTATTTTGCTCCTTGGTCCACTTTTTCTTCTTGAGGGCTTCTGCTTTCTTATCCTTTGGAGGATAAAAAACATTCCATTTTACGTCTCTAAGCCATGAAATCTTTGCCGTCGAAGAAAAATGGAACCATGGTGTCATCCCTAAATTTTTCTTGAAACTCCATCTTCTTCACCTCTAGCGCATTTGCTCCTTGGCGGTTAGTCCGTAGAAGAGCTTCTCGCTCTGATACCACTTCTTGAGAATCGATGGTTGCGCTAAGGGGGGGGGGGGTGAATGGCGCATTCGTTTAGCTCGAAATTTGATCGTGCTTGTCTACAATATTGTTAACGTAGTGGAATATACAATAATGACAATATACAACAAATACATAAGCACAAGACAAGAATATAATGTGGTTCAGAACCTTAGGGTCCCTACTCCATTGGGCAAGCTCAAATGAGCTCTAATGATGCACACCACCACTAATACACTCCTTCTCGGAACAATCCGGAGGTGGAGAAATCTCGTACAAATGATTACAAAAGTAATACAATGAAATACAACAAGTAAACTAAGCAATACACAAATACAAGTAAAGAAAACTTTACACAAGAACTTTGGATTGCTTTCTTGTTGATTACTTTGGACTGGCTTTGAAGAATCGGAAAGCACCAACTATTCCCCTTCAAATCATCCTAAAAACCATGACAAAAATCCTCCTCTTCAAGCTCCTTATAAAGCTGCAACTCGGGCTGATTTTCACCTAGGAGTCGATTGCCCATACCCATCAGTCGACTACTCCTATAGCCGTTGTCTCACAATAACTTGATTCACGCTGGAAAAACTCTAACGGATAGCTCATCAATTGACTACCAAACCCTAGCAGTCGACTGCTGCTCTGTTAGTCGACTATGAAACTTTTTGTGCTTATGGCCATAAATAACAGTCGACTGCTCTCCATGGCAGTCGACTGCTAGGCCAATTGACTGCACAAATCTTGTAGTCGACTACCAAGGTCACGCGACCGCAGTTGATCGCCAGTCGACTCCCGACCAATCGACTAGTCATAATCTGAGTCGACTGCTTAGAGTCGACTCGACTGTCAAGTGTCAAAATATTTGACCAATCGACTGGTCCATAACCCCAGTCAATTGCTAAATCTCAACCATGAGATTTACCTTAAGTATGATCCCCTCATACTTTCTAGACCACCCTTAGCCTAGACCTAAGCCTTCTAGCCACCTCTATCAGCCTCATTCCTATTGGATCTCTCCAAGTCATCCATGACATGTTAATCCATATGCTAGCCTTCAGTGCTTCTATCGGCTATAGTCATGCTAACTGGGTCTACACCACCAAGGCACATTTGGGCTTACACTACCAAAATACATGCTTGGACTTTACGTCGCTAAACATTGGACTTATGCTGCCAAGACTACCGCTTGGACTTTACACCACCAATATCACACCCTTGGACTTTCTTTGTCATCTCCATGCTGGACTTTCCAAATGCCAAGACCCATGCTTAGACTTTCCAATTGCTAAGACCCATGCTTGGACTTTCCAATTGCCAAAACCCATGCTTGGACTTTCCAATTGCCAAGTACCAATGACTTTGACTTTACCATTGCCAAGAGCCATGCTTGGACTTTTAAATTGCCAAGAGCCATGCTTAGACTTTCCAATTGCCAAGATCCATGCTTGGACTTTCCATGCTAAGTGTCCTACTTGGACTTCCCCATCATATGGGCATCCCCATGTCAACCATATTGTCAACCCATTGTCAAACAATGGTCAACCCATTATCAAACATTAAAATACTACTCGAGTCAAATTTGAGTTCAGTCAATCATGACCTAGGCTGATTGCATCAACATATATAGCGTGATGGAATCACGCTTCTAGGAGACTAAAATCTATTTGAGCTCTTTGGGTTCACAAGTACTCACTAGGGATAACCTCCTTTAGTACCTTCCTAATGACCCTCCTAGGTTTTGAAGCCTTGGTCATTTGGATCTTATCTAGGTTAACCCTAGGGATAACTTCCCTTGTAACCTTGTTAGTGGCTTTCCTAAGTTTCTTTGAAACCTTAGCCATTAGACATCAACCATGGTCAACTCTAGGGATGACTTCCCTTGTGACCTTGGTTTTTGTAGACCTAGGGTTTATTCCATAGTTAAAGGGAACATTGTGGTAGGTCTTCTTAGGCTTAAGTTTGTGACCCAAGCCTTGCCTCCTAGTTGGTTCTTGCCTCTTAGACCCTAAGTTAATTGAATTTGTTATTCTTGCAAGGGTCTTCTCTAATTTTTCAAGCCTTGATCTCAAGGCTTTATTTTCTTCATCTAGTCTTTCGATTTTTGATTTTCCATTATAATTTTGGATATTTTTCTTTCTTCTAAGCATGTGTCTATAATTCTTGAGATAAAAGCCTAGGTTTTTGTTATCTACCTTCCTATCCTTAGGTAAGGTAGTCTTAGGGCTAATTTTTCTAGAATTTTCCTTAAGCCAAGTATCATGTTTAGCATCTAAACAAAAATACTTATTACTTCTAGCATGCTTTTCATGAACAATAGTAAGAAAATTCCTAGCATACTTTTGATTATTACGTAAATAAGGAGCATTATTTAAATGTACATTAGGGAGAGCCTTTACTCTACCTACTTTTAAGCTCTCTCCTTTTACCTTCTTTGGTTGCCTTCTGATAACTACCATTCTGCCATATTATTTTGGTTCTTAATATCATTGTTTTAATCCTCTCGTGTGTTTAATTGTTGATTATTTGCATGTTTTATGAGTTGGATCATCTTTTTGGACCTTATTATAAATTCTCCTAAATTTTGAACTTTTATGCGAATTTTATCTTAGTTTGTAGGAGATCAAGATGAGCCACTGGACTAGACTCATGTTCGATCAAATATGGCTTCATCTAAGGGTCATAATGGGCATTTTAAGCTGGAAAAATCTGAGTCCTTATCAAAATCAGAGGCAATTTAATCAAGGGTTTAGATCTATTTAATCCTAACCGTCCGATGAGATCTAATTGATCTAAGCCATCCATTTAAATCTAGAGAGATCTAATCCATACACTCAAATCTACATGTATCAACCTTCCATCCAGATCAAGTTGATTGCAATCAGCCATTCAGATTGATCAGATCCATCCATTCAAAGTTGGAGTGATTTTAGCCATTGGATGCACAACTTATTAATGATTAATCACGACAATTAAACGCTAGCTTTAATGGACGACTGGGATTTGATGAGCTTCGATCGGACGACCGAAGAAATTCACCTTAAAAATTGACATTTCCTCACCGTAAGCTTTATCACATAGAAACAGAGTCAGCACCATCCATCTTCTTCAGCGATCACCCACACCTTCCGCTCTTACCCTTCCCCGCCAGTCGCCGGAGAGGAAGGCGATTCCCTCCTTCTCCGGTGATCGGAGTCCATCCATCATCTCCTCCACCGATTGCAGCCGACAAGCACCTCCACAACGCCCATTTCTCCGCCGCCGTCTTCTCCATCAAACCCCAGCTTTGGCCAACCCATCACAACTCTCTGGTAACATTCCACATTTGCGGCCAACTCCTTCATGGTAGTGCCGAATTTCCAGCCACATCACAACCTTCCGAACAACATCTATCATTCTCCTCATTTGGATTTTTGTAGTTTCTTCACGTGTTTTGTTGAATGTTTGTAATTAAATGATCTTCCACATTTAGAATTGTAGGTATTCCATTTAATTCATTTCATGTTTATCAAGTGTTTGATAAAATTCTTGAATGAGTTAGTTTAATGTATTGTGAGTTTTAATTAGGTTGAATGTTAGAGTTTAGGTGTTGTGATTAGATGCACGTAGATTAGGATGCTTAATTTACAATTCCTTTAATTTCATTGCAATTGTAGTTAAGTAGTTGCTCTCTTTTAATCATGTTCATGCATTAGATTTCGTAGATGCATTGCTTATTTCATTTCGTTGTCAGTTAAATCTCTTCTCCCCTTGAGCCCTAGCAGCTGCCTCCACCTTCCTTCCATACATTTTCCTCCATGGATTCGAGGAGTAACCGCTTCATTGAGAGATTTCGGCGACGTCCTCCATCTCCACAGCTCATCCCCCTTCTCCTTCGAATTTGAGGAGGAGTTTCGCTTTGGCGACACTTCTTTGACCTCAACTGGATTTGCAAGAGTTTGGAGCATCCATCAAACTACTGGATTCAGGAGTTTGCACCATCTCACATCCACTGCCATTGGCGGAGTCTTGATCGAGCTTCGTCGGACTTAGCCGGAGGAACTTTTTCATTCACCGGGCCTATCTTGCATTGATCAGATTATTTCCTCTTTCAGTTTTTGTTGATTTAATTTCGTGCATTGTCTTTTTGTTCAGTAGGATTACTCTTTTAAATTCCAAACCCCCATATTCAGTAGGAAATCCAAAGCAATAATTAGAAATCCTAAGTTTACTATTCTGTCGATTACACTCATTGGGAAATGATCCGGGCCATTCACTATGCTATATTAGTGTAGAGGGGGTTCGGTAATTAATTTGAAAGGGTACCACAACAAATACTTGTTCATCAAATTTTAGCATCATTGCCGGGGAGTGTAATGATGCTTGGTAGACTTAGGATTGTTTGTCAATTTTTCTAAAAAAAAAAAAAATCAAAACTCAAAAACTTTTGTTTAGGGCTTCAGTCTTTTATTCTGTTATATATCCATGTATTTTATCATGTATACTTCTTGTGTCTTTTGATATTGTTTGTTAGTATTTTAGGAAAGAACATGAAATTTCTTTGATCATGGATCCCATTATCAGAGATTAGGAGGCTTTCATCAGGCTTATAATTTAGGGATTAGCAGAACTATCAGGGAACTCACCGCACCAGATGTTTCTTGTCAATCTTTTTGCATTCAGTTTCTTGAATTAAATGTGGATGTTGAACTCTTTGAAATTGTACATTTGCTTCCAAAATTCCATGGTTATGCTAGCGAAGATCCAATTAGGCACTTGCAAGAATTTTATATGGTATGCTCAGCAATGAAGCCACGAGGTATATCACAGGAGGACATTATGCTCAGAGTATTTCTATTCTCTTTATCAGACAGGGCAAATGATTGGATCTATTATCTTTCTCTTGGCTCTATTACATGTTGGAGTGAAATAAAGAAAGCCTTTTTAGAAAAGTTTTTCCCTGCATCCAAGACCATGGAAATTCGAAGGAGCATTTGTGGTATTGAGTAAATGATAGGAGAGACTCTATATGAGTATTGGGAGAGATTTAAAAGATTGTGTGCTAGTTGCCCCCATCACTAAATTAGCCATCACCTACTCATCCTGCACTTCTATGATGGATTATTTCCTATTGACAGGTGTATGCTTGATGTAGCTAGTGGAGGGGCCCTAGTCGACAAGGCTCCTACTCAGGCTAGAGAAATTATTGAGGTCATGGTTGTGAATTCACAACATTCTTATCAGCCTCCACCAGCATTTCAGAGGTTGGCTCCTGAGTTCCAGAATATCCCAATGCTTAATAGCCCACAATAGTCCCAGCAAATGCAAGCACAAGGATTTATTCAGCCTTCGTTAGAGACCATTTCTCTGGATATTGATGCACTAGAGGAGATGGATTGTGGAGTACGCGATAGTCGACTTTATGATTCTACTACTCTACAGGACTCTGATATTTCTATGTGCTATGATAATGAAGCTGTGGATGATGTGGATGTTATTATTGATAAGAGTGCAGATATTATTGTAGATGATACTGTTACTCCTACTTGTGATATTGTTAATGTTGCACATGATATTTCAGATGTAGGAGATATTGTTACTTATTTTGAGGTTGATGATGTTGTAAATGAGACAGTGTCTGCATAATTATTATGTTCAGCTGTGTAACTACCTGATAAGCTTGATCAGAATTGCTCTGAAGATATCAAGATGATTTCTATAGGAGTGATGGATAGCTGGAGAGCCCCAGACTGGACACTCCTATTACAACCTAAGCCTCAAATTTTTCTGCTTAACAAGGCCTCAACACCAAATATAGCAGTCCAACTTCCAGACTGGTTGCTCTAAATAAATCGTCTCCGACCGCCTAAGATAACCTTTAAGAAGACGACAATGAAAGGAGTGGAATTCATCTTAGCTCTTATTGTTCTACTTCTGGGTTGGATTTTACACTGGAATTATTCTCATCCACCTAGAAGAACCTTCATGAAGATGATGATGGGGGGAGATAGACTTTACGACATAGACCACATGAAGAAGACGCTCACTTCCACTCGATCCACTCCACTCCCAACCTGGCTACTACTCCTGAACCGCCTCCAACCGCTAGGACCCAAGGGGAGTTCATTCCTTTTCCTATCTCTTTCCTTTTTCTTTGTATATATACACTTTCTTGCTTTTGTTGTTCTTGTTTTAGCTGGTTATTTTTGTTGTTAAGTTTTTAGTGTTGAGTTTTTTTTTATCGTGTTTTGAAATAAATTTCCTATGCATTCCTTTATATCATTTTAGAAGTCGTGAAAGCTAGTTAAATTTGATTGTCGAGTTTCGGGGATTTATTGTCATGAATGGATTATTTGAATGCATGTGATTACTACTTGGTGATGGATTCTATGTTGATAGACTGAGTTGATTATTTTTGTTTACCTAGTGAGGATTGAGCCTATTTTTATTGCTTGTGTGTGGTGCACTTGTGGTTATTGTAAGTCTAGAACTTGCTTTGATTCTTTCGAGACCACACAACAGTAGGTTTGCATGATTATTATGAAGGCAATCATATTTGTTTTCCTTCATTTCTTTTATCATCATATGCTTATTTGAATAACATTCTAGTCATTCATCCTTACATTTTTTCTTTCCTTCCATTACTTTCTTATCCATTTCTATTTCTGGATGTGGAATACTTGGATGATCCATGATGAGTATTTTGCTCAGGATGGACAAAAATTTAAGTGTGGGGGAGAGGAGTAGCTCAGGGAAATTTAGTGTTAGCATAGGCAAGTCGTGCTTGATCACCATGAGCTAGTCATGCTCTTTATCTTTTTAGCTGAGCTTGATGTTGGAGCATAGGGAAGTGCACTGCATGTCGGAAAAAAAATTTGATAAAAAAGTTGAAAAAAATAAATTGGGTGCCCATGAAATAAAAAAAGAGTATTGTGAAAATTTTTGACATGTTGTGCCATTTTTTATTCATGTGTGATAGTATTTTTGTTAGTGACATCCCTTGTTGCAACTATTGAGAGATCTATTGTATATCATGAGTAGATTTGTATTGAAGTATGTGATAAGGGTTATTTACATGTTTATTGGGTTGGAAAAGAAAAATTTTAGGGCTATGCTTTCTTGTACTCATCTATGTAGCATTCTAGTATTTCCATATCTTATTATTGCATTTCTTTAGCTATTTCATTTCTTATCTTACTTTTCTTTCATAGATATTGTCATTTTTTCTTGTATTCATGTTTCCCTTACATTCTTAATAAGCCTTTAGTGATTGTGCATTCTTATGTGTATATAGTGGTGAAGGTAGAAGAAAAGCAAGCATATGGTAGTTCATAAACCATGAGTAGCTTGAGTGAACTCCACTATTACATGCTTATGAGAGCGAGAGAAACCACCACTTACCTTGTGAGGCTTAATCATTCTTAGTCTATTCACAATGGATTGAAGTCACTGTTTGTTAACCTATGTAAGATTTGAGTCCATGATTGCTTGAGTCTTTGAGATTTGACAATCCTAGATAACTTTCTTTCACGATTTTCTATGTATGCTTGGGAATTGCTAGGGAAATATATCTTCAGCTTACTTTTAGTTTTCTTTACTTGCTCGGGACGTGCAAGAATAAGTGTGGGAGAATTGATAACTACCATTTTGTCGTATTATTTTGGTCCTTAATATCACTGTTTTAATTCTCTCGTGTGTTTAATTGTTGATTATTGCATGTTTTATGAGTTGGATCATCTTTTGGTCCTTATTGTAAATTCTCCTAAATTTTGGACTTATATGTACATTTTATCTTTGTTTGTAGGAGATTGAGATGAGCCACTGGACTAGACTCAAGTTGGATCAAATATGGCTTCATCTAAGGGTCATAATGGGCATTTTAAGCTAGAAGAATCTGAGCCCTTCATCAAGATCAGAAGCAATTTAATCAAGGGTTCAGATCAATTTAAGCATGACCGTCCGATGAGATCTAATTGATCTGAGCCATCCATTTAAATCCGGAGAGATTCAATCCATACACTCAGATCTACACGTCTCAACCTTCCATCCAGATCAAGTTGATCGCGATCGACCATTTAGATTGATCAGATCCATCCATTCAAAGTTGGAGTGATTTCAGCTGTTGGATGTACAACCCATTAATGATTAATCACGACAATTAAACCCTATCTTTAATAGACGGCTGGGATTTGATGGGCTTTGATCGGACGACCGAAGAAATTCACCTTAAAAATTGACATTTCCTCATCGCAAACTTTATCGCGTAGAAACAAAGCCGGCACCATCCATCTTCTTCGGCAATCACCCGACGCCTTCCGCTCCTGCCCTTCCCCGCTGGTCACCGGAGAGGAAAGGGATTCCCTCCTTCTCTGGCGACTGGAGCCCATCCATCATCTCCTCCACCGACTGCAGCTGACAAGCATCTCCACATCACCTATTTCTCCACCACCGTCTTCTCCATCAAACCCCAGCTTCGGCCAGCCCATCATAGCTCTCCGGAAGCATTCCACATTTGCGGCTAGCTCCTTCATGGCAGCGCCGAATTTCCAGCCACATCACAACCTTCCGAACAACATCTATCATTCTCCTCATTTGGATTTTTGCAGTTTCTTCACGTGTTTTGTTGAATGTTTGTAATTGAATGATCTTCCACATTTAGAATTGCAGGTATTCCATTTAATTCATTTCATGCTTATCAAGTGTTTGATAAAATGCTTGAATGAGTTAGTTTAATGTCTTGTGAGTTTTAATTAGGTTTAATGTTAGAGTTTAGGTGTTTTGATTTGATGCACGTAGATTAGGATGCTTAATTTACAATTCCTTTAATTTCATTGCAATTGTAGTTAAGTATTTGCTCTCTTTTAATCATGTTCATGCATTAGATTTCGTAGATGCATTGCTTATTTCATTTCGTTGTCAGTTAAATCTCTTCTCCCCTTGAGCCCTAGTAGCTGCCTCCACCTTCCTTCCATACATTTTCCTCCACATATTCGAGGAGGAACCGCTTCATTGAGAGATTTCGACGACGTCCTCCATCTCCACAGCTCATCCCCCTTCTCCTTCGAATTCGAGGAGGAGTTCCTCCCAGACGACACTTCTTTGAGCTCAATTGGATCCGTGAGAGTTCGGAGCATCCATCAAACTACTGGATTTAGGAGTTTGCACCATCTCACATCCACTGCCGTTTGCGAAGTCTCGATCGAGCTTCGTCAGACTTAGCCGGAGGAACTTGTTCATTCACCGGGCCTATCTTGGGTTGATTAGATTATTTCCTCTTTCATTTTTTGTTGATTTAATTTCTTGCATTGTATTTTCGTTCAATAGGATTAATATTTTAAATTCCAAGCCCCCATCTTCAGTAGAAAACCCAAAGCAATAATTAGAAATTCTAAGTTTACTATTCTATCGATTACACTCATTGGGAAACGATCCGGGCTATTCACTGTGCTATATTAGTGTAGAGGGGGTTCGGTAATTAATTTGAAATGGTACCACGACAAATACCTATTCATCACCTTCCCTTAGGGCATTAGCTCCGGTAGTGGCCCTTTTGTTGGCACTTAAAGCACACCACGTGCTCCTTGCCCTTTTGTGTTAGGGCTCTGACCTCCTTGACCTTCTCCTTGGCCTTAGATGTCTCTTTAAACTTCTTCTTGATTATCCTTGGACAATTACTTTTGTAGTGACCCTTCTCCCTACACTCAAAGCATATAATGTGACCTTTATTTTTAATGCATGGATTTGAGTTACCTAGCTCGGTAGAGGAGATTTGGTCTAGTTCTTCATGGCTCCCAGAAGTAGATGGTTAATCTTGATTTTGCCCCGGTGGCAATAGTCTCTCCTCCCCCTCAATCCTAGAGGTGGTGACTTCTTCAACCTCGTCTTCCTCTGATGTTGAACTTCTTTCAACCTCCGAATCTTCACACTCTTATGATGATGAGAATTCCTCTTCTTCCTTGTCTTGGACCGTTGTGGGCTCTTCATTGAGCTTGGCTAGATTGCTACATAGATCCTTAGCTTCATCAAATTTTTCTATATTACACAATAAATCATGAGAAATTACATTAATTAGAAATTTGGTTACCTTCTCATTTATCTCGAAGGCTTAGATTTGCTCTTCTGTCCATTTCTTCTTCTTGAGGGGTCTTCCATTTTTGTTTATGGGAGCTTTAAATCCCTTCATCAAGATGATCCACTCTTCGAAGTTCATCATGAAGAAGGTTTCCAACCTCGTTTTCCATTGATCAAAACCTTCTTGTCCATAGAATGCACATGGGATTGGAGTGTTGATGTCACATCCCAATCCATCGTTGGGCAACTCCAATGCTCTTGATTCTCCCAATGAATCTTCTATTTCTCTAGCATTTGCTCTCTTGGCGATTAGTCCTTGAAGAGCGACCTCGCTCTGATACCACTTGATGGGGGATCAATGATCACGCTAGAGGGAGGAGTGGGGTGAATAATATTTTCGTTATTTCCATTGTTCGATTGTGTGCTCATCTACAACAATGTTAGTGAGCAACATAATATACAAATAAAATGCACAATAAAGACAAACACACGCAAGGCAAAAAACAAAGCAATTTAATGTGGTTCAAAACTAGGGGTTCTACTCCACGGGGTGAGCTCTAATTGAGCTCTAGTGATGCACACCACCACTAATCAACTTCTTTTTCTTGGTATAATACCGGAGATGGAGAAACCTCATACAAAATGATTACAATAGTAATACGAGAGGATACTATTAGTGATATATGAGAGATGTCTGAAGGCAATCGCCTTATGGTCGTACCATTTATTTGATAAATGAAGATTACTATTTGAGTATACATGTTTTCATGTATTTGATTGGATCTTAAACTCATTTACTTTATGTCCGCAATACGATTCACAGCATGAGAGAATTTGTGATTGGATGACAACTAGTGAGTATCTCTACATGTGTAATTGTGATGTATTGGAATTATCTCTAGTCGGTGAATTAATGTATTCGGACACCATCAATTATGTTGAGATTAACACGAGTTATATTCCTTGGTTTATCCAAGCAGTTGTTCCTCACTGGCTGGAGACATTGGGATGTTCAGAGTTAATCGTGGATGCTAGTTATGGTAACTAGTTCATTGGAGTGACTAGTTGTAAGACTTCATATGGTTCTCTGCATATATGGATATGTCAATGAAGTTCTTACTACAGCTTAAGTATGATGTTCATTCGACTTGCGGTATTCAAGTTATCTTGGTCATGTAGACTTATGCTTTGACATCTTAAGTAAACATCTCCGAGGAGATGTGGACTCGAGATGATTGGATATAAGTCGTAGTGGTCGAAGGTGTTTGAATAGCCTACAGAGGATTCACCACTCCTTGTGAGGAGATGTATACCCTATGACCTCTCGTCGGATTGTTACTAAAGTATTTGGCCAAAGCATTATATGTTTAGAGTGTGGTACTCTTTTTTGATGAAAGGTAAATATATATCATCAAAGAAAAGCACAATCATACAATAGCCTAGGATTCATGCTCATGTCATGTCTGACGAAGCGTCAGATCTGAGATGTCTCCAAGGTGTCGTGTACATGTGCTCTCATGGGAACTAACACTCTCTCTTGATACCTTCGTTCCTCTCCTTCTCACGTCCAGATCCTCCATGTCTCATTACACTCTTGTGTATCATCCATGTGCACTCAGCTCCTCCTATGTGCGTCCTAGTGTCTTCCCGTGCACTGTTTATCCTCAAATGTCCGCCTAGCTGCGTGTCCTCCAATGCTTGACACTTTTAGCAAGTGATCAGCTGATAACGGATTTGGCGTGTCTTTACCGTAGCTGTTTGCTACGGACTAGATAGGTCATTCAAGCGGGCCTATTCACCTCTACTAGGTTTTTTGGCCAAGCCTTAGCCATAAACGGATTTGCAACGTCTTTACCGTAGCCGTTTGCTATGGACTAGATAGGCCATTATAGGTGGGCCTATTCACCGTCCCTTATCCTGCCAGCAATGCCAATTTTTTTTTTGACTACCCTGGACAAGGTGATCCTCCTCTGGAGCTGACCGCCCTGGAGCCTCTGAACCAGCATGAACCGCCCTGGCAAAGGCGACTAGAGGAGCTGCTGGATCACCCTGGAGCCAGTGAACCACCCTGAACCACCCTGGAGCTGGCATCCTCTCTTTGTTGCCCTAGAGCCACAAAACCATCCTGGAGCCACCCTAGAGCCGCTGATCTGCCCTGGCGAAGGCGACTAAAAGGGTGCGAGTCCAACCTGATCCACCTTGGAGCATCGCAGAACCGCCCTGGCCACTGCCGACTGCTCTGGTCCAAGAAATCTCTCTTCCCTATAAAAGGTGCAGGAAACCACCCTAGAGCCAGAGAAACCACCCTGACCAGAAGTAAACCACCCTACAGCCGAAGGTGTTTTTTTTTTTGAAGTGCAAGGCCCCGAAGGTGCCTTGCAACCAAAGAGAACAACCCTGGAATTGGGAGTCTGCCATGAAAAGTGAAAAAACTAGCTGGGGGAGTGGAGGTTAAGGGGTAGGGGGGGCCCAAGGGCAGGAAGTGCCCTGCAACCAAAGAAAATTGCCTTGGAATTGAGAGACCACCCTGGAAGATGGAGAAGTAAGGTGTAGAAGGGCCAAAGGCCAGGAAGTGCCCTGGAGCCAAAGAGAACTGCCCTGGAAGATAGAGAAATAAGGGGTAGAAGAGCCAAAGGCTAGGAAGTACCCTGGGCCCAAAGAGAACTACCCTAGAGACCCCGAAAATATGGAGGGATTAGCCGGGGGAAGGGAGGATAAGGGATAGAAGGGTCCAATACCAGGAAGTGCCCTGGAACCACATAGCACTTCCTTGGAGTCCCCAGAAAGATGGAAGAACTTGCCGGGAGAGGGGAGGATAAGGGGTAGAAGGGCCCAAGGCTGGAAAGTGCCCTGGAGCCAAAGAGAACTTCCCTGAGATCGAGAGACCGCCCTGGAAATTGTTGGGATATATAGTGAAAAGTCTATCTTTTGTATGAACATCTTTATTTTGAAATAAGAATCATATGATCATTGTTTGCATAATTTTATGGCTATGCATATTGTATAATACATTACATTGTAGATAACATGATGTGTGGTGTCACACGGGAGATCATGTTATCGGTTCCTTGTAAAGTATAAGTAAAGGCTCACAACCGAGATAGCTTTGGAAAAACCATTGGAATGGTTGTAGTGTGATTTGGTATTGGTTTGTCTTGACCATAGAATCACACTAGTGCACTTTGTTTGTATTGAGCCGGACCGACTTAGAGGTGATTCGATTTATTGCTGACTACATAATCGAATCGGACCTCAGATATTATATTGTATATACTCTTAATACCGATATAATAACAGGCACATATACTTAGTATTCATTTCTTTGATTAACCAATGGGCGAGATTTATAGATTAAATCGATAGGCTCAGTAAGTTAGGAAATGATATTATTTATATGGTGTGTCATGGATTATAGGAGGAAACTGTGTCCTATATATTAGGATGATGATGTCCCCTTGAGGAGCTCATAAGGTTCATCATGTAAACCCTGCAGGTGGACTTGGTCCGGCATGATGAAAAGGTTGAGTGGTACTACTCATGGAGTTAGATGTTGATTAATTAATGGTCAGTAAATTAATTAATCGATGGACATTCGAGATCTTAAACACGGGGAGAAATGTACATATAATATATGGAGCCCATATTAACTTATGGGGGTTGGTGAGGTAGATCAATGATAATCCTTTAGTGGATTGGATTATCATTAATGGATCGGACTTTATGTGGGCTTGATCCATTGGGTGGCCAAGATCCAACTCCTCCTCATGGTCCCTATTGTAGCCTATTAATACCTCATGAAGCTTAGATCCAATGGATAGAAACAAAACTCTAGATCTAAAGGTAGAGATTAAATCTCTAGATCCGACGGTTGAGATTAAATCTCTAGATCCGACGGTTGAGATTAAATCCCTAGAACCAATGGTGGAGATTAAAACAAGGCTTATCCCTAACTCTATAAAAGGAGGGCAAGGGGTGGGCGGCAACTAAGAATCCAATTAGATATAGGATGAAGGTTTTGGGCGGCAAGGCTTGGAGGCTAGGGTTTGGAGTTGGCGGCACCTATTAAGGACATTTTTTTCCTTATCTCCTTCTTCCTCAAGGTGGCCGGCAACCTAGCAACCCTTTCCAGCCCTTGGCCGGCATCCAAAGCAGCCCCTATCCCTCTCTTTGGCCAGTGGAAACATAGCTTAAGGTCTTCCCTTGGATCTTTTGGCCGGAATCCACCTTTCTCCCTTCTCCTTGTTGGCCGGCGGCAAGCAAGTTGCTTGTTGCTTGTTGGTTGGCTAAAAAAAGGAGAAGAGTCTTCTTTCTATTCTTCCTCTTGCTCGGAACGAGCAAAGAAGGAAGATTGGTGATCTAGGAGCTTCAACTTTTGGTAGATCGTCGCCCACACGACGTCTGAAAGGAGAAAGGTCATACAATAGAAGATCGAGAGGTATATCGATTCTCTATTCTCTTTTGTAACATGTTTATATTTGTTTTTCAATTATGTGCATGATATATTCTGTTTTGTGGCTAAATAATACTTGGACTCCGAAAATAAACACAAAAGCCGGCGATCCGTACATCGTCTATTCCGCAGCTATTCGTGGAATAGAGGTTGGTCGCTTGAACAACAAGTTTGTTCAAGTGACTACTCTAAACGAATAGCACGACGATAACAAGGTTGCTTGGGCAATCCCTCTTGTCATGGATAAATTTTTTTATCCGGGGACGTAGAAGGGATCACCA
Organism: Wurfbainia villosa; assembly: GCA_025175895.1. Taxonomy (NCBI): domain Eukaryota; kingdom Viridiplantae; phylum Streptophyta; class Magnoliopsida; order Zingiberales; family Zingiberaceae; genus Wurfbainia; species Wurfbainia villosa. Next base: position 80,040,506 of record CM046001.1, on the reverse strand, counting down.
TGAACAAGCGACTAAGTTGAAAGGGGAAGCGATGTTTCCCCTCCCAACAAGTGGTATCAGAGCTACGGTTACTCTTATGCATTTTTCATATATTATATGTGCCGGATAATAGTAGGATATGCGTAGGTTAACTCTTTGGTTGCAGGCATAAGATCCGACTATTATGGCAATATGTGTGTATGTGATTGTATGTGTGTAATAGTATATTTTGTTGAATCCTCGGGGTTGACGAGGCTAGTATTTAATTTTTTGTAAATTAGATACGACATTGTTTAGCCACTCTTTCTATTTTAGTTTACTTTCGATCTAGATTTCATGTACACTCCCTCATGGAGTATAGGATAAATGGATGTAAATTAAAATAGTTTTTAGTCTCGGCTCGGATCTTCGGATGGCTCGTACATGGTGTAGGAGGAGCGGACGAGATGGCGATGCGACGAGAGACATATTGAAGACAAAAGCCATAATAGTTGGAAAATAATTTATTTTTCATATTTATTGCTTATTGTTTGATATGCATGTCGTAGGCTAGAAAATTCCTCAATTTTAAATTACTAAGCGGGAGAGGGATATTTTTATAAATTCCCACGACCTCCATTACAATTTGACAAGTGATGTAAACAAACTTGCGCGTCGGCTCTGAGTGCCTTCCTCCCCATCGGATGAGTTTGTTTGCGGATCACAAGGTCAAATATAGTTATAGGGAATTATTAAGGAGCGTGTGTACTTCTCCATCGGAAGGCACATAACCCGAGATAATTACCTTGGTACCGAGTAATGGTGAACACTTATATACAAATATAAGTATCCTCCCCGTCGGTGTCACTGCTTTTATTTGTAGGGCCAAAGAGGAACCAACTATTAATTTTACTTATCAAAAAGTTAGGTTGACAAGATAGTAAAATTAATGGGTAAAACCTCCTCTTACAAATGTAGAATTCGTATACGTCCACACTATTGTGGCATACGATATTCTCGGTGTTTTGAGGTGTTAGTTGATTTTAAAATTTTATTGTTTGAGGAATCAATAATTTTTTGAAATCTAATGATTTTGATCTATGTGATTCTTAGGTTTTCTTTCAAAATGACTTTCAACCCGCTTGCTGTGATACTGAAAGAGAATAAACTTATTGGACCCAACTATGTTGATTGGAAGAGGAATCTTGACATTGTCTTGACTGCTGAGGAATACAAATATGTACTCCTCGAAGAGTGCCCTCCTAAGCCTGCGGATGATTCTGGGGAAAAGGAGAGAGAGAGTTATAAGAAGTGGATAAAGGCTGATGAGATGGCGCGGTGTTACATTTTGACATCTATGTCAAATGTCTTTGCGAACATCGAGCCATCACATGATGCTCAATCTCAAAGAGCTTTTTGGACACCAGAATCGGGCTGCAAGGCAGGAAGCCATGAGGAACTTGATGACGACCACCATGATCGAGGGAACACCCGTAAGGGATCATGTTCTCAAGATGATGGCTCATTTGAAAGAGTCGGAAGTCCTCGGAGCTGAGATCGATGGGGAAACCCAGGTCGATATCATTCTTCAGTCTCTACCTAGGAGTTTTGAGCAGTTTCGCCTGAACTACAACATGAACAAGAGGTTGTATTCGTTGGTGGAGCTTCTGACAGAACTCCAGGCGGCAGAGGGGCTATTTCGTTAGAGTGCTCAGGCGCATGCCATGGTGACCCAAAAGGTTTCTACTTCTAAGCTGAAAGGCAAGAAGAAGAAGAAATAAATTGGGACAAAGGCGGTGGGAGGAACTCAGGGAGGAGTGAAGAAGCCGAAAGGCAAGTGCTTCACTTATAAGCAGACTGGACACTGGAAGAAGGACTGCCCCAACCGCAAGTAGAACAAAGGTATATCTTTTGGTCTAGTCGTTGAAACATGTTTAGCGGTGTTATCTACCGGCACCTGGTGTGTAGATATGGGAGCCACTAATCATGTATGCAATACTTTGCAGGGGTTCCAGGAATCCAGACGACTGGCTGAGGGGGAGATTACTGAGTACTTGGGCGATGCCACGAAGGTGGCGGCTAATGCAGTGGGAGACGTTCATTTATCTTTTGAGAAAAATAAAGTTTTGGTTCTTAAGAATTGCCTTTATGTACCTTTGTTTAGAAAGAATTTAATTTCAGTTTCTAAATTGTTTATGGATGGATATTCTATTTCTTTTAATGACAGAGTTGTTATAAAAAGGAATAGGGACATTATCTGTTCGGGTGCATTGATAGAAAATTTATACACACTTGAACCAAAAGCTCCCACGATGTAAATTGAAGTTAATAACTCATCTTCTAATTCCAATAAGAGAAAAGAACCTTCGAAGATGAACCAAACATATCTTTGGCATCTTAGGCTTGGTCATATTAACATAAGCAGAATTCAAAGGTTGATAGCTGATGGACCTCTGGGTTTATTAGTGGTGGAGGATTTCCCAACCTGTGAATCTTGCTTGGAGGGTAAAATAACCAAGAGGACTTTTAAGGCCAAGGGGCATAGAGCTAAAGATGTGTTAGAGTTGGTTCATTCTGATTTGTGTGGTCCTATGTCTATCCAGGCTAGAGGTGGCTTTGAGTATTTTGTCTCTTTTATAGACGATTATTCGAGATATGGATACTTTTACTTGATGCGCCGCAAGTCTGAATGCTTTAATAAGTTCAAAGAATTCAAGGCTGATGTGGAGAAACGTCAAGGTAAAAGTATCAAGACACTACGATCTGATCGTGGTGGTGAGTACCTCTTGAGAGAGTTTAGGAATTACTTATCAGAGGCTGAGATTCAATCCCAATTGTCTACACCTGGCACACCCCAGCAGAATGGTGTAGCAGAGCGAAGGAATATGACTCTTATGAAGATGGTTAGATCAATGATGAGTTATTCTAAGTTGCCAGATTCGTTCTGGGGATATGCTCTAGATACGGCGGTGTACATTCTGAACTTGGTTTCATCTAAATCAGTGCCTTCTACTCCCACAGAATTGTGGACTGGGCGAAAGCCTAGTCTAAGACATATTCGGATTTGGGGGAGTCCAGCACATGTGCTAAAGGTAGTGCTGGTAAGTTGGAACCTCGTACAAAAGTACGCATGTTCGTTGGCTATCCTAGAGGAACGAAGAGTGATTTGTTTTATTGTCCTAGAGATCAGAGGGTGATCATTAGCACGAACACCAAATTTCTAGAGGAAGACTATGTGATGAGCCACAGGCCCAAGAGTAAAATTATTCTGGAGGAATTAAAAGGGGAAGTCACTTAATTAGTACCACCGGTATAAGAGGATATACCATAAGTCACTGCACCGCGTGTCACAGAGGATACACAGGTGATACCTCATCGTAGTGATAGGGTTGTTAGACAACCTGATAGATTCATGTTCTTGGGAGAATCTTCTAATTTGGTCCCTGGCAAACATAAACCTGATCCCTGGACATATGACGAGGCAATCCAAGATAAAGATGCAGCATCTTGGCAAAGTGCAATGAATGATGAGATTGAATCTATGGATTCGAATCAGGTCTGGGAGCTAGTAGAACCACCCGATGGTGTAAAAACCATTGGATGCAAGTAGATCTACAAAAGAAAGAGAGGAATAGATGGGAAGGTTGAGTCCTTCAAAGTGAGGCTTGTTGCAAAAGGGTATACTCAGAAAGCGGGTATCGATTATAAGGAGACCTTTTCATCGGTAGCCATACTTAAGTCTATCCGGATTCTCTTATGCATTGTAGCTCATATGGATTATGAGGTGTGGCAGATGGATGTCAAGACAACTTTCCTTAATGGAAGTCTTGAGGAAAACATCTATATGAAGCAACCAGAGGGATTCATTGCGAAGGGCAAAGAGCATCTTGTATGTAAGCTTAATCAGTCCATTTATGGATTGAAGCAAGCTTCGAGGTCTTGGAACATCCTCTTTGATGAGGTAATCCAGTCTTATGGATTTATTCAAAGTCCGGATGAGTCTTGTGTATACAAGAGATGTGACAGAAACATAGTGGTATTTCTTGTACTATACGTAGATGACATTTTGTTGATTGGCAACAATATCAAGGAGTTATCGAACGTAAGGGTATAGTTGTCCAAACAGTTTAATATGAAGGACTTGGGAGAGGTGGGACACATCCTTGGGATCAAGGTTATAAGGGATCACAGGAAAAGAATGTTGTGCTTATCCCAAGCTTCATACATAGACATGATTATAGATCATTTTATCATGAAGAACTCCAAGAAGGGTTTTCTACCTTTCAGGCATGGAGTTCCTTTATTTAAGGAGATGTGTCCTAAAACATCTGAGGAGATAGAGGAGATGAAGGCGGTTCCTTATGCTTCGGTGGTAGGAAGCCTCATGTATGCGATGCTATGTACGAGACTAGATATCTGCTATGTCGTGGACATGGTCAGCAGATATCAGAGTAATCCAGGACAGGGTCATTGGACTGCGGTAAAGCATATATTGAAGTACCTGAGAAGGACTAGGGATTATATGCTAGTTTACCAGGCAGACCAATCACTCCCTGTGGGTTATACGGATTCCAACTTCCAATCAGATAGGGATAACAATAAGTCTACCTCAGTTTTGTGTTTACTTTGGGAGGTGGAGCCATTGTATGGAGGAGTGTAAAGCAGAAATGCATGGCAGACTCCACCATGAAAGCTGAGTATGTGGCAGCCTCTGAGGTGGCCAAAGAAGTTGTGTGGCTCAGGAACTTTCTGATGGACTTGGATGTGATTCTTGGTTTGCCCAGAACTATCACAATTTATTGTGATAATAGTGGTGCAGTAGCAAACTCGAAGGAACCACGAGCCCATAAGGCAAGTAAACACATAGAGAGCAAGTACCACCTGATACGAGAAATCGTAAAGAGTGGAGAAGTTGCTATGGCCAAGATTGCATCGGAGGATAACCTAGCAAATCCTTTCACTAAGGCCCTTCCGGCGAGAGTTTTTGATAGGCATGTGGAGGGAATGGGGATCAGATGTATGGCAGTTTGAGGACAACATAGTCTTTTAGTATAAATAGGAGATTGTTGGGATGTATACTAAAAAGTCTATCTTTTGTATGAACATCTTTATTTTGAAATAAGAATCACATGATCATTGTTTGCATAATTTTATGGCTATGCATATTGTCTAATACATTATATTGTAGATAACATGGTGTGTAGTGTCACACGGGAGATCATGTTATCAGTTCCTTGTAAAGTATAAGTAAAGGCTCACAACGAGATGACTTTGGAAAAACCATTGGAATGGTTGTAGTGTGATTTGGTATTGGTTTGTCTTGACCATAGAATCCCACTAGTGCACTTTGTGTGTATTAAGCAGGACCGACTTAGAGATGATTCGATTTATTGCTGACTACATAATCGAATCGGACCTCAGATATTATATTGTACATACTCTTAATCCCGATATAATAACAGGCACATATACTTAGTATTCATCTCTTTGATTTACCAATGGGCGAGATTTATAGATTAAATCGATAGGCTCGGTAAGTTGGGAAATGATATTATTTATATGGTGTGTCATTGATTATAAGAGGAAACTGTGTCCTATATATTAGGATGATGATGTCCCCTTGAGGAGCTCATAAGGTTCATCATGTAAACCCTGCAGGTGGACTTGGTCCGGCATGATGAAAAGGTTGAGTGGTACTACTCATGGAGTTAGATGTTGATTAATTAATGGCCAGTAAATTAATTAATCGATGGACATTCGATATCTTAAACACGGGGAGAAAATGTACATATAATATATGGAGCCCATATTAACTTATGGGGGTTGGTGAGGTAGATCAATGATAATCCTTTAGTGGATTGGATTATCATTAATGGATCGGACTTTATGTGGGCTTGATCCATTGGGTGGCCAAGATCCAACTCCTCCTCATGGTCCCTATTGTAGCCTATTAATACCTCATGAAGCTTAGATCCAATGGATAGAAACAAAACTCTAGATCCAAAGGTAGAGATTAAATCTCTAGATCCGACGGTTGAGATTAAATCTCTAGATCCGATGGTTGAGATTAAATCCCTAGAACCAATGGTGGAGATTAAAACAAGGCTTATCCCTAACTCTATAAAAGGATGGCAAGGGGTGGGCGGCAACTAAGAATCCAATTAGAGATAGGATTAGGGTTTTGGGCGGCAAGGCTTGGAGGCTAGAGTTTGGAGTTGGCGACACCAATTAAGGAAATGTTTTCCTTATCTCCTTCTTCCTCAAGGTGGCAGGCAACCTAGCAGCCCTTTCCAGCCCTTGGCCGGCATCCAAAGCAGCCCCTATCCCTCTCTTTGGCCGGTGGAAACATAGCTTAAGGTCTTCCTTGGAGCTTTTGGCCGGAATCCACCTTTCTCCCTTCTCCTTGTTGGCCGGCGGCAAGCAAGTTGCTTGTTGCTTGTTGGTTGGCTAAAGGAAGGAGAAGAGTCTTGTTTCTATTATTCCTCTTGCTCGGAACAAGCAAAGAAGGAAGATTGGTGATCTAGGAGCTTCAACTTTTGGTAGATCGTCGCCCACACGACGTCCGAAAGGAGGAAGGTCATACAATAGAAGATCGAGAGGTATATCGATTCTCTATTCTCTTTTGTAACATGTTTATATTTGTTTTTCAATTATGTGCATGATATATTCTATTTTGTGGCTAAATAATACTTGGACCCCGAAAATAAACACAAAAGCCGGCGATCCGTACATCGTCTATTCCGCAACTATTCATGGAATAGAGGTTGGTCGCTTGAACAACAAGTTTGTTCAAGTGACTACTCTAAACGAATAGCACGACGATAACAAGGTTGCTTGGGCAATCCCTCTTGTCATGGATAAATTTTTTTATCCGGGGACATAGAAGGGATCGCCATGAACAAGCGACTAAGTTGAAAGGGGAAGCGAAGTTTCCCCTCCCAATAGAAAGATGGAGAACTGACCGAGGGAGTGATGATTAAGGGGAGGAGAGGGCCAAAAATAGGGAGTGCGGAGACCCCTTTAGGAAAATTATCCTGGAGCAAAGGGAAAGGATCAGGCGGCTAGGGATCTTCTCTTTATGGTCCAGCACTACCCAGGGGGGGTTATCTGGCCAGGAGGGGAAAGATGAAAGATAGAGAGGATTCAGGACAAAGAATGTGAGGAGTGAGGATGAAAACCAGGAGAGAGGATGGAGGCTAGTAGAAGAAAAAAAGGAGTCCATATCCAAAATCTACCTTGGAGAGACAGAGTTGACCAGTGAAAGAAGATTGGTACAAGGAACAAGGAAGAGGGGGGGGCCCTGGCTTCATGTGATACCTGGTGGGTACTAGATGTTGTTATCCTCCATTTCCCTGAAAACATGAATCTTTATTTTGCGGAATATCCTATCCCTTTTAAGTCTTGCTCCTTCAAACCTGCAGGAATTTCTCACTCTCAAAGTAAAGTGGACCAGCACTGACATGGCAAGGTGATGGGCTCGATTCAAACCAGTGGATCTCCTAAACTAGGTTTTAAATGTCCTAAACATGTGGCGATATGTGCTCATCTCTGCCCTCATCCGTAGCCAACCTCTAACTCTCCCCCAGATCTGCCTTATTGGTTCACATCTGAAGAAGACAAGACTTAATGTTTCCTCCTCCTGCTTGCATAAGACGCATCTCCTATCCTCCAGAAATTCTTGTTTGGGTCTCACTGGTAGCTTCCTTTGAGCTAACATCCAAAGTGTAAATGCATGGCTTGGTTGTATATCTCTTTGCCAAACCGTCACCACCCATGACTTTTTATCCCCGACACCTCTAAAATGATCATAGGCTCTCTTGACTCCACCTTTTCGTTGTCAAAACCATGTAGCTAGGAGTTGCTCTGCTTTTTCTGGGGTGTCTGCAGAGGATAAAATAGCATCCTTGATGGAGATCAGCTTCTTTATGAGTGGCAAGTCCATGTGCTTGCTTTGCCACTCCCAAATAGCTCCGTGATGTATGTATGTATGTATGATGCACCCATCGAATCCAAAGAGTGTCTTTCTTATCCTGTATTCTCCACAGAACTTTGGATAGTAGTGTTAAGTGTTGGAATGTATACTGAAAGCCTAGCTCTTTTTGTATGAACATTTTATTTTGAAATAAGAATCACATGATCATTGTTTGCACTTTATATATTTATTATATGTGTGCATATTGTCTAATATTTTACATTGTAGATAACATGGTGCTTGGTGTGGCACAGAAGATCATGTTATCAGTCCCTTGTAAAATATAAGTAGAGGCTCACAACCAAGATGGTTTTGGACAAACCATTGGCATGGTTGTAGAGTAGCTTGGTATTGTTTTGTCTTGAACATAAAGTTACACTAGTACACTTAGGTGTATTGAGCAGGACCGACATAGAGGTGATTCAATTTAGTACTGACTACATAATTGAATCGGACCTCGGATATTATGTTGTGCATGCTCTTAATCCCGATATAATAACGGGCACATGTACTTAGTATTTATTTCTTTGATTTACCAGAGGGTGAGATTTAGATGGATTAAATCAATATGCCCGGTAAGTTGGGAAATGATATTATTTACATGGTGTGCCGTTGATTATAGGAGGAAACCGTGTCCTATATATTAGGTTGATGATGTCCCCTTGAGGAGCTCATAAGGTTCATTATGTAAACCCAGCTGGTTGACTTAGTCAACATGATGATAAGGTCGAGTGGTACTACTCGAGGAATTAAATGTTAATTAATTGATGGTCAGTAAATCAATTAATTGATGGACATTCGATATCTTAAACACGGGGAGATTAATGTACGAATAATATATGGAGCCCATATTAATTTATGGGGGTTGGTGAGGTAGTTCAATGATGATCCTCTAGTGGAATGGAACATCATTGATGGATCAAGTTTGTGTGGTTCCGATCCATCGGGTGGCCAAGATCCAACTCCTCCTTATGGTCCCTATCGTAGCCTAATATAATCCTTGTGAAGTCAAGATCCAAGAATGTAAAACAAAACCTAGAACCAACGGTTGGAATTAAACCCCTAGATCCGATGGTTAGGATGAAACACTAGAACCAACGGTTGGGATTAAATCCCTAGATCCGATGGTTAGGATGAAACCCTAGAATCGACGGTTGAGATTAAATCCCTAGATCTGACGGTTGGGATAAAACCCTAGATTCGACAGTTGGGATGAAATCCTAGATCCGACGGTTGGGATGAAATCCTAGATCCGACGGTTGAGATGAAACCCTAGATCCGACGGTTGGGATAAAACCCTAGATCCGACGGTGGCGGTTAAATCCCTAGGTCCGACGGTGGAGATTAAAGGAGTCCTAAACCTAACTCTATAAAAGGAAAGCTTAGGGTTGGGCGGCAATAATAAATTGATTGAGGAATTAGGGTTTTGGCTCATCCAAAAGTTGGCGGCTAGGGTTTTTGGGTGGCTAGGGTTTTGGAGCAAAACAAGTGGACGGCAACTCTTCCTTCTAGTTGATTGCCGGTGCCCATCCTCCTCCATCAACACTTGGCTGGCGCCCATCCTAGAGGCCTCTCCCTTCTTCCTTGGCCGGCGGTTCTCCTTCCATAGGTGGCCGGCATTCATCTTCCTCCCTTCATCCTAGAGTGGCCGGCGGCAACACTTCTTGAAGTTGGCCGGCGCATCATCCAATTGTTCCTTGGCCGGCGGTCGCACCAAATTCCCTAATTTGGTGGCCGGTTCTAGATAGGAAGGTATTTGTTGTTTCTTCTCTTTGTTCGCAGCGGACAAGGTGGAGAAGAAAGCGATCTAGAAGGCTTCTACTCGTGGAGGATCTTCGTCCACACGTCGTCCACGAGAAGGATAGGACATACGGTAGAAGATCGTGAGGTATAAAGTTATTTTAACTTTATTTACAGATCTGAGCTTGTTCTTTTATGTTTTGATTATGCATGTGTAAATTAGTAAATATATTGTATAATCATGGACCCCGAAGACAAACACAAAAACCGGCGATCCGTCCGTCGTCTCTTCCGCGGCTAACCAACTAGAAGAGTTGAGTTGCTTGAACAACTAGTTTGTTCAAGCGATCACTCAAGTTGTTAGCACGATGACGAAATGGTTGTGCTAAGGAAGCTCATCCCATCCGGATTAATTCTTTCATTAGTGAAAATTTTAATCCGGGGACATGGGAGCCAATGAGCCTCCGAAGCAACTCCCTACAAGTGGTATCAGAGCCACGGTTTCCGGTTTTGTGTGTTTAGGATTTGGTTAATTTTTTATGCATTTTTCATATATTATATGTGCTAGATAATAGTAGGATATGCGTAGTTTAACTCTTTGGTTGCAGGCATAAGATCCGACTATTATGGCCATGTGTGTGTATGTGAATGGATGTGTGTAAAAATTTATTATTTGAATCCTCGGGGTTGACGAGGCTAGATTAGTATTTAATTTTTGTAATTAAATACGACATTGTTTAGCCGCTCATTTTAGTTTACTTTCGATCTAGATTATTTTTACACTCCTTCGTGGAGTATAGGATCGATGGATGTAAATTAAAATAGTTTTATCTCGGCTCGGATCTCTTTGGTGACTTGCGCACGTGAAAAGATGGAGCGAACGAGGTGGTGACACGACGGGATGCATATTGGAGGACAATGCCATAATAGTTGAAAAAATTCTGTTTTTTCCATATTTATTGCTGATTTGTTTTATATGCATGTTGTGTATGCTTTAAAATTCCTCAATTTCAATTTACTAAGTGGGAGAGGGACATTTTAATTAATTCCCGCGGCTTCCATTACAATTTGACGTGTGATGCAAACAAACTTGTGTGTTAGCTCTGAGTGCCTTCCTCCCTGCGGACGGGTTTGTTTGCGGATCACTAGGTCAAATAATGGTTATAGGAAATTATCTAGGAGCATGTGTACTTCCACAGCGGTAAGACACATAATCCGAAATAATTCCCTCAGTATCGTGTAATGGTGCACACTTAGATGCAAATAAAGGTATCCTCCCCATCGGAGTCACTGCTTTTATTTGTAGGGCCAAAGAGGATCCAACTATTAATTTTATTTGTCAAAAAGTAAGGTTGACAAGATAATAAAATTAATGGGTAAAACCTCCTCTTACAAATGTAGAATTCGTATACGTCCACACTGCGTGGCATGCGACATTCTCGGTGATTTGAGGTGTTGGTTGATTTCAGGATTTTATTGTTTTGAGGAATCAATAATATTTGAAATCTAATATTTTGATCATTATGATTTTTAGGATTTTCAAATGGCTTTCAACCCACTTGCTGTGATTTTAAAAGAAAACAAACTTACTGGTCCAAACTACATTGATTGGAAAAGAAACCTGGATATTGTCTTAACTGCGGAGGAGTACAAATTTGTACTCTTGAGTCTGCATCCTCTAAGCCCACTGATGACTCTGATGAAAAGGAGAAAGAACGTTATAAGAAATGGGTTAAGGCAGATGAGATGGCGTGGTGTTACATTTTGGCATCTATGTCAAATGTGCTGCAACATCAGCATCAGGCCATAGCCACTACTTATGAAATGATGTTCAATCTCAGGGAACTTTTCGGACATCAGAGTAGGGCGGCTAGGCAAGAGGCAATGAGAAACTTGATGACGACCACCATGGTCGAGGGAACACCTGTTAGGGATCATGTTCTCAAGATGATGGCTCATCTTAATGAGATGGAAGTCCTCGGAGCTGAGATCGATGGGGAAACCAGTCGATATCATTCTCGATCTCTGCCTAGGAGTTTTGGCGATTCGCCTCAACTACAACATGAACAAGAGGTTGTATTCGTTGGCGGAGCTTCGTGAGAACTCAGAGGCGGAGGGGCTTTTCGTCAGTGCTCAAGCCATGGTCGCTCGAAGGTTTCTTCCTCTAAGCGAAAGGTAAGAAGAAGAAGAAGCAAGGTGGAAGCGAAGAAAGTGGCGGTGGGACCTCGAGGCGAGTGAAGAAAGGCAAGTGCTTCACTTGCAAGCGGTGGACATTGGAAAGCGGTGTCCTCTTGAAAGAACAAAGGTATATCTTCTTGTTTAGTTGTTGAAACATGTTTAGCGGTGTTATCTACGATTACTGGTGTGTAGATACGAGAGCCAGATCATGTCTGCAATACTTTGCAAGGGATCGAGGAAACCGGCACTAGCTAAGGAGAGATTACAGTCTTCATGGGCAATGCTTGAAGGTGGCGGCTATTGCGATGGGAGACGTTTATTTATCTTTTGATAGGAATAAAGTTTTGGTTTTGAGAAATTGTCTTTATGTACCTACTTTTAGAAAGAATTTAATTTTAGTTTCTAAATTGTTTATGGATGGGTATTCTGTTTCTTTTAATGACAAAGTGGTTATAAAAAGGAACATGGAGATTATCTGTTCTGGTACATTGGTTGGCAATTTATATACTCTTGAACCGAAAACTCCCACGATGCATATAGAGATCAATAACTCATCTTCTAAGTCTAATAAGAGAAAAGAACCTTCGCAAATGAACCAAACATATCTTTGACATCTAAGGCTTGGTCATATTAACCTTAGCAGAATTCAAAGGTTGATAGTTGATGGACCTTTGGGTTCATTAGTAGTGGAGGATCTTCCAACCTGCGAATCTTGCTTGGAAGGTAAAATGACCAAGAGGCCTTTCAAGGCCAAGGGGTATAGAGCCAAAGATGTGTTGGAAATGGTTCATTCTGATTTGTGCGGTCCTATGTCTATCCAGGCAAGAGGTGGCTTTGAATACTTTGTCTCTTTTATAGACGATTATTCAAGGTATGGATACATTTACTTGATGCGCCGCAAGTCTGAATGCTTTGACAAGTTCAAAGAATTCAAGGCTGATGTGGAGAACCGTCAAGGTAAAAGTATCAATACAGTAACATCAGATTGTGGTTGCGAGTACCTCTTGGGAGAGTTTAGGAGTTACTTATCGGAGGTGGATTCAATCCCAATTATGCACTTTGGCACACCCCAGCAGAATGGTGTAGCGGAGCGAAGGAATAGGACTCTTATGAAGATGGTCAGATCGATGATGAGTTATTCTGAGCTACCTGTTTCATTCTGGGGGTATGCATTGGATACGACAATGTACACTCTGAACTTGGTTCTATCTAAATCAGTACCTTCTACCCCCGTAGAATTGTGGACTGGGCGAAAGCCTATTCTGAGACATATTCGGATATGGGGGAGTCCAGCACATGTGCTGAAGGCTGATGCTGGTAAGTTGGAACCTCGTACAGAAGTGTGCATGTTTGTTGGCTACCCTAAGGGAACGAAAGGTGGTTTGTTTTATAATCCTAGAGATCAGAGGTTGATCGTTAGCCGAGCCTTGATTTCTAGAGGAGGATTATGTAATGAACCACAAGCCCAAGAGTAGGATTGTTCTTGAGGAGTTGACAGGGGAAGTCCCGACTTCAGTACCACCGGTACAAGAGGAGACACCACAAGTCACTGCACCGCGTGTCACGGAGCATACACAGGAGGCGCCTCGTCGTAGTGGGAGGGTTGTTAGACAACCCGATAGATTCATGTTTTGGGAGAGTCTTCGGACTTAGTCACAGGGAACATGAACTGATCCTGGACATATGGCGAGGCAATCCAAGATAGAGATCACGGTATCTTGGCAAAAGCGATGAATTGAGATAGAATCTATGGATTCTAATCAGTCTGGAAGCTAGTAGAACCACCGATGGTGTAAAAACCATTGGATGCAAGTGGATCTACAAGAGAAGAGAGGAGTAGGCGGGAAGGTTGAGACCTTCAAAGCTAGGCTTATTCGCGAAAGGGTATACTCGGAAAGAGTCGATTATGAGGAGACCTTTTAGCGTAGCTATGCTTAAGTCTATCCGGATTCTCTTATCTATAGCTGCTCATATGGACTATGAGATTTGGCAGATGGATGTCAAGACAGCTTTCCTTAACGGAAGTCTTGAGGAGAACATCTATATGCGGCAACCAGAGGGATTCATTGCTAAAGGCAAAGAGCATCTTGTATGTAAGCTTAATTGGTCCATTTATGGATTGAAGCAAGCTTCTAGATCTTAGAACATCCTCTTTGATGAGGTAATCCAGTCATATGGATTTATTCAAAGTCCGGATGAGCCTTGTGTATACAAGAGATGTGACGGAAACGTAGTGGTGTTTCTTGTACTATACGTAGATGACATTTTGTTAGTTGTCAACAATATCAAAGTGTTATCAGATGTAAGGGTATGTTTGTCTAAACAGTTTGATATGAAGGACTTGGGAGAAGTGGGACACATCCTTGGGATCAAAGTTATAAGGGATCGCAAGAAAAGGATGTTGTGCTTGTCTCAAGCTTCATACATTGACACTATCCTTGCTCGTTTTAGCATGCAGAACTCCAAGAAAGGTTTTCTACCTTTTAGGCATGGAGTTCCTTTATCTAAAGAGATGTGTCCCAAAACATCAAAGGAGATAGAGGACATGAAGGCGGTTCCTTATGCTTCGGCAGTAGGAAGCCTTATGTATGCTATGATATGTACGAGACCGGATATCTGCTTTGCCGTGGGCATGGTTAGCAGATATCAGAGTAATCCTGGACAGGGACATTGGACTGCGGTAAAGCATATATTGAAGTACCTGAGAAGGACTAGGGATTATATGCTGGTTTACCGGGCAGATCAATTAGTCCCTGTGGGTTACACAGATTTGGATTTCCAATCAGATAGGGACAAGAGTAAGTCTACCTCAAGGTTTGTGTTTACTTTTGGAGGTGGAGCCATAGTATGGAGGAGTGTCAAGTAGAGATGCGTGGCGGACTCTACCATGGAAGCTGAGTATGTGGCAGCCTCTGAGGCAGCCAAGGAAGCTGTATGGCTCAGGAACTTCTTGATGGACTTGGATGTGATTCCTGGTTTGCCCAGAACTATCACGATTTATTGTGATAAAAGTGGTGCAGTTGCAAACTCGAAGGAACCACGAGCCCATAAGGCGAGTAAACACATAGAGCGCAAGTACCACCTTATACGAGAGATCGTAAAGCGAGGAGAAGTTGCTGTCGCCAAGATTGCATCAGAGGATAACCTGGCGGATCCATTCACTAAGGCCCTTCCAGCGAAAGCGTTTGATAGGCATGTGGAGGACATGGGAATCAGATGTATGGCAGAGTGATGACGGCATAGTCTTTTAGTATAAGTGGGAGATTGTTGGAATGTATACTGAAAGCCTAACTCTTTTTGTATGAACATTTTATTTTGAAATAAGAATCACATGATCATTGTTTGCACTTTATATATTTATTATATGTGTGCATATTGTCTAATATTTTACATTGTAGATAACATGGTCCTTGGTGTGGCACAGAAGATCATGTTATCAGTCCCTTGTAAAATATAAGTAGAGGCTCACAACCAAGATGGTTTTGGACAAACCATTGGCATGGTTGTAGTGTAGCTTGATATTGTTTTGTCTTGAACATAAAGTTACATTAGTACACTTAGGTGTATTGAGCAGGACCGACATAGAGGTGATTCAATTTAGTACTGACTACATAATTGAGTCGGACCTCGGATATTATGTTGTGCATGCTCTTAATCCCGATATAATAACGGGCACATGTACTTAGTATTTATTTCTTTGATTTACCAGAGGGTGAGATTTAGATGGATTAAATCAATATGCCCGGTATGTTGGGAAATGATATTATTTACATGGTGTGCCGTTGATTATAGGAGGAAACCGTGTCCTATATATTAGGTTGATGATGTCCCCTTGAGGAGCTCATAAGGTTCATCATATAAACCCAGCTGGTTGACTTAGTCAACATGATGATAAGGTCGAGTGGTACTACTCGAGGAATTAAATGTTAATTAATTGACGGTCAGTAAATCAATTAATTGACGGACATTCGATATCTTAAACACGGGGAGATTAATGTACGAATAATATATGGAGCCCATATTAATTTATGGGGGTTGGTGAGGTAGTTCAATGATGATCCTCTAGTGGAATGGAACATCATTGATGGATCAAGTTTGTGTGGTTCCGATCCATCGGGTGGCCAAGATCCAACTCCTCCTTATGGTCCCTATCGTAGCCTAATATAATCCTTGTGAAGTCTAGATCCAAGAATGTAAAACAAAAACTAGAATCAATGGTTGGGATTAAATCCCTAGATCCGATGGTTAGGATGAAACACTAGAACCAACGGTTGGGATTAAATCCCTAGATTCGATGGTTAGGATGAAACCCTAGAATCGACGGTTGAGATTAAATCCCTAGATCCGACGGTTGGGATAAAACCCTAGATCCGACGGTTGGGATGAAATCCTAGATCCGACGGTTGGGATGAAATCCTAGATCCGACGGTTGAGATGAAACCCTAGATCCGACGGTTGGGATAAAACCCTAGATCCGACGGTGGAGGTTAAATCCCTAGATCCAACGGTGGAGATTAAAGGAGTCCTAAGCCTAACTCTATAAAAGGAAAGCTTAGGGTTGGGTGGCAATAATAAATTGATTGAGGAATTAGGGTTTTGGCTCATCCAAAAGTGGCCGCTAGGGTTTTTGGGTGGCTAGGGTTTTGGAGCAAAACAAGTGGGCGGCAACTCTTCCTTCTAGTTGATTGCCGGCGCCCATCCTCCTCCATCAACACTTGGCCGGCGCCCATCCTAGAGGCCTCTCCCTTCTTCCTTGGCCGGCGGTTCTCCTTCCATAGGTGGCCGGCATTCATCTTCCTCCCTTCATCCTAGAGTGGCGTGCAACAGCTTGAAGTTGGCCGGCGCATCATCCATTGTTCCTTGGCGTGGTTGCACCAAATTCCCTAATTTGGTGGCCGGTTCTAGATAGGAAGGTATTTATTGTTTCTTCTCTTTGTTCGCAGCGGACAAGGTGGAGAAGAAAGCGATCTAGAAGGCTTCTACTCGTGGAGGATCTTCGTCCACACGTCGTCCACGAGAAGGATAGGACATACGGTAGAAGATCGTGAGGTATAATGTTATTTTAACTTTATTTACAGATCTGAGCTTGTTCTTTTATTTTTTGATTATGCATGTGTAAATTAGTAAATATATTGTATAATCATGGACCCCGAAGACAAACACAAAAACCGGCGATCCGTCCGTCGTCTCTTCCGCGGCTAACCAACTAGAAGAGTTGAGTTGCTTGAACAACTAGTTTGTTCAAGCGATCACTCAAGTTGTTAGCATGATGACGAAATGGTTGTACTAAGGAAGCTCATCCCATCCAGATTAATTCTTTCATTAGTGAAAATTTTAATCCGGGGACATGGGAGCCAATGAGCCTCCGAAGCAACTCCCTACACTAAGTTCCACGCCTTCAAGTCACGCAGGTCCATTCCTCCTTCCTCTCTACGCCGACACATCTCGGCCCATGCTATCGGTGGATTCTTTGTTGACCACATGAATGCACGATAGGTGATGTATATTTTGTCAATTACTCCTAGCGGAAGGGGGAAAATCGACATCCAGTAGCATTCAACACCCTATAGTACAGAGGCTATAAGATGCATTTTCCCTGCATAAGATAGTGTGATTTTGGTCCAAGAGCTGATACGTCTGCCAAGAGCATCTATAAGTGCACTATAGTATGCAATTTTTATCTTCCTTGACACTATGGGGACCCCTAGGTATCTGAATGCCATCTCCCCTTCTTGAAATCCAGTGATAGCTAGGAGTCTTTCCTTGTTGGTCGCATATACTCCTGTCGTATATATGCAGGATTTGCCCATGTTTGCTGTTAGTCCTACCATTTGAGCAAACTGAGTTAGGCAGTCCATCAACACTTTAACTGATGATTCATCTCCACGGCTCAAGAGTAGTAAGTCATCCGCGTAAACTAGGTGGGCTATTCTTTGTTGTTCACATTTAGGGTGAAAGTGGAAGTCTGTTCTGCTGGTACGCCTGGCTAGGAGTCTAGAGAGATATTCCATTCTTATTCCAAAGAGGTATGGGGATAAAAGATCCCCCTGTCTGAGACCTCTTCCTCCTCTATAAAACCCGTGCATGCTTCCGTTGATTGCCAACGAAAAGTCGTGGTAGTGACCAAGAGTATGGTACTCTTGGATACATGTGCAGTAACTAGAATCCGTAGGACGAGAAAGTAATACTTGGGCTAGGTGTGACGTAGTCAGCCTGGTGGGACTGACACGATAGACCATGTCCTGAACCAAGTGGGTATAAGATGAGTGAAGGGAATGGGGCACGTTTCACTGTAGCTGCCGAAGGGTTTTAGAAGCGTTTTGAGATCAACCATTGATTTTTAGATTAATTGGGGATCATGATGCACTACTAGGTGCCACTTATGATCGTTCTATAATTAATGGTTAATTATAGACGGCCAACATAAATCGGGAACATATTTGGTCACACGCACTACTAGTATTATCTGAATGATTTAAAACGAGCTTGAGAATAGGATTCTCAGATCGAGAGAAACTTGGTTTGGTTGGACCAAACTAAGAGCGAGCATGAAATTGTTTCAGTTGCAACGAAAGTGTGGATGGGCTGAGTCTTATGAAGACATGTTGGATGAACCAAATTGGTTTGGTTTTAATCCTATGGTGGAAAATAAACCAAAGGGATTTGGTTTATTTTAAACGAATGAACCGAAATTGGTTCGGTTCTTTTTAACTTAAAATAGATCAACGCGGTTTGGTTTATTTTAACTTAAGTTATTGGAGCGGGTTAACGGGTTTTGGTTGTGAACCAATAACCCTTTAAGAAAAGGTTTCTTGAGAAAAGGTTTTAGAGAAGAGGTCTGAAAAAAGTCTTGAGAAAAAGTCTTTTAATGGATAAGAGATACGTTCTCTATAAATAACGGGGTTGAGAGATATCTCGAAATGAATTGGTTCAAGGTTTTGGAAACCCTAGCCATTTTTCCTTCTTCTCCTCCTTGCTCTTGCCGCCCAAGCCAAGGAGCCGCCCAAGTTAGTTTCTGCCCAACCATGCTATTGTCGCCTCCTTGCTGCCGGCCAACCACCAGCTGTCGGTAGTCCTCGGGCCACCCTCAGCTGCCGGCCAACCACCCTTGGCCACCGACGACCAAGGAGCAGCCGACCAAGCTTTGGCCTGCCATCCCTTCCTCCACAACAAGCTGTCCAGTTTTGGATAGTTTGTTCTCTTCTTCATGGAGAGGTCAATTGGTCGATGTTTTGCGCTCCGACAATGACCTACTTGTCGGAGATTAGATCTCCGGCAATCCCCTTTGGTGGAGGACCAAGGTTTTGTCAATTGGTTGATGAAAATCGCTTCCGAGAAGTGAGTTTGTGGAACTCAATTTTGGATTTGAATTTAATTCGGATTGTGATCGTCTCTCGGATCTCAACGACTTTAATGCGTACCTAGTACCTCTCATGAAGTCGGGGCTCATAGCTTGGTGAAGCTATCCCGACAATACTCGGTGTGGATACGGATAGAGGCGAAACTTACGAGGGTCGCTAAGGTTGATGTCATTTCCGCTTCACGTAATTCGTCAGGTATACCTAGATTAGTTTCTTTATTGCAAAATTTGAAATAGCGATTATGTCTACACTTGATTTATCCTTGCATGATTGGTGTGTGTGTGTGTGTGTGTGTTGTAATAAGTTAGTTATTACTGGTTTTATTTTCTTCTGTTGTGCATGTTTACGAAACATGTTCGAACGCACACCCACGTCAGTGCCAGGGAAACCCAACAATGGTATCAGAGCCCGATTGTGTTTTGACATAATCGTAAAATTGTTTTGCGATAGTCATAATTGTATTTTTAGAAATTTTAGAAATAATTATGGAAATTTTAATTAGTAAAGAAATTCAAATTGGAAATTTTCTTATGTGATTAGGAAATTATAATTTAGGAAATTTGTTTCCTAAATTAAATTTGAATTTCCTTCATTAATATTTTCCATAAATAAAATATGTGATTAAATTTTGAAATTTGTTTCTTAATTTAATCAGGATTTGATTTGGAAAATCAAATCGCAAACATATTTTATTTTCCAAAATTAGTTATGACAAATATGGAAACTACTTGTACATGCATAATTGTATGCCATGTAATTGCATTAGATGCATATTATTATGCCATGCGTGTCATGACATATAGATGTATGCCATGTGGGTCATGCCATGTAGATAATAGTTATTTGTATGCAAAGAGGATGAGACCTTAAATCCCTTATACAATATTAAAGCCTATACCTTCCATTAATATGGTTAGAACTAGAGTTCGATTTCTTGTTTGGGTTGTTAGGCTCTCTCCAAGCCCAGCTTGAACCTGAACATGTTTAAACCATTGGAATAGTTTATTACTAATATGGTAAGAGTCAGAGGTCAATCGTTAATTTGGATTGTTGGACTCTCTCCAAGCCTGGCTAATTGGTTGAATGCCCTCTAACTATATTAAAACTATTTCGCGATTAATGGGTCGTCTTTAACTTGGAGCATCAATTTGTTGGACTCTCTCCAAGGTCGATGTGAAGGGAGGTGAAGTTGGGTGCTATGCATAAGATGCATACTTGTTAAGGAGTTAACAACCCGATGTATGCGTGAACATTCAATTAGTTGATAGCACATTGTGATAGTTTCATATATGTGATATGCAATTGGTATATTTGATACCTACCATCGTAGCTAAGAGTGGCTTGTTGGAATCTCTCCAAGGCCATTCTTATCTATGTTGGATATCAACCCATTCGGAGATGGACCTACGATCTCCCGAATTGATTTTGAGGGTTTTGATTTCGAAAAATGAATGGGATTTGTAAATGTATGTTAATGCATTTTTGAAATCTTTTTCTCATATATGCTCAATTTGTATTTCTAGGTTAATCGCTTTACCATGACGTCTTTGAGTTTGCGATCTATTTTGGATTCAAATAAATTGACTGGACCAAACTTCTTGGACTGGCTTAAAAATCTGAGAATTGTTTTCAAGGCAAAAAAGCTTGCATATATCCTCGAAGAGCCTCTTCCCACTTGCCCTAAAGATGATGCAACTCCGGGCCAATTGTTAGCCTATCAAAAACATGTGAATGATTCTGAACTGGCGAGTGCATCATGCTAGCGGTGATGGTACTCAAGCTTCAGAAGCAGCATGAGCATATGGATGCGAATACTATAGTCTTTCATCTTCAAGAGTTGTTTGATGAACAAGCGAGATCCGAAAGGTTCGAAGTCTCGAAGCTCCTCTTCACCTCTAAGATGCAAGAAGGTTCATCTGTAATACAATTTGTACTAAAGATAAACGAGTACATTGAGCGTTTAGTAACACTCGATTTTGTGATGGATCATGAATTAAGTATTGACTTGATTATGCATTGTTTGCCCAAGAGTTTCTCACAATTTTTGATGAACTACTGGATGAACAAAATTGAAACAACAATTCCTGAGCTCCTCGACATGCTTAAGATTGTGGAGCCTTCTGTGAAGCATGAGGAGAAGACAACGTTGTTAGTTGATTCCTCTAAGAAAGGTTCTAAGAGGAAATCAAAGAAATGGTGCAAGGGAAAGAAAAAGAAGGCTAAGAAGATGGAACCAACTCAAAAGGAAACTTGCCATCATTGAGGCAAGGAAGGCCATTGGCGAAGAAACTGCAAGATTTATCTTGAGTTCATGAAGAAGAAGGCATCTGATGCCCCATCCTCTTCAGGTATCTTCGTTATTGATTTTCATTCTATTTCCTTTGACACTTGGGTATTTGATAATGTGTTGGGATGTATACCAAAAGCCTAGCCTTTGTATGAACATCTTCATTTTGAAATAAGAATCACATGATCATTGTTTGCATATTTATGGTTATGCATATTGTCTAATAATTTACATTGTAGATAACATAGTGTGTGGTATCACACAGAAGATCATGTTATCAGTTCCTTGTAGAGTATAATTAGAGGCTCACAACCAAGATGGTTTTGGACAAACCATTGGCATGGTTGTAGTGTAATTTGGTATTGGTTTATCTTGACCATAGAATTACACTAGTACACTTTGTGTGTATTGAGCATGACCGATTTAGAGGTGATTCAATTTATTACTGACTACATAATTGAATCAGACCTCAAATATTATGGTGTACATGCTCTTAATCCTGATATAATAACAGGCACATGTACTTAATATTTAATTCTTTGATTTACTAATGGGCGAGATTTATGGATTAAATCAATAGGCCTAGTAAGTTGGGAAATAATATTATTTACATGGTGTGTCATTGATTATAGGAGGAAACCGTGTCTTATGTATTAGGATGATGATGTCCCCTTGAGGAACTCATAAGGATCATCATGTAAATCCTACAGGTGGACTTGACCCAGCATGATGATAAGGTTGAGTGGTACTACACATGGAGTTAGATGTTAATTAATTAATTGTCAGTAAATTAATTAATTAATAGACATTCGATATCTTAAACATGGGGAGATATTTATACAATTAATATATGGAGCCCATATTTATTTATGGGGGTTGGTGAGGTAGATCAATGATGATCGCTTTAGTGGAATGGATCATCATTAATGGATCAGGTTTGGATCCATTGGGTGGCCAAGATCCAACTTCTCCTCATGGTTCCTATTGTAGCCTAATAAAACCCTCATAAAGCATAGATCCAACAGACACGATTAAAAGGAGGCTTGGGCGAGATCTATAAATAAGGGGGAGAGGCTTGGGCGGCAAAGCAATCGAGGTTGGCTAGGGTTTTGGAGTTAGCGTGGAAGGCTTATGCGGCAAGAGGTGGTGGCTAGGGTTTGGCTTCTCCTTGTGGGAGGCGGCAACCTAGAGCTTCTCTTCTCTTTTGGTCGGTGGCAAGAACAAGTCTTCCTTCTCCATTGTCGGTGCCTCCTTCCTCCTTCCCTTTCTCCTTGGCCGACGACAACAAGAGCTCCTCTCTTGGCCGTCGCCCACATCTCCTTCTTCCTCTCCTTGGCCGGCGGCAACATCCAAGCTAGGAGGCTTGGTGGTCGGCACTAGATAGGAGAAGAAGATCTCAGTTATCTTCCCTTGTTCAGAGCGAGCAAGGAAGGGAAGAACGTGATCTAGGAGGCTTCGATTCTTGGAGGATCGTTGCCCACACGACATCCAAGAAGAGGATAGGTCATACGATAGAAGATCAAGAGGTAAACAAGAGGTATAATTCTTGTTTAAGTTTCTTTCTTATTCTATGCAATTTGTTTGTATTTGTATGATCATGGACCCCGAAGATAAACACAAAAACCGACGATCAGTTCATTATCTATTCCGCGGCTAATCGAGGAAAAGAGTTAGGTTGCTTGAACAACTAGTTTGTTCAAGTGACGACTAAAATCGAGAAGCACGATGATGAATCGGTTGTTTGGGTAATCCTTTTTTGTCCGGATTAATTTTTTTTAATCTAGGGACGCGAGATAGGATCATCATGCACAACCGATCGAGGCGAAGCAAGAAGTGAAGCTTCAAACCTTCAAGTGGTATCAGAGCCACGGTTTCTGATTTTGTGTGTTTAGGATTCAGTTACTTTTATGCACTTATCATATATTATGTGTGCTGGATAATAGTAGGATGTGCATAGGCTAACTTTTTGGTTGCAGGCATAAGATCCAACTATTATGGTCATATGTGTGTGTATGTGATTGTATGTGTGTAATCGTAATATTATTTGAATCCTCGGGGTTGACGAGGCTAGTATTTAATTTTTGTAATTAAGTACGACATTATTTAGCCACTCTTTTATTTTAGTTTACTTTCGATCTAGACTTCATGTACACTCCTTTGTGGAGTATAGGATCGATGGATGTAAATTAAAATAATTTTTCTCGGCTCGGATCTCCGGATGGCTTGCACATGGTGTATGGAGGAGCAGACGAGGTGGCAACATGACTAGAGGCATATTGGAGAACAAAAGACATAATAATTGGAAAAGTTATTTTTCATATTTATTGCTTTTGATTTATATGCTTGTTGTGGTTGCATAGTTAAAATTCCTCAATTTTAAATTACTAAGTGGGAGAGGGATATTTTTTTAAATTCTCGCGGCCTCAATTACAATTTGACATGTGATGCGAACAAACTTGCGCGTTGGCTCTGAGTGCCTTCCTCCATATCGGATGAGTTTGTTTTGTGGATCACTAGGTCAAATATGGTTATAGGAAGTTATTTAGGAGTGTGTGTACTTCCCCATTGGAAGGTACATAATCTGAGATAATTGCCTTAGTATCGGATAATGGTGAACATTTAGATGCAAATAAAAGTATCCACCCCATCGGAGTCACTGCTTTTATTTGTAGGACCTAAGAGGTACCAACTATTAATTTTATTTGTCAAAAAGTAAGGTTGACAGGATAATAAAATTAATGGGTAAAATCTCCTCTTATAAATGTAGAATTCGTATACGTCCATACTATCGTGGCATACGATATTCTCGGTGTTTTGAGGTGTTGGTTGATTTTAAAATTTTATTGTTTGAGGAATCAATAAAATTTTGAAATCTAATGTTTTGATATATGTGATTCTTAGGTTTTTCAAAAATGACTTTCAACCCACTTGCTGTGATACTAAAGGAAATTAAACTTACTGGACCTAACTATGTGGATTAGAAAAGGAATCTGGACATAGTCTTGATTGCTGGTGAGTACAAGTATGTACTTCTCGAGGAGTGTCCTCCTAAGCCTACAGATGATTCTGGGGGGGGGAAGGAGAAAGAGAGTTATAAGAAGTGGATCAAGGCTGATGAGATGGTGTGGTGTTACATTTTGGCTTCTATGTCAAATGTATTGCAACATCAGCATCAGGCCATGACCACTGCCTATGACATAATGCTCAATCTAAAGGAACTTTTCGGACACCAGAATCGGGCTGCTAAGCAAGAAGCCATGAGAAACTTGATGACGACCACCATGGTTGAGGGAACACCCGTCAGGGATCATGTTCTCAAGATGATGGCTCATTTGAATGAGCTGGAAGTCCTCGGAGCTGAGATCGATGGGGAAACATAGGTCGATATCATTCTCCAATCTCTACCTAGGAGTTTTGAGCAGTTTTGCCTCAACTACAACATGAATAAGAGGTTGTATTCATTGGCAGAGCTTCTGACAAAACTCCAGGTGATAGAGGGACTTTTTCATCAGAGTTCTCAGGCTTTGGTTGCCTAGAAGGTTTCTACTTCTAAGCCGAAAGGCAAGAAGAAGAAGAAACAAGGCACAACAAAGGTGGTGGGAGGATCTCAGGGAGGAGTGAAGGAGCCAAAAAGCAAGTGCTTCACTTGCAAGCAGACTAGACATTGGAAGGCTGACTTCCCCAACCAGAAGCAGAACAAAGGTATATCTTTCGGTCTAGTCGTTGAAACATGTTTAGCGGTGTTATCTACCGGCACTTGGTGTATAGATATGGGAGCCACTGATCATGTCTGCAACTCTTTGTAGGGGTTCCAAGAAACCAGACGACTAGCTGAGGGGTAGATTACCGTCTATATGGGCAATGCTACGAAGGTGGCGACTATTGCAGTGGGAGATGTTTATTTATATTTTGATAGGAATAAAACTTTGGTTATGAGAAATTGCTTTTATGTACCTTCATTTAGAAAGAATTTGATTTTAGTTTCTAAATTATTTTTGCATGGATATTCTATTTCTTTTAATGACAGAGTTATTATAAAAAGGAATAGGGAGACTATCTGTTCTGATGCATTGATAAGAAATTTATACACTCTTGAACCGAAAGCTCCAACGATGCAAATAGAAATAAATAACTCATCTTCTAAATCTAATAAGAGAAAAGAACCTTCAAAAATGAACCAAACATATCTTTGGAATCTAAGGTTAGGTCATATTAACCTGAGTAGAATTCAAAGGTTGATAGCTGATGGACCTTTGGGTTCATTAGTGGTGGAAGATTTCCCAACCTGTGAATCTTGCTTGGAAGGTAAGATGACCAAGAGGCCTTTTAACGCCGACGGGTATAAAGCCAAAGATGTGTTGGAATTGGTTCATTCTGATTTGTGTGGTCCTTTGTCTATCCAAGCTAGAGGTGATTTTGAATACTTCGTCTCTTTTATAGATGATTATTCAAGATATGGGTACATTTACTTGATGTGATGCAAGTCTGAATGCTTTGATAGGTTCAAAGAATTCAAGACTGATGTGGAGAAACGTCAAGGTAAAAAGTATCAAGACACTACGATTTGATCGTGGTGGTGAGTACCTCTTGAGAGAGTTTAGGAGTTACTTATCAGAGGTTGGGATTCAATCCCAACTGTCTGCACCTGGTACACCCCAGAAGAATGGTGTGGCGGAGCGAAGGAATAAGACTCTTATGGAGATGGTTAGATCGATGATGAGTTATTCTGAGTTACCAGATTTGTTCTGAGGGTATGCTCTGGATACGACAGTGTACATTCTGAACTTGGTACCATCTAAATCAGTACCTTCTACACCCACAGAATTGTGGACTGGGTTAAATCCTAGTCTGAGACATATTCGGATTTGGGATAGTCCAGCACATGTGCTAAAGGTAAATGCTAGTAAGTTGGAACCTCATATAGAAGTGCGCTTGTTGTTAGGCTATCCTAGAGGAACGAAAGGTGGTTTGTTCTATAGTCTTAGAGATCAGAGGGTGATCCTTAGCACGAATGCTCAATTTTTAGAGGAAGACTATGTGATGAACCACAAGCTCATGATCAAGATTGTTTTGGAGGAATTGGGAGGGGAAGTCACTACTTCAGTACCAACGGTACAAGAGGACATACCATAAGTGACTACACTGCGTGTCACAAAGGATACACAGGTGATACCTCATCATAGTGGGAGGGTTGTTAGAGAACCTGATAGATTTATATTCTTGGGAGAATCTTCTGATTTGGTCGTTGGCGAACATGAATATGATCCCTGGACATATGACGAGGCAATCCAAGATAAAGATGCAGTATCTTGGCAAAGGGCAATGAATTCTGAGATAGAATCTATGGATTCAAATCATGTCTAGGAGCTAGTAGAACCACCAATGGTCTAAAAACCATTGGATGCAAGTGGATCTACAAAAGAAAGAGAGGAACAGATGGGAAGGTTGAGACCTTTAAAGCAAGGCTTGTTGCGAAAGGGTATAGTCAGAAAGAGGGTATCGATTATGAGGAGACCTTTTCATCGGTAGTCATGCTTAAGCCTATCTGGATTCTCTTATCTATTGCTGCTCATTTGGATTATGAGGTTTGGCAGATGGATGTCAAGACAACTTTCCTTAATGGAAGTCTTGAAGAAAACATCCATATGGAGCAACCAGAGGGATTCATTGCAAAGGGCAAAGAGCATCTTGTGTGCAAGCTTAATCGGTCCATTTATGGATTAAAGCAAGCTTCGAGATCTTGGAGCATTCGCTTTGATGAGGTAATCTAGTCATATGGATTTATTCAAAGTCCGGATGAGTCTTGTGTATACAAGAGATGTGACGGAAACATAGTGGTATTTCTTGTACTATATGTAGATGACATTTTGCTCATTGTCAACAATGTCAAAGTGTTGTCAGATGTAAGGGTATGATTGTCCAAACAGTTTGATATGAAGAACTTGGGAGAAGTTGGACACATCTTTAGGATAAAGGTTATATGGGATCGCAAGAAAAAGATGTTGTGCTTATCTCAAGCTTCATACATAAACACTATTTTGGCTCGTTTTAATATGTAGAACTCCAAGAAAGGTTTTCTACCTTTTAGGCATGGAGCACCTTTATCTAAAGAGATGTGTCCTAGAACATCAAAGGAAATAGAGGAGATGAAGGTGGTTCCTTATGCTTCGGCGGTAGGAAGCCTCATGTATGCTATGTTATGTACGAGGTCGGATATCTGCTTTGCTATGGGCATGGTTAGTAGATATAAGGGTAATCCAGGACAGGGACATTGGACTGTGGTAAAGCATATATTGAAGTACCTGAGAAGGACTAGGGATTATATGCTTGTATACCAGGCAGACCAATTACTCCCTATGGGTTACACAGATTCTGACTTCCAATCAGATAGGGATAATAGTAAGTCTACCTCGGGTTTTATTGGGATGTATACTGAAAAGTCTATCTTTTGTATGAATATCTTTATTTTGAAATAAGAATCACATGATCATTGTTTGCATATTTATGGTGATGCATATTGTCTAATACATTATATTGTAGATAACATGGTGTGTGGTGTCACACGAGAGATCATGTTATCGTCTCCTTGTAAAGTATAAGTATAGGCTCACAACCAAGATGACTTTGGACAAACCTTTGGTATGGTTGTAGTGTGATTTGGTATTGGTTTGTCTTGACCATAGAATCACACTAGTACACTTTGTGTGTATTGACCAGGACCGACTTAGAGGTGATTCGATTTATTTCTGACTACATAATCGAATCAGACCTCAAATATTATATTGTACATACTCTTAATTGTTGGTGCAGGTGCACCAAATAATCGAACCTGTGTTTTAATTATGGAAAAGACACAAAGTTAAGTTTACATCGTTATCTCACAAGCTAAATCGAGTGTGCAAAAAAGTACTAAAGCTAGAGCTGAAGGCTAGCGACATCCGGAGGAAGCCGCGGTGGTCGGGCGACACTCGAGTGACTTCGGAGGGAGCCGAAGGAATCGAGTGGAAAGCCGAAAGCGAAAGTGACATAGTAAGAATCGAGGTAAGCTCGTGTGAGTGAGAGATGGTAAGGTCGTGTCCTCTGTACGGGGACGACCGTAGGCGGCGATCCGACTAAGACTTCTTGTGGAAGGTCTAGGTCGAGATCGGACGGTTAGAAACCGTCGTATTTATCATTTTCTGAGCTAACCTCTCACTGTAGGGAAGTGTCCAGGCTGGCAGTCGACTGCTGGACATGGGGCAGTCGACTGATGCTCATCAGTCGACTGATGGCGACGAATCAACCCTTGCGCTAGGTCAAAATGGATAAGGTTTAACGCGGCCACTTTGCAATAAAATTTATACAACTTCGTGATCTGTTCCGAAATATGAGGAGACAAATTCAGAGGCCAAAATCTATAAAAGGGGGGGGGGGGAGGATTCCAACTCCAAACATCATCAAGTTTATTAATCAAGTACTCCTACAACGCCAACACTCCAACACCGTCATAACGCCGATGCGACGACAAATTCAAATCTCCTTCGTCGGCAGTAATAGCAAGTAATTGTTTTTATTGTATTCTTTGTTTTAATCGTAACGAGGTGAGGTAGGCTTGTTGCCTCATCCTCGTACTTCCGATTTTGTGATCGTTGTCTCCTACCTCCAACGAGGAGGAGACGTTATAGTGCTTTGTCCTCCGTACGTGGTCTAGGACCGATAGGGCCTTGGAGTAGCAACCGCTGGGTTGTGAACCAAGTAAAATAAACGTGTCTCTTTATTTTCCGCTGTGCTTACTCGTTTAATTGTCTACTCGAACGAAATGAATGAAAAGATTTACGATCACTATTCACCCCCTCTAGCGCTCATATCGATCCAACATTAATTCCGATATAATAACGGGCACATATACTTAGTATTCATTTCTTTGATTTACCAATGGGCGAGATTTATAGATTAAATCGTAGGCTCGGTAAGTTGGGAAATGATATTATTTATATGTTGTGTCGTTGATTATAGGAGGAAACTGTGTCCTATATATTAGGATGATGATGTCCCCTTGAGGAGCTCATAAGGTTCATCATGTAAACCCTGCAGGTGGACTTGGTCCGGCATGATGAAAAGGTTGAGTGGTACTACTCATGGAGTTAGATGTTGATTAATTAATGGCCAGTAAATTAATTAATCGATGGACATTCGATATCTTAAACACGGGGAGAAAATGTACATATAATATATGGAGCCCATATTAACTTATGGGGGTTGGTGAGGTAGATCAATGATAATCCTTTAGTGGATTGGATTATCATTAATGGATCGGACTTTATGTGGGCTTGATCCATTGGGTGGCCAAGATCCAACTCCTCCTCATGGTCGCTATTGTAGCCTATTAATACCTCATGAAGCCTAGATCCAATGGTTGAAAACAAAACTCTAGATCCAAAGGTAGAGATTAAATCTCTAGATCCGACGATTGAGATTAAATCTCTAGATCTGACGGTTGAGATTAAATCCCTAGAACCAATGGTGGAGATTAAAACAAGGCATATCCCTAACTCTATAAAAGGAGAGCATGGGGTGGGCGGCAAGAAGAATTCCAATAGAGATAGGATTAGGGTTAGTGGGCGGCAAGATTGGGTGATTAGGGTTTGGGGTGTTGGCGGCACCAAATAAGGAAAGTTCTTCCTTTTCTTCTTCTTCCTCCTTGGTGGCCGGCGCCCAAACTAGCCCTTCCCTCCCTTGGCCGGTGTCCAAACTCTTTCATCCCCTTCTCCTTGGCCGGTGGAAACAAGAATTATGGTCTTCCCTTGGAGTCTTGGCCGGTTTCCATCTTATTCATCTTCTCCTTCTTGGCCGACGGCAAGCACCAAGCTTGGAGCTTGGTGGTTGGTTGAAAGAAGGAGAAGTGCCTTGTTTCTTATTCTTCCTCTTGTTCGGAGCAAGCAAGGAAGGAAGATAGGTGATCTAGGAGATTCGACTTTTGGTAGATCGTCGCCCACACGACATCCAAAAGGAGGAAGGACATACAATAGAAGATCGAGAGATATAATACTTATCTATTTTCTTATGTAACATGTTTATAATTATTTCTCAAATATATATGCATGATATATTCTATTTTGTGGCTAATATAACTTGGACCCCGAACATAAACACAAAAGCCAGCGATCCGTACATCGTCTATTCTGCGGCTATTCGTAGAATAGAGGTTGGTGGCTTGAACAACAAGTTTATTCAAGGGACCTCTCTAATCGAATAGCACGACGATGAAATGGTTGTTTGGGTAATCCCTCATGTCAAAGATAATTTTTTTTTTATCTGGGGACGTAGAAGGCATCGCCATGAATAAGTGACTGAGTTGAAGTGGGAAGCGAAGTTTCCTACCTTCAGGTTTTGTATTTACTTTTGGAGGTGGAGTCATTGTATGGAGGAGTGTCAAGCAGAAATGCATGGCGGACTCCACCATGGAAGCTGAGTATGTGGCAGCCTCTAAGGCAACCAAAGAAGTTATATGGCTCAGGAACTTCTTGATGGACTTGGATGTGATTCCTAGTTTGCCCAAAACTATCACAATTTATTGTGATAACTGTGGTGCAGTTTCAAACTCGAAGGAACCACGAGCCCATAAGGCAAGTAAACACATAGAGCGTAAGTACCACCTGATACGAGAGATCATAAAACGAGGAGAAGTTGTTGTCGCCAAGATTGCATTATAGGATAACCTGGTAGATCCTTTCACTAAGGCCCTTTCAGCGAGAGGTTTTGATAGGCATATGGAGGGAAAGAGAATCAGATGTATGGCAGTTTGATGACAGTATAATCTTTTAGTATAAGTGGAAGATTGTTTGGATGTATACTGAAAGCCTAGCCTTTGTATAAACATCTTCATTTTAAAATAAGAATCACATGATCATTGTTTGCATATTTATGCATATTGTCTGATACTTTACATTGTAGATAACATGGTGTGTGGTGTCACACAAAAGATCATGTTATCGGTTCCTTGTAGAGTATAAGTAGAGGCTCACAACCAAGATGGTTTTGGACAAACCATTGGCATGGTTGTAGTGTAATTTAGTATTGGTTTATCTTGACCATAGAATTACACTAGTACACTTTGTGTGTATTGAGCATGACCGATTTAGAGGTGATTCAATTTATTGCTGACTACATAATTGAATCAGACCTCGGATATTATGGTGTACATGCTCTTAATTCTGATATAATAATGAGCACATGTACTTAATATTTATTTCTTTGATTTACCAATGGGCGAGATTTATGGGTTAAATCAATAGGCCCGGTAAGTTGGGAAATAATATTATTTACATGGTGTGTCGTTGATTATAGGAGGAAACCGTGTCCTATGTATTAGGATGATGATATCCCCTTGAGGAGCTCATAAGAATCATCATGTAAATCCTGCAAGTGGACTTGGTACAACATGTTGATAAGGTTGAGTGGTACTACTCATGAAGTTAGATGTTAATTAATTAATTATCAGTAAATTAATTAGTTAACGGACATTCAATATCTTTATCACGGGGAGATATTTGTATAATTAATATATGGAGCCCATATTTATTTATGGGAGTTGGTGAGGTAGATCAATGATGATCGCTTTAGTGGAATGGATCATCATTAATGGATCGGGTTTGGATCCATTGGGTGGCCAAGATCTAACTCCTCCTCATGGTTACTATTGTAGCCTAATAAAACCCTCATGAAGCCTAGATCCAACGGACACGATTAAAAGGAGGCTTGGGCGAGATCTATAAATAAGGGGGAGAGGCTTGGGCAGCAAAGCAATTGAGGTTGGCTAGGGTTTTGGAGTTGGCATGGAAGGCTTAGGCAGCAAGAGGTGGTGGCTAGGGTTTGGCTTCTCCTTGTGGGCGGTGACAACCTAGAGCTTCTCTTTCCTTTTGGCCGGCAGTAACAATAAGTCTTCCTTCTCTATTATCGGCGCCTCCTTCCTCCTTCTCTTTCTCCTTGGCCGGTGGCAACAAGAGCTCCTCTCTTGGCTGGCGCCCACGTCTCCTTCTTCCTCTCCTTGGCTGGCAGCAACATCCAAGTTAGGAGGCTTGGTGGTCGGCACTAGATAGGAGAAGAAGATCTCGGTTATCTTCCCTTGTTTGGAGCAAGCAAATAAGGGAAGAACGTGATCTAAGAGGCTTCGATTCTTGGAGGATCGTCGCCCACACGACGTCCAAGAAGAGGATAGGTCATACGATAGAAGATCAAGAAATAAACAAGAGGTATAATTCTTGTTTAAGTTTCTTTCTTGTTCTATGCAATTTGTTTGTATTTGTATGATCATGGACCCCGAAGATAAACACAAAAACCAGCGATCCGTTCATCATCTATTCCGCGGCTAATTGAGGAAAAGAGTTAGGTTGCTTGAACAATAAGTTTGTTCAAGCGATGACTCAAATTGAGAAGCACGATGATGAATCGGTTGCTTGGGTAATCTTTTTTTTTCTGGATTAATTTTTTTTTTAATCCGGGGATGCGAGATAGGATCACAATGCACAAGCGACTGAGGCAAAGCAAGAAGCGAAGCTTCGAACCTTCATAATGGTTGTGGCTCACATATATGTAATGACATACAAGGGCTAAGGAATAGAAGGAGACTCGTCAAGGGAGAATCAAATTTGCGAGTTGGCAATGGAGCAAAGGTTGCTGCGGTCGCCATCAAAACATTTTGTTGAAGCTCCCTACAGGATTTGTCTTAGAACTGGACTATTGCCATTATGTACCTTCGTTAATAAATAACATTGTTTTTATTTCGTGTTTAAATAGAAATGGATATCATTTGACTTTTAGTAATAATTATTGTTACATGACTTTGAATGACGTTCTTTATGGGACTAGAACATTATGCAATAGAATATATACGTTAGACGTATCTGGTGACATTTTCAATATCGAAGCGAGCAACAAGCGTGCTCGAAAAGATAATCAATTAGACTCCTATATGTGGCATTACCGTCTTGACCATGTGAGCAAGAAATGCATGTCTAAATTACACCGATGTGGAATTCTGGAATCGTTTGAATTAGATTCATACGTTACATGTGAATCATGCTTAAAGGGCATGATGACCAAGTTACCTTTTACTGGAAAAGGTGAATCGGTGAGAGAGTTGCTTGGTCTAATACATATTGATGTATGCGGACCTATGTCAACTCAAGCTCTAGAAGACTATAGCTACTTCATTTCCTTCATCGATGATCACTCACGGTTTGGGTATGTGTTCTTGATGAAACACAAGTCTGAAACCTTTGAAAGGTTCAAAGAATTCAGAAATGAAGTAGAGAAACAACTTGACAAGAGTATTAAAATACTTCGATCGAATCGAAGTGGTGAATACTTGAGTCAAGAGTTTCTAGATTATCTGAGGGACAATGGAATATTGTCTCAATGGACTCCGCCGTATACACCATAGCTTAATGGTGTATCTGAGAGGCGAAATCGGACCTTGTTAGACATGGTCAGGTCGATGATGAATCACGCGAATCTTCTTAAGTTCTTTTGGGGCTATGCACTTTAGACAGCTATTTACTTGCTAAATAGAATTTCAACCAAGGTAGTCTCTATTACTCCATATGAGATAAGGAATAGCAAGAAACCTCATTTATCTTACTTGAAGATATGGTCTTATCCTGCTTATGTGAAGCTGATTGTAACAAACAAATTGGTTGCTAAGTCTGATAAATGTCTATTTATTGGATACCCTAAGGAAACGAGGGGTTACTGATGTGAGCAAAACATATAGGATTTTACGAGTAGTTTTCGCTCACATCTCATTTCATTTTATGTTTATTTCATGTATATTCTACTTTATTTTTCATGCATTTCCTGTTTTCTGGTTCGATGATCTGCTCTTTGTACTTTAGTGTGCAAGATATCATTTCATGGGGGAAATCGGTGTGCTTTCGGAGCAAAAAGGAGGCATTTGGCAGTTGGACACAGAGTGGGACACAGTCTGGATGTGTGGCTACACATGGCCATGTCCAGGGTTCGAAAATGGCCGCCACAACCTTACACATGGCCTGGCCATGTATTTTCACATGGTCGTGTGGCTGCCAAGCAACTTGACGTGACCAGGGGTTCTTCCAGATTTCGCGAGGATCCGGCTTGATGTCTATATAAGGAAAGCTATGCCCAAACCCTTGTGTGGAGGCATGACGGCTGGGACGATACTCCGATGCCCTAAAAAGCTTTGGGAACTCGCAACGAGGAGGAGGAAGGTTGTCGGAGATCCAAGTTCTGCACTTCAACGCCAGAGAGAAGACCATATTGCATTGTAATTTTTGTTCTTTGCATGTTATCTATTGCTTATTTGAATATGAACGCGCTTTGTGTTTCTTCTCTCATATTTATGGAGTAGTTTCTTCGATTCTATGATTAGGGAGTAGTTTGTGTGCGTAGAACATGTTACTACAAATTAAATTCTGTTATTGATTTTGTATTTGCAATTGGTATTAGTTTAGACCGATATCTATGTGTTTTGGGTTTCTATCTACTGTGCTTAGCCGATACGAGGGGTGACGACCCTCGTATCTAAGATTTAGGGAAATTAAAGAGGCTCCTGTAACTGTGGATAGAAGGGTGCGACAGAATTGGAAACGATTCGTCGTAGGGATTGATTCGGCATTCTTGTACCGTCTATCCCATCCTTGTAAGGCAGAGATAGCTCCCAATAGATGCGAAAGCTCATCGGGGGAGTGTATGATGTCCCTTCCACAAGGCCATAGTTAGACATTTAGATAATACCCAATTGATAGCATGTTTTGAGACACACAAGCGAAACTAAAATCCTAGAATCCCTTCCAAAGACTCACAACAAGCTTTTTCTTCCTTCGTGTGACATCGTATTGAGTTAGGACCACCGACAACCCTCGCAATTACCACCATTAGATTTGACTTCTGAACAATAACGTCCATCAAATAGATCGGTACTCGAATCTCAGTCCATATGGAATCAATAAATATTTTTATTACTTGATGACATCCATGCACTTGCGAGAATTGAGCACGAACATGTGCTTCGAGTCCTCGACGATCTCCGTCGCGAGATTTGAGGTCGCGTTCGTGTGCATCAAGTTTTTGGCACCTTGCCGGGGACTGATTGTTTCGATATCAAATCAAGAAGTGGATAATTGGATCGGAATTAAGATTAGATTTATTTACTTTCTTTACTTTCTTTTTATTTTACTTTATTTACTTCAGTTTTAGATTTTCCATATCTAGATTTAGTTTTTATTTTATTTTAGCAGTAGTTCTACAGTTTCTTATTGGCTCTTTGATTTAGTTAGCTAGATTAGTTTTTTTCTTGTTTCTAAACATTAGGTAAATACTTCTAATTTTGTGGCTCGGTTTTTCGTATGCTTAGACACCTAGGATCGGAAGGCCTGATTCCGATCGATCTAGAAATCGAACGAACCTATCATTGCCGGAGAGCTGAAAAGAAGAGGATGGAGGACTACGCTGCATCTGAAATGAATATAGGTAATTGGCCTCTGCAGGATTATGCAGCCCCTAGCCCTAGAGGATTTAGGCCGAGCATAGTTGGACCATCCATTTCTGCAAACAACTTTGAGCTGAAATCGGCACTCATACACATGGTTCAGCAGAGTCAATTTAGGGGAGCTACGACTGAAGACCCGAATCGACACCTGGATGTTGGTGCAATAGGCACCTAAGTTGAACCTGAGTTTTGATTATAGAAAACGATACAAAGTTAAACTTATATTGTTATCTCACGAGCTAAATCAAGTGTGCAGAAAAGTGCCAACGCTGGAGCTGAAGGCTAGTGACACCCGAAGGAAGCCGCGGTGGTCGGACGACACTCGAGTGACTTCGGAGGGAGCCGAAGGAATCGAATGGAAGACCGGAAGCGAAAGCGACACAGTAAGTATCAAGGAAAACTCATATGTGTGCAAGAGTAAGTGAGGTTGTATCCTCTTTATGGGGATGATCTTAAGCGTAGATCGTACCAAAGACACCCTATAGGTGGTCTAGGTCGAGATCAGATGGTCGAAGGTCGTCGAAATAATATTTTTATTAAGCTAACTTTGCCTTGCAGCTAGCATCAGTCGACTGCCAGCTTGGAGAACTCGACTGCCGTCCATTAGTCGACTATCTACGGTCAACATTCGACTGATGCTGCCATCAGTCAATTGGTGATGGCCATCAGTCGACTGATGATCAATGATCAACCTCGAGGAGTCAAGCGTTATCACCATTTTCCAAGGAGTCTTGTGCCCAATTCCTATTAGTTGAAGTTCCTCTCGAAAAGGGGCTCAAAGGCTATAAAAGGAGGGCCTCTTCTAGGGTTTTTCATCAATCTCTAAGTGCTCAAAAGCCTCCGCAATGCTATGACTCTACAACGACGAAGTGCTGCCAACAACCCTAGCTTAATTTATATTTCCTAGTTGTTGGTATAATCTTATTTTGTCATCTCTTTTATACTGTAATTCTTTATCGAGGTTTTCTATCGTTGCATTTTACATTAATAGAAGAGAGGATGTGTCTCTCTATCTTTTGCTTTCGAAGGTTTTTGTAATCATATAACTCCTACCTCCAACGAGGAGGAGTGTTTTAGTGAATT
The DNA here is from genome assembly GCA_025175895.1 of Wurfbainia villosa. Classification (NCBI taxonomy): domain Eukaryota; kingdom Viridiplantae; phylum Streptophyta; class Magnoliopsida; order Zingiberales; family Zingiberaceae; genus Wurfbainia; species Wurfbainia villosa. The sequence continues at coordinate 80,003,421 of CM046001.1, read as the reverse complement.
GCCCTCCGTACACGGTCTAGGACCGTTAGGGCCTTGAAGTAGTAGCCGAAGGCTATGAACCAAGTAAAAAAATATTTGTCTCCTTTTATTTATCGCTTATCTTTCCGCTGCAATTAATTACTTGGGTTTTAACGAACGAAAAGAAAAAAAAGGTTTTATCGCTATTCACCCCCCCTCTAGCGATCCGCTCGATCCAACAATTGGTATCAGATCCGGGGGTGCTAAGATCTGGTGAAACCACCAATCTAGCATTTTTACAGATTTTTTTTTCTTTTTTTTCTGTTTATTTCGAATTTATTTCATTCGCTTAGTTTTTCTCCCGCACTACTAATCCAAGACGCGAGTCTTGGTACTTTTCGATTGTTTGTGTTGTTGTTAGGTTTTTCATCTTCGTTCTCTTGTTTCTTTTTGTTTCATGGCCCATCTCGAGGGTTTTAGCACCATCCGACCTCCGTTTTACAATGGAGATGACTTCCGTTATTGGAAGGGTCAGATGGAATGCTTTCTCAAGACCCAAATCGAGATGTGAATCATAATCCAAACGGGATTCACACTTCCGACTAATGAAGTGGGTGAATCCTTGGATTATGACCAATGGACCAATGCGACAAAAAGACAAGTCGAAACCGATGCCAAGGCAACTCAAATCCTCCAATGCGGCTTGTCCAAGGAGGAGCTTAATCGCGTCGGCCCCTTCATCAACGCAAAGGACCTTTGGACAAAGCTAGTGGAACTACATTAAGGGACCAATGAAGCCAAGGTATGTAAGCGTGATCTTTTGTTCAATAAATTGTATAATCTAAAAATGCAGGAACACGAAACGGTGACTCAACTTCACACTCACGTTCAAGACATAGTCAATAACCTACACGCGATCGGGCAAAAGGTCAAAAACCGCGACCTTATAAGGCATGTTCTTAACTCTTTTCCGAGGACTACCTTGTGGGCATCCATGGTCGATGCCTACAAGGTCTCCAAGGATCTTTCAAAACTTAGGTTAGATGAGTTATTTTTCAATTTTGAACTTCATGAGCAGTCTAACTTGGAGCCCGAGAAGGGTATAACACTTTTTGCAGGTTCAAGGAAGAAAACTACAAGCAAGCCACCCCCGAAGGAAGAAGAAGATGAGTCCGATTCGGAGGTCGACCCAGAAATGGAGGCTGAACTAGTCACCCTAGTTCAGAGGATAGTCAAGGGCCGAAAGCGAACCATCACTCGACCCAACAAAGGTAAGCCTAAAAGTTCTAATATTAGGTGTTACGAATGCAACAGGTTTGGACACATCAAGTCCGAATGCCCAAAGCTCAAAAGCAAAGCACCAAAATATAAAAAGGCACTCAACGCTACATGGGAAGAAGCATCCAAGGAAGAAGATGATGATCGAGTACTCATGGCTAAACCGGTTGAATCGAAGATGGAGTCGAAACCAGAACACGAATCGAAAACCAAAGACGAGTCGGACTGCGAAGCGCTATTCAAGACAAGCCATGGATACACATTCGGTTCAAAAGATACACTCAAGGTAAGTCGATCTCTCATTAGTACGCTTTATAGTGCAATTAAATTCTTAACTAGGAAATTAGCTAAGTCCGAGTCCAAGGTCGAGACTCTGGTTGAGGAAGTTAAACTCCTCAAACACGAGGTCTCCCTAACCTCTTCGAATAGTCGAGTTCAAGAGGAGGACTCAACTCGGGTTGAAAAGCTTGAAGTTGAGAACTCACTCTTGAAGAGTCAAGTCAAAGATCTTAGGAATACGTTGAAAATGTTTACTTTGGGATCCAAAAGACTTGACCTCCTACTTGGATCGCAAAGGGCATGGTACAACAAGGCCGGACTAGGGTTTAGCTCAAATACGACCAACAAATCGTATATGTCGATTGTAAGTCGACATAAAAAACATGTCCAAGCATGGGTCCCTAAGACCGCTTTGATTTCAAACTTAGGATCGAACCAATACTGGGTTCCCAAGGACCAAATCCACTATGTGGAGAGACCGAACCGATTCAACGGTCCAGGGGGAGCCAGTACAAAACTTGTTTGTATTTTAACTTAGAAATTGCATGCTTAGGTTGTTATTTAGTTTGATTTCTCTTTTTTTAGAATGGTTAGATAGGACTATAACTCGTCAATACTTGATAACATAGTACTAGGACGTGGTGAGATGATAGTACGCTAGAAAAGCGGAGTCTTGTGTATTCGGGCTAGATAAGGCGTATCTAGTTCGGTGCACTTGACCGAGCGGAACTAGCTGAAGCTACCTCGCCGTATCCTAGCCTAGTTAGACCAGGAAGTGGTCTTAGGTAACTCAAGTCTCTATTTTCTTGAAAATGGCTTTGTATAAGGAAGTAGTCATTGTTCCGATCAAAGAAGGCCTCTGTGCCTCGCCACGACCTGGAAGCCATGATCTTGAAAAGGTGACTTGATGAGCCTAAGGTCAAATCCAAATCTAACGCAAGGTTGACAAGTGTTCAAATCATTAAATTTAAATCAAGTAAAATTGGAAGTCATCTCACAAGAACATATAGGGTTAACATGTTTGATCATGTAGACATGGGTGAGATGATTTAGGTTAATAATTTTCAATCAATCTTTAATAAATCCAATATCCGATCCAACTACCTTGCGTGTAAGATCAATGGATGTTGGACAGTGGTTGCTCCCGACACATGACCGAGGATCAACTCAAGTTTTCGAAGCTTCGATTCAAACGACAAGGATCGGTAGCCTTCGGAAACAACAGCAAGCTCAAAATCATCGAATCAGGTGATATTGAGCTCAACTCTAACTTCATTATTCAAAATATCTTATTGGTAGAAAATTTTCAATATAATTTACTTAGTGTAAGCCAATTGTGTGATAATAACTATAAGGTCATATTTCTAGAAAATGAATGTGTAATTAATACAAATGAAACTTCTAAAATAATCCTTAAGGGAACTAGAAATAACAATATTTACACTATTAATTTAACTAACTCCTCAACCAAGTGTCTTATGACATGGCAAGAGGAATCATGGTTGTGGCACCGACGACTCGGTCACTCACACCCAAGACTCATCCACAAGATGAGTCAGAGTGACTTAGTCAGAGGTTTGCCTAACCTCAATAATTTGAATAATAAATTATGTAATGCTTGTCAATAAGGTAAACAATCTAGGACACAACATGAACTAACTAATCAAGAACGAACCAAAAGTGTTCTTGAGCTCCTACACATGGATCTATTTGATTCACACGGGGCTAAGTCACTTAATGAAAGTAAATTCTGTTTAGTCATAATTGATGACTACTCTAGATTTACTTGGGTTAGGTTCATCAAACACAAAAGTGACACCCTAGATCAATTAATTAACCTATTTAAACTAATAAAAAATCAACAAAACATTAAAATCAAAAGACTTAGAACTGATTGTGGTGGTGAATTCGAGAAACACAGGTTTACAGAATTCTGTAACCTAAATGGATACCACCATGAGTTCTCTTGTCCTAGAACCTCACAACAGAATGACCTAGTAGAACGCAAGAATAGAATCCTACAAGAAGCCGCTAGGACAATGTTAAACGAGTATAACCTACCCGATAGATTTTGGGCGGAAGCCGTGAGTACGACATGCTATGTCCAAAATAGGATCCTTATGGTAAAGAGGCACCTTAAGACCTCATACGAGATTTATCATGATAAAATACCTAACATCAAGTACTTTAGGGTATTTGGGTGTAAGGTACATATCCTAAACACTAAGGATTACCTAGGGAAATTTACATCCAAAACCTCGACCGAAATCTTTCTAGGATACTCGACTACGAGTAGAGCGTATAGAGTATCTAATCATGACACCCTTAGAGTCGAGGAAACAATCAATGTAGTATTTGATGAAGGACACGAACCTACAAATCCCCCAGCAACCCCAATTAGCAAGCCAATTCATACCAGACCTAACTATGATCCAGAGATCAAGTCTAGTATAAATCATAACCTAAGTCAACCAAGTCATTCTATCGACCAAGTGGTAGAAGACTCTAGTCAAACTAGGACTCAAACGAGTCATCCTATTGATCAAGTTGTAGACTCAAACCCAAATCCAACTAGGACTCAAACGAATCATCCTATCGACCAAGTGATAGGTGATCCAAGTCTAGGAGTTCGAACTAGAGCCTCATACAGAAACCTTAGTCAAATCTTCTTAATTTCTAAAATTGAACTCAAGAATATTGACCAAGCTCTTCTTGATCCCGATTGGATTATTGCAATGCAAGAAGAGCTGGCCAAATTCACTAGGAACGAAGTATGAGAATTAGTACCACCACATAAAGATAAATCAATCGTTGGAACAAGGTGGGTGTTTAAAAATAAACTTGATGACAAAGGTGAAGTAGTTAGAAATAAAGCTAGACTAGTCGCTAAAGGGTTTAGTCAAGTCGAAGGTTTAGATTATGACGAGACCTATGCCCCAGTCGCTAGATTAGAGTCCATTCGAATGCTATTAGCATATGTTTCACATCGAGGATTTAAGTTTTTTCAAATGGATGTGAAATCATCATTCTTAAATGGATACATTAAAGAAGAGGTTTATGTTAGTCAACCCCCCGATTTCGAAAGTTTAGACAAACCCGACCATGTCCTTAGGTTAAAGAAAGCTCTCTATGGACTTAAACAAGCTCCTCGAGCTTGGTACGAGAGACTTTCGATTTATCTTAAGTCCAAAGGTTTTAACCAAGGTGTAGTTGACCCAACTCTTTTCATAAAAACCTTAGGTAAAGACATATTCATAGCCCAAATCTACGTAGATGATATTATTTTCGGAACCACCAACTCGATCCTACTAAATGAATTCATTTCACTTATGGAAAGTGAATTTGAAATGAATTTAGTAGGAGAGATGAGTTTCTTCTTAGGTCTACAAATTAAACAAACTAAAGATTGAATATACCTACATCAAGGCAAATACACTAGGGAATTAATTAAATGCTTTGGAATGCAAGACGCTAAAATTATTAATACCCCAATGGCAACTAATGTGAATATAGAAGAAGATGTAATCGGAAATTCAATTGATTTAAAATACTATAGGAGCGTAATAGGGAGTCTCCTTTACTTAACTGCGAGCCGACCTGATATCCTATTTGCAGTAAGTATGTGCACAAGGTTCCAAACCTGTGCCAAGGAGTCTCACCTAACTCTAGTCAAGCGTATCCTTAGATATCTAGAAGGGTACACTTAATGTCGGTATTTGGTACCCTAGATCTATCGAGTTCGAACTAACCGGCTACTCCGATTCGGACTATGCCGGTAGTAAGCTCTATAGAAAGAGTATGAGTGGTTGTTGTCAACTTCTCGGCTCGAGTCTAGTGAGTTGGTGTAGTAGGAAGCAACACTGTGTTGCCTTATCTACCACCGAAGCCAATACATCGCAATGGGTGAGTGTGTCACTCAGCTTCTTTGGATGAAGCACACTCTCCGTGACTTTAAGTTAGAATTTACGAACACTAAACTCCACGTAGATAACATTAGCTCAATTAACCTAACTAAGAATCCAATATGTCATTCTAGGACCAAACATATATAGGTCAAACATCATTTCATTTGAGAACATGTGCCCAACGGAGCCATACAACTCGAATACGTCGAATCGAAGTCCAACTTGGCAGATCTATTTACTAAACCCCTACCAGAAGCCAAATTCAGTCTATTAAGACAAAAATTGGGCATGCGCATAGTAGAATAGGAACTTGCAAATTATATTTTCTTACTACTATTTCTTACTTTTCTTTTTCATGGAACTAGCATAGGACATACCTTAGATATCATGCACCTATAGATTTAAGGAGCCAATACATTTCACAAAACATAGGACTAATGTGTTTGTGTACTTAGCCACGTAGATGGACGTGAGATGTTAGGACCTTACTCCTGGTTCCAGATGTAGAGCTAGTGCATCGCCATGAACCACAGAGTATAATCATACATACTAACTGACTCTGACCAGGACTGGTTGATCTTTCATATCAATCAAATCAAATATGAGTCGAACATTTTATAGATGAGATTATTTTCAGTATATTATTTTCAAAATAATATGGAACATGTTTGGACTTTAAATTTAATACTTATTTTTTCACACACCCCCACTCTTTTCGATATATGGCAAAAGGGGGAGAAAAGGGCCAAAGTTAAGGGATCAAATTTTTGATAACTTAACTCTCACCTTCATATTTAGTTACATGACCAAAAGTTAACTTAACTTTAAGTTTTGAAAATTTACTTAACTTATTAACAAAAAGGAAGTAAAGGCCAAGTTAAGAGAAATCTTAACTTAAACTTATTTTTAACACTATGGCCAATGCCTTACTTAAGGAAGGTTTCACTAAGTAAGAAGTATTCTTAACTTGAACGTTTCACTAAGGCAAAATTTAAGTAATGTTAATTACTTAAACTCTTCCTAAATAGCAACCCTCAAGGAGGAGGTTTCCTCAAGGGGGAGTACTTGAAGAAAATCCTTACTACTCCTACTAATCTTTATTATTCTTGTGTCTCATGCATATTTTAATTCTTCATTCATATTATCTTCTTAACTTTGTATGTGGGTTTGCCATAGATAAAAAAGGGAGAGATTGTTGGTGCAGTAGGCACCTAAGTCGAACCTGAGTTTTGATTATAGCAAATGATACAAAGTTAAACTTATATTGTTATCTCACGAGCTAAATCGAGTGTGCAGAAAAGTGCCAACACTGGAGTTGAAGGCTACCGACACCCAGAGGATGCCGCGGTGGTCGGACGACACTCAAGTGACTTCAGAGGGAGCCGAAGGAATCTAGTGGAAGGCCGGAAGTAAAAGTGACACAGTAAGTATCGAGGTAAGCTCGTATGTGTGCAAGAGTAAGTGAGGTCATATCCTCTTTACGGGGATGATCTTAAGCGTAGATTCAACCAAAGACACCCTATAGGTGGTCTAGGTCAAGATCAGATGGTCGGAGGCCATCGAAATAATATTTTTGTTAAGCTAACTTTACCATGCAAATAGCATCGATCATTGCCCGGCTTGGATGACTCATTTGTCGTCCATCGGTTATTGTTTATGGTCGACATTCGGCGATCTTGCCATCAATCGACTGGTGATGGTCATCAGTCGACTGATAGTCAATGATCAGCCTCGAGGAGTCAAGCTTTATCACCATTTTTCAAGGAGTCTTGTGCCCAATTCCTATTGGTTGAACTTCCTCTCGAAAAGGGGCTCAAAGGCTATAAAAGGAGGGCCTCTTCTAGGGTTTTTCATCAATCTCTAAGTGCTCAAAAGCCTCCGCAACGCTATGACTCTCCGACGACTCTATAACGACAAAGTGCTACCAACAACCCTAGCTTAATTTATATTTCCTAGTTGTTGGTATAATCTTATTTTGTCATCTCTTTTATACTGCAATTCTTTATCGAGGTTTTTTATCATTGCATTTTACATTAATAGAAGAGAGGGTGTGTCTCTCTATCTTTTGCTTTCGAAGGTTTTTGTAATCGTCTAACTCCTACCTCTAACGAGGAGGAGTGTTTTAGTGAATTTCCCTCCGTACACGGTCTAGGACCGTTAGGGCCTTGGAGTAGTAGCCGAAGGCTATGAACCAAGTAAAAAAACATTTGTCTCCTTTTATTTATCGCTAATCTTTCTGATGTAATTAATTACTTAGGTTTTAACGAACGAAAAGAAAAAAAGGTTTTATCGCTATTCACCCCCCTCTAGTGATCCGCTCGATCCAACACTGGAGGCATTTTTGGAAATTTGCTCGACGATGAAGATAAATGGAGTCTTTGAAGACACGATCCGCCTGAGCCTATTCCCATTCTCATTGTTGGATAAGGCTAAGGCATGGCTTCACTCCCTGCCTTCGGGAAGCATTACTACACGGGAGCAATGTGAGCAGTAGTTCTTGAATAAATACTTCCCACTAAGCAAGACTGCTCATATGCGCCATCTAATCACAAGCTTCCATCAGAAGGAAGGGGAATCCCTATTTGAAGCTTGGGATCGCTACAAGGGGCTACTTTACTAATGCCCCCACCAAGGACTAGAAAGGTGGCTGGTGATCCACATCTTCTATAATGGGATCACGTACGCCACAAAGATGTCCCTTGATTCTGCCGTAGGAAGAGCACTTATGAACAAGACTATCGAGGAAGCAGAGGAGTTGATAGAAGAGGTGACCCAGAACCACCATCAATGGGCTTCCGAACATAGTCATCCAGCTCCTGTCGTGGGACGATATGTGGTCAACTTAGTGGACCACCTAGCAGCGAGGATGGATGCGCTTAGCAGATGGTTCAACTCTACAAATCCTGCATTTGCATGTGCGACCATTGACCTTGGAGAAGGAGCAGCAACATATCGGGAGGACTACTATGGAGGGCAAAGTGGCTCAGAAGAGTAGATTGAGCATTGTGATGCGGTTGGGGATTATAATCAAAGGCCCAACACCTCATACTCCAGTACCTACAATCTCGGATGGAGGAACCACCCGAATTTTTCTTATCGGAATAACTCGGGAAACTTCCAACCATGAGGAGAGTATGGGCAGTAGCAACCATAGAAGTCTAGGTTAGAATTGATGATGGAAGACTTCATTCCTACCCAAACAAAGGCCAATGAAGAGTTCTGCCACCAACATCAGAAAATAGAGGAGTCACTCAGAGACTTGAAGGCCACTGTTGACTGTCTTGCAAGTCACACAAGGATGTTGGAGACATAGGTGACCTAGATAGCCCAAACTGTGTCGCAACCTATGGAGAGCTCTCCAGCATTACCCGAGCCGAGTCAAGTTAAGGAAGGAGTGTGCAATGAGAGAGTAGCACAGAGAACCAGATTCGCCAAGGGATGTGCTGCCATGGTTTCCACCCTACCTGACTAAGCCGAAATTGAAGATAAAATTCCACCCCAGCTTGAGGACCCAGGTGAATTTGTTTTCCTTTGCTCGTTTATGGGGAAAGCTTCGATGAAGCACTGTGCGACTTGGGGTCATTAGTAAGTTTGATGCCCTACGCATACTATTTGAAGATGGGACTGAATGGGCTCCAACTAGCAAACCTTGGTATTCGTATGGGGGATGACTCAGTCAAGGAACCCATCAGCATACTAGCACATGTGCCTGTGGTCGTTGAGAACTTCATGATACATACAAATTTTATTATACTCGACACAAGACTAGATCCCTAGAATCCCATCATCTTGGGAAGGCCCTTTCTGCCGATTGTGGGGGCGTGTATAGACATAAAAGCGCACAAGATCTCATTGGAGGTAGACAGTGAGATCATCCTCTTCAATCTGCCAGAATGTAGAACTCCCTTCCTAGATGGCTTCACTTTCAGTAGGGTAACGTCGAGCCCACCGGATGTCAATACCAAGACAAATGAATGAAGGTTTATAGAACCTCCGGAGCCAAGTTGATAATAGAGTGGGGTCGAGCTAAAAGACCTTAAACAAAGCGCTTCTTGGGAGGCAACCCAAGTTTAGTTTTTAGGTTTCCTTTTCATTGTATTGCATTCATTTGGTTAATTTGAACTTTGATTTCCATTTCCTTTACCATTAGGACTAGAAAGAACTTGCTAAGTAAAAATAAAAATCAATTTTAGCTTACACGGCAAAGGGTGTGAGAAAATTTGGACTGTTGTGCACAAAAGAAGAAAAATGGGAGGCACACGACCTAGCCGTGTGTTTTCACACGGCCATGCCCGACTAACCCGAGGCGCCCATGGCCTGGCCATGTGTTTTCACACGATCGTGGTGTGTGAGGTTAAGTAGGGCACGCTGTGCATTCCCACCCCAAATGCACTGTGTGTATGGGACATGTTACAGGAAAGAAGTAGCATTTATGTAGTGTCCCATTTCATTAGACACTTAGTGAAAATGGGCAAAGTGGCGAGAGGAGACATTAATGTTGGGGGCCTACTTACCCACATTTGCCATAGGATGGGGTATGACTACACCATGCTAGATAGCATAGAGGGGAGCCCTAGGATCGACTTGGCAGTGTGTATGGCGATGAAGATGATTGTAAGAGAGAGATACTCCCTATGATTTGTAAGGAAAAACTTGACGACCCTTAGGCTCCCCGACCCCGATCTTACCACCATCACCACACACACTAAATGACACTTAGACCTGATAGTGGAGTCCCTGCTATATGAGGCACCATCCACAGTGGCACCCATCTCTCCCCCTTTACATCACTCTCCCTGCAGTCCATGCATACACAGGAGCCCACCTAGTCCACGTCAACATGAGCCTGCACCTGTACCACCACCTTTTTCTACTTTTGAGCAGGATGCAGGTACATATGCCTATGATTTTTCGGAGTTCCGATCGCACCTCGATGACATATACGCCGAGCAGCATATGCAGAGGCAGCGATGAAAGGAGCAGAGCACCTACACACAGGCAAAGTTTCAGGGTTTCCGAGAGCACTTCCAATGGGTCGAGGAGTTTTACGGGGAGGCCTGCATCTACTTCCAGGAGGAGGCTACCCGTCGCCAGGCGGAGGCCACCTACTGCCAGGAGATGCGGCAGCATATGTGAGCCTAGCAGGCACAGTGGGCTAGGAAGGAGGAGCACTGAGCAACCGTTGCATTCACCAGCTCTCAGATCGACCACATGTACATGTGGTATCAGCGGCTCAATAGTAGGTTCTCCTAGGATCCCGAGATGTCGAGGCTACCAGACTTTCCACCTCATCCACCATACTAGAGGTATGCTTCGCTTAAGTCTGGGGGGACCCTAAGTTTTGTTTTATTTTGTTTATAGCAGTAGTTTCTTTCATTATATTTGCATTGTAGTTAACATTGATTTATTCATGAATTAGTTGTTTAGTTTCTTTCAACACTTAGTTTTTACTATCTATAAGCTGCATCAATAGTATTTTTAAAAGTTTTCTTCATGAGTTATTTCCATGGGTAGCTTAACTTCATTTACCTCATGGTATTTTATTTTATTTGCTCTGAATGAATGTTCTAGACTTACACTGGTTAGCTTTTATTTTACACATACACATGACGAACTTTCTGAAAGGGAGAGTCTAGTACATACCTAGTTATGATTCATCTCAGTAGTCTAGTACTTTGGAATCCACAGGTGACCCTAAGTATAGCATTTTAGTTACTGGAGATACTCGGATTGTGTAAGCCCATTCGGAAAAATCAAAATCCCAGTGAGCCAAAAATAGAGAGAAAAAGAAATGAAAAAGAAAGGAAAGAAGAAAAAGAGATTATGAGGGATAAAAAAAAAGTTGTCATGGGTGGAAATGGTTAGGTGCCCCTTTGAGATCGAGTTAGGTTACTGGGGAAACACCTACCAATTTCTCTCAATACTGAGCACGCCTTTGAGACATTGTGCTATATCTAGGGAACGACCCTCGCTTTGGGCAGGTAAGTGCCTAAGAGTCGGAGACCTTAGGAAAGCTATAGGATGACGACTTAACTTTTCGTGGAATGAGTATCCCCTAAGAAGATTCTCTTGGCACGAGCACGAGGAGCTAACTTAGTGAATTTCTAGAACATATCTATTTTGCTTTGATTGCAAATACCACTTGATAAATCTGGTTAACATGCTAAGTATGGAACAATACCTTTTTAAAATTTCATGTCACTGAGGTTTGCCTGAGGACAAGCAAAGATCTAAGTCTGGGGGAATTGATGTGAGCAAAATATATAAGATTTTAGTAGTTTTTGCTCACATCTCATTTCATTTTATGTTTATTTCATGCATATTCTCCTTTATTTTGCATGTATTCCCTATTTTCTAGTTTGGAGATCTGCTCTTTGTACTTTTGTGTACAGGATAGCATTCCATAGGAAAAACGACTCGCTTTTGGAGCAAAAAGGAGTCATTTGGCAGTTGGACACAGAATGGGACATGACCTGGTATGTGGCTAAACACGACCGTGTCCAGGGTTCAAAAATGGCTGCACAACCTTACACACGGCCTAGTCGTGTGTTTTCACACGGCCGTGTGGCGGCCAGGCAACTTGACGTGACCAATGGTTTTTCTAGATTTCGCGAGGATCCGGCGTGATGTATATATAAGGAAAGCTATGCCCAAACCCTAAGGGGGAGGCACGATGGCTGGGACGACACTCCGAAGCCCTAAAAAGCTTCGGGAACTCGCAACGGGGAGGAGGAAGGTCGTCGGAGATACAAGTTTTGCACTTCAACGCCGGAGAGAAGACCATATTGCATTGTAATTTCTGTTCTTTGCATGTTATCTATTGTTTATTCCAATATGAACGTGCTTTATGTTTCTTCTCTCATATTTATGGAGTAGTTTCTTCGATTCTAGGATTAGGGAGTAGTTTGTGTGCTTAGAATATGTTACTACAAATTAAATTCTGTTATTGATTTTGTATTTGCAATTGGTATTAGTTTAGACCGATATCTATGTGTTTTTAGTTTCTATCTACTGTTCTTAGCCGATACGAGGGGTGACGACCCTCGTATCTAAGATTTAAGGAAATTAAAGAGTAACCTAGGGGTTGACCTCATCTCCTGTAACTGTGGATAGAAGGGTACGATAGAATTGAAACGATTCATCGTAGGGATTGATTCGGCATCCTCGTACCACTTATCCCGTCCTTTTAAGGCAGAGATAGCTTCTGATAGATGCGAAGGCTCATCGGGGGAGTGTATGATGTCCCTTCCACAAGGCGATAGTTAGATGTTTAGACAATACCTGATTGATAGCATATTTTGCGACACACAAGTGAAACCAAAATCCTAGAATCCCTTCCAAAGACTCGCAGCAAGCTTTTTCTTCCTCCGTGTGACACCATATTAAGTTAGGACCGCCAACAACCCTCGCAATCACCACCATTAGATTTGACTTCCGAATAATAACGTCCACCGAATAGATCGGTACTCGAATCTCAGTCCCTGTGGGATTGATAAATCTTTTTATTACTTGACGACATCCGTGCACTTGTGGGCATTGAGCACGAGCGTGCACTTCGAGTCCTCGACGGTCTCCGTCGTGAGATTTGAGGTCGCATTCGTGCGCATCAGTTACCAATTCTATCATCCTGTGAAACAAAAGATATTTATTTTAAGGCATGTTGTGTTTCTGGAGAAAGAGTTTCTCTTGCAAGAAAATAGTAGGAGTGGCGTTGAACTTGAGGAGGTTTAAGAGACTCCAATAGACATTGAAGAGATACCTGGTCAAGCACCTCAACCGATAACTCATCGTGATGAGACATTAACTTAACCTATTGTGACACTACATCTTCGTAGATCTAGTAGAACACGTACCATTCTCGAGAGATATGGATTTCTCATAAGTTAATCGAACGATGTGTTACTCATTGACAATGAGGAGCCTACTTGTTATGAAGAAGTTCTGAAAAGTTTAGAAAGGGACACATGGCTTGAAGCCATGAAGTCAGAAATGGATTCCATGTATGAAAATCAAGTTTGGAACTTGGTGGACTCACTTGAAGGCATTAAGCCTATTGGGTGCAAGTGGGTTTTCAAGAAGAAAACCAACATGGATGGTAATGTGATTACCAACATGGATGGTAATGTGATTACCAACATGGATGGTAATGTGATTACCTATAGGCTAGATTATGATCAGACCTATTCACCAGTAGCTATGCTTAAATCCATTTGGATGCACTTGGCCATAGCGGCTCATTATGTTTATGAGATATGACAAATGGATGTGGAAACAGTTTTCCTTAATGGAAACCTCCTTGAGGATGTGTATATGATACAACCTAAGGGTTTCACATCGATTGATAAAACCAAGGTATGTAAACTTCGATGGTCCATTTATGGACTAAAGAAAGTATCCAGGAGCTGGAATATCCATTTTGATGAGACAATCAAAAGGTTTCATTTCTCACAAAATCCAGACGAAGTGTATAAGAAGGTTAGTGGGAGTGCAGTCGTGTTCCTAGTATTGTATGTCGATAACATATTACTTTTAGTAAACGATATATCTATTTTATAGTCAGTTAAAATTTGGTTATCCAAAACATTCTCCATGAAAGACCTGGGAGAAGCGACCTACATCCTCGAGATTAAGATCTATAGAGATAGATCGAAATGGTTGCTTGGTCTTTCGCAGTTTACTTATATAGACTGAGTGCTAAAGATGTTTAGCATGTCAGAATCTAAGAAAGGTTTCCTACCTTTCAGACATGGGGTACACCTTTCGAAGTCTATGTGTCTGCGCACAGAAGACGAGAGGATTTGCATGAGTAAGATCTGCAATGCATCTGTAATAGGATCTATCATGTATGTTATGTTATGTACAAGGCCCGATATATCATATGCTTTGAGTGTCACAAGAAGATATCAGTCTGATCGAAGAATGGATCATTGGGTGGCTGTTAAGATAATCCTTAAGTACTTGAGAAGAACTAAGGATGTGTTCCTAATATATGGAGAAGGTGATAGGTAATATGTGGGTATATGAAAGCCAACTTCTAGACAGACAAGGATGATTCTAGGTCTCAGTCTGGGTACGTATTCACCTTAAATGGAGGCACAATAAGTTGGAAAGGTTCCAAGCAAGACACTATAGCGGATTCTGCCACTGAGGCAAAATACATTGCAGCTTCGGAAGCAACAAAGGAAGCAGTTTGGATAAAGAAGTTCATCTCTGAACTTGATGTGGTCCCATCAACGATCCAAACATGTGCTTCACTGTTATCATCTGATCAAAGAGATCGTCAGTAGGAAGAACATACAAATCGAGAAGATTTCCACTGAAAGAAACTTAGCGGATACTTTAACTAAGGTCTTACCTCAAAGTAAGTTTAAGGGTCATGTTAGAGCTTATGGTATTGAATACTGTGGCAATTGACATTAGGCCAAGTGGGAGCTTGTTAGTGATATATGAGAAATGTCCTAAGGCAATCGCCTTATGGTTGTACCATTTATTTGATAAATGAAGATTCACTATTTGAGTATATATGTTTTCATGTATTTGAATTGGATCTTAAACTCATTTACTGAATGTTCGCAATACGATTCACAGCATGAGAGAATTTGTGATTGGATGACAACTAGTGAGTATCTCTACATGTGTAATTATGATGTATTGGAATTATCCCTAGTCGATGAATTGATGTATTCGGACATCATCAATTTTGTTGAGATTAGCATGAGTTATACTTCTTAGTGTATCCAAGCAGCTAATTCTAACTGGCTGGAGACATTGTGATGTCCAGAGTTAATTGTGGATGCTAATTATGGTAACTAGTTCATTGGAGTGACCAGTCGTAAGACTTCATATGGTTCTCTACATATATAGATATGTCAATGAAATTCTTACTGCAACTTAAGTGCGATGTTCCTTCGACTTGCGGTATTCAAGTCATCTTAGTCATGTAGACTTATGCTTTGACATCTTAAGAACACATCTCCGAGGAGATGTGGACCTGGGACGATTGGGTATAAATCGAAGTGGCCAAAGGTGTTTGAATAGCATACGGAGGATTCACCACTCCTTGTAAGGAGATGTATACCCTATAGCCTCTCGTCGGATTGTTACTAAAGTTTTTTGCCAAAGCATTACATGTTTAGAGTATGGTACTCTTGGATACATGTGCAGTAACTAGAATCCGTAGGATGAGGAAGTAATACTTGGGCTAGGTGTGATGTAGTCAGCCTAGTGGGGACTGACACAATAGACCATGTTCTGAACCAAGTGGGAATAAGATGAGTGAAGGGAACAGGGCACGTTTCACTGTAATTGCTGAAGGGTTTCAGAAGTGTTCTGGGATCAACCGTTAATTTTTTGATTAATTGTGGATCATTATGTACTACTAGGTGTCACTCATGATCGTTCTATAATTAATGGTTAATTATAGATGACCAATATAAACCGGGAACCTATTTGGTCACACGCACTATGAGTGTTATCTGAAGGATTTAAAATGAGATTGAGAATAGGATTCTCAGATCGAGAGAGACTTGGTTTAGTTGGACCAAACAAAGAGCAAGCATGAAATTGTTTCGGTCACAACGGAAGCGTGGATGGGCTGAGTCTTATGAAGACATGATGGACGAACCAAATTGGTTTGGTTCTAATCCTATGGTGGAAAATAAAACAATGGGGTTTGGTTTGTTTTAAATGAATGAACCAAAATTGGTTTGACTCGTTTTAACTTAAAATAGACCAACGCGGTTTGGTTTATTTTAACTTAAGTTATTGGAGCGGGTTAATGGGTTTTGGTTGTGAACCAATAACCCTTTAAGAAAAGGTTTCTTGAGAAAAGGTTTTAGAGAAGAGGTCTTGAGAAAAAGTCTCTTAATGGATAAGAGATACTTTCTCTATAAATAACGGGGTTGAGAGATATCCCGAAACGAATCAGTTCAAGGTTTTGGAAACCCTAGCTATTTTTCCCTCTTCTCCTCCTTGATCTTGCCATTGCTCGCCAACATTGTTGGCCAACCACTTGTACCGCAAATCCCTCGGGCCACCTCCCATCACCAATCACCCTTGGCCATCGCCGATCAAGGAGCAGCCGACCAAGCTTTGGTTGGCCATCCCTTCCTCCACAACAAGCTATCTAGTTTTGGATAGCTTGTTCTCCTCTTCATGGAGAAGTCGTTTAGTCGACATTTTGTGCTCCGACAGTGACCTACTTGCCGGGAATTGGATCTCCAACAATCCCTTTTGGTGGAGGACCAAGGTTTTGTCAATTGGTTGACAAAAACTGCTTCCAAGAAGCGTGTTCGTGGAACTCGATTTTGGATCCGAATTTGATTCGAATTGTGATCATCTCTCGGATCACAACGACTTCAACGTGAAGCTAGTACCTCTTGTGAAGTTGGGGCTCATAGCTTGGTGAAGCTATCTCGATGATACTCAGCGTGGATACAGATAGAGGTGAAACTTACGAGGGTCACTAAGGTTGATGTCATTTCCGCTTCACGTAATTCGTTAGGTATACCTAGATTAGTTTTTTTATTGTAAAATTTGAAATAACAATTATGTCTACACTTGATGTATCCTTGCATGCATGTGGTGTGTGTGTTGTAATAAGTTAGTTATTACTCATTTTATTTGCTTCTGCTGTGCTTGTTTACGAAACATGTTCGAATGCACACCCACATCGATGCCGGGGAAACCCAACAAATACAATCAAATACAAGAAACAAATACAATAATAAATAAAGAACACTTAACAAAAACATGATTGCTTGCTCGTTTGTTGATTGCTTTGGATTGATATTGAAGGTTTTGAATCCAACAACACTTCCTTTTCAAAATCACCCCAAAAACATTGTGGAAAACCTCCCCATCAAGCTCCTTTTAAGTCCTCCGTCGGGCTAATTTTCCACCAAGTCGTCGACTGTCCACAGTGTCATTATCTCACAATGGACTTAATCTATATTGGATTACTCCAACGGATACCCTAACAGTCGACTGTCCTTACCAGTATTTGACTGCTAGCCCAGTAGTTGATTGGCCAGTCGACTACGGGATATTCTATGCTCGTGTCCACAAATTCCAGCAGATTACCATCCATGAAAGTCGACTGCTCAAGGCCAGTCAACTGCCCATACATGGCAGTCGACTGTTAGTGGCACACAGTAGAAGTCGAGCCTCCAATCAACTATTGACCAGTTGACTGGGGTTGCTCCGAGTTAACTAGGCTTTCAAGTGTTAAACATTCGGCCAGTCAACTGGTCCATAACCTCAGTTGACTGATAAACCTCAAACATGAGGTTTAACACAAATATGATCCCCTCATACTTGATAAACACCCATAGCTTAGACCTAAGCCTTCTAGCCAACTACATCACCCTCACGCCTCTTGAATCCCTTGAGTCTATGACTTTTCATCCTTCGCGTTAGCCTTTAGGTGCTTTCATCGGCAATGTCATGCTAACTGGGTCCTTTGCCAAGGTTCATTTGAACTTATATCGCCAAGACCCATGCTTGGACTTTACGCCGCCAAACCTACACCCTTGGACTTTCACATTGCCAAGATCCATTTGGACTTACGCCTCCAAGATCAATGCTTGGACTTTACACCGCCAAACCTACCCTTGGACTTTCCTTGCCAACTCCATGTTGGGCTTTCTAATTGCCAAAGTTCACTTGAACTTTACGCTGCCAAGACTACATACTTGGACTTATGTTGCCAAGACTATACCTTTGGATTTTACCATTGCCAAGTACCCATGACTTGGATTTTCCATGCCAAGTATCCAAACTTGGACTTCCGAGGTTGATTGCTTCAACAATCTCCCTCAAATAATCTCCCCCATATAACTTTGGATATCCCAATCAACCACTAGTCATATGGTCAACATATGGTCAAACTCATATAGTCAAACAATTATCAAACCCATTGTCAACTCATTGTCCAACATCAAAATATTACTCGAGTTTGGTCATCATTGACCTAGAGCTTATCACTATATGAAGGCAATTCTCACTTCTCCCCCTTTGGTAAAAAATGCACCCATCATCCCTTAATGGATAAACTCCCCTTAAAGGATTACTCCCCCTTGACCATTGCACTAACAATGTCTTTGTAGAGTTCCTAAGCCTATAGAAAATCTAAACAATCGAAAATAGGGGTAAAAGTTCAAACTTGAACTTTAAACTCCCTTAAAATTTGATACTTCATCCTAAATAACTCTCCTAATCATTTTCAATGATTATTTCTCCCTTCTAATTGTTGGTGCAATCGGCCCAGGCTGACTCGAGTTTGACTCGAGCAGTCCCTTGATAGTATTTTGATGATAGACAAAACTCATGACATGGGATTGTCATGGGAAAGTCCAACATGGGCTTGGCATGGGAAATCCAAAGCATTGCGAAGCTGTGCGCTTGGTGCTTGGTGAGAAATGCATTGCGAAGCCGTGCGCTTGGTGCATTTGGGAAGTCTTGAGAACTTGGCAAGTTCAGTAGGCTCGGGTCCTTGAGTCAGTGAAGGATGGCATTGCGAAGCCGTACGCTTGGTGCATCCGAGGGACTGCCGGACGAGGAGTGAATGGAGTGAGCTCAAAGGGAAGCATACTTCTAGGGTATGAGACGTGAAGGATGGTGTTGTGAAGCCGTGCGCTTGGCGCATCCGTGGGACGTAGGCTGAGGGAAGAGAGCTTCGGTGGGGAACTCCATGAGGGATAAGGTGGACTTGGCCAAGTGGCTAAGACTGAGTGTCGGAGGCTCAAACATCATTATGTTTGAGGTTTTATCCGACATCAGTCGATTGGCATAGGTGTCAGTCGACTATTCTAGGTCGTATGGGTTCGACCAGTGTTCGACTGAACCAAGTCTGGCTGATCAGTCGACTGCCGAGGGAGGGCATCGCTGGAAGGATCGGCCGATCACGAGGATGATAATGATCGATGACACCGCGCGAGCCGCAGTACGAATGGAGTCGAGCTTCGCGATGCTCGGTGATGGATGATCAGTCGACTGATGGGTGCCATCAGTCGACTGATGTGTGATCCGTTGGAACTTAACCAACGTGGATCTGGCCATTGTGAGACAACGGCTACGGGACCAGTCGACTGATGGGCGCGAAAACAGCTTGATGCAGGTTATAAATGGAGCTCGAGTTGGAGGATTTCGCCAAGGCTTTTTGGGTGACTTTGAAGGGGAATTGCTGTTGCATTCCAGACCTTCAAGAGCAAGCAAAAGCAAGCAACAAGAAAGAGATCAAAGCAATTGTGTAAAAGTTCTCTTTTGTATTGTTTTTGTATTTCTTGTTGTATTTCATATTACTTGTTGTAATAACTTGTGAGAGGTTTCTCCACCTCCGACATGTAGTCGAGAAGGAGTTTAGTTAGTCTCGTGCGCATAACTAGAGCTCGAGGAGCTCGCCCGTGGAGTAGGAACTATTCGGTTCCGAACCACGTATATCTTGTATTGTGTGATTGTGTACTGTTGTTAGTTTCATTATTATTGTTATTCCGCTGCGCTAACGACAATCGTAGACAATCAACGCAAGAAGAATGAGCAAATTCTGACTTCCAACGAAAAGGGCTATTCACCCCCCCCTCAAGCCGGCCAATCGATCCCCCAACAAGTGGTATCAGAGCCGAGGTCACTCTTCAAGGACTAACCGCTGCGAGAGCACTACAAATGGCCAGCTTCATCCATCCACCGAAATTCGATGGAGATTTTGCTTGGTGGAGAAAAATGATGGAGGTATATTTCGAAACCGATTTTGATTGTATGATTATTATAGAAAATGGTTTTGAGATGCCTAGGGACAAACACAACAAGCCCATTGAAAAATCAAAGTGGACCCAAGACCAAATCAAGAACTTCAAGACAAATCTCGAGGTAATTAAATTGATTAGTGATTTGTTACCTAACGCTATTTGGTCTAGATTGGGTCATTATAGGGATGCAAGGGAACTATGGAATAAGATAATAAATTTCCAAGAAAATTCCCAACCGGCACAAGTAGAAGAAAATGCCGAGGAAGAAGAACCCATAACATTTGAAGATGTTGATGACTTGGTGGAGACCTCCACCTCTAGCATTGAGGGGGAGGAGAGGCAATCTTCCATCCCGGAGCAAGAACAAGAAGCATCCACATCCGGGAGAAGTGAAGATCAAGAAGAGGCCTCCACCACCTCCCTAGGTAACTCAAGTATTATTATTTTAAATAAAAATCACATAATATGCTTTGAGTGTAGGGAGAAAGGGCATTACAAGAGCAAATGCCCTTAATTGGCTAAGAAGAAGGCATCGATACCAAAAGTCAACCCAAAGTCAAACGATGCCGGTGTTCCCAAAATCAAGAGCAAAGAGCACATTGTGTGCTTCAAATGCAATCAAAAGGGACACTACCGAAGCCAATGCCCTAGGGGGAGGAAGAAAGGGCAAGAAGGTGCAACTCATGTAGGGGGAGCTCCTAAAGCTAACCCTAAGGTACATTTAGTTAATGCACCTTCAACTCCTAAAGTCAAAAAGCATGGTAAAAATTATTTTAGTTCTCTTGCTATTATCAATGAAAAGCATGCCAAGAGAAATAATAAGGTGTATTGTCTAGGTGCTAAACATGTTAGTTTCTCTAAGGACAAACCTAGGACTCAAAACACTAGATCTATTTTACCTAGGGAGTCAATTAGGAGAATTGAAGAAAACTTGGGTGTTAATCCCAAGAAATCTAGGCATATGCCTAAAAGGAAAAACATTTCCCAAAAGATAAATGAAAATTCAAAATTGGGAAAATTAGAGTTAGAAAACCAATCCTTGAGGTCAAGGCTAGAAAATTTGGAGAAGACCCTAGCAATAATATCAAATTTGGTTAAGGGGTCTAATGTACAAAAGTCAAGACCTAGAAAACAAGAAATGTCTAAGGGCAAGAAGGGTTTGGGTCACAAACCTATGTCCTACCATAATGTTCCATTTAATTATGGAACCACATCTAGGTCTAGGAAAACCAAGGCTAATAGGGAAGTCATCCCTAAGTCTAGCCATGGTATGTGCTTAGTGGCTAAGGACTTAAGGAAAACCAAGAAAGCCACTAAGAAGGTCAATGGAGGAGTCACCTCTAGAGTTGAACCAAGTAAGACCCAAAAGACTATGGTTTCAAAGCCAAAAAGGGTCATTAGAAAGGTATCTAGGGAAGTTATCCCTAGGGAATACCTTGTTAACCAAAGGAGCTCCAATAGATATTGGGTTCCTAAAAGCGTGATTGATTCACGCTAAATGGGTTAGGATGTGTCAACCCTAAGTGGAGGGGCGGTTAACCTAGCCATTGTGAGTTGACACATTAGGGTGTGCCAATATGGTTTGAGAAGTTAAAAATGATTTAAATTGGCACAATTATGTCATAGAGGTCGTGGTGTGCTATTTTGGGTTTTTGGCACACTAGGGAAATGAATGGCATTAAGGCAAAATGAATTTAATTCCTAGAAATGGCAAATTAATTTTAACACTTAGGTATTTTATACCTTAGTATATTTTTCCTGCCATGCTTTATTTGTCTTGCCATGTCATGACATCATTTTCATTTTATCTATAAAATGTCATGATCATGTTTAGAATTATCTTTAGATGTCATGTATGCTTAACCTTCATTCACATGCCATGACATCATGATATTGGCATATGTTTTTATCTAAATCATATTTATGCCATAATCATATCATGCATAGATTAAAATGGAGTTAAGGACTATGGCACAATTTGAAGGGAATCAAATTAATGTTGCCTAGAAATATGCATGAGAACATAAACAAAACAAAACCCACATTTCACAAAAATTTGACTTGTATGTGGTTTACACATCTAGATATTGGTGAGATGTTTAGGGAAAAGAAAATAAAGGTTTGAAAAACAGTTTGAAATTTTTTTGAAAAACCTTGGTGAAGCCTATCTTTTGATAGCTATCACCATTGAATGGGATGATACAAAGATGGCTCTTTATTGAAGCTTTTCTTAAATTTTGAACTTTGTATCAATCTCCTAATTTAATGGGTAAAATAAATTTCCAATATTTTTCACCCATAGTGTTTAGGATAAGTATTATACGTATGCATTTTCAAGATTTTTAGAATTACGTATATTTACTTATGGATTTCAAAAATCCATTTTAAATCAAAAAAGAAATGCGATTATCCGATTGCTGAATGGCAATGATCGATGGTAAGTCCAATGATCGTATCCGACGAGTCGATCGCACAGGCTGATTTCGGGTAAACTTGATAGTTAGGCCCATGTTTAGCCATGTTTTGGTCCCCTATCTACTCCGAACCCTAGGATATGCTTGGGAGAGCATTAGAGAGGGTGGAAATCCATTGGATATGGATTAGGAGTTGGGTTGAGGGTGAGTATCAATTTTAAGGTGGATGAGAGTTCATTGTTGAACTTTGCCTTAATTTTGATTTGGTTAATGTTCCTATTGGCTTAGGGACTCTCCAAGGACATTGTTGGTGCAATGGTCAAGGGAGAGCAAGCCTCTAGGGGGAGGTATCCATCTTGGGAAGATGGATGTGTATTTCCTCATGGGAGGAAAATTGAGTTGCCTCTCTTTAAGTGATATGGGATCACTAGAAAGATGGTAGGCATGTGTTCCTCCAGGGGAGAGATATTGAAAAAGTCCCTATTGATGCTACAGTGTTATCATGATCGATAATCGACGCTTCATCGATATCGATTTCAGCTCAAAATCAAGATCTCGATTTCATCATCTTAATTATTCCATTTTATCACGTTAGATCTTGTATATCGAATGTATTGATGTTATACTTTTGTTCATGTATTTGTTAATGTATTTTAATGTTTTATTTCATTTTTGCAAACATTAACATTCAATGATTTCCAAAACCTAACATCTCACACTTTCTAAGTGTTAAAATACACAATCAAGGTAAAAGACTTGTTTTGTGAGATGTAATCTATCCTAGACATTCCTTCCATGCAAAAATATGGTAAAACATATGAAGCATGGTGAATACAACACATCAAGTTGTGTGGCACTTGAGTATCACTCTAGATGTTACCTTTACATCTTAACCACACATCTTTTGATACATGACCTTCCAAAGTGTGTCAATAATCAAAGTTACACACTATGACCTCTAAATCTAGATCGTGTCAATTTTATTGATTTTCATGTTTTCAAGATATATATTGACACAACCTAAAATTCTTTGAAATTAAGGCTCAAGGATATTTCCAAGGTAACCATAACCTTGAAAGTAACCTAAAGTGCCACCTTTATCATGGTTGAGTTAACTACCCATCCAATCAAGGTTGACACACCCTAAACCTATCTTAGCGTGAATCAATCACGCTCTTAGGAACCCAAAATCGATTTGAGCTCCTAGGGTTAATTAGGTATTCCTTAGGGATAACTTCCCTAGATACCTTTCTAATGACCCTCCTAGGCTTATTAGCCTTGGTCATTTTGGTCTTGCCTAGGTTAATCTTAGAGATTGCCTCCCTAACAACCTTCTTAGTGGCCATCCTAGGTTTCTTCAAAACCTTGGCCATTAGGTACAAACCTTGGTCAACTCTAGGAATGACTTTCCCATTGACCTTGGTCTTTCTAGACCTAGTTAGTGTCCCATAGTCGAATGGAACACTATGGTAAGTCACCTTGGACTTAGGTTTGTGACCCAAACCATTCTTGCCCTTGGTTTACTTTTGACTCTTAGATCCTAGATGTTGACTTTGACTTCTTGACCTAAGAGTTTGACAATTTGACCCTTGAAATTGATTTTGTATCTTGTTTAGGGTCTTTTCCAATTTCTCAAGCCTTGACCTCAAGGCTTGGTTCTCTAATTCTAATTGCCCAATTTTAGAATTTTTATTTAAATCTTGGGCATTTGACTTTCTTGGCAAATGTCTAGTCCATTTTGGATTAAAACCTAGATGTTCTTGGATTTTCTTGATAGATTCCCTAGGTATTGTTTTTCTAGGGACATTAGTCCCAAATTTCTCCTTATTCTTAAGGTGAACATTCTTAGCTCCTAAACACATATGTTTGTTATTTCTAGCATGCTCTTTATGATACATAACAAAATTGCTAAAATTAGTTCTAGCATGCTTTTTAATATTTAAATTAGACGGAGCATTATTTAAATAAACCTTAGGGTTTGCCTTAGTGACTCCCCCTACTTGTGATGCTCCCCATTTCCCCTTCTTCTTATTCTTAGGGCATTGACTCCGTTAGTGAACCGGAGGTCGGCATTTGAAGCAAATGACATGCTCCTTGCTCTTTTGACTTGGAGAAACGGCGTCCATTGACTTTTGTTGACTTTTAGGCACCGGAGGAGCTTTCTTGATCCTCTTTGGGCATTTGCTCTTGTAATGCCCATACTCCCTACACTCAAAGCACATAATATGATTTTTATTTGAAAGTAAAGTGTTTGAGTTACCTAAGGTGGTAGGTGCGGAGTTGAATTTTGAGCTTCTCATCTTGATCGGATGTTGAAAGCTCTTCTTGAGGTGTAGAGGATGGTCTCTCCTCCTCAATCCTAGAAGTAGATGCTTCTTCCACCTCTTCTACTTCTTCTTTCTCCGATTCGGAAGTTGACTCCATCTCAACTTCCGATTCCTCACTTTCACTTGAGGATGAACTCTCCTCATGGAATCTTGCCAATTTTCTCCATAGCTCCTTGGCATACATGTAATCCCCTAGCTTGCACAAAACATCATTAGGGATTAAATCTTCTAAAAGTTTCGTTACCTTAACTTCGGTCTTGAGCTTTTGGCGTTGCTCTTGGGTCCACTTTTTCAATTTTAGGACATTCCCCTTCTTATCCCTAGGGGGTTCAAGGCCTTCAATGAGGATGAACCAATCCTCTATGTTCATCATCAAGAATGTTTCCATTCTTGCTCTCCATGCCGGAAAATCTTCTGGATCATATGGAGGTGGAGTGTTGATTTCCCATCCAAGCTTGTCTTGGAATTCCATCTTCACCCTCTAGCCTTTTGCCTTAGCTCCCGGTTGTTAATCCGTAGAAGAGCCCCGTGCTCTGATACCACTTGTTAGGAATATTGGAACAGCTAGAAGGGGGGTGAATAGCGTAGATGATATTCGATTGCGTTTGTGTCTACAATTTCGTTAGTGCGGAGCGGAAATAGAAATAATAAGAGCAATAACGAAATAGACAACAAGCTAACACAATGATATAACGTGGTTCGGAACCGCACGGTTCCTACTCCACGGATCGAGCTCTAAAGAGCCCTAGTGATGCACACGCACTCACTAATGATAAACACTCCTCGACACAAGTCGGAGGTGGAGAAACCCCATACAATAGATCTTACAACAGTAAGAACGAAATACAAGCAATATACAATGTAAATACGAAATACAAGTAAAGAAAAGACTTTACAACACTTGTTTTGATTGCTTGAATGCTTGGTTGCTTGCTTGCACTTGGAGACCTGATTTGCACCAACAAATCGCCCCAATAGCCCTCAAGAACCGATATCTTTTTTTCTCCATCACGAGCTCCATATATAGCTTCAACCTGTGCTGGAAAAAGTCTATCATTCGACTGATCGGGACCATCAGTCGACTGATGCCACTATTGTCGTGAGACAACGGCTAGTTCCACGTTGGATAAGTCCAACGGAACTACATCACCGATCGACAGACCATCACGACCGATGGAGTCCTCACTGACCCCGAGTCTCGACTCCATTCTCGCGGTCGAATTTTCGAGCACCCCGATCACACACGATCACGATCGCTGAGCCATCACGATCGCCAACCTATGGCACTCAATCGCTAGGCTATAACCCGCCAAACCCTAGTTGACTCGGTCGGCCGATCACGCATGGCACCGGGCCAACCGCACACCTCAAACATGAGGTTTTAACTCAAGTATGGTTCCCATACTTGCTAGACCACCCTTAGCCTAGACCTAAGCCTTCTAGCCACCTCCATCACCTCACGCCTGATCCCTCCAAGTCATCCATGACTTGTTCATCCATCGAGCCTTCAGTGTGCTTCCGCGCTATGTCATGCTAACGGTGTCTACACCGCCAAGGCACATTGGACTTACGCCGCCAAGACTCCGCTTGGACTTTACGCCGCCAACCATTGGACTTATGCTGCCAAGACTACCGCTTGGACTTTACGCCGCCAATATTAATCCCCTTGGACTTCAAATGCCAACCCATGTTGGACTTTTCATGCCAAGACCATGCTTGGACTTTCCTCGCCAACTCATGTTGGACTTTCCATTTGCCAAGACCCATGCTTGGACTTTCCTTGCCAACACATGTTGGACTTTCCATTTGCCAAGACCCATGCTTGGACTTTCCTTGACAATTACATTGTCATATGTTTTTGTCGAAACATCAAAACATCACTCGAGCCAAACTCGAGTCCTGGTCAATCATGACCTGGGCTGATTGCACCAACAATCTCCCCCTTTTTGATGTTTGACAAAAACCAAACAAATAATTGAGTTAGAATACTAACTCCAATCCTTTACCAATTATCCCAAATTGGTAAATACTCTCCAAATGTTTTCCCCCAAACATTCTCCCCCTTTTTGACTAACAGCAAAAAGTTGTCTCCCCAAGAGGGTCAATGTCTCATGTCCCAATGAGATCTTACAATCTCCCCCTTGGTCCAAAAATACTTAGGATGCCTACCATCTTCCTAGTGATAAGTCCAATATCACTCAAGAGAGACAAACCTATTTACTCTCCCAATTTCCAAATTTGGTCTCTCAAAAGTCCCCATCAATTTCCCAATTGATGTCATATTCTCCCAATAACTTCTCCTTTTCAAGGAGAAAAACACATCCATCATTCCAAGATGGATACCTCCCCCTAAAGGCTTGCTCCCCCTTGACCATGCACCAACAATGTCCTTGGGAAGTCCCTAAGCCAATAGGAACTCTAAACCAACAAGATTAAGGTTAGAAAGTCAACATTGAACTTTCCAACACCTTAAAATTGATACAAACCCCAAATACTTCTCCTAATCCATATCCAATGGATTTACACCATTTATAATGCTTCCCAAAGCATATCCTAGGGTTAGGAGTGATTAGGGACCATAATCAGAATGAAATCGGGTAAAACAACCTTGTTTACCCCGAACAGCTACCAATGAAAGTGATTCAAATCAATGATCGAATTTCCATCACCATCGACCATCCAGTAGTAGCGATCGACAATCAAAAATCCCGATTTTCAGTTATCAGAAATGAGTTTTGAAAAATCATAACTAATTATACGCATATCGAAAAATCATGAAATTTGATACGTATAATACTTATGACTAATACAATGGGTGAAAAATGTTTGAAAATTATTTTACCCATTAAATAGTGAAATTGGTACAAAGTTCAAAACCATTGAAATTTTCAATGTTTTGGCCCTACTTTGTATCAACTTCATCAATGGTGATTGCTATCAAAAGATAGACTTCACCAAGATTTTTCAAAATGATTTTAAAATGTTTTCAAAACCTTATCTTGGATCATATTCCTTGGGCTCTATGTACGTGACTTGTACACAAGCTCTCCCAATGATCCACAACTAAAATTAGATGAGTTTTAGTTCATCTAGATGCAAAAACTATGCGCCTTGAACTTAACTCATATCCTAGCATCTCACATGTATCTAGGGTGTATACATACACATACATGTCAATTAGATGTGAAATGTGGGTTTTGTTCTCCCTAAACTAGGGTTTCATGCATTTTCTAAAGCAACTCTACTTGATTCCCTTATAACTGGGACTCCAAGTCATGTCATAGTCCTTAAATCATTTTTAATCAAGTTAATGCATGAATGTATGACCATGGCATAAATAATAGCATTATTAAAACATGGCCAATGATCATGATGTCATGACATATGATGAAATTTAAGAACACATGACATCTAAAATAACCCTAAACAATGTCATGACATGGTATATGATAGGATGCAATACAATTCTACAAATATTCATCCATACATACAAGATTTTTAGAAACAAAGATTTCATTTAACTTAAAACTTGTCTTTTACATTCAAAATGGAGATTGGTTATGCTCAATCTCACTACAAAAACTGACAACCAAAAAAAAAAAATCTAATATCCTCTAATCGTCCACAGGAGGTGGCGGTGGAGGAGGTCGACTCAGTCCAGTTCGCATCATCTCTAGCATATCGAGCCGATGCCGCTTCTATGTGCCCCGGGTCTCCTCCATCCTATCGACGCGGCGCCGAAGGAAGCTCGCTCGCCAATAGCTCAATAGAGTCCACCGATCACGATAGTCCCGAAATCGGACTCCACCGCCACGACGATATGATGGACCGGCCGCTAATGTGTCAAGCATCCGGTCATCCTCATCGCTGGTATCCGCATCCTCGTGGTCCTCTCGCCGCCTCTGGGTACCGAAGGATGCTGTCTGCGTGCCCTGGGTGGTGGTCGTGGCACCAACTCCATCTGTCCAGCGCCCATCCGTAGCTTCGCTAACGAGAAGTTACGAACTGATATACAGTCGTACACCTCCGATAGCGCTCGCAGAGAGCCCCTGTGGATGTTGACGCCTACGGAGTCGAGCCATGCTGTGATGATATGACCAAATGACATATGCACTTTCCCTTGTACAGGGGAGGTGAAATGCACAATGCAATAAAACATGTTTAGTGCAAAGTTAATGTCTAACCTATGACGCATGGCATATAGAAGAAAGAGATGGGGAGGCCGAATCTTGGCCAGACCCCGAGTGACGATGGGAAGAAAACACCCAACAATGACCTTGTAAAGGACATTGTCAGGTGCAGATAACTCAGTGATAGGAAATAGATTCTGGGCCGGTGGACGAGGATGACCAAAGATATGCTCATGCATGGACTCCATAGAGATATGGTCAAAAGGCTCAGGTAAAGGAAAATCCATGGTAGGGTAAAAGATAAAGGTGTCATCTGAAGGCCTACACTCGAGAAACTCCTGCAGTATCGCAGGAGTGAACTCTAACTCGCGTTTTGCAACGCGAGTAGTGTAAGTAGGGCCGTCATCCACCTTTTTAAGGTTTTGATAGAATTCCTTAATAAGGTCATCATTAATTGGATGCGCACAAGACGATTTTCATCGATTGTAGTATGCAATTAATTCCATGACATCACTACAATGCCTATTGAAAAAGTCCCTATCGATGTACCTAACCAACATAGGTTGGTACAATCGAGATTCACCCTCGTGGATCATTCCTACGGCTCTCCTATTATGAATGCAATGTAATGATATGGCATGCAATGGCAATAATACACGATTAGATAAACCTAAATTGTAATGGAGATGAAAATTAGGGCTCGAAAAAAAATCGTTACTTAGGCGCCATTTGAATGTGTGGCTGGAGGGAAGACTCAAATGTTGCTGGGGATCGCCGGAAAAGTCGCCGGAGAGCTTCAGACGTCGGAACCCTAATCGGAACAGGGAAAATAAACCCTAAATTGCGCGAACTAGGGCTCCAAATAGGTGGAAAATGGAAGAGGAGAAACTCGTCTATCAAACCTAACACTTAGGAGGTTGGCACGGCCGGAAGAGTTGGTCGGAGAGGTAGACGGCGATCGGAGAAGGAAGGGAGAAGAGAGGTTCGTCGCATGAAGACGCCAAACCCTAGCGGTTCGCATTTTAAAAACGATTGATCCGATCGATGGAGCATCACCGACGTGGAGCATGATCGGTTTATTACCGGGTTTAGCCGAGCCTGATCGATCCGACTCGCAATCGATCACAACCTTGTAACATGCTACGGTATCATCCGATCGATGTTGCTCATCGATCGATGTGCACATCATCACTGCTCGTCGCCGAGCACTCACCGATGGCCTTCGCCTCGGTGAAGCATCATCCATCGATCGATGGACCTCATCAGTCGACTGATGTTCAATCAGTCGAGTCATGGAGCTAGCACTCGACTGATGACATATCGTATCGCGCTACAGTGTTATCGATCGATAATCGATCCGATCTCGATTTCGATTCAAAATCGAAGATCTCGATTTCATCATCTTAATTATTCCATTTTATCACGTTAGATCTTGTATATCGAATGTATTGATGTTATACTTTTGTTCATGTATTTGTTAATGTATTTTAATGTTTTATTTCATTTTTGCAAACATTAACATTCAATGATTTCCAAAACCTAACATCTCACCCTTTCTAAGTGTTAAAATACACAATCAAGGTAAAAGACTTGTTTTGTGAGATGTAATCTATCCTAGACATTCCTTCCATGCAAAAATATGGTAAAACATATGAAGCAAGGTGAATATAAGACATCAAGTTGTGTGGCACTTGAGTATCACTCTAGATGTTACCTTTACATCTTAACCACACATCTCTTGATACATGACCTTCCAAAGTGTGTCAATAATCAAAGTTACACACTATGACCTCTAAATCTAGATCATGTCAATTTTATTGATTTTCATATTTTCAAGATATATATTGACACAACCTAAAATTCTTTGAAATTAAGGCTCAAGGATATTTCCAAGGTAACCATAACCTTGAAAGTAACCTAAAGTGCCACCTTTATCATGGTTGAGTTAACTACCCATCCAATCAAGGTTGGCACACCCTAAACCTATCTTAGCGTGAATCAATCATGCTCTTAGGAACTCAAAATCGATTTGAGATCCTAGGGTTAATTAGGTATTCCTTAGGGATAACTTCCCTAGATACCTTCCTAATGACCCTCCTAGGCTTATTAGCCTTGGTCATTTTGGCCTTGCCTAGGTTAATCTTAGAGATTGCCTCCCTAACAACCTTCTTAGTGGCCATCCTTGGTTTCTTCGAAACCTTGGCCATTAGGCAAAACCTTGGTCAACTCTAGGAATGACTTTCCCATTGACCTTGGTCTTTCTAGACCTAGTTAGTGTTCCATAGTCGAATTGAACACTATGGTAAGTCACCTTGGACTTAGGTTTGTGACCCAAACCATTCTTGCCCTTGGTTGACTTTTGACTCTTAGATCCTAGATGTTGACTTTGACTTCTTGACCTAAGAGTTTGACAATTTGACCCTTGAAATTGATTTTGTATCTTGTTTAGGGTCTTTTCCAATTTCTCAAGCCTTGACCTCAAGGCTTGGTTCTCTAATTCTAATTGCCCAATTTTAGAATTTTTATTTAAATCTTGGGCATTTGACTTTCTTGGCAAATGTCTAGTCCATTTTGGATTAAAACCTAGATGTTCTTGGATTTTCTTGATAGATTCCCTAAGTATTGTTTTTCTAGGGACATTAGTCCCAAATTTCTCCTTATTCTTAAGGTGAACATTCTTAGCTCCTAAACACATATGTTTGTTATTTCTAGCATGCTCTTTATGATACATAACAAAATTGCTAAAATTAGTTCTAGCATGCTTTTTAATATTTAAATTAGACGGAGCATTATTTAAATATACCTTAGGGTTTGCCTTAGTGGCTCCCCCTACTTGTGATGCTCCCCTTTGCCCCTTCTTCTTCTTCTTTGGGCATTGACTCCGGTAATGACCCGGTAGTCGGCATTTGAAGCAAATGACATGCTCCTTGCTCTTTTGACTTGGAGAAACGGTGTCCATTGACTTTTGTTGACTTTTAGGCGCCGGAGGAGCTTTCTTGATCCTCTTTGGGCATTTGCTCTTGTAATGCCCATACTCCCTACACTCAAAGCACATAATATGATTTTTATTTGAAAGTAAAGTGTTTGAGTTACCTAAGGTGGTGGTAGGTGCCGGAGTTGAATTTTGAGCTTCCTCATCTTGATCGGATGTTGAAAGCTCTTCTTGAGGTTGCTCCGGTGTAGAGGATGGTCTCTCCTCCTCAATCCTAGAAGTAGATGCTTCTTCCACCTCTTCTACTTCTTCTTTCTCCGATTCGGAAGTTGACTCCATCTCAACTTCCGATTCCTCACTTTCACTTGAGGATGAACTCTCCTCATGGAATCTTGCCAATTTTCTCCATAGCTCCTTGGCATACATGTAATCCCCTAGCTTGCACAAAACATCATTAGGGATTAAATCTTCTAAAAGTTTCGATACCTTAACTTCGGTCTTGAGCTTTTGGCGTTGCTCTTGGGTCCACTTTTTCAATTTTAGGACATTCCCCTTCTTATCCCTAGGGGGTTCAAGGCCTTCAATGAGGATGAACCAATCCTCTATGTTCATCATCAAGAATGTTTCCATTCTTGCTCTCCATGCCGGAAAATCTTCTGGATCATATGGAGGTGGAGTGTTGATTTCCCATCCAAGCTTGTCTTGGAATTCCATCTTCACCCTCTAGCCTTTTGCCTTAGCTCCCGTGTGTTAATCCTTAGAAGAGCCCCTGGGCTCGATACCACTTGTTAGGAATATTGAATGGCTAGAGGGGGTGAAAAGCGAGATGATATTCGATCGCTTGTGTCTACAATTTCAAGAGCGCAGTAAATAGAAATAATAAGAGCAATAACAAAATAGACAACAAGCTAACACAATGATATAACATGGTTCGGAACCACACGGTTCCTACTCCACGGATCGAGCTCTAAAGAGCCCTAGTGATGCACATGCACTCACTAATGATAAACACTCCTTCTCGACACAAGTCGGAGGTGGAGAAACCCCTTACAATAGATCTTACAACAGTAAGAACGAAATACAAGCAATATACAATGTAAATACAAAATACAAGTAAAGAAAA
This sequence comes from Wurfbainia villosa, assembly GCA_025175895.1. Classification (NCBI taxonomy): domain Eukaryota; kingdom Viridiplantae; phylum Streptophyta; class Magnoliopsida; order Zingiberales; family Zingiberaceae; genus Wurfbainia; species Wurfbainia villosa. Next base: position 79,970,331 of record CM046001.1, on the reverse strand, counting down.
GACTTTACAACACTTGTTTTGATTGCTTGAATGCTTGGTTGCTTGCTTGCACTTGGAGACCTGATTTGCACCAACAAATCGCCCCAATAGCCCTCAAGAACCGATATCTTTTTTTCTCCATCAAGAGCTCCATATATAGCTTCAACCTGTGCTGGAAAAAGTCTATCAGTCGACTGATCGGGACCATCAGTCGACTGATGCCACTGTTGTCGTGAGACAACGGCTAGTTCCACGTTGGATAAGTCCAACTGACACATCACCGACCGATCGATTGTGACCATCACGATCGATGGAGTCCTCACTCGACCAAATGAGTCTCGACTCATCTCGCGGGTCGAAGCACTCGAGCACCACCGATCGATCACACGATCACCGATCGCCGAGCCATCACCGATCACAACCTATGGCAAATGATCGCTAGGCCATAACCCGCAAATAAACCCTAGTTGATTTCGGTCCAATGACCGCCACATGGCACCCCGACCAGCACACCTCAAACATGAGGTTTTAACTCAAGTATGGTTCCCCCATACTTGCTAGACCACCCTTAGCCTAGACCTAAGCCTTCTAGCCACCTCCATCAGCCTCACGCCTCTCGGATCCCTCCAAGTCATCCATGACTTGTTCATCCATCGTGCTAGCCTTCAGGTGCTTGCATCGGCTATGTCATGCTAACGGTGTCTACACCGCCAAGGCATTGGACTTATGCCGCCAAGACTCCGCTTGGACTTTACGCCGCCAACCATTGGACTTATATTGCCAAGACTACTGCTTGGACTTTACGCCGCCAATATTAATCCCCTTGGACTTCAAATGCCAACCCATGTTGGACTTTCCATGCCAAGACCATGCTTGGACTTTCCTCGCCAACTCATGTTGGACTTTCCATTTGCCAAGACCCATGCTTGGACTTTCCTTGCCAACACATGTTGGACTTTCCATTTGCCAAGACCCATGCTTGGACTTTCCTTGACAATTACATTGTCATATGTTTTTGTCAAAACATCAAAACACATCAAAACATCACTCGAGCCAAACTCGAGTCCTGGTCAATCGTGACCTGGGCCGATTGCACCAACACTCCGAACCCTAGGATATGCTTAGGAGAGCATTAGAGAGGGTGGAAATCCATTGGATATGGATTAGGAGTTGGGTTGAGGGTGAGTATCAATTTTAAGGTGGATGAGAGTTCATTGTTGAACTTTGCCTTAATTTTGATTTGGTTAATGTTCCTATTGGCTTAAGGACTCTCCAATGACATTGTTGGTGCAATGGTCAAGGGAGAGCAAGCCTCTAGGGGGAGGTATCCATCTTGGGAAGATGGATGTGTATTTCCTCATGGGAGGAAAATTGGGTTGCCTCTCTTTAAGTGATATGGGATCACTAGAAAGATGGTAGGCATGTGTTCCTCTAGGGGAGAGATATAAGATCTCATTGGGATATGAGACATTCATACCCTTGGGGAGGACCTTTTTGATGTAATGTCAAAAAGGGGGAGAAGTTACCAAGTTACCAATTAGGGTTCGTTGGAATTCTCATTGGGATATGAGAATTGCCAATATGGAAAATTGGTAGACTTGAGATGGTAGTTTTGTCAATCATCAAAAAGATTGTTGGTGCCGACTCGAGTTTGACTCGAGCAGTACCTTGATAGTATTTTGATGATAGACAAAACTCATGACATGGGATTGTCATGGGAAAGTCCAACATGGGCTTGGCATGGGAAATCCAAAGCATTGGGTCTCGCTTGCAAGAAATGCATTGCTGCACTTGTGCATTTGGGAAGTCTTGAGAACCAAGTTCACTAGTCGGTCCTCGAGTCTGAAGGATGGCACGCGTGCACGCTTGGTGCATTCGAGGGACTACGAGGAGCAAATGTAGTGAGCCCAAAGAAGCATACTCTAGGCGAGACGAAGGATGGCGTAGTCGCGCGCGCGCAGATCCAGCGAGGCCGAGGGAAGAGAGCTGGGAACCCATGAGGATAAGGTGGACTTGGCTAAGTGACTAAGAAGTGTGAGGCTCAAAAATCGTTATGTTTGAGGTTTTAGCCGACATCGAACATATGTGCCGACCGCCCTAGTCGATGGGTTCACTAGTGTTCATCAACCAAGTTCGGCCGATCTTAAGGGAGGTCACGATCGCCGGATCAACGCCGAGGGATGGCTCGATTGATGACACCGCACGGCACGAATGGAGTCGGCCAATCGATCGATGGATGATCTCGACCGATGGTGCCATCGATGTGTGATCCTTGGAACTTAACCAACGTGGATCCGCCATTGAGAAACTACGGACCACGATCGATGGTCACGATCAATTCGATGGGCGCAAATAGCTTGATGCAAAGTTATAAATGGAGCTCGAGTTGGAGGATTTCGCTGGTTTGGGTGACTTTGAAGGAATTGTTGTTGCATTCGACTTCAAGAGCGAAAGCAAGCAACAAGAAAGCGATCAAAGCAATTGTGTAAAAGTTCTCTTTTGTATTGTTTTTGTATTTCTTGTTGTATTTCATATTACTTGTTGTAATAACTTGTGAGAGGTTTCTCCACCTCCGACGTGTAGTCGAGAAGGAGTTTAGTTAGTGTCATGCGCATAACTAGAGCTCGAGGAGCTCGCCCGTGGAGTAGGAACCATTCGGTTCCGAACCACGTATATCTTGTATTGTGTGATTGTGTACTGTTGTTAGTTTCATTATTATTGTTATTCCGCTGTGCTAACGACAATCGTAGACAATCAACGCAAGAAGAACGAGCAAATTTCGACTTCCAACGAAAAGGGCTATTCACCCCCCCCTCAAGTCGGCCAATCGATCCCCCAACACTAATGCTTTTCAAAGCATATCTCAGGGTTAGAAGATGTTAGGGTACCTAGGGGTGCTGATAACTAGTCAAACAAATCTTTTTTGGCTAATATCAGATACGATAGTTGATTGCACTACTATCAGTCGACTGCTCCATGAGATAGTTGATTTATTTATGTAGATTGTCGAAATCATATTTCGGATACGAATTTTAGAAATACATAAATAATTATATGTTTTTCAAAAAATCTTGAAATTTCATATGTATAATACTCGTGTCAAATAAAATGGGCGAAAAATAATTTTATATGAAAATACCCATTATTTTAAGAGATTGATAAAAAGTTCAAAAGCATTGAAAACTTTCAATGTTTTGCCTAACTTTGTGTTAATATGATCAATGGTGATTGCTATCAAAAGATAGACTTCGCGAAGGTTTTCTAAAATGATTTTAAAATGATTTTCAAAACCTATATTGAATCATGGTCTATGAGCTTAATGCACATGACTTGTACATTAGCTTTCCTCATTATTCATCATTATCATTCAATGAGTTCTAAGTTCATTTTGATGTACCTTTTAAGTACTTTGAACTTAACTCATTATCCTAACATCTTACATGTGTCTAGGGTGTATCAATACACACACAAGTCATCCTTATAGTTCTTGAGATGTGGGTTTTGTTCTTCCTTAATCTAAGGGTTCATGCATTTTATCTAGGCACTACAATTTGATTCCTTTATCTAAGACTTCAAATCATGTCACTTGTCCTTAAATTCAATTTAATTAATCTAAATGCATGAAAATGATCATGACATAAATGATTGAATAAATTAAGCATATTTTCCAATGATGCATGATTTCATAGCATGATATAATAAAACTAAGCATTATCATGACATTTAAAAATAATAATATGAGCATGATGTCATGACATGACATATAGCAAGCAAAGCATGACAACTATTATAATATCAAGGTATAAAAATACCTATGTTTTAAGCCTAACTGCCATTTGCAAAATTTATACCAATTTGTCATAATAAACTAATCTCCTATGTGTGCTAAAACCCAAAATGACACACTTTTGACTCTAATCCTATTTATGCCAATTTTGATCAATTTTTCAACCTTTATAATTTTTATTAGCACATCCTAAAATCTTTTAGGATAATTATCTAAACTCACTTCCAAGGTATTGCATTATCTTGAAAATGTCCTAAAGTGTCAACTCTGCTATGGTTAAGTTAACTACCCATCCATTTAATGTTGACACACCCTAACTTATCTAGCGTGAAGGGATCATGCTCCTAGGAACCCAAAACCTATTTGAGCTCCTTGGGTTTACTAGGTACTCACTAGGGATGACCTCCCTTAGTACCTTCCTAATGACCCTCCTAGGCATGGAAGCTTTAGTCATTTTGGTTTTGTCTAGGTCAACTCTAGGGATGACCTCCCTTGTGAAATCCTTAGTAGATTTCCTAGGTTTCCTTGAAACCTTATCTAGTAGACACCTACCATGGTAAAATCTAGGGATGACTTCCCTTGTGACCTTAGTATTCCTAGACCTAGTTTTTATTCCATAGTTATATGGAACATTATGGTAAGTTGGCATAACTTTCTTGAACTTAAGTTTTGTTGGTGCAGGGGCACAAGTTAATCAAACCTTGGTTTTGATAATGGAAAAGATTCAAAGTTAAGCTATTTTGTTATCTCATATACTATGCTAAGTGTGTAGGAAGTGTTTAAGCTAAGCCCAAAGTCGAGCAACACCCAAAAAATCTCGAGTCGAGAAACCGTGGTGGTCGGGCGACATCAGGAGAACCTTGTGGAGTCGAGGAACCTCGGTGATGATCGAAAGATAAGTGACAGGTCAAGATGACTAAAGGTAAGTTCCGGGTATGGAGCGGTGGTAAAGACGCATCCTCGATTAGAGGACAATCCTAGGCGTTGATCCGACCAAGGCTTCCGGAGGAATGCCGAAGTCGAGATCGAATAGTCAAAGGTCTGTCACACAATATGACATTATGCATCTCTTGTGCTAACCTTGGTGAATTTCAAGCATAGTTGACCGAGGTGCAATAAAAGGCTTGATGAGGAGAAGGATGTCGATTTAATCAACCCAGTGCACATGGTCAAAGAGATAGAGATCGATGCCACCACCTCATGATAAGATAAGTCACCACGTCAAGATAAGATCCACAAGTTTTGGATCTGGATCGAGACATATTCCAAGGCGGCATTCTATAAAAGGAGGGGAGGACTCAAACACAAAAGCATCAATGAACTCCTAAGTGTGCTTGATCTCCTTCTCATGTACATAATGCTACTCTGGGTCTTCTACAATTTAGTTGTCGGTACCTTTCTTATTTATTACTTATTACTTGCTAAAGAGGAGAGGTAGGTTTGTTACCTCTTCCTCTACATCATTATAATCGGTTGTCTCTTATCTCCAACGAGGAAGAGATATGCTTTGTTTTCTTGTTTAACAAGGATCAGGCCTTGATTAGCCAGAACAAAGTAAAAAAGTCTTGTATTTGTGTTTTAGTTTTTCGTCGTGTACTTGGTTTTAATCATCGAAAAAGAAAAGTTTTTACAATCGCTATTCACCCCCTCTAGCGATTCACCTCGATCCAACAATTGATATCAGAGCGGGGGCGCTCAGATTTGGTGCAACCACCGATCGGGTATTTTCTTTTTTTTTCTTTTAATTATCTCCCGCACTATTAATCCAAGACCAAGTCTTGGGACTTTTTGTTTTGTTTTTTTAAGTATTAGAAGATCATTGACCAAGCTTACCATGGAAGAGCATCCCAAAAGGCCTAAAGGTAAAAATGTAAATTTAAAATTTAAATCGCATATTATTTGCTTCAAGTGCAGGGAGAGAGGACATTATAAAAATAAGTGTCATACTCGTAAGACTCGAACGATGCAACCGGCGACAAAGGAAACACCACTGCTAGGAGTCTGGAAGAACAAGGAGCACATCAAGTGCTTCGGGTGCAGAAGATTCGATCCCTACAAGAATCGGTGCCCGGAGAAAAAGGTTAGTAAAATGAATAATTTTGAAAAGTTGAGTTTTAGAATACTTGATAATTTAGATAAATTGTGCATTGAAGTTAGTAAATTAGTTAATTATTGTTAATTAATTAATACAATTAATAATTTAACTAATAAAAAATTAATTAATTCATATTTAATTAGTTTAAATAATAATAATAACAACATCACCGAAGAAAATGATCAAATTAATCTAACATTTGATAAAATTAACAAAGAGCTTAATTAAATTTTTAGTTTGATCAATATAGATCTAGATAAAGTCAAGGATAAAACTAACCTAGGACTTAATCAGAATAATCAAACCTTAGGACTGAATCATCAAACCTTAGATCTGATTAATCTAGATAATTTCGAATTAAAAAATTCTATTTTGAAAAATTCAACCATAAAAAATTCAAAATTAACTTTAAAAAATTCCAAAGATAATATAAATAATTATAAAATAATAATAATTCTACTTTGAAAAAATTTAACAATATTATCTTAAAAAATTCTAATAATTTTATTAATAATTTTAACTTTAAAAATTCTAACAATCTTATCTTAAAATATTTTAATAATTCTATTTTGAAAAATTCTAACAATCTTATCTTAAAAAATTCTAATAATTCTATTAATAATTCTACTTTTAAAATTTTTAACAATCTTATCTTAAAAAAATTCTAGTAATAATTCTACCTTTTAAAATTCTAATAATCTTATCTTAAAAAATTCTAATAATAAGTTTACCTTTAAAAATTCTAACAATCTTATCTAATAATTCTATTAATAATTCTACTTTTAAAAATTCTAATAATAATTCTACTTTTAAAAAATCTAATAATCGTATTAAATCAATTTTAAATTCAAAATCTAACTTAAATAAAAATTCAAAATTAAATAATCAAACTAATAAATTTAATTATAACATAGTACCATTTGATTATACAAAAATTAATAATTTAGCAATTAAACCTTCCACTTTTAGAAATTTAATAAATAAAATTCTACCTAAGAAGCAACCATTTCTTTGAATTGATTGAACATAACATGCTCATGCATATAGATCATTTTAATTAATTACCATGCTTATTTTTGTCATATCATACATACTAGTTTTAAATTAAATCTCATAGAACGATTAGATAGGAAATGGTTAATTAACCTTGATAACATAGTATCAGGATGCAGTGAGATGATAATGCGTTAGGGAAACGAAGCCTCGTGTATCCGAGTTAGATAAAGAGTATCTAGCTTGGTGCACTTAGCTAAGTGGAACTAGCTAAAGCTACCTCACCACATCCTAGACTAGTTAGACCAGGATGTAACCCTAAGTGAATTAAGTGCACAATTTATTAAGATTGGCTTTGTCTAAGAAAGTGGTCGTTGTTCCGATCAAAGAAGGCCTCTATGCCTCGCCATAACTTGGAAGTCATCTTTTGAAATGTTCACTTAATTAACTAAAGGTTAAATCTAAATCTAACCCAAGGTTAATTAATTTTCAAATAATTAACATTAACTAAGTAAAATTAAATTCATCTCGCAACACCTATAAGGATAACTTGGTTGATCATGTAGAATGGGTGAGATGGTAAGGACAACAAATTGAAAATAGTTTTGAAAATGATTTTAAAATTTATATATACATAAATAGATTTTTAAAACTATTTTTATTGGTTGCCATGATTGTTGTGTGTAGTTATACGTAGTTTTCAAAATAACTATGCTTTTTAAAATGATGGTTACCAATCAATAGCCTAAATCCTTAGGTCAACTTTAGACACCTAGTCCCTTTGGACACTTAGGTGAGCCTTTCTTGTGGCTAACAAGGATGTCCTAAGAGTTTGTCAGACAAAAGGGGAGACCCTCTAGATAAGCCTTCCTTGTGGCTAACAAGGATGTTAGGTTAAGGGGGAGGTTCTAATTGGATAATCATCATAGAAGTTGTTAAAAATATTATTATTATTTTTTAAAAAATTTCCCAATACTTTCAAAATTTAAAATCCTTGTTTTTGATAATATTCCAAGGGAGAGAGAAGACTTAAGTTGGACAAACTTAGTATCTCTAGCTACCTCTAGTTTGACATAAACCCAATAAACATGAGCCTCTAGAGTACCTCTAGGTTAGGATAGTCACATCCTAACCTAGGATATACATTGTGTTGGTGGAGTAGGCACCTAAGTCGAACCTGAGTTTTGATTATAGCAAACGATACAAAGTTAAGCTCATGTCGTTATCTCACGAAATAACTGAGTGTGAAAATTGCTATAGTCGAGTCAAGGCTAGCGACACGGAGGAAGCCATGGGCGACATCAGTGACTTTGAGGAGCCAAGGAATCGAGTGGAAGGCCGAAAGTGAAAGCAACACAGTAAGTATCGAGGTATGCTCGTGTGTGTGCGAGAGTAAGTGAGGTCGTATCCTCTTTACGGGATGATCTTAGGCGTAGATCCGACCAGAGACATCCTATAGGTGGTCTAAGTCGAGATCAGACGGTCGGAGGTCATCAAACTAATGTTTTTGTTAAGCTAACTTTGCCTTGCAGATTAGTCGGCCATTGAGGACTCATCGCCTAATGCCGATTAAGATTCCATTCGCCATCAGACGATGGCCATCAAATGATATGGTCAAGGATCACCGAGAGTCAAGCCTTATCACCATTTTTCGAGCCATGTGCCAAAACTCTATTGGGTGAAGTTCTCTCAAAAGGCTCAAAGGCTATAGAGGCCAATCCTAGGGTTTCTTCATCAATTTAAGCTTCCAAAAGCCTTGTTACAAACTTTCCACAACGAATGCTTTTCTCCGATGTCTAGGTTTAATTGCTTTCTTTTTATTACGTCGGTTTAAGTTGTTTATTTCAGTTCATTACTTTCAAATCTTGGAGCTTTTATCGTAACGAGGAGAGGGGGAGTGTCCCTCTACCTCAAGCTTTTTTCTTTTATTTGTAACGATTAACTCCTACCTCTAACGAGGAGGAGTTCTTTAGTGTTTTGCCCTCCGTGCGTGGTCAAGGACCACTAGGGCCTTGGAGTAGTAGCCGAAGGCTACGAACCAAGTAAAAATATTTGCCTCCTTTATTTATTGCTTATGTTTCCGCTGCAATTAATTATCTACTCGGTTTTTAACGAACGAACAAAAAAAAGGTTTTATCGCTATTCACCCCTCCCCCCCCCCCCTCTAGCGATTCGCTTCGATCCAACACATTGTTGGTGAAGGATCTAGAAACCTAAGCTCTTAAATGTTAAAGGGAGTTGAACATACTGGTTCATATCCTTAAAAATGCACCCCTTATAAAGTTATTTTTGATATATGTCAAAGGGGAAGAGAGGTTAAAGTTAAGAGATTACCTTTTTTTTTTTAAAAAGTAATTGTTTTTTGAAACTCACCTAGGGTTAAAGGAAAGGTACCCTTAAGGGGGAGGTTTTGAAAAATGCTTGTTTAATACTTATTGCTTATTTTTTCTTAACTTTGAATTGGTTTTCCATAGATCAAAAAGGGGCACTAGTTAATTGAACCTTGGTTTTGATAATGACAAAGATTCAAAGTTAAACTATTTTGTTATCTCATATGCTATGCTAAGTGTGCAAAAAGTGTTTAAGCTAAGCCCAAGGTCGAGCGACACCCGAAGAATCTCGAGTCTAGAAACCGTGGTGGTCGGGCGACACCAAGAGAACCTCTTGGAGTCAAGAAATATCGGTGGTGACCGAAAGCTAAGTGATAGGTCAGGAGTGTTTGGTTTTCGGCACCGCGGCGTGTGTGTGTTCGATCATGTTTCGTAAACATGAGCACAGCGGAAGAAATTAAAATAATAAATCTATATTTATTACAACACACACAACACACGCATGCTATTACAACAAGTGTAGACATAACCGTAAATTAAAATTTGCAATAAAAAAAATTATCTACGTTATACCTTTCGTATGACGTGTAGCGGGAACGGCATCAACCGGAACGATCCTCGTAAGAATCGTCTCTATCCGTATCCACGCCGAGCTCCTCGGGATGACTTCGCTAAGTCACGAGCTTCGTCTTCAGACGGGTTACTAGCCTGGTTGAAGATGACGTGATCGAGAGATGATCACGATCCGAATCCAAATTCGGATCCTAAAACGAGTTCTCAAAACTCGCTTCTCCGGAGAGGTATTCGTCAACCGTTTGACGAATCCTTCGTCCCCCACCTCAGAGGATTATCGGAGATCAAATCCCCGGTAAGTTAGCCGCTGTCGGAGCACTAACCGTCGTCCAAACGACGCTCCGACGAGAGGAGGAGAAGCTGTCCAGAAAACTGGACAGCTTGGTGGAGGATATAGGCGCCGGCCAACCAAGGAAAGAAAAGGCTCACCTTGATGCCAAACCTATAGGAGATCACCGGAGGGTCGCCGGAGGTTCATCGGCTGAAGCTTGGTCGCCGACAACAAGTTGGACGGCGGCACAAGAGGTTGGGCGGCGACACTCTAGGGTTGGCGCCGAAAACCTTCTTCAAGGGGTGCAACTAGGGTTTGGATTAGGGCTTAATTATCCATTAAGCCCTCTTTTATAGAGAACTAATTCTCTTAATGGTTAATGGATCATATCCATAAAGCCCGTTAACCCGCTCCATTAGGATAAGTCAAAATAAACCAAACCATGATGGTTTATTTTGAGTTAAAACGAACCGAACCAACTTTTGGTTCATTCGTTTAAAATAAACCAAACCCTTTGGTTTATTCTCATCCATTGGATTAGAACCAAACCATTTTGGTCCATCCATTATGTCTTCATAAGACACGGCCCATCCACGCCCATTGATAAAACAATTTCATGCTCGCTTATGTTTGGTCCAACCAAACATAGTTTCTCCTGGCCCCGAGAATCCCATTCTCAAGCTCGCTTTAAATCCTTTGGATTACACTCAGCGTGACCAAATAGGTTCTCTTATGTTGGCCGCCTATAATTAACCATTAATTATAGAACGATCATGAGTGGCACCTAGTAGTACATCATGATCCCCAATTAACCTAAAAGATCAACGCTGATCCGTAACTATTTCAAACCCTTCAAGAGCTCGAATGAATCGTGCCCCATTCCCTTCACTCATCTTATACCCACTTGGTTCAGACATGGTCTATAGTGTCACCTCACTAGGTCGACTACGCCACACCTAGCCCAAGTATCTTTCCTCGCCCTACTGATTCTAGTTACTCCACATGTATCAAGAGTACCTTACTCTAAACATGTAATGCTTTGGCCAAAGACTTTAGTAACAATCCACGAGAGGCCATGGGTATACATCTCCTCGCAAGGAGTGGTGAATCTTTATAGGCTATTCAAACACCTTCGATCACTTCGACTTATACCCAATCATCTCGGTCCACATCTCCTGAGATGTTTGCTTAAGATGTCAAAGCATAAGTCTCCATGATCAAGATGACTTGAATACCGCAAGTCAAAGGAACATCGCACTTAAGCCACAAGAAGAACTTCATTGACATATCTATATATGCAGAGAACCATATGAAGTCTTACTACCGGTCACTCCAATGAACTAGTTACCATAACTAGCATCCACGATTAACTCCGACATCACTATGTCTCCACCAAGGAGAATCACCGCTTGGATACACCAAGGAGTATACTCGTCTCAATGTAATCTGATGGTGTCCAAATCCATCAATTCATCGACTAGGGATAATTCCGATACATCACAATTACACATGTAGATACTCACTAGTTGTGATCCAATCACAAATTCTCTCATGCTGTGAATCGTATCGTGGACATTCAGTAAATGAGTTTAAGATCCAATCAAATACATTAAACATGTATACTCAAATAGTGAATCTTCATTTATCATATAAATGGTTCATACATAAGGCGTTTGCCATAGGACCTCTCTCCTATATTAGGAACAGACTCCCACTTGGCCTAATGCCAAGCGCTACAGGATCCAATACCATAAGCTCTAACATGACCCTCAAACTCATTTTGAGGTAATGCCTACGTCACAGGATCCGCTAAGTTCCTTTCAGTGGGGTTTTTCTCGATTTGTATTTCCTTCCTACTAATGATCTCTCCGATAAGATGATAGCGCGGCCCATGTTTAGATCATCGATGAGACCACATCAAGTTCATAGATGAACTTCGATCCAAACCGCCTTTGTCGCCTAAAGTCGCAACGTATTCTCGCTTTAGTGGCGTAATCCGCTATAGTGTCAAGTTTGGAACCTTTCCAACTTATTGCGCCCATTCTAGGTGAATACATACCGCATCGAGACATGGAATCATCCTTGTCTTCCGCATCCGTGATACCCGTATCACCATGTCCCCTTCTCCATATATTAGGAACACATCCTTAGTTCTTCTCAAGTACTTAAAGATTGTTTTAATAGCCGCCCAATGATTCATTCCTCGATCGATCCGGTATCCGCCGTGACACTCGTGAGCATACGATACATCGGGCCTCGTATACATAACATAGCATACATGATAGATCCTATGATGCATAGGAATCTTACTCATGCAAATCCTCTCGCCTTCGGCTGACACATAGACTTCAAAGGTGTACCCATGCCCGATGGGTAAGAAACCTTTCTTGGATTCCGACATGCTAAACCTCTTTAGCACTTGGTCTATATATGTAGACCGCGAAAGACCAAGCAAACTGCTTTCGATCTATCTCTATAGATCTTAATCCCGAGGATGTAGGTTGCTTCTCCTGTGTCTTTCATGGAGAATGTCTTGGATAACCAAACCTTAATCGATCAGAAGATTGACACATCGCTTCCTATAAGTAATATGTCATCGACATACAATACTAGGAACACGATCGCACTCTACTAACCTTCTTGTACACACAAGGTTCGTCGATTTTGTGAGAAATCAAACTTTTGATCGCCTCATCAAAACGGATATTCCAGCCTCCTCGGATGCTTGCTTCAATCCATAAATGGACCGTCCGCAATTTGCATACCTTGGTTTTATCAACCGATGTGAAACCTCAGCCGTATCATATACACGCCCCTCGGTGTTTCCATTAAGAAAAGTTGTTTTCACATCCATCCGCCATATCTCATAATCATAATGAGCCGCTATGGGGAGCATCCGAATGGATTTAAGATAGCTACAAAGTACAGGTTTCGTCATAATCAACACCTTGTTTTTTGACGATATCCTTTCGCCACCAATCTAGCCTTATAGGTAATCACATTACCATCCATGTCGGTTTTCTTCTTGAAAACCCACTTGCACCCTATAGGCTTTAATCCTTCAGTGGGTCAACCAAGTTCCAAACTTGGTTTTCATACATGGAATCCATTTCCGACTTCATGGCACCAAGCCACTTATCCCTTTCTCGAACTTGTCAAGACTTCTTCATAACTGTAGGCTCTCATCATCAATGAGTAACACGTCATTCGATTCACTTACGAGAAATCCATATCTCTCGTGAATATTATGTGGTTCTACCAGATCTACGAAGATGTGGTGTTATAATAGGTCCAAATGATTGCTCATCACTATGAGTTGCTACACTGTGCTTCACTGTATCTCATCAATGTCTATTTGAGTCTCTCGAGCCTCCTCAAGCTCGATTTACACTCCCACGCTTTCTTGCAAGAGAAACTCTTTCTCTAGAAACACAAAGATGCCTTGAAACAAACACCTTTGTTCCACAGATGATAGAATTGGTAACCCCTTGTTTCCTTAGGGTATCCAATAAATAGACATTTATCGACTTAGCATCCAATTTGTCCGACATACCGCTTCACATAAGCAGACAACCCCATATCTTCAAGTAAGATACATGAGGTTTCTTACCATTCCATATCTCATATGGAGTAGTGAGACTACCTGGTAGGCATTCTGCTTAACAAGTAAACAAATATGTCAAGTGCATAACCCCAAAAGGACTTGGGAAGAGTCGCATGATTCATCATTGACCGACCATGTCCAACAAGGTCCTAAGCATTCTCGATACACCATTATGTGGTGTATAGGGCGGAGTCCATTGAGACAATATACCATTGTCTCTTAATCAAGAAACTCTGACTTAAGTATTCACCACCTCGATCCGATCGAAGTATTTTAATACTTTTGTCATGTTGTTTCTCTACTTCATTTCTGAATTCTTTGAACCTTTCAAAGGCTTCAGACTTGTGTTTCATCAAGAACACATACCCAAACCGTGAGTGATCATCTGAAGGTAATGAAGTAGCTATAGCCTCCTAATGCTTGAGTTGACATAGGTCCACATACATCAAGATGTACTAGACCTAGTAACTCTCCCACTGCTCACCTTTTCCAAGAAAGGTAACTTAGTCATCTTGCCTTTTAAGCATGATTCGCATGTATCGTATGAATCCAATTCAAACGATTCCAGAATTCCACATCGGTGTAATTCGGACATGCGTTTCTTGCTTATATGGCCAAGACGACAATGCCACATATAGGAGTCTATGTGATTATCCTTTCTGCTGTTGCTCGCTTCGATATTGAAAATGTCACCGATACGCCCAACGATAAATGCCATTACTCAAAGATCCAGTTCCATAAAGTACGCCATTCAAAGTTATATAACAACAATTGTTACTAAACGTTAAATGGAAACCATTTCTATTTAAGCAGGAAATAGAAACAATGTTCTTTATTAGAGAAGGAACATAATAGCAATTGTCCAGTTCCAAGACTAGTCCACTAGTGAGCTTCAGCAAATAAGTTCCGATGGCGATCAAAGAACCTTGCTCCATTGCCAACTCGCAAATTTGACTCCCCTCTGACAAGTCTTCTTCTATTCCTTAGCCCCTGTATGTCATTACATATATGTGAGCTACACCAAGTATCCAATACCCAAGTGTCTAAGGAAATAGAATGACAATCAATAACGAAGATACCTGAAGAGGATGGGGCATCGGATGCCTTCTTCTTCTTCATGGACTCAAGATAAATCTTGCGCTTCGCCAAGGGCCTTCCTTGCCACAAAGGATGGCAAGTGCCCTTTATACTGTTCCGCCTTTCTTTGCCTTTTTCTTTCCTTTCTTTGTTCTTTTGCCTTCCTCTTAGAACCTTTCTTGAGGAATCAACAATGTAACCGCCTTTCTCTCATGCTTCACAGAAGGCTCCACAGTCTTCAGCATATTGAGGAGCTCGGGAATGGTGGATTCCAATTTGTTCATCCGATAGTTCATCACAAATTCCGAGAAATTCTTGGGCAAACAATGCAGAATTAAGTCAATACTTAACTCATGATCCATCACAAAACCGAGGGTAGCTAGCCGCTCGATGTACCCGTTCATCTTTAGCACAAACTGTACTACAGACGAACCTTCTTGCATTTTCGTGGTGAAGAGGAGCCTAGAGACCTCGAACCTTTCGAATCTCGCTTGCTCATCGAACAACTCATGAAGATGGAAGACCATAGTGTTAGCATCCATATGCTCATGCTGCTTCGCACTGTACCATCGCCGCTAGCATGATGCAACTCGCCACCAGACCGCACATGTTTCTGATAGACCAACATTTGGTCTGGAGTTGCATCGTCCTTAGGACGGTCAGGAAGAGGCTCTTCAAGGACATATGCAAGCTTTTCCGCCTTGAGAACAATTCTCAAGTTTCTAAGCCAGTCCAGGAAGTTAGGCCCAGTCAGTTTGTTCGAATCCAAAATAGTGCGCAAATTCAAAGACGTCATGATTAATTTATTGACCTAGAAATACAAAACGAGCATATATGAGAAAATGATTTTAAAATGCATCAATATACATTTATAAATCCCATTCATTTTTCGAATTTCAAAATCCCCAAAATCACTTCGGGAGATCGTAGGTCCATCTCCGAATGGGCTGATATCCATCATAGTTATGAACAACCTTGGAGAGAGTCCAACAAGCCATTCATAACTACGACGGTAGGTATCATCTATACCGATTGCATATCCCGTATATGCAACTATCACAATGTGCTATCAACTAATTGAATGTTCACACATACATCGGGTTGTTAACACATTAACAAGTATGCATCATATGCATAGCACCCAACTTCACCTCCCTTTACATCGACTCGAGAGAGTCCAACAAGCCGATGTCTGTGTTAAAGCCAACCCATTAATCAGGACATAGTTTTAATATGGTTAGAGCGCATTCAACCAATTAGCCCAGCTTGGAGAGAGTCCAACAACCAAAGCTAACGATTGACCTCTGACTCTTACCATATTAGTATTAAACTATTCCATGGTTTGAACATATTCAGGTTCGAGCCGGGCTTGGAGAGAGTCCAACAACCCAAACAAGAAACAAAACTCTGGTTCTAACCATATTAATGGAAGGTGTAGGCTTTAATATTGATTAAGGGTTTTTATGTCTCATCCTCTTTGCATGCAAATAACTATTATCTACATGGCATGGCATACATGGCATACATCTACATGTCACGACACGCATGGCATAATGTTATGCATCTAATGCAATTTCATGGCATACAATTATGTCATGTATATAATTTCCTTATATGTCATAACTATTTATGGAAATAAAATATGTTTAAGATTTGATTCTCCAAATCAAATCATAATTAAATTAGGAAACAAATTTCCAAATCTAATCACATATTTTATTCATGGAATTATTTGATTAAGGAAAATCTATTTAGGAAACCAATTTCCTAAATCATTAAAACTACTTATGGAAATAAAATATTTTAAGATTTGATTTCAAAAAACAAATCATGATTAAATTAGGAAACAAATTTCCAGAATCTAATAAAATATTTTTTTTATGGAAAATATCAATTTCAATAAATACTTCCAACTTTCCAAAAGTGGAAGATTTCCATAAATACTTCTAGACTTTCCAAAATTGAAAAATTTCCATAAATACTTCTAAATTTCCAAAATTTAGAAAATTTCCATAAATACATTATGACTATCGCAAAACCATTTTTACGATTATGTCGAAACACAACCTGGGCTCGATACCATCAAGGTTTCCATCGCAGGTGTGTGTTCGATCATGTTTCAGTAACATGAGCACAAATGAAGCAATTAAAAATAATAAATCTATATTTATTACAACACACACAACACACGCATGCTATTACAACAAGTGTAGACATAACCGTAAATTAAAATTTGCAATAAAAGGAAATTATCTACGTTATACCTTTCAGATGACGTGTAGCGGAACGATCAACCGAACGATCCTCGTAAGAATCGCTCTATCCGTGATCCACGCCGAGCTCCTCGATGACTTCGCTAAGTCACGAGCTTCGCCTTCGACGGGTTACTAGCCTCGCGGTTGAAGACGACGTGATCGAGAGATGATCACGATCCGAATCCAAATTCGATCCTAAATGAGTTCTCAAAACTCGCTTCTCCGAGAGGTATTCACAAGATTTAATCCTTCGCCCCTCCACTCAGAGGATTACCGAGATCAAATCCGTGTTAGCCGCTGTCGGAGCACTAACCGCCGCCCAAACGACGCCCGACGAGAGGGAGAAGCTGTCCAGTAAAACTGACAGCTTGGTGGAGGATATAGGCGCCGCCAAAACAAGGAAAGAAAAGGCTCACCTTGATGCCAAACCTATAGGAGATCACCGGAGGGTCGCCGGAGGTTCACCGCTGAAGCTTGACGCCGCAAGGTTGACGGCGGCACAAAGGTTGGGCGGCAGCTAGGTTGGCGCAACACCCCAAGGGTGGGCGAACTCAAGGGGCTAGGTTTTGATTAGGATTAGGTTTAATTTTAAGCCCCATTTTATAGAGAACTAATTCTCTTAATGGTTAATGGATCATATCCATAAAGCCCAAGTAACCCGCCTCCATTAAGATAAGTTAAAATAAACCAAACCATGATGGTTTATTTTAAGTTAAAACGAAAACCAACTTTGGTTCATTCGCTTAATAATAAACCAAACCCTTTGGTTTATTCTCATCCATTGATTAGAACCAAACCATTTTGGTCCATCCATTATGTCTTCATAAGACACGGCCCATCCACGCTCCATTGCGATCAAACAATTTCATGCTCGCTTATGTTCGGTCCAACCAAACATAGTTTCTCCTGGCCGAGAATCCCATTCTCAAGCTCGCTTTAAATCCTTTGGATTACACTCGCCAGCGTGGTGACCAAACAGGTTCTCGTTTATGCTGGCCGCCTATAATTAACCATTAATTATAGAACGATCATGAGTGGCACCTAGTAGTACATCATGATCCCCAATTAACAAAAGATCAATCTACGATCCGTAACTATTTCAAACCCTTCAAGAGTTCGAATGAATCGTGCCCCATTCCCTTCACTCATCTTATACCCACTTGGTTCAGTGACATGGTCTATTGTGTCACCTCACTAGGGTCGACTACGCCACACCTAGCCCAAGTATCATTTCTCGCCCTACGTGATTCTAGTTACTCCACATGTATCAAGAGTACCTTACTCTAAACATGTAATGCTTTGGCCAAAGACTTTAGTAACAATCCGACGAGAGGCCATGGGTATACATCTCCTCGCAAGGAGTGGTGAATCTTTATAGGCTATTCAAACACCTTCGATCACTTCGACTTATACCCAATCATCTCGTCCACATCTCCTCGAGATGTTTGCTTAAGATGTCAAAGCATAAGTCTCCATGATCAAGATGACTTGAATACCGCAAGTCAAAGGAACATCGCACTTAAGCCCCAGGAAGAACTTCATTGACATATCTCTATATGCAGAGAACCATAGGACGTCTGACGGCTGGTCACGCCAAGGAACTCGTTACCATAACTAGCATCCACGATTAACTCCCGACATCACTATGTCTCCACCAAGGAGAATCACCGCTTGATACACCAAGGAGTATACTCGTGTTAGTCTCAACAGAATTGATGGTGTCCAAATCCATCAATTCATCGACTAGGGATAATTCTGATACATCACAATTACACATGTAGAGATACTCACTAGTTGTGATCCAATCACAAATTCTCTCATGCTGTGAATCGCATCGTGGACATTCAGTAAATGAGTTTAAGATCCAATCAAATACATTAAACATGTATACTCAAATAGTGAATCTTCATTTATCATATAAATGGTTCATACATAAGGAGATTGCCTTAGGACATCTCTCATATATTACTAACAAGGAGGACCAAAGGTAAGCTCCGGGTGTGGAGAGGTGCTAAGGACGCATCCTCGGTTAGAGAACAATCCTAGGCGTCGATCCGACCAAGGCTTCTGGAGAAATGCCGAAGTCGAGATCGGATAGTCAAAGGACTGTCACACTGTATGGAATTATGCATCTCTTGTGCTAACCTTGTGTTGCAGGAATTCTCAAGTGCAGCAGTTGACTAGAGGTGTCAGCAGTCGACTGAAGGTAGTTGACTGACAAGAGGAGCAGTCGACTGATGTCGATGAATCAACCCAATGCACATGTTCAAAGAGATAGAGATCGATGCCACCACCTTATGATAAGATAAGCCACCACGTCAAGATAAGATCCACGAGTTTTGGATTTAGATCGGAACATATTCCAATGCAGCATTCTATAAAAGGAGGGGAGGACTCAAACCCAAAAGCTTCAATGAACTCCTAAGTGCGCTTGATCTCCGACCAAAATTCTATGTGCTACAATGCTACTCCGACTGCGCGTCTTCTACAATTCAGTTGTTAGTACCTTTCTTATTTATTACTTATTACTTGATAAAGAGGAGAGGTAGGTTTGTTACCTCTTCCTCTACATCATTGTAATTGGTTGTCTCTTACCTTCAACGAGGAAGAGATATTTAGTGCTTTACCCTTCGGAAGCGATCAAGGATCGCAGGGCCTTGGATTAGCAACCGGTGGGATGTGAACCATATAAAAAAGTCTTGTGTTTGTGTTTTAGTTTTCCACTGAATTCTTGGTTTTAATTGTCGAAAAAGAAAAGTTTTTACGATCACTATTCACCCCCTCTAGCGATTCGCCTCGATCCAACAAGTTTGTGACCCAAACCTTTATTGTCCTTGGGTAGTTCTTGCCTCATAAATCCTAAAGTTTGCCCATTAGACCCATTAATCATGTTTTCTATTTTCTCAAGCTTTGACCTCAAAGATGATTTTCTAATTCCAATTGTCTAATTTTTGAATTTTCATCCTTTCTTTTGGGATTCGCCTTTCTTCTAGCATATGTCTAGATTTCTTGGGGTTATTGCCTAGGTTGTTGTTATCCTTAGGTGGGGTCTTGTCATTAACCTTAAGTTTATAATGTTTAGCACCTAAACAAAAATATTTGTTTTTAGATTGATCCTTAGGCTTACTACTAGAATGATTCTTATGAACAATTGCATTAAGGCAAAAATTATTACTAGCTTGCATGCTTTTTGTTATTGCATAAAGGAAGAGCATTAATAAAATTTACCTTAGGGTTTGCCTTAGCTCCCCATAGATTTGAGCTCTGCCCTCTTCTTAGGGTGACTCCCCCTAGGACATTAGGTCCGGTAATGCCCCCTTTGTTGGCACTTGAAGCACACTATGTGCTCTTTGCTCTTGAGAATTGAGACACTGACTTCCTTTGACTTTTCCTTCGTCTTAGGCACTACTTGAACTTTCTTCTTGATTCGCTTTAGATACTTACTCTTGTAGTGTCCATTTTCCCAACACTCAAAGCACATGATATGATTTTTATTTTTAGAAATTGCATTTGAGGGAGAGTTTCACATTCCGTAATATCTTGAGGTGCAGTTGTGAACACAAAGTTGCATTGCCCCATGGGATTGGTCTCGAATTTTCCTGGGAATCTTCTCGGTACTTGTGTAGACAAATTTGCTATCTATGCTATCTGTATTTCTCGCATTTTACCATGGTTGGGCATGTTATCAACCTTACATGCCAATTCTTTGATTACTTCTGTCTCTTCCTTGTGTTTTTGATCGGATTCGATCATGTGTTGGAAAAATTCATTATTCTGGGTTGTTTGGATTTGAATGAAGTTTTCCATCATTTTCTTTGAGTTTGATTTCTGCCCTTGCTGGTATCCTGATTATTGTTCCAGATTGTTTTGATTGAAGTAACTCTGGTTGTTTCAGTATGACAGATTCGAGTGGTTCCTTCAACCTAGGTTGTATATGTTGGAGTACGAATTATTCATGGGACACTGGTTGAAATTGTTTATTGTGTCAGCTTGTTCGATAGATGCTTCTGGAGATGGGGTAAGTCTTACTTGACAACTTTGAGTTGTGTGACCTGAAACACCACATATCTCGCAGGAAGTATTAGTAGTGTTGATGGCATTAACATTAAGGTGTTTGAATTTATGGGATAATGCATCTAATTTTGTAGCGAGTAGGTCTAAAGCGCTTACCTTGTACTTACCTGAAGTGCGAGTAGGAACTCCTTTTTTTGTCACCCATTAGTGATGGTTGAGCGTGATTCATTCGATAATGTCAAATGCTTTGTCCAACATTTTGTTCATTAGGGCTCCACCTATAGCTGAGTCTAGAGAAACTTTGGTAGGATTTGAGATATCGTTATAAAATGTGTGAATGATGAGACATTTCTCCAATCCATGGTGAGGACATTCCTGCAGTAGCCCTTTAAATCTATCCCAAGCTTCAAAGAGTGATTCACCATCTTTCTATGTGACGTTCGTGATTTGATGGCAAAGATTCACAGTCTTGCATGGGGGAAAATATTTATTGAGGAATTTCTGTTCTAGCTGATCCCACATCGTAATGCAATCCGAAGGAAGGGAATGCAACCATGCTCTTGCTTTGTCCTACAAGGAGAAGGGAAACGATCATAGTTTGATTGCATCTATAGAGGCTCCATTAAAATTTAAAGTCTCACAAAATTCTAAAAATACATCTAGATGTAAGTTTAGATCCTCCATCAGCGTTCCTCCAAACTGGTGTTGTTGGATCATGGATAAAAGTGTGAGTTTTAGTTCGAAATTATTTGCTTCGATTGGATGTCTTCAAATGCTCGACCTCAGTCCTCTTGTACTAGGTACTACATAATCTTTTAAAGGTTTGTTTTCTTCGTGTGTCGCCATTGTGAAAGTTGAAGTTTCTTCGAGTCACTTTCGGAGTCTTCATCAAGTGAGGAGAGTTCTTTCAATTTTAGGGTCGAGTTCTAGTAATTCTCCTTGTCTGGTCGATCTGCGCATGCAAACAAGAAAAACAACTCCAAAGAAAGCAAATGAAGTAATAAAAATAGAGTAATAAATGTGAATATTTATGCCAAAAAAATAGTAAGTAAAGATGTAGATTAACCTAATTGCAAACAAATTGATATTGACGTAGTCCCCAGCAACGATGCCAAAAACTTGATGAGTGGTAACCGCAAGCGCACAACTATCATCAAGTAATAAAAATATTGATCCCACAGGGATTGGTCAAGTACCAGATATTTGCAAAGAAATATTATCTAGAAAAGAATCAATGATTAGAAAATGATTGGGTCAGAAGGAAAATCGAACAATCAAGAAACGATCGGCAACTCTTTCCTACTTGGCATATCTTCCTAAAGGAGACTTATCTAGAAGTAATCGACCACCCCTTTCGAGGTTGGACCAATGTATCTACCTAGACTCGATTCCTACTTTCTTGGTATTCGTGCGTAGGCAACCCTAATTGCATTGGGAACCTATCGCTAGCACTCCGCAGATCAAAAACATAGACTTACTACCGGTTACTTATAGAAACGGATCGAAGTAAACCCTTTACGCTCTATGACAATCTTAAGAGGTCCACAAGGGATATTAAATATGATAAGATATTAGTACGTAGATGCTCTTTGCCACATCAAGAACTTGTCACGAGAACCCCGTGAATATATCTAGACTTCTATCTTTACTCGTAATTAAATGTTTAAGTTCAATTCTATAGTTATGCGATTGAGACTCACCTCTCGGTTAGTCTCCTTTTAAACCCCTAAAAGCATGCAAATAAGTGATCAAAAAACACACAAGCGATCAAAATGCACCATAGAATTGAATTAGAAAACACAATAGATAAGAAAGTTGTAATAATCCGAATAAGTTGACATAGAGTTACTCCCTCATCCTAAGATCACCAGAAATTACTCCATAATCCTGAGGTTAAGGCAATGATAGCATTTAGAAGACATCTGATGAAACAGAAAAAAGGGGAAAGAGAAAACTTGGCTTGTTGATGCTTGTGATGACATCAACTCGGCTTGGAGATCCTTCCTTGGTGGCTCCGCAATGTGCCCTCGAATGCTCCTTGATGGTTGCTTCCTTTCTAATGCCCCCGGATGCCTTTATCCTTAGACTTAGGGACTTTTTATAGTTTTTTCATTCGAAGAAATCCAAGAAAATGACCATCGAAAAAGTTGCGCCACGACCGTGTCAATTGGCATGGCTATGGTGTGTTCGACTTTTTCGTAATCGTCGATTGAAATTGGATCTAGCACGGTCATGCCATTTTGGAACGACTAGGCTATGTTGGACGTTGGATGCCCTAGCATGCACCGAACTCAGGTGTGTTGAGCTGATGTGGCATTGCTGAGCACAGTCATTCCATTTGGCATGGCCTTACCATGCTATTTTCTGGAATTGGCTTTTGAGTGCTCTTTTTCCATGGTTTCCTGCAAGAAAACTCATAACTGCAGTCATCTGTACTATAAAGGTAAAATGAAAGTAAATTCTATGTTTTATGCATGATATGAAAATAAAACCGAAAAAATGCATGGTAAATAGTCCCTAAAAATGTGTTTGATTTACACTCATCACTTGGTTCATAGCAAAAGGGATGCTAGTCCAAGGCTCGTGATCCGAGATAACTATCGAAGGGAAAACACTAAGTATCTCTTTCTCGTTGGAGATAAGAGATTCATTTCTTTTACAAGATATAGGGTATGATAACAACCTTATCATTCATTAGAGATTAATTACAAAAAGAAATGATAATAATGAATACAATAAAATTATACCGACACTTGAAGATCGAAGATGTAGCTCGAGGTTGGAGTTGTAGCACAATAGAGCTTGAGAAATGTTTCTGAACATGAGAGACAAAGGCACGATAGCTTGGAATATAATGTAGGGATCTGTGTTTGAGTGTTTCTTATAGAGCTCTTTTGGGTGCTTGGAAACCCTTCCAGGCACCTCTAGCCAAGTCTTGATCTAATCCGTTACAACCAGGTCTTTTGCCAATCCAGGCGGGTATACCTTTTCCATGCACCTGGAGCTGATGTGGCCACTTCTAATGAAAGCTAAATCTTGGCCTTTTCAACTGCTTGTTATCTGATCCTAGTCATCTGGAAACCACCCAGGCACTTGCCACATCATCACATACTTGGCATGGATCTCAATGATGTTTGTATCTAGATCTAGTCACCTAGAATCTTTCCAAGCGTTTGGAAGTCCAGTCACCTAGATTTCATCCAGTTGCTTGGATAATGCATGCATCATAATGTTAGGACAAATATCCAATAAGTAGTAATGACAGTCCTCAAGTTATCCAATCTCGACTTCGGCATTCCTTCAGAATCCTTAGTCAAATTGACAACTAAGATGTCCCCATACCGAGGACATGACCTTACCAATTCTTCTATCTAGAAGAACCGCTCCACAGAAGGTTCTTAACTTACTTACCTTTGCCAAACCCTTGGCCCTCCAACTTGTTTGGACTTTCTTGCTTAGCATCTACTTCTTTGATCACCCTAGCTTTGTCCGATATCCAAACTCCACTGACCTACCAAGACTTTGCCTAGTGTCCTTGATTTGCTAAGACTTTCTTGCTTAGTCAAGTCTAATAGACCAATAGGGTTTTCACCTGCCTTGCTAGGTTCAACAGACCTACTAGGACTTTTACTTGTTAAGTCCTACAAACTCAACATAATATTAGATCATAATATGACTTAATTTTGAACCCTTGCCATTATCAAAACCCAAGTTCAATTATCTAGTACAGTTGAACCAACAATCTTCCCTTTTTTAATTTATGGAAACATTGCTCAAAGTTAATGAAATCAACAAATACTTTCAATGTTAAAAAATTCTTCCCCTTAATATTATCTTCCCCTTTATAAATTCTCGAGAGTTTTGAAATTCATAGTTTTTCTTAACTTTCACTACAACAAAAAAGGTAATAGACAACACTTAAAAAACATCGCTTTTTATGAATAGTGTTGTTGTTTTTCATTTAACAATGCTTTTAGGGTGTGTTTGGTTCGGGGTTATTCTCCATAACCTTGGTTATCCATCCAAGGTTATCAATAAAACCTTGCTTGGTTTAGGATTTGAATGATTACTAAGTCATGATGGATGCCCGACACATCATGCCACATCAGCAAAAGGGTTATGCACGGGGGAATTGAAAAACCTCCAAGAAGCTTGATTTTTCTGTTGGATCGAGAAGCGTTGCTAGAGGGGGGGGGGTGAATAGCGATCATAAATATTTTCGTTCGTTTCGTTCGAGTAGACAATTAAATGAGTAAGCACAGCGAAAAATAAAGAGACACGTTTATTTTACTTGGTTCACAACCCAGCGATTGCTACTCCAAGGCCCTATCGGTCCTAGACCGCGTACGGAGGGCAAAGAACTATAACGTCTCCTCCTCGTTGGAGGTAGGAGACAACAATCACAAAACCGAAAGTACGAGGATGAGGCAACAAGCCTACCTCACCTCGTTACGATTAAAACAAAGAATACAATAAAAACAATTACTTGCTATTGCTGCCGACGAAGGAGATTTGAACTTGTCGTCGCGTCGGCGTTATGACGGCGTTGGAGCGTTGGCGTTGTAGGAGCACTTGATGAATAAACTTGATGATGTTTGGAGTTGGAATCCTCCCCTCCTTTTATAGATTTTGTCCTCTGAATTTGTCTCCTCATATTTCGGAATAGATCGCGAAGTTGTAAAAATTTTATCGCGAAGTGGCCGCGTCAAACCATATCTATTTTGACCTAGCGCAAGGGCTGATTCGTCGCCATCACCGACCGATGCCTCAATCACCGATCGATGTGCATCACCGACCGCCCCATGTCCAGGATTGACTGTCACCGCCTACTTCGCAAAGGAGAGGTTAGCTCAGAAAATAATAAATACGACGGTTTCTAACCGTCTGATCTCGACCTAGACCTTCCACAAGAAGTCTTAGTCGGATCGCCGCCTACGGTCGTCCCCGTACAGAGGACATGACCTTACCATCTCTCACTCACACGAGCTTACCTCAATTCTTACTGTGTCGCATTCGCTTCCGGCCTTCCACTCAATTCCTTAAGCTCCCTCCGAAGTCACTCGAGTGTCGCCCGACCACCGCGGCTTCCTCCGGGTGTTGCTAGCCTTCAGCTCTAGCTTTAGTACTTTTCTGCACACTCGATTTAGCTCATGAGATAACGATGTAAACTTAACTTTGTGTCTTTGCCATAATTAAAACACAGGTTCGATTATCTGGTGCCCCTGCACCAACATTTTCTTGATTCCCTTGTTATGGATTTTGTTTTCAAAAATACCCTCTGATTTTTACCATTTAGAAAAAACTATTCTTATCAATTTATCAAATAACAATCTAGCCGATTATCGGTGGGCCATCACGGCCGATCATCGGTCATCGCCGTTGTCGATCGTTGTCGCTTGGCCGTCACACCGCCGCTCGTCATCGCCATCGACCGCCTCTCGCCACCATCAGTCATCACCGCCGCTGGTCGGCCGTCACCGCCAATTGGTCACGGTCGTCGGTCATCACCGTCGGTCACCAGTCGTCGGTTGTCGACCGTCGATTGACTGTCACCACCGATTGTCGATCGCCGATAGCCGTCTGTTGGTTGTCATCCATCGGTCGATCGTTGCTGTCGATCGCCGATCGTCGGTTGCCCATCACCATTGGCTACCCATCTCCATCGGTCGCCTATCACCATCGATCGTCGCCACTATGGCGGATGGTGGCCGGTGGCCGACTGATGATGGGCTGCAGACCGACGGCCAATCGACGATCGACCAGTGGTCGATCGACGATCGACCGACAGCTGACCGGCGATCGACGGCCGACCAGCGACCGACGATCGATCGACAAGCGACGACAGATCGGTGATCGACGAACGACCGATCGACGACCAACCGACGATCGACTGATGGTCGATCGACTGCCAACGATAGGTTAGCCACCGTCAAACCATCGTATGGATAATATAGCAAAATGTTAAATTAGGTGATACTTTAAAACCTCCAAACAAACATGTTTTGGGTGCATTACTTCGGATTGAACCAAACAATATTTAGTAATGCTTCATTCCCCATAACCTCGGTAAAGTGATTACCTAGTAATCACATTACCAAGGTTATATATTATAACTTGAACCAAACACACCCTTAGAGTAAAGTATTGTCTTTTTTGTTGAGAAGTATCATAGGCAATGTTTTTCACAAAATCATTGTGTATTAGAGTTGTTTTTTAGGTCAGAGACAACGATTTTTAAATGACATTGTCTTTGTCCATTTTTTATTAGTAAAAGACAACGCTTTATAAGAAGTATTGTCTATGAGTATAATTTTTTAGTATATATGACTTGGGTGTTCGACAATCGAGGGGTCCAACAAGTAGCCAACCGATGGTTGACTCCTGAGTTGTGATCTGGTAGTCGATTGGTCGATTACACCAATCGACTGTCTACTATCAATCGATTAATGGAAATGATCAGTCACTAGAATTAGGTGGATAGGGAACAGAAGTTTTCGTAGTCGACTGTTGCCTGATAGCAGTTGACTTTTGGCTCAGGCAGTCGACTGCCCACTATCAGTCGACTGTTGGGAATGAGCAATCAACTAGAATTAGGTGGACAAGGCACAAAATGTTTCATAGTCAAGTACTAGTTGATAGCAGTCAACTGTTGCCTTAGGCAGTTGAGTGATGTTTTGAGTAGTCAACTACCCAATTGGCCATTGGATGGTGATGATTGTGATCAAATTTTGTCGAAACCGTTGGATTCGATCAACAGTGGCACCATCTGACTGCTGATATGTAGCAGTCAACTAGAAAAATGTTCTTCTTTAAACTCGATAAAAACCTATCTTAGCCATCGTCTCCATCCACCTCACGCTCTGGTTTTTTCCCCAACTGTTGTCATAACTTTTCTCCTTTTCCTTCCAATAATCAACAACTACCCACCTCCTGTAACGAGAGTAACTAGGCTTCTTCTTCCTCTTCCTGCATCTCTTAAGTGTTGTATTTTTTATTTTCAGCGGCAAGGGCACAACTTGCTGTCCTGTCCTAGCAAGTAGACAACAATCACGTTACAATTGGCCACCGTGTGAGTTTCTTCCTCCTTCTCCTTTGTTTCTTTTTCTTTTTCACCAACGAGCATCAACTAGGGTTGCTGCCTTTTTTATTTTCCATCCGACAACATCTCCTTTACTTTGTTTCCTTGATTCCTTACTATCTATGCAATGCGGCAACAACCATTGGAGCTTGTTAGAGCGAGCCAAAGTCACAATCGGTTACTATTTTTTGACGTGTTTTGGTAGTGAAGATGTTATCAAGCATGTAAGAGGGAACCACCAAGTTAGTTACATACTTTTCTTGCCCAAGTCCAACTATTTTTTGCTCAAATAATTTATGCATAAATTTTTTCTTGACCTTGTATATAGAAGATACCTCAATACTGATTTACATAATTTATCTACAAGTTCCTGTTACCATTGTGCATGTGATCATAGTTAGAAAAAATTACTTGATTGCTAGATTTGGAGAAAAGGGTCCCTTAATTTTTTTATTGTAGGTCTCCAGTTGCCATCAGTTTATGAACGTTAGTTAAATACAAAAGCATGCATACCACCTTAGAAAAGGAAACAAAATGTAGTTCAATCCGAAAACACCCACACCTCAAATTTCATATTATTAATTTTTCTAATTCAAGTAGAAAACATTAGCATCTATATATTTTTTTTAAAAGGAGATAGCTTGCATATTCAAACTCGCATGAGTTATAGCTACTGTCTCAATTATTTCCACCTTTTCTTAATTTTGTTATATTATTTACAATTGTTTTGAAGGTGTTCACTCATTGTTAGTTGATTAGTCATAACAAGAATGGATGTCAAAGGATAGGCTATCACGCGAATATGAGTTTAGAGTTGAGTCTTTTTGCAATATGTAATGAAAAAGGCTAACAATCCGGATGCAATACCTTGTCCATGTGCAAAATGTGGTGATCTAAAGTAGATAAATGTAGCAACTATAAGGGCGCATATGTATTGTAATGGT
Source organism: Wurfbainia villosa (assembly GCA_025175895.1). NCBI lineage: Eukaryota > Viridiplantae > Streptophyta > Magnoliopsida > Zingiberales > Zingiberaceae > Wurfbainia > Wurfbainia villosa. The sequence continues at coordinate 79,941,331 of CM046001.1, read as the reverse complement.
ATAGATTTAACATATCATACATGGATATAACATGGGGAAAGATCTATGATAGGGAACTCAAAGAATGATAGTGATCAAGTAGTCCTAGATTAACAAAAAGTTATTATTAAAGAACCGGTAGATATGGTACTTGTGCATATGATAGTTATGTTGAGAATCCAACCCAATTCAATAAGCTACTTGAAGATGCCAATAAACCTTTATATCCAGGATGCACAAAATTTACAAGGTTATTTGTAGTTGTGAAATTATTTAACTTGAAGGCCAAATTGTAGGACCGTTGGCGTCGCTAGAGGAGGGGTGAATAGTAATTCGTTCGCTTGTCATTGATGGAATTCTCATGCTTGTCTACATTCGTTAGTATGTAGTGGAAATACAAGTACAAATACAATGCACACAAGACACCATGACACATGGATTTTACATGGTTCGGAACCCTAGTTCCAACTCCACGGCTGAGCCCTAGCGAGCTCTAGTGAAGTGCACCACCACTAGATCTTCTCCTTCACGAAAAAAATTTGGAGGTGGAGAAATCTCTTACGATAGAGCTAACAATAATAACAACCAAATATAAGATGTAAATGAAATGAATAAACAAGAACACTTTACACAAATGCCTTTGCTTGATTGCTTGTTTTGGTTGTGTTGGAGAAACCCTAGAAGGTTGGAATGCAACAACACTTTGCAATCTTTTCTTCCCAGAACTAGCACCCAAAAACGTCCATAAGCCTCCTTCTTATAAGCCCCTTCGAAGCCTCAAAGAACCCCTGTCGAAGCTCGTGATTCCGAATGTTGCATCACAACGGTCGCCTCGCCAGTCGAGGTGTCGCCTTGACTAATACCTCAGTCGAGGTGCTAGTCGAGTCTGCCTTGCTTCTGATCGGCTATTTCCATACCTGTGCTGGAACTAGTTTAGGCGCCAGTCGAGTGATGCAATCGAGGTGCCACCTCGACTCAGTCCTAGTTGAGGCGCTAGTCAAGTGCACCTTGCTTCTGTGCCTCCATCAAAACTGACCAGTCAAAGCGCTAGTTGAGTGGTCCAGGCGAGGTGCCACCTCGACTAGAGGCTAGTCGAGGCGTTGGTCGAGTGCTTCCATAGCACTATCTCGACTTCCCAAGTTCCACCGCCCGATTCCACCTCACTAGTCGAGGTGCCTCCTCGACTATAGCCCAGTCGAGGTGCTGGTCGAGGTCACCTTTCTTCTGTTTGCCTGCAAATGAAGCCCAGTTGACTGAACTAAACTATTAATCGACTGTTATACCTCAACACTGAGGTTTAACACCGCAAGTATGATCCCTTAATACTTGATACTCACTCTAGGCCTAGACCTAAGCCTTCAACCAACTTCCATCAGCCTCACGCCTCTTGAATCCCTCAAGTTTGTGGCTCTTCATCCTTGCGCTAGCCTTTAAGTGCTTCCATCAACTATCGTCATGCTCTAAGGTTTACCTTTGTCAAGAGACCTCGCCTCAGGAACTTCCCCTTCACCAAGCTCGATCTTTCTGATCAGTCGGTCTTCCCTTGCCATGACTCCTCGACTGGGACTTCACTACCAAGAGGCCACGCCTCTGGGACATCACTGCCAAGCACGATCTCCCAGACCTGCCGGGACTTCCCTCGCCAACTCACTGTTGGTCTTTCCAATACCAATTGTCCGATTTCCCTTGACCGACTTGGATTTTTCCTTGCCAAGTATCAATACTTGGACTTTTCCACACCAAGTGTCCGGTCAACCTTGACTGACTTAGATTTCTCCAATAATCTCCCTCATATGACCTTGGATGTCCCATACCATCCACTAGTCATATGGTTAAACCATATTGTAAACCATTGTCGAACATTAAAATCCTACTCGAATCCCACTCGAGTCTGGTCAATCATGACCTGAGTCGATTGTACCAACAATCTCTTCCCTTTTGATGTTTGACAATACCGTTAAGTTAGGTTATCCCATAAACCCAACTTGACTCTTCTTATGCCAAAGCATAACGAAGTGTTCCCAATTTAGAATTTCAAATTTTTGAAATATTTGGGGTTTAGTATATAGTGTTGATCCTAACTCAACCCTTTCCATTTCTCTCCCTTATTGACATACATCAAAAAGTCTACCAAGGTTTACCATATCTCATTTTCAATGAGATTCTTCATTCTCCCCCTTGGTCAAAACTCATCTTGAATGCCTTCATTCTCCTTAGTGATCTATCACTAAATGAAAAGCAATCTTCTATTTTTGCACCCTTTTTATAAACCATCATACATCATACCTAGATGAATAATCTTCCACTAAAGGCTTACTCCCCCTTGATCATTGCACCAACAATGTCCTTGGAGAGTTCCTAAGCCTATAGAAACCTTAAACAATAAAAAAAAATAAGGATAAAAGGTCAAACTTGAACTTTAAACTCCCTTAAAATTTGATTTTTACCCTAATTAACTCTCCAATTCATTTCCAATGAAAATCACACCCTTTCAATGCTTGTCTAAGCATATTAGAGGTATAAGAGTAGTTATCTAGCCTAGGGTTATGGTCAGATGACTTAAACCAACATTATTAAGCCAAAAATAGTATTAACAGTCGACTAAGAAAGCTCCAGTTGAGTGGTAGCATCTCCAATCGAGGCATCACCTCGACTGATTTCTGAAATTTCTGAAACCAAATTTTTAGATGAACTTTAGAAATGCATAAATAATTCTAAAAAATTCAAAAAATCATGAAATTTCAACCATACATTACTTATGCCAAACACTATAGGGGAAAATATTTTTTTTTTATGAAAATAACTTTTAAATTCAAATAATGATACAAAGTTCAAAAGCATTGAAAACTTCAATGTTTTTAGCCAACTTTGTTTCAATCTTCTTAATGGTGATTGCTATCAAAAGATAGGCTTCACCTAAGTTTTTCAAAATGATTTTAAAATATTTTCAAAACCTTAATTTCAATCATGGTCTATAGGCTAAGTATACATAACTTGTATATTAGCTTTCCTCGTGATTTATAACTATAAATGAAATGAGTTTAAGTTCATTTAGATGCACCATCTATGCACCTTGAACTTAACTTATTTTCCTAACACCTCACATGTATCTAGGGTGTATCAATACACACATGTCAATCTAATGTTCTTGTGAGATGTGGGTTTAGGTTATTAGGGTTTCATGCATTTTTCTAGGCAACACTATTTGATTCCTTTATTCATGGGACTTCAAATCATGCCATTGTCCTTAAATTGATTGTAATTATCCCAAATGCATGAATGATGATCATGACATAAGGATGTGCATAATAAAAAAGTAGTTTCCAATAATTATGATGTCATAACATAAAAAATAACCTAAGTGTAAGCATGACATACATCAACCTAAGTATTATCATGACAATTAAAATGATCATATGAAGCATGATGTCATGACATGACATATATGGCAAGAAAAAACATGACAAATATATAACGGGTATAAAATACCTAAGCTTTAAACCTAATTGCCATTTCTAGCTTTAAATCCCATTTTGCTATAATACCATTCATCTCCCAAGTGTACCAAAAATCCAAAAATAACACACACCATTGACCCTTAACCTAATTGTGCCAATTTTAATCAATTTTTCAACTTCCATAAAATTCATTGGCACATCCTAAAATCTTTTAGGACATAATTCAATCTCATTTCCAAGGAATCCCAAAACCTTTAAGATGTCCTAAAGTGCCACCTTTATCATGGTTTGGTTAACTATCTATCCTTTCAAGGTTGGCACACCTAAACCCATCTAGGATGAGGGTATCACACTCCTAGGAACCTAATATCTATTGGAGCTCCTTGGGTTTATTAGGTACTCACTAGAGATAACTTCCCTTAGTACCTTCCTAATGACCCTCCTAGGCTTGGAAGCCTTGGTCATTGTGGTCTTGTCAAGGTTAACCCCAGGGATTGCTTCCCTTGTAACCTTGTTAGTGCCTTTTCTAGGTTTCATTGAAACCTTAGCCACTAGACACTTACCAAGGTCAACTCTAGGGATGACTTCTCTTGTGACCTTGGTTTTCCAAGACCTAGTACTAGTTTCATAATTAAATGAAACATTGTGGTAGGTTTGTATGGTCTTCTTAGGCTTAGGCTTGTGACCCAAACCTTCCTTGCCCTTAACTAAATCTTTCCTACCAACACCTAAGTTTTGTCCATTTGACCCTATAATCATGTTTTGCATCTTCCTTAGGGTCTTCTCCATTTTCTCAAGCTTTGACCTTAAAGCTTGATTTTCCTTTTCTAATACCTCAATTTTTTTAATTTTCATTGACTCTTGAGATATTTTTCTTCCTAGGCATATGCCTAAATTTCTTAGGGTTATTAGATGGGGTTTCAACCTTATCCCTAAGATTAAAATGTTTGGCACCTAAACAAAAATACTTATTTTTAGATTGATCCTTAGGCTTACTACTAGCATGCTTCTTATAATCATCGGCAATTGCAAGTAAATTAAAACCATTCCTAGCATTCTTTCTATCATTACATAAATTACTAGCATTATTAAAATTTACCTTAGGGTTTGCCTTAGCTCCCCCTACATTTAAGCTCTCTCCTTTGCCCTTCCGAGGGTGACTCCCCCTAGGACATTGACTACGGTAATGTCCCCTTTTATTGCACTTGAAGCATACTATATGCTTCTTGCACTTACGAATTGGGGTTCTATCTTCTTTTAACTTTTCTTTGGCCCTTGGTGTCGGTTGAGCCTTTTTGACTCTTTTTGGGCATTTACTCTTATAATGCCCTACTTTCCTACACTCAAAGCATGTTATATGATTTTTATTTCTAACAATTGCATTTGAGTTACCTTCTTGGATGGTAGGTGAATTTTGGACTTCTTCTTCATGTCCGTGTTGGGTTTTTCCGAGCCGCAAAAACCGCTTTTTGCGTTGCGGAAACCTCGGAAGCCCCCGGCCACGGATCCGTGCGAAGTATAAAAATTATAATTACATGTATGTGCTTACAGAAATCCTAGATCTACCTTAGATCTAAGAGGTTAGAACGTTACCCTCGTAGCGACGCCCTTCGCTTATCCCGCTCGTCCAAAAGTTCGCCGGAACTCGAGAGTGTCAAGTGCACACTCCTCTATGGTATCCACACAAGCAATAGGTAGAGAGAAATGCCTTAGAGTGTGCTAGCACTCCCTTAGGAATTTCGGCCAAAGAGAGGGATGGGAGAGGGAGAGCTTGAGAGAAAAGGTTCCAAGGTTGAAGATGAAGTCCATTAGCCACCAAAAATCAATACTCCATCTAATGGAGTGGCCGGCCACTTCATGGAGGGGGGTTACATGCATGCATGTAACTCCCATGACCCTTGATCTCCCTCATGATGTGGCATCAATTGACAAAGTCAATGATGATGTGGAGCATCATCATTGGCCGCCCATGCCAAGTCATCACCATGACATGGCATTTGGTCAAGTCAAACTTGACCTTTCATCTTCCCTCTCAAGTCAAGTCAAACTTGACCTCTAATCTCCCATGGTTGATCAAATCTAACCACTTGACTCAAGTCAATTTAATTTAATGAATCTTTATTCATTAATTTAAATTGATTTGATGAATCAAATCTCAATTAGACTCATTCAACACTTGAATCAACTTGAGTCTAACTCAATTAGTCTAATTTGGATTACTCTTAATCCAATTTGGTTCATCCCATGAACCTAATCCTCATGGTTCATCATATGAACCTAATCTCCATCTAATTGCTCTTATGTGTGTGACCCTATAGGTTCTTGTAACGTTGGCAATGTCCCTAAACCGATTTAGGAACATAAGCAATGAGCGGTATCTAGCAACACATCATTGCTACCCAAGTTAGAAGAATGTTGAGCTCCAACATCACCTTTGTGACTACGAATTGTGACTCTCACAATATGTGACAATGTCCCTCTATCCTTGACATCTAGATTGACCAATCGAGGCATAGACCGTGTCATCCTCGGTACAATCTAAATCTTGAACTCCAAGTAGACTCACTCTAATCAAATGAGCTCAATATCTCATATTGACTCATTTGGGCATGGCCATGCACTTCGTGGTCTCACTCTATCAAGAATATCGATGTCACCCCCGTCATATAGGAGGGATAGATCCCATCTACATCACTCACATCCCTCCGCATAATTCGTTACATACCCGATGTCGCCTTTATAGTCCACCCATTTACGGGTGACGCGTTTGTGAAACAAAGTATGCAATTCATTATGTAGGAACCATGGTGACTTCAGGTCTAAGGACTAATAGTCATACTAATAGCCACATGAGAAAGTATATGACACTCATATAACGATCCATGATACTTTCTCATGGCGGGTCATTCAGTATACATTCTCCAATGCATACCCATGTGTCAACTTGATATCTCATATCCATGACTTGTGAGATCAAGTCATCTTGTTGACCTACATGCTAGTCTCTATGCATTAACATTGTCCCTGAATGTTAATACTCGACTAGGAATGATTAAGAGTAGTGTTCTCTATATCATCTCATTATCGATTCAACCAATCGATTGATATAGATAAGAACCTACTACTCAAGGACTTTATTATATTTAGTTATTTGGCACCAATACAAGTAAATATAATAACCATGCCTTAATAAATAGGAATATGATACAATAAAGTCCATACAACAATCATCATATGATTGGCTCTAGGGCTTTCACTAACAATCTCCCACTAGCACTAGTGCCAATCACTGTAGTATCTAATACCCAATGACCTAGTGTGACCATCATGCTTTTTCTGTGCCAAAGCCTTGGTCAAGGATCGATGTTAGCCTCTGTGGGTACTCTGCAAATCTTCACATCTCCTCTATCGATGATCTCTCGAATGAGATGGAAGCGCCGTAGTATGTGTTTGGTCCTGGTGTGGCGAGGTTCCTTAGCAGGTAATCGCTCCATTGTTGTCACAATAGAGCTCTATAGGATCTGCAATGCTAGGAACCACCCCAAGCTCGATAATGAACTTGCGGATCCAAATCGCCTCCTTTCTTTTGCCTCGGATGCGTATACTCGGCCTCTGTTGTAGAATCAGCAACTGTGTCCTGCTTCGAACTCTTCCAGCTCACAGCGCCACCATTCAAGCAAAACACGAACCCTGACTGCGATCTGTAATCATCCTGGTCAGTTTGGAAGCTGGCATCGCTGTAACCCTTTACAGCTAGCTCCTCATCGCCTCCAAATATCAAGAAATATTCTTTAGTCCTTCTCAAGTACTTAAGAATATTCTTGACTGCTATCCAGTGACGCTCACCTGGATCTGACTAGTATCTACTCGTCATGCTCAAAGCATACGAGACATCAGGACGAGTACACAACATGGCGTACATGATAGATCCTATAGCAGATGCGTAAGGGATCTTATCCATGCGGTCTCTCTCCTCTCTAGAAGAGGGACTTTGAGTCTTCGAAAGACTCACACCATGTGACATCGGCAGAAGTCCTTTCTTGGAATTCTACATGGCAAACCGAAGTAATACCGTGTCAATGTATGTACTCTGACTTAGGCCAAGCAATCTCTTAGATCTATCTCTATAGATCTTGATGCCTAGAATACAGGCTGCTTCACCTAAGTCCTTCATTGAGAAGCATGTCCCCAGCCAAGTCTTCACAGACTGTAGCGAAGGGATGTCATTCCCAATGAGTAGTATGTCATCCACATACAATACAAGGAACACAACTGTGTTCCCATTAACCCTCTTGTAGACACAGGGTTCATCTTCATTCTTGATGAAACCAAACTGTTTGATCGCATCATCGAATCGAAGATTCCAGCTCCGAGAAGCTTGCTTTAGCCCATAAATGGACCTTTGCAGCTTGCATACCTTCCCAGTATGCTGTGGATCTACAAAACCCTCAGGTTGTGTCATGTACACATCCTCGAGTAAGTTTCCATTCGAACGCGGTTTTGACATCCATCCGCCGGATCTCATAATCGTGGTATCTTTGCGATAGCAAGCAAGATCCGAATGGACTTAAACATCGCCACTGGAGAAAAGGTTTCATCATAGTCAATACCATGAATTTGCTTGAAACCTTTAGCCACCAATCGACCCTTATAGGTATGCGTAAGTCCATCCATGTCAGTCTTTCTCCTAAAGACCCACTTACACCCAATGGGTTTGACCCCTTCAGGTGGATCAACCAAAGTCCATACTTGGTTAGTGTACATGGATTCCATCTCGGATCTCATGACGTCTAGCCATTTCTCAGAATCTGGGCTCATCACAGCTTCCTGATAGGAGGTAGGCTCATTCTCAATGAGCATAACGTCATCATGGTCAGACAAGAGAAATGAGTATCTCTCAGGCTGACGACGTACCCTATCAGACCTGCGAAGAGGTAGGTCTACTTGAACAGGTGGTTGTTCCACAACTCTTTGTGCAACAACCTCATCACCCACAACACTTTGTGGTTCCTGTTCAACCTCCATCAAGGCCTTAGTGCTATGGTCCTTATCTTGAATTTCTTCAAGATCGAAGGTACTCCCACTAGTTTTTCTAGAAACAAAATCCCTTTCTAGAAAAACCCCAGTCTTTGCCACAAACACTTTGTGCTGACTGGGAATGTAGAAGTAATATCCCTTTGTATCCTTGGGATATCCAACAAAATAGCACCTATCAGATTTGGGTCCCAGTTTGTCTGAGACTTGACGTCGAACGTAAGCCTCACAACCCCAAATCCTCATAAAAGACATCTTGGGATTTTTCCCTGTCCATATCGTATATGGTGTCTTTACCACAGCCTTGGATGGTACATGGTTAAGGGTAAAGGCTGCTGTGTCCAGAGCATATCCCCAAAAGGATATAGGAAGATCTGTGTGACTCATCATAGATCGTACCATATCCAATAGGGTACGATTCCTCCTTTCGGATACACCATTCCACTGTGGTGTTCCAGGAGGAGTGAGTTGGGATAGAATCCCACACTCAGCTAGATAGTCACGAAACTCATGGCTAAGGTATTCACCACCTCGATTTGATCGAAGTATCTTAATACTCTTGCCAAGCTGGTTTTGTACTTCATTCTTGAATTCTTTGAACTTTTCAAAGGATTCAGATTTATGTGTCATAAGATACACATAATCATATCTACTGAAGTCATCAGTAAATGTAATGAAGTACCTGTAACCACCTCTAGCAGCAACATTGAAAGGACCATATACATCACTATGTATAAGTCCTAACAAATCTGTTGCTCTTTCGCTATGTCCACTAAAGGGAGTCTTGGTCATCTTGCCTAAAAGGCAAGACTCGCATGTCTCATATGATTCAAAATCAAATGAGTCTAGCAGCCCATCCTTATGGAGCTGAGATAAGCGACTCTCATTTATGTGACCTAAGCGACAATGCTAGAGACAGGTTTGGTTCAACTCATTTGACTTGAACCTCTTGGTACTTATGTTATAGATAGGGCTCTCTAAGTCTAGAAAGTAGAGTCCGTTCATTAAAGGTGCACTACAATAGAACATATCATTTAAATAAACTGAACAACATTTGTTCTTTATTATAAATGAAAAACCTTTCTTGTCCAAACAAGAAACTGAAATGATGTTCTTAGTTAAGGCAGGCACATAACAACATTCATCTAATTCTAGTACAAGCCCGGAGGCGAGATAGATCATAAGTTCCTACAAAGAATGGCAGAAGAACCCTTACTCCATTGCCTACTCGTAGGTCCACCTCGCCCTTTGTCAATGCCCTGCTATTTCTCAGCGCCTGCACATTGTTACAGATGTGAGATTCACATCCGGTATCTAATACCCATGATGAAGAAATAGATAGATTGACTTCTATAACATTTATACCTGAAGTAGAAGTCTCACTTCTCTTCTTCTTAAGATCTTCTAGGTATGCCTTAGAGACTTCTATCTCTCATGCCTAGCTGTCCTTGATACAATTGACGAAGATGTCCAAGCCCCTTCATAAGCATTCATGAACTCCTTTGGGTTTAAGTTCTTTGTTCATGGTCGCGACTTTCATGACACATCTAATGCATCATCTTGATGCTTCTTGTAACCATCTTTGTCATCTTCTTAGGTTAAGTGGCGATTCTCAATGGGCTCGGGATGACTTATCAATTTCTCATGTTCTTTGACAAATTCTCGGGTTCTGTTAATCCAGAAATTTGCTCCATTGAGCTTGTCCTTCTCAAGATAGATCGCAGAGAGAGTGTTCGTGTTTGTCGACATAGTTATCTACAACATACAATGCAGAGAATTAATATCATATTCCTTTTATCATTTAATTAGGCCTTTAATCAAATGATGCTCCCACTAAATTATAGGAATTTTGTAGAATCAAGTTATGGATGTGGTCAAACCACTTTTACTAGATTCATACAAACTAGCTATAATTCTTGCGGGACAAGATCCACATCATACTAAGCCTTGAGTTAGCTTTGGCTAAATCGCCCAAGACTTAGTACGATCGGTGGGTAACACATTACCGATTACATCTCTATGCAACTCTTATTTATAGGATTAAGACCCACATTTACAAAAGACCTTGAGTTAGCTTTGGCTAAATCGCCCAAGATTTAGTGTAAATGCGATCTTAACCTATCTTTCCAATGATTGGAATATGCCTATAGTTCTACTCGATCCAATTGAGTTAACTAGTTTTGCTCAATCTAATTGAGCTTACTCTAACCCGAGTCGTGATAGGCGGGACCAAGATTGTCCCTCCGCACCCTACCAAGATAATATGCGTTGCTCTGCTTTGGCAGATTCAACAACAACAAATGATCGAGGTAGTGATGGGTATCAAGGCTCGGTAGGCATTTTCGAGTTGATTCGATTATTCTAATCTAATCGTAATGTGTATCTTATACGCATTTAGGCCTTTATTATCCTATATTAGCATGCATCATATACATACATTAATTATTCTAGCATGCATCATATACATACAAGAAAATTAACCTAGCATGCATCATATACATACAAACATTTTTCTACTAGCATGCATCACATACATACAAGCAAAATCAATTAAATATACATATATATATATCAACATATATATATATCATTAAATGTGATATAGTCATGGCCCTACTACGATCTTCTCAAGCCAATGAGAAGATCGGACGGTCAACCTAAGTCTAGCGGCTTCTCCAAGCGCTTCCTTTGACCGGCATGTGTCGTCGTCACCATTCTCGTAAGCTCGTCTTCAAGTGGACTTTCCACCGCTCCATTTTTGTACATTACAAATACGAAACTCGAGTTACATTCGAGTCTAAAACTATTTACAACTAGAATATTAAAAGAATAGGTGCGACGCGCAGGTCGCAAACACTTTACAACACGCACAACCACAAAACGGTACGCAGGCCGTATTATGAATTACAACTCACATAATCCAATCCAATTGGGTTATTGGGCCATGACAATCACAGAATTATACATAATTCTAAATTATGTATTTTTACAGAAAATTTCTATAATTTTTCCTAATTTATTTTGAATTTATGAGTCACCCCTCAGCGGTCCGCTAAGCGGTTTCGAGCGTGATCGCGGGACATATGGCCCCTTTATCGGGATAGAGGCAGCGCCCTACTGCATAAAATAAACTTGAGTGTCCTACAATGATCTTACAGCGACTTAAGTCATTGCTGTCCCAAAAACCTAAAGCGAGAACTGCGCGATTGGAGGTTTTTCTCGGGTTGAAGCCTACGAGTGTCCCAACACTCGTTGCTTGACTCTCGAGAAAAATACCCAAAAATTCTATAAAATAAGAAAATTTACAGAAACATATAAATCTGTAATTTTTATATCTAATATAAAAACTACAAAAATGAAACACATACATGCTTATGCGTGGCTCGATACCTTTGTTGGGTTTTTAGAATGTTTTTTCCGAGCCGCAAAAACCGCTTTTTGCGCTATGGAAACCTCGAAGCCCGCCACGGATCCGCGGCAGTATAAAAATTATAATTACATGTATGTGCTTACAGAAATCCTAGATCTACCTTAGATCTAAGAGGTTAGAACGTTACCCTCGTAGCGACGCCTTCGCTTATCCCGCGTCCAAAAGTTCGCGAACTCGAGAGTGTCAAGTGCACACTCCTCTATGGTATCCACACAAGGGTGGAGAGAAATGCCTTAGAGTGTGCTATCACTCCCTTAGGAATTTCGGCCAAAGAGAGGGATGGGAGAGGGAGAGCTTGAGAGAAAAGGTTCCAAGGTTGAAGATGAAGTCCATTAGCCACCAAAAATCAATACTCCATCTAATGGAGTGGCCGGCCACTTCATGGAGGGGGGTTACATGCATGCATGTAACTCCCATGACCCTTGATCTCCCTCATGATGTGGCATCAATTGACAAAGTCAATGATGATGTGGAGCATCATCATTGGCCGCCCATGCCAAGTCATCACCATGACATGGCATTTGGTCAAGTCAAACTTGACCTTTCATCTTCCCTCTCAAGTCAAGTCAAACTTGACCTCTAATCTCCCATGGTTGATCAAATCTAACCACTTGACTCAAGTCAATTTAATTTAATGAATCTTTATTCATTAATTTAAATTGATTTGATGAATCAAATCTCAATTAGACTCATTCAACACTTGAATCAACTTGAGTCTAACTCAATTAGTCTAATTTGGATTACTCTTAATCCAATTTGGTTCATCCCATGAACCTAATCCTCATGGTTCATCATATGAACCTAATCTCCATCTAATTGCTCTTATGTGTGTGACTTATAGGTTCTTGTAACGCTGGCAATGTCCCTAAACCGATTTAGGAACATAAGCAATGAGCGTATCTAGCAACACATCATTGCTACCCAAGTTACAAGAATGTTGAGCTCCAACATCACCTTTGTGACTACTAATTGTGACTCTCACAATATGTGACAATGTCCCTCTATCCTTGACATCTAGATTGACCAATCGAGGCATAGACCGTGTCATCCTCGGTACAATCTAAATCTTGAACTCCAAATAGACTCACTCTAATCAAATGAGCTCAATATCTCATATTGACTCATTTGGGCATGGCCATGCACTTCGTGGTCTCACTCTATCAAGAATATCGATGTCACCCCCGTCATATAGGAGGGATAGATCCCATCTACATCACTCACATCCCTCCACATAATTCGTTACATACCCAGTAATCGCCTTTATAGTCCATCCATTTACGGGTGACGTTTGACGAAGCCAAAGTATGCAATTCATTATGTAGGAAACCATGGTGACTTCAGGTCTAAGGACTAATAGTCATACTAATAGCCACATGAGAAAGTATATGACACTCATATAACGATCCATGATACTTTCTCATGGCGGGTCATTCAGTATACATTCTCCAATGCATACCCATGTGTCAACTTGATATCTCATCTCCATGACTTGTGAGATCAAGTCATCTTGTTGACCTACATGCTAGTCTCTACGCATTAACATTGTCCCTGAATGTTAATACTCGACTAGGAATGATTAAGAGTAGTGTTCTCTATATCATCTCATTATCGATTCAACCAATCGATTGATATAGATAAGAACCTACTACTCAAGGACATTATTATATTTAGTTATTTGGCACCAATACAAGTAAATATAATAACCATGCCTTAATAAATAGGAATATGATACAATAAAGTCCATACAACAATCATCATATGATTGGCTCTAGGGCTTTCACTAACAGTCCGGAGGTAGATGGCTCCTCCTCTTGCTCTTGTTCCGAGGTTGAAGATCTAAGCTCCCTCTCAATTCTTGAAGTGGAGGCTTCTACAATTTCTTCTATCTCAGACGTTGAACACCTATCATCTTTCAAATCTTCACTCACTTAAAAGGATGAACATTTCAATTATTTTGATTTATCCTCATCCTCTTGGATCATGGACCCAATGCATGATATCTGCACAATGCATGATATTATCCACTTTGGGCCTAAGCCCTCATGGTTTTGCTTTTGGACTTTATCCAAAAAGCCTCATACCAATGAGGATATCATTTCATCTTATAAGCATATGATCTTTTCCATGTCTTACCAATGTGGAACTTTGATTGTATTCTCAACAATCCCTCCCCCCCCCCTCCCCTCAAATTAAGGACCACATTAGGCCCCCTCAAGACTATCCCTCGTCGAAGGACTTCCTCTGCTTGATGTCCGATCTTCAACCCACCAGGACTTCCTACAAACTATCTGGTCCTCCTAACCTAGTTGGACTTCCTACAAGTTGTCTAGTCCTCCTGACCCAAACTTCCTACCAGTTGATCAGTCATCTTGACCCAATTGGACTTCCTGCCAAGTGTCTGATTATCTTGATCCAAACATGGGAGCTTACTTCATTCATTCAAACTTATTTTCAAAATTTTCAAAAATTTTCAAACCTTTCAAAAAAATTTCTAACTCTCCCATAATAAATATATTTTTCAAATTTTCAATTTTCAAAAATTCTATCTCTCTCTTAATAACAACATTTTTCAAAAGTTTCTCAAAACTTTCAAACTCCCCCTTTATATTCAAAACTAAGAACTTTTTTATAACATTAGAACACTTTTGAGACTCCCCCTCAATTAAAGCTTTAAAATGTTTAATTGTTTTCTTCCCATACATCAAAACCTAAGTAGAATTTTTACGTATTTAAAACTTGAAAATATTTAAGCTTTTCAAAGAGCATTCAAGATTAAGTTTTTCTCCCCCTTAATTAACATTTTGAAACTTCTCCTTAATTAAAGATTTAAGTTTTCAAAAAGATAGTTTCTCATAGATTCTTAGCTAGCTTTATTTTTTTTTAAGAATCCAATTCCATTTTAAAGCATATTTTTTTTAAAAGATATTAACCATATCATAATTTAGCAAAATATTTTAGGTTCCCCCTAGACTCTTGATCTCCCGCTTAAAGTAACATTGTTATATTTATACTTAATTTCTTTTCAAAATAAAATTTTAAATGCTTAACTCCCCCTAGAATTATAATATATCTTAACTCCCCCTTAATTATGTTTGGTTAGGTTAGGTTGTTTAGTTAAGTTCAGTTAGGTTAAGTTAAGTTTAATTGTTTAGTTAAGTTGTTAAGTTTAGTTGTTAAGTTTAATTAAGTTGTTGTTAAGTATAATTAAGTTGTTATTAAGTTTAATTAAGTTGGTGTTAAGTTTAATTAAGTTGTTGTTAAGTTTAATGAAGTTGTTGTTAAGTTTAATTAAGTTGTTGTTAAGTTTAATTAAGTTGGTTTTTAGTTTAATGAAGTAGTTGTTAAATTTAATGAAGTAGTTGTTAAGTTTAATTAAGTTGTTTTTAAGTTTAATTAAGTTGTTGTTAAGTTTAATTAAGTTGTTGTTAAGGTAAATTTATTAATTTTGATTTAAGTCCATTAGGTTGTGTTAGGCTAAATTAAACTAATTAATCTCAATTAATTTCTAAATCATCTCACCCAAGCTAGGTTTTCAATACACTTATTCCTATGGGTTTTGTGAGATGAGGATTTCTTTTAATCTTAATTAAATTTAATAAGCAATTTCAAAGTTTTTAAACTTGTGTTAGATTCAAGCTTGGTTTGAGCTAGTCAAGTAGGTTTTCTAGCATTGACTTCCAGGTCATGGTGAGGCACATGACCTTCTTGGTTATCGGAGCAACGATCACTTCCTAGACAAAGTCAATGAATAAATCAAGTACTTGATTCACTTTGGACTAAGCCTTAGTCTAACTAGTCAATGATTTAGTGAGTTAGATTTGGTCAGTTCTACTCGACTTAGTGCACCAGGTCGTGGCAAGGCACATTACCTTCTTGGATATTGGAGCAACGACCACTTCCTAGACATGCACTTCGAAGAGCTTCCCTAACTTACTATCAGTTCACTTCGTCTTAGTACTAAGTTGTTTAAGTTTAAACTACTTTGTTTTCTATCTAGTCCATTCTAAATTAAGCAAGTAAAGTGAACTAAAGGATGCAAGAGTTTTATCCAATTAAGGAAACAATCAAAGAGTTAGCTCCCCCTGTATAGTAGCTCTGTTGGGTCTTGTTCACTAAGTAAACTTGTCCTTTGGGAATCAAAAATTGGTTCGGTCCAACTTGATTGACTAAGTTAGTCTTAGGAACCCAAGCTTGGACTCGACCCTTAGCATTTCTATTAAACAAGGACATGTATGATCTATTCGTGTCCTTAGCCTTGTATCCGAGTTCAAACTTGTTATATACAGCTCGTTGAGACCCAAGCACCATGTTGTGATACTTGGAACCCAAAGTGAACCTTTCCAACGATCCAGTTAGATCTTCTACTTGCCTTTTTAGGACCGAGTTATCTTCCTCAACCTTTGCAACTCGAGTTGAGTCTCTATCCTTAATTTGGCAAGTCAAAGTCTTCGAGTTGACTTGCTTCTTAAGTACTTGGACTTCCTCAAGAAATGAGTTAACTTGATTCTCGGACTTGGCTAGTTTCCTACCTAAGCATGCAATAATGTTATACAATTTTTCTTCTAGGAAAGAGGTTACCTCGTCAGAACCTTCGAAAACGGATGCGGATCTATGACTTCTCTCAGACTCAGACTAGGACTCAGATTCTTGTCTTGACTCAAATTCAGACTTGTCGGCCGCCGTGAGTGCTACGAAGCTTGTCGTTGATATTTTCGCGCCCGACACTTCCGATGATGACTTTTCCAAGTTTGCCTTAGATGCTTTCTTTCTTTTTCTTTTTCTTGATTTGGATTTCTTTCCCTTTTTGTTTGTTCCTGCCATCAAAACTAAACCATCCTCGGGTTGACTCAAGTTAGCATGTTCATGTAATAAAATTAATTTATCTCATAATTATTTAGTATTTTTGACTAACCCGACTCGACTTAGCTCTTTATTCGTAAGCCCGTATTGCAAGGTGTTTAAAGCCTTGTAATCGACTTGAGCCTTTTTCCTAAAGTTTGATGTAAGATAATGAAAAATAAAATAATAATAAATACCCCTTGTTAATTAAGAAATTATCTTATAGAATTTTTCAGATTTTTTTTTAAATTTTTCTGGATTTAAATGGATTTTGTATGGCAGTTTATGGGGACGAAGAAAATAGGTTTTTAAAAAGCCTGTTTGAGTTATCTGCTTAGTAGTAATTAATGGATTCAATTTACCTAGGTCTAAATATTAAATCCCAATTGAACGTTTCCCCTCGGTTGCCGATTCCGTTTTCCCGACTCTTCTTTTCTCATTCTCGATCCCTTCTTCTCCGCCACCGCTGGCCAGAGAGATTCAAGCCGGCCGCCGAGGATCTCACTCTATGCCACTCTTTGATCTTGCTATTGTGGATTTGTTGCGAGCTCAAGCCAGCCGATCGTGTCTGCTTCCTTTCTCCGATCCAACTCACCACGACCATACCTTCTTCTCCTGATCTCATGAGCATGACTCGTTTCTTCACCATTGCAGCTATCCATTGCTCGATTGCATGACTCTTCCCAATGATTGACTACAACATCGGTCGATCTGCCACCGCCGACGCCCGAACCCAGCCTCACCTGCATCGCCAGTAATTGGTTATGTCTGGCTTGTTTTTCTTCTTCTTCCATTACAACCACAGTTTCGTGGACAACATCGATGGTAATCGAAGCTAGTCTGCGCATGACATTGCTACTTTGCCGATCAATTACCACCGCTAGTTGACTTTCCTTTGTCCCACCATGAGTAGAAATTTGGTCGCCTCACTATTCAGCCCGCCATATCCAAGCTGTACTCCGTCGATCTAGATGATAGCAAACGACGAAGACCTTGATCGTAACCCAGTAGATCCTTCTCTCCGCCATGGGCAACAATCCTTAGCCATCGAACTGCCACCGGGATTGGAGCTGTCCAAGGGAAGCAGGATTTGGATAGGCGGTGCAAGGTGAGTTACGGTTGGGTGTATTTATAGTAAGATATTGTGAATTGGTTAATTGAATTGGATTGGTTGGGATATAGTTTACAGATTTAATGAGTTGATTTGCATTTAATTTGATATTGATGGGTGATCGAACGATTATTATGTCGCAATACCGTTCCCAAATTATTTACCGAACCCCCTAACTACACTAATGCAGTATAGGACTGACTCAGGTCATCTCCCAACGAACCTAATGGCTGGACATTTGTTTTTAAACAGAAGTAAACACTGGGGGTTTTCACAATTTATCAAAACAATTAAAATGCAAAATCAAAAGCAACCATGAGAATTAAAAATGCAAGAAGTAAATCTAACTATCAAATAACAAGTAATAAGCAACTATCCTAATGCGCAAAAGTAAGTGATCACGCACCGCACTGTCACTATACGGTACAATGATCAAACAAATGTGAACAATTCAACCAAGCACCGCACTGTCACTATACGACACAATGATCAAATAATAAAACTAAACTAACAGACAGAAAAGAAAGCGACCAAGCACCGCACTGTCACTATACAGTACAATGATCAAACAAATGTGAACAATTCAACCATGCACCGCACTGTCACTATATGGCATAGTAGTCAAACCGTCACTAAAAACTGCAATAAACGAAATGCAATAAACGAAAGCAATTCAACCAAACACCGCACTGTCACTATACGGTGCACTGGTCAAATGTAAATGAAACTAACCTAACAACTAAAGCATAACACAAATAAAACTCTAACTACGACTCGAATTAAACACAAGTTAGAATACAGAATAAAATACAAGGTAAACCACATATTAAAATACAAAGTAAAATACTAGTAAAAACACAGATTACAAACACTAGTAAAAACACAATTCAATGCCACTGGTGAAAGCACATTTTAAAAACACTAGCGAAAAAATAATTGAAAACACTAATGCAAACACAATGTAATAACACCAGTGACAACACAAATGAAAACACAGACTGAAACACATAAAGTAACAAGGTAACATAATAAAACAATAACAAACACAATACTAAATCAACAGTATGTCAACAAAGCAAATCAACAGTCATCCACAAACACTGGAAAGATACCACCCTCTCCGGTTACCTACGACAATACCGAACAGCTCCAAGGGTCTCAGGATGCGAATCTCTCATCAGAACAATCCTCCGACGAAAGTTGGATCGATGCGGTAGTTCACAGCTCCGATGATGGATGCGGGACTGCCGTGACCACGAGCAATCAATGGATGGAATCGGATCTGGGAACATAGGATCATCGCCACCACCTGTGGTTGAAGAACGCCCTGGATTGGAAGAAGGCCGCCGCGAGCTGAAAAGATTCGCGGATCCCGATAAAGAGCAAGTCACCCCTAGCTTCGCGTGACCATGTTCCACTAAGGTAGCTCAGTTCCGCCGGTGAGGGCTCTGAGGATCGCAGGTGAAAACAGCCGGAAGAAATGCAATGCTCGACGAAACTACATCTTCCCAAGTGCATAACTTGTGGCTCGCCGATCAAGCTTTCTTCGGAGTGGATGGAAAGTGGAAGGAGCGCACGAAGTCGTGCCGCCGTAGCGTTGGAGAGGAGGAAGACGAGCTGCTTGCGTGGAGAAGAGGTGGGAGGAGAGAATGCCACTGCCGACCTTGGTGGAGGAAGGGAACGACCGGCGGTGCTTCGGGCGGTGGTGTGGAGGAATCGCCGCCGGCGTCGCGCGATTTGGGGAAGAAGAAGCTGTGCGATTTTGGGAAGGAGAGAAAACTGTTGCTGCTAGTGTTTCTGCGTGAAGCTAGGTTGATTAAAGGCTTTTTCTGAGTCATCCAATTGGAGCCTCCTCTGATCCCAGCCGTCCAAACAAGCTAGGGTTTGATTGATATATTAATTGCTTAATTAATCTGCTCCATCCATTGGCTGAAATCAGTCTGATTTGAAATGGACGGATCTGATCCGTCTGAAGGGATAATCACGATCCAACGATCCGGATGAACGGCCAAGACATGTAGATCTTAATGTACGGGCCGGATCGCTCCAGATCCAGATGGATGGCTCAGAATCAATCACTTTCCTTGGAAGGTTCATAATGCTCAGATCTGAACCCTTGATTTCATTTGTCTTTTGATCTGGATGAAGGGCTCAGATTAAATCATCTTGAAATGTCCATTATGACCCCAAATGAAGCAATATTTGATCCAACTTGAGTCTAGTCCAGTGGCTCATCTCGATCTCCTACAAACAAAGATAAAAATTGCATATAAGTCCAAACTTTAGGAGCATTTATAATAAGGCCCAAAAATATATCCAACTCGTAAAACATGCAAATAATCAACAATTAAACATACGAGAGGATTAAAATGATGATATTAAGGACCGAAATAATACAACAAAATGGCAGTTATCAATGGGGTGAGAGCAAATGTTTACATTTCGGTTTTGTGATTTGGAATGATATCTCAATCTTGGAACATGACATTGTGCAAGTAAATCTAAGCTTGGTAAATTCTGATTTGAATGTGTTAAGCATGTTGCAGTTTATGCACTTGTGGGTTGATTAAATAGTGTAACGAAATGGATAGATCAATTAAGCGGATAACTTAATTGATAGGGATTTGATAGCACTATTGGACTTATGAAGGACTTAGATATGTTCTTTGCTCTTTCTTGCAGGACTTTGATTGTAATAAATTCTTGGACGTGGAGATTTATTTGAATATTCTACATATTAGGTGGGTAATATTTCCTACCCGAGTCAGGTAGTAGCTAAACTCTAAAGTATATAACTTCATATTGTTGTCACTTCGACCTTGACTCTACTCTAGTTTTTCTGATGCTTGATACTTGCCTTTGCACTTAAATACTCTGTTATTGTTGTTATCTAATCATTCATCTTTGTTATGAATTATAGATATTATGGTAAGTCGACATGTAGTGGTTTACCTATCTGTACATAGCTAAATTTGGTTGTAAAATTGAAATGTGCTATCTAGATAAATCATCCGGGGATGAGTAGGATTCTAGAAGTAAAGTTGAGTTTTCATGTTATATCCTGATGATGTGTACATATCTACTATGGATTATGAAGTTGTGTATGAATGTATGATTTTTCAATACAGCGTCGCTACGGACTAGAGGTCCTAGCTTGGTTGTTGTCAGCTGTATATGCCTCTCTATAGAATAGAGAGTGTGTTATGGACATATGTATATACTGACGTGCATTCATTTCATTTACATGCATGCTGATGACTTGGTCTCCCTTGTGAGTGAGAGGGTCATCAGTCAGCCTGCCTCCTAGGTTACTCGTGGAGGAGTAACTGGTGTAAGGGCAGTGCATTTGTTGTGTCACACTCGCCCCACTATTGATAGTGGTTGTTAGAGTTGTGTGCAGTTGTCCTGGGTGTGTGACACTCGACCACTCATGGGTAGTGTTAGTCGGAGTGGCTAGCAGCAGAGACTCCCATTGTGTAGCTAGCTCTTTATGGTTATATGCTACTTCATATTGCCCACTCGGCCACTCGAGAGAAGTGGTTATTGTTGAGTTGGGACAGTTGTCATGTCGTGCCACCTAGGCAACACTGGGGTCGTGGTAGTAGTAGGGTGCACATGCATGACCATGTATTTGCATTGCCGTGGTAGAGTCTATATATATGATCGTTGGATGTTGCATTTGTTTGAGCTATGCTTGCTGCATTTGATTGTACATCATCTTGCATTATACTTGCATATTCTGTATGGTCGTGTGTGGATTACTAGAGTTGAGTTGGTTAGATTAGTGTATACCTTTGACCAATACCTTGAGATGATACGAAATGTACTCGGTTCATTGTTGTATTTTCCATAGGATGTTAGTATGGCGATTTTGTTTATTATAGAGTTAGTTTTACTCTACCATGTTATAGGTGTTGTATTATGTTATTTATACTCAGGTTGTATGAGTTACATCATTGTCGATCTTCAGGTATGTTAGTACCTTATGTAATTATTATTGATCAGTTTAGTTATACATTTGTTATATCATGCTGGTGTATACCTGTTATACCTTTAGACAACATATTGTTGACTCGCATGTGATATATATATATATATATATATATATGTGTGTGTGTGTGTGTGTGTGTGTGTGTGTGTGTGTGTGTGTGTGTGTGTATTTAATATGCATGCACCTTTATTCTTATTACCGCTGAGTTTTGTACTCACCACCACAGACTCTGGGTTTTCTTGTCGCCCAGGTAACAGGTAGTCGACTTCGTGATGGGCTTGGAGCAACGATGATTGGCAACCTCTCATCTCACTTCCGAGGGTCCCCCGCTTGGTTTTATGTTTCCCTTGTTTTCGGATGTCTCTTATATCGATCCGGATTTATATGGTGGATGTGTGTTAGACATTGTTGATATACACACTTGTGGATTCGAGTTTTGTCGATGTTTCCTTTATGTTTTGGTGTCAGTCATACCGGTATGCACTGTGTGTAGTTTGTTATGTCATTGTGTTAGTTTCCACTGTGTATTGTTATATTTACATTTATATATGTTATTGTGTTGTGGCCGAAAGGCTTGTATCAGCAGGATATGTTGCCACAAACAGGGGAGATCCTGTCCATTTTTTTTCGGCTCGACATACTCTTGGGGCATGACATTTGCGGTCCATTTCTCTGGATCTAACAACTCACCCGAGTCGTCTATCGGAGCTACGAACCCTTTTCTAATTGAAAACCAAACATCAAGATCGATTTTCAGAAATCACTCCATTCACCTCTTCCATGAAGGAAAATCCTCTCCATTAAAGAGAGGAGGGCGAATGATGCTTAAACCCTATAAATGCAACATTTTTATTTTTCCAAAATATTCCTAGAGTTATTAAAATTAAATAATTCTAAATGCAATAATTAATGAAAATTATTCTAAGTGTAGAGAATTAATAAAAATATTATTCTAAGTGTAAGAATTAATAAATATTTTTTTATATGCAAAAAATTAATAAAAATTTCTAAGATATAGAAAATTAATAAAAAATTTTAAAATGCAGAAAACTAATAAATACTTTTCTAAATGCAGAAAAATAATAAATGCTTTCTCAAATGTAGAAAACTAATAAATGCCTTCCTAAATATAGAAAATTAATAAATACTTTCCTAAATGTAGAAAATTAATAAATGCTTTCATAAATTCAAAAAAATTAATTTTAATTAATCTAAAATATAAAAAAAAATTATTTTTAATAAATAAAAAATGCAAAAAATTATTTTTAATAAATGTAAAATGTAGAAAATTATTTTTAATAAATTTTAAAATGCAAAAAAATATTTTTAATAAATCTAAAATATAGAAAATTATTTTTAATAAATCTAAAATGTAGAAAATTATTTTTAATAAATCTAAAATGCAAAAAATAATTTTAAATTTTCTAAAATACAAAAAATTATTTTTAACTAATCTAAAGTGCAGAAAATTATTTTTAATTAATCTAAAATGCAGAATTTTTTTAATAAATGTAAAATGAAGAAAAATATTTTTAATAAATCTAAAATGCAAAAAATTATTTTTAATAAATCTAAAATGCAGAAAATTATTTTTAATAAATCTAAATTGTAGAAAATTATTTTTAATATATCGAAGATGCAAAAAATTAATTTTAAATTTTCTAAAATTTTGAAAATTTTTTTTAATTAATATAAAATGTAGAAAATGATTTTTAATTAATATAAAATGTAGGAAATGATTTTAATTAATATAAAATATAGAAAATGATTTTTAATTAATATAAAATGTCTTGGATCAAGCGGATCGCTAGAGGGGGGGGTGAATAGCAATAAAATCTTTTTTCGAAATCGTTCGTTGAGACACGAGTAAACACATCGGAAAGTAAATCTAAAACAGAAGAGACAATGAGTTTTTTACTTGGTTCGTAGCCTACGGCTACTACTCCAAGGCCCTAGTGGTCCTTGACCATGCACGGAGGGCAAAACACTAAACGAACTCCTCCTCGTTGGAGGCAGGAGTTAAACGAATACAAAGCTCAAGAAGGACTCAAGGTAGAGGGACACTCCCCCTCTCCTTGATACGATTTAAAACTCGAAATAAAAGGAATAACTTATACAAATTAAAGCTTATACCGACAACTTTTGAAGACTTGAATCTTGGAGCTTGAGTCGTCGTCTCGGCAGCGCTTCATCGTAGGGATGTCGGAGACTCGTAGCATATCAGAAGCACTTGGATGCTTTTGAATTGATAAAAAACCTTAGGACAAGCCCTCCTTTTATAGCCTTTGAGCCCCTCATCGAATGGGTCTTCAACCAATCACAAATGAGCACAAAGCTCCTTGGAATGAGGTGATAAGGCTTGACTCCTCGAAGATGATCCTTGACCATTAGTCGACTGATGGCCATCATCAGTCGACTGATGGCAGCATCAGTCGAGTGCTGATCGTGGGTAGTCGATTGATGGACGGCAGTCGAGTGCTCCAAGCTGGCAGTCGACTGATGCTTGCTGCAAGTAAAAGTTAGCTCAACAAAAACATAATTTTGACAGTCCCCGACTGTCCGATCTTGACCTAGACCATCCATGGGATATCTTTGGTCGGATCTACGCTTAAGACCATCCACATAAGGAGGATACGACCTCACTTACGCTCACACACACGAGCTTACCTCGATACATACTTTGTAGCTCTCGCTTCTGGCCTTCCACTCAATTCCTTCGGCTCCCTCTGAAGTCACTCGAGTGTCGCCCGACCACCGCGGCTTCCTCCGGGTGTCGCTAGCCTTCAACTCCAGCTTAGCACTTTTCTGCACACTCGATTCAGCTCGTGAGATAACAATGTAATCTTAACTTTGCATCTTTGTCATAATCAAAACACATGTTCGATCATCTGGTGCCCCTGCACCAACAATATGCAGAAAAATGATTTTAATTAATTTAATTAATGTAATGTAATAAAAAATAATCTAAAGTAGTAAAAATTAATCTAAATTAATCTAAAGCAATAAAAATTAATCTAAACAATAAAAATTAATTTAAAATAATAAAAATTAATCTAAATTAATTTGAAGCTCACGATATTGGTTTCACCAATTCAGAGCGCCCCCGCTCTGATACTAATTGTAGGATCGTATTTTTCCGAGAAAGAGGGTGAATCTCGGAGGATTAAAAAATTTATTTTAATTTTAAAACAATTTAGAATAATTTAAGTATGCAGCGGAAATGAAAATGAGACAGTTT
Source organism: Wurfbainia villosa (assembly GCA_025175895.1). NCBI lineage: Eukaryota > Viridiplantae > Streptophyta > Magnoliopsida > Zingiberales > Zingiberaceae > Wurfbainia > Wurfbainia villosa. The sequence goes on along the minus strand of CM046001.1, from coordinate 79,916,251 downwards.
ATTTTACTTGGTTCACAACCCTAATTGGGTTGCTACTCTAAGGTCGCTCTTCCTTGAGCTACCTCGATGGGTAATCACTAATTACCCTTCGACTTGAGAACTCTCGACTTCAGAGGGTTTCACTTTTTACAAATAATAGAGTTGGGTAACTGACTACCCACTTTTAAAGTAATTACACAAGAAAAATAGTATGTTAATAAGAAATACAAGACTTTATACCGACACTTAAGAATTATAGAGGTAGTCGCAGAGTGTCGGAAGATCGCCTTGTTGTGGAATGAGACTTTTGTGAACGAGTAAGTATTTCGGCAGCACTTCAACGTAGATTGAATGTTCTGCTAGGATCTGGTCGAGCATATATTTTATAAGCCTTTTCCAGTCGACTGGAATGCCTTCTAGTCGATTCCACATTAGCCCATCGATATGGAATTCACGGTCTTCCAATCGACTCCACGTCACCCAACTCTGCATCAGGAAATTTACCTCTTCAGTCGACTCAATCCCTTCAGTCGACTGAAATCCTTTCCATCTACATCGCACGATCTCCGATCGATCACAGCTGATCCTGCCAAATAGGTATCTAGACGACTGATCCATATCTAGTTGACTGAACTTCAGTCGACTTGAATCCATCCAATCGACTGATCCCTACAAAAGAGGATTAGCACAAATAGATGATATGAAGTGTGATAACAGTAGTAATACTACTCGATCTTGACTACTAAGTCCCACGCAGACTTTTCGTTGGATTGACGCCTAGCTTTGTCCCCCTACAGAGGACTCGACCTCACCTTTTCACTCTAGAGTTGCCTGTCGGCTACCTGCCAGACTTATCACTCTTGAACTCCGATATAACCCACCAGGGCTTTCATCAGCTATCTGGTCTGCCTGACCCAACTGGACTTTTTACCGATTGTCCAGTCTTCTGACCCAACCAATCTGCCAAATGTCCGATCCACGTGACCCATGTGGACTTCATGCTTGGTGTCTGGTCCTCCTGATCTGTCAAGATACATGCCTAGTATCTGGTCAACACGACCTACTAGGACTTTCTATTAAACCTGCACACTTAACACTGATATAAGAATACAAGTGAATCCTAACATTTAACTATGTTTCATACATCCAAACTAAGGAGTGGTGCTCACTGCATCAACATTGTGTAGACCGATTTGGTATAGGTACATGTATCCATTTGAAAGTGTAATGCCGTAAAATTCTAAGCGGCTCAAAGTGATTATATCGATTTTAACGTCGTAAAAGGGTTCAGAAATAAATAAATAAATAAAATAAAATATGGTTTGTTATAGCTAGGATTCGAACCATGAAGCCTTTAAATTGGGAGATGGCCTTGATAACACTATGCCATAGGATGCTTCTTGTCTAGGATGTACAAAGATTATATAATATAAGTATGAGAAGATGAGGAGTTTTCTTTCATCTCCCTAAGTATTAAAGGGGAATAAAGAGAGGGAAAACCCAAATTTTCTTCCTCCTTTCTCCCCTTCTCCACCGAATTCCCTCTTCCTCCTTCTCCCCTTCTCCACCGAAAGCTCCTCTCCCTCCTTCCTCCCTCTTCATCCAAAGCTATAGGGCTTCTTGGATTGGGATCCTCAAGAGGGTTTTCAAGGGGAGTTTCTCACAAGGCTTGGTGTTGCTAGAGGATCAAATTCCACCTTCTTCCTCCTCCTTCCTCCCTCTCCATCTGAAACCCTAAAGCTCTTGGTTGGGGTTCTCAAGGGGTTTTCCTCACAAGGGCTTAGTTTATGCTAGAGGATCATTCCTAAGGCTAAGGAATAGGGAAAGATCTTCATCTCACAAAAACCCCAGCGATATATTAGTAAGATAGCGAGAGGACGTAAGTATTTCTCACCTGCAGTATAAGTAGCTATTCGATTGATTTATCTAGCTTCTTTTTCCATGTTTTATTTAGATTATATGTTTTGTTCAGATTTATAGGCATTATATGTATATTTCATTCGAAGCAAGGCATAAGATTGCAAGGATGCTTCCCCTACGAGTTTTGGCGACAAAGGGCATGATCAAATGTATTGAAAGGCTTCCTATATGAGTTTTTGGAGTATAATCATGTTAAATGTTTATTATATGGAAAAAAACCAGTAGGTCACATATAAAAAAAAAGTATTTTACTTTAAAGTGGCATGTACCGGTCCCTTAGATCGCCCATTGGCCCTAAATCGCCCTTAGTAAGTTGCCCTAATAAGTTCGGTGGTTAGCTACCCCGAATTACATTAGGGTTGCGCGCAAAATGGTACTATGCCTGGTTGCCCAAACCAGGATGTTTACTGATTTATATATATATGCTAGCCTTCAGATGCTTCCATCGGCTATTGTCATGCTAACGTGGTCTATACCATCAAGGCACATTTAGGCTTATGCTGCCAAGACACACGCTTGGACTTTACGCCGCCAAACCATTGGACTTATGCTGCCAAGACTCCCGCTTGGAATTTATGTCGCCAATATCAATCCTTGGACTTTCCAATTGCCAAGTACCCATGACTTGAACTTTCCTTGCCAACCCATGTTGGACTTTCTATTTGCCAAGACTCAAGCTTGTGTTGGTGCAGGGGCACTAGATAATCGAACCTGTGTTTTGATTATGTCAAAGACACAAAGTTAAGTCTACATTGTTATCTCACGAGCTAAATCAAGTGTGCAGAAAAGTGTTAAAGCTGGAGCTGAAGGCTAGCGACACCCGGAGGAAGCCGCGGTGGTCAGGCGACACTCGAGTGACTTTGGAGGGAGCCGAAGGAATCGAGTGGAAGGACGGAAGCGAGAGCTACTATCGAGGTAAGCTCGTGTGAGTGAGAGATTGTAAGGTCGTGTCCTCTTTATGGGGATCACAGTGGGCGGTGATCCGACTAAGACTTCCTGTGGAAGGTCTAGGTCGAGATCGGACGGTTAGAAACCGTCGTATTTATCATTTTCTGAGCTAACTTCTTATTGCAGGGAAGTGGCCAAGCCGGGCAATGATCATTCTTTGGAAAATGGAGCCCGATCGATGCCCATCACGATCGATGGGAGGCATCAGTCGACTGATGGTGACGATTCAGCTTTTGCGCTAAGTCAAAATGGATAACGTTTGACGCGGCCACTTCGCGATAAAATTTGGACAACTTCATGATCCGTTCCGAAATAAGAGGAGACAAATTCAGAGGCCAAAGTCTATAAAAGGAGGGGAGGATTCCATCTCCAAATCACATCAAGTGCTCCTACAACGCCAACGCTCCAACATCGTCATAACGCCAACGCGATGCCAAGTTTCGATCTTCTTCGTCGGCAGCAGAATCAAGTAATATTTTTGATATTGTATTCTTTGTTTTTCTTCATAACGAGATGAGGTAGGCTTGTTGCCTCATCCTCGTATATTCGGTTTTGTGATCGTTGTCTCCTACCTCCAACGAGGAGGAGACGTTATAGTGCTTTGCCCTCCGTACGCGGTCTAGGACCGATAGGGCCTTGGAGTAGCAACCGCTGGGTTGTGAACCAAGTAAAATAAACGTGTCATTTTATTTTCCGCTATGTTTACTCATTTATTTGTGTTTCGACAAACGAATTCGAACGAAAGATTTTCGATCGCTATTCACCCCCCCTCTAGCGACGCTTCTCGATCCAACAATTGGTATCAGAGCGGGGGCGCTAAGATTTGGTGAAACCACCGATCTAGCACGTTTTGGTTTTATGTTCGTATTTTTCGATTCGTATTTTTTTTTGGTCTTTTTCCTCCCTCACTACTAATCCAAGACGAAGTCTTGGTACATTTCTTTTGGTTGTGTGCTTGCAAGTTTTCTCTCTTTGAGTAGCTGACGGTAAAAGGGTCATAACTTTTCATACAAGTGGACTCACATAACGATCTACCTACCAAATTGAAGCTCTCAGAAAGATCTACATTTCTTACCAGGGTTTACCCTCGTAACAAGCTGTTTCCAGCCCCAAAATCCAACGTTTAGTACCCTTTCGGGGACATCGAAGGTCGTAAGTTTCGAGTTTTTGTTAGTTTCTTATTCTCCTTATTTATTTCTATTTATTTCCTATTATTTCCTGCACTACTAATCCAAGACCAAGTCTTGGAATTCTTTTTGGTTTTTATTCATATTTTTCAAGATATTTAATGGTTCACATTGAGGGGTATAGCACCACCTGACCTCCGTTCTTTAATGGAAATGATTTCCGTTATTGGAAAGGTCGGATGGAGTGTTTTCTAAAAACACAAGTCGAGACTTGGATAATAATCCAAACCGGCTTTGCTCTACCCACCAATGATCAAGGAGAGGCCTTGGATTTCAACAAGTGGACAAATGCAACCAAGAGGAAAATCGAAGCCGATGCAAGAGCAACCCAAATATTGCAATGTGGCTTGTCCAAGGAGGAACTCAATCGCATCGGACCATTCATTAGCGCCAAAGACCTCTGGAACAAATTGATTGATTTACATGAAGGGACGGCCGATGCTATGTAAAAGAGATTTACTTTTAAATAAACTATACAATCTAAAGATGCAGGATCATAAGACCGCCACCCAACTACATGCGCGGATCTAAGATATCGTCAACGGTCTTCATTCGATCGGGCAAGCCGTAGAGAACCGGGACCTTATAAGGTACACTTTAAATGCTTTCTCTAGGACTACCTTGTGGGCATCCATGGTCGATGTCTACAAGGTCTCTAAGGACCTTTCAAAGCTTAGGTTAGACGAATTATTTTTCGAGTTTGAACTTCATAAGCAAACTAACGTGGTCCGGGCCTAGAGAGGTATTGCTCTACTTGCAGGACAAAGAAGGCAATTGAAGAATGAGAACCAAAAGAAAAAGGGAGCAAGGAAAGCCTTCCATGAAACTTGGGACAACAGAGAAGACATAGCTTACATGGCAAGACCGGAGGAGTCCGAGTCAGAATCCGAAGCCGAGTCCAACTACAACTCTGACTCCGACCCCAAAGATTACTTCGAGAGGAAACTCAAAGCCGGACCAAAAGGGAAAGTCAAGGTTAATCGCTCTTTAATTAGTACACTTTACAGTACAATTAAAATGCTTACTAGGAAATTGACTAAGTCCGAGTCTAGGGTTGAGTCATTACTTGAGGAGGTTGAAACCCTCAAGCAAAAGGCTACTCTAACCTCTTCAACTAGTCAAGTTCAAGAGGGAAACTCAACCCAAATTGAAAAACTTGAGGAGGAGAATTCTCTCTTGAAAGACCAAGTTCAAGAGGTTGAGGCTAGGTTGGAAAGGTTCACGTTGGGATCTAAGAACCTTAATAGACTACTTGGAACCCAAAGAGCCGTGTACAACAAAGCCGGACTCGGATTTAAGTCAAAGACTACGAATAGGTCTTATATGTCTATCGTAAATCATAGTACTCAAAGAGTCCAAGCATGGGTCCCAAAGGTTTTATTGAACTCACATATAAGGACTAATAAGTATTGGATTCCTCAGGATCAAGTTCATTATTTGAATAGACCATATTTGTTCAATGGTCCAGGCGGAGCTAACACTAAAATAGTATACCCGCTTACTTAGCAAAATCATTGAATATTTTACTTTAATTTTTAGAATGGCTAGATAGGAAAAATAGTTAGTCAACTCTTGACAACATAGTATCAGGATGCGACGAGATGATAGTACGTTAGAGAAACAAAGTCTCGTGTATTCAGGCTAGATAAGGCGTATCTAGCTTGGTACACTTGACCGAGTGGAACTAGCTAAAGCTACCTCGCCGTATCCTAAACTAGTTAGACCAGGAAGTAACCCTAAGTGACTTAAGTGATATTTTCTTGAATTTGGCTTTGTCTAAGGAAGTGGTCGTTGTTCCGATCAAAGAAGGCCCCTGTGCCTCGCCACGACCTGGAAGCCAGTTTCTCGAAAAGTTACTTAACGATCTAAAGGTTAAATCCAAATCTAACCCAAGGTTGACTATCTTTAATCAATTTAAAATCATCTCACAAAACATATAAGGTGAACAAATTCTGAGACACATAGAATGGGTGAGATGTTAAGGATAATTAAAATATACTTAAAACAATCTTCAAAATACTACTTATTTTCTCAACTATTGTACTTAATGACTCTTTAGGCCAAAGTTTAGCGCCCCCTACATCTCTTATACTTCATATATTTGACTAAGGGGGAAAGCAAACTAACCCTAAGTGTTATATTATAAACCTTTAGATTATTGGTGCAGAGGGACACACCTCGAACTAATCTATCTTACTATTGCTAGACACATGTTTGGACTCAAAGTTGATTTATCTTGATGCATGCATATACAATATTGTCTTTAAACCCCTATTTTATAACAAACTTCATTTTTACATAACAAACCCCAACATTTATTTTGATTTATGGCAAAAGGGGGAGAAGAGCGAAAGTGAAGGGGGAGTAACACAAAATTTATTTAATTTTGAACTAAAGTATCTCTTTCAAAACTCACCTAGGGTTAAGGGGGAGTTTTGGTTAAGGGGGAGTTTTTGAAAATGACATTCATCATTTACTATACTTGTTTTATGCTTTAATTTCCCTTAACTTTGTGTTGGTTTGCCATAGATCAAAAATGGGGAGATTGTTGGTGCAGGGGCACTAGATAATCGAACCTGTGTTTTGATTATGGCAAAGACACAAAGTTAAGTCTACATTGTTATCTCACGAGCTAAATCAAGTGTGCAGAAAAGTGTTAAAGCTGGAGCTGAAGGCTAGCGACACCCGGAGGAAGCCGCGGTGGTCGGGCGACACTCGAGTGACTTCGGAGGGAGCCGAAGGAATCGAGTGGAAGGCCAGAAGCGAGAGCTACTATCGAGGTAAGCTCGTGTGAGTGAGAGATTGTAAGGTCGTGTCCTCTTTATGGGGATGACCATAGGCGGCGATCCGACTAAGACTTCCTGTGGAAGGTCTAGGTCGAGATCGGATGGTTAGAAACCGTCATATTTATCATTTTCTGAGCTAACCTCTTATTACAGGGAAGTGGCCAAGCAATCGATCGGAAAATGGAAGCGATCGATGCCCATCACCGATCCGGTGATGGGAGGCATCAGTCGACTGATGGCAATGATTCAGCTTTTGCGCTAGGTCAAAACGGATAACGTTTGACGCGGCCACTTCGCAATAAAATTTGGACAACTTCATGATCCGTTCCGAAATAAGAGGAGACAAATTCAGAGGCCAAAGTCTATAAAAGGAGGGGAGGATTCCATCTCCAAATCACATCAAGTTTATTCATCAAGTGCTCCTACAACGCCAACGCTCCAACATCGTCATAACGCCGACGCGACGCCATGTTTCGATCTTCTTCGTCGGCAGCAGAATCAAGTAATATTTTTGATATTGTATTCTTTGTTTTTCTTCATAACAAGATGAGGTAGGCTTGTTGCCTCATCCTCGTATATTCAGTTTTATGATCGTTGTCTCCTACCTCCAACGGGGAGGAGACGTTATAGTGCTTTGCCCTCCGTACGCGGTCTAGGACCGATAGGGCCTTGGAGTAGCAACCGCTGGGTTGTGAACCAAGTATAATAAACATGTCATTTTATTTTCCTCTATGTTTACTCGTTTATTTGTGTTTCGACGAACGAATTCGAACGAAAGATTTTCGATCGCTATTCACCACCCCCCCTCTAGCGACGCTTCTCGATCCAACAGCTTGGACTTTCCCTTGCTAAGACCCATGCTTGAACTTTCCATGCCAAGTACACAAGTCTTGGGCTTTCCATGCCAAGTATGCAAGACTTGGACTTTTCATCGTCTAGTGTCCCACTTGGACTTCTCCATCATATGGTCAACCCCAAGTCTACCATCTAGTCAACCCCTTTGTCAAATAACGACCAACTCCTTTGTCAAACATCAATGTCAAATATCAAAACATTAACATCAAACCACTACTCGAGTCAAACTCGAGTCTGGTCAATTGTGACTTGGGCCGATTGCACCAACAATATCTCCCTTTTTGATGTTTGACAAAAACCAACATCTTTGAGTTAGAACACTAACTCAAACTACTCCTCCCAATTGTCTAAATTGGGAATTCCCAATTTCTCCCACATCAATTCTCCTCCTTTTGACATACATCAAAAAGGCTCTCAACAAGAGTGTCAATGTCTCATATCCCAATGAGATCTTACAATCTCCCCCGTGGTCCAAACACATCTAGGATGCCTTCACTCTTCCTAGTGATAAGTCCCATATCACTAAAGAGAGACAATCCTTCAAACTCTCCCAATTTCGAAATTGGGCACCTCACATTCTCCCATTTTCTAATTCTCCAAGATTCTCTCTCTCATGAGGAAGAATACATCCATCATCCCATGATGGATAACCTTCCCCTAAAGACTTGCTCCTCCTTGACCATTGCACCAACAATGTCCTTGGAGAGTCCCTAAGCCTATAAGAACACTAAACCATCAAAATTAAGATTAAAAGTTCAATCTTGAACTTTCACACACCTTAAACTTGATACACACCCAAACAACTCTCCTAATCTATATCCAATGGATTTTCACCCTTTCCAATGTTTTCCAAAGCATATCCCAGGGTTAGGAGGAATTAGGGTAGCCTAACACAGCTGAAATTAGGCTAAACAACCTTAGTTTACCAGAAATCAGGGTTGACAGTCGACTCTTATAGTCACCAGTCGGCTGCCCTTGACACCAATCAATTGCCAAAAGCGGCAGTCGAGTGATTTCTGTAAATGTAGAAATTCAGTTTAAGAAAATGAAATTATGAAAATCATAAGTAATTATACATAAATAAAAAAATTATGAAATTTCATATGTATAATACTTATGTCAATCATTATGGGTGAAAAATATTGGAAAAATAAAATACTCATAAAATAATGAGATTGACAAAAAGTTCAAAATAATTGAAAAGTTTAATATTTTGACCCTACTTTGTATCAACTCTATTAATGGTGATTGCTACCAAAAGATAGACTTCACCAAGGTTTTCTAAAATATTTTTGAAATGTTTTTAAAACCTTATATTGAATCATGGTCTATGGGCTTAATGCACATGACTTGTACATAAGTTTGTTAGGACGTATGTGCCCGCTAGAAAGGGGGGGTGAATAGTATTTCATCATTGGATGATGGAATTAATCGCGTGCTTTCTACAATTCGGTTAGTGCGCAGTGGAATAATAATAACAACAAATACAAATAACCAAAATACACAAGCACAACACAAAGACCTAACGTGGTTCGGAACCATATGGTTCCTACTCCACGGATTGGGCTCTAAAAGCCCTAGCGATGCAAACACACACCACTAATCACAAATACTCCTTCTCGATAATAAGTCGGGGGTAGAGAAACCTCTTACAGTGATTACAATAGTAATACTAAGCAAATACAAAATGAATACAACAATCTATGTAAAGAGAACTTTAAAAATGAGCTTTTTGATGCTTGCTTGTTTGGTTGCTTGAGTTGCACTTGGAGACCTTGAATTGCAGCAGCAAATTGCCCCAAAACTCCTCAAAGAACCATAGCCAAAACCTTCCCTTCGTGCTCCTTTTAAACTTGCAACTCGAGTTGATTTTTGCCTAGCAGTCGACTGATCAAGACCATCAGTCGACTGCCCTTATAGTTGTTGTCTCACAACGATATGAGCCATGTTGGATAAGTTCCAATGGATACACCATTAGTCGACTGATCATGCCCAGCAATCGATTGATCGAGTCATCACTCGACTATCAAAGCCTAACAGTTGACTCAAAAATATTCTATCTCCGAATTCTTCAAAGAATGATCGATTCTAGATCACCGATCGTCAGGCCATTAGTCGATCGCCCAATGTTGGCTGATCGGCCATTTTCTCACATTTAACTCCACTCATCACCGATCGACCATAATATCACATCGATAAGCTCATCTATGAGGTTTTAACCCCAAGTATGGTGCCCTCATACTTGCTAGACCACCCTTAGCCTAGACCTAAACCTTCTAGCCACCTCCGTCATCCTCACACTTATCGGATCCCTCCAAGTCATCCATGACTGTTCATCCATACGCTAGCCTTCAGGTGCTTCCATCAGCTATTGTCATTATAATGTGGTCTACATCATCAAGGCACATTGGGATTACGTTGCTAAGACCACGCTTGGACTTTATACCGTCAACCATTGGACTTATGCTGCAAAGACTCCACCGTTAGACTTTACGCCGCCAATATTACCCCTTGGACTTTCCAATTACTAAGACTCAAGCTTGGACTTCCCCTTGCCAACCCATATTGGACTTTCCATGCCAAGACTCATGCTTGGACTTTCCCTTGCCAAGACCCATGCTTGGACTTTCCATGCCAAGTACCCATGACTTGGACTTTTCTCATGACAATGGTCAAACCATCGTCAAACATCAAAATCATGACCTCGGTCGATTGCACCAACATTCTCCCCAACACATTGTCAGACATCAATGTCAAACATCAAAACACTACTCGAGTCAAACTTGAGTCTAGTCAATCGTGACCGAGCCGATTACACTAACAATCTCCCTCTTTTTTAGGTTTGACAAAAACCAAACTCCTTTAATTTAGGCCACCTAACTCAAATCTCCTTACCAATTGTCCCAAATTGGTAATCTTAAATTCTCCCATAATTTCTTCCATTAATTCTTTCCCTTTTTGACATACATCAAAAAGGTTCTCCCTAAGGAGGTCAATGTCTCATATCCCAAAGAGATCTTATAATCTCCCTCTTGGTCCAAAAACACCTAGGATGCCTTCACTTTTCCTAGTGATAAGTTCTATATCACTAAAGAGAAGCAATCCCACAAACTCTCCCAATTTCCAAATTGGGCATCTCAAATTCCCATTTCTCCCCCTCATGAGGAAGAAACACATCCATCATCCCATGATGGATACCTCCCCCTAAAGGCTTGCTCCCCCTTGACCATTGTACCAACAATGTCATTGGAGAGTCCCTATGCCAATAGGAACACTAACAAAATGAAATTAAGGGAAAGATTCAACATTGAAGTTTCACCTCCCTTAAAATTCGATACACACCCTAAACAACTCTCCTAATCCATATCCAATGGATTTTCACCCTTTCCAATGCTTTCCAAACATCCTTGTTTACCCGAAATCAACTCGCAATGGCCTCGATAGTAATCACGATCGTTCTATCCATCACGATCGACTACCATCAAAAGAATGATCGATAATCAAATTTTCGAATTTTAGTTATCAGAAATGAACTTTGGAAAAACATAAGTAATTCTACGTATTTTGAAAAAAATATGAAAATTCATATGTACATTACTTATAAGCAATACAATGGGTGAAAAATATTTGAAAAATAATTTACCCATAAAATAGTGAAATTGATACAAAGTTCAAAAATGAAGAAAAACTTCATTGTTTTGACCCCTCTTTGTATCAACATCATCAATGGTGACTTCCATTAAAAGATAGATTGCAACAAGGTTTTTCAAAATGATTTTAAAATTGTTTTAAAACCTTATATTGGATCATGTTCTTTGGGCTCAATGCACATGACTTGTACATTAGCTTTCCCAATGATCCCTCAATAATATAAGATGAGTTTAAGTTCATCTAGATTCAAAAACTATACACCTTCAACTTAACTCATTTCTTATCATCTCACATGTGTCTAGGGTATTTGAAAGCACACATATATCAATTTGATGTGAGATGTGAGTTTTGTTCATCTTAAACTAGAGTCACATGCATTTTTCTAAGGCAATACTACTTGATTTCCTTATATATGGGACTTCAAGTCATGCCAATTGTCCTTAAATTAATTTTCATAAATGCATGAATGATCATGGCATAAAAGATAGTATAAATAAGCATGGTCAATGATCATGTTGTCATGACATATGATTAAATCTAAATATACATGACATAAACCTAACTCTAAACATGATCATGACATTTTATATGATTAAAAATAGATATGATGTCATGACATGACATATGGCAAATCAATCATAATAAATAAAATATAAAGGTATATAATACCTAAATTTAAACATTAATTGCCATTTGTTAAGGTTAAATCTATTTTTCCATATTATTACTTTTCTTCCAAGTGTCCCAAAAACCTAAAATGACACACTATGACCTCTAAACCTAATTTTTGCCAATTTGATTGATTTTTCAACTTCCATAAATTATATTGTCACATCCTAAAATCCTTTAGGATTATAATCAAACCACATTTCCAAAGTATCACATTACCTTGGAAATGACTTAAAGTGTCACCTTTACTATGGTTAGGTTAACTACCTATCCATTCAAGGTTGGCACACCCTAACCCATTTAGCGTGAATTGATCTTTCTCCTAGGAACCCAATACCTATTGGAGCTCCTTGGGTTTACTAGGTATTCGCTAGGTATAACTTCCTTAGATACCCTCCTAATGACCCTCCTAGGCTTAGAAGCCTTGGTCATTTGGGCCTTGCCTAAGTTAGCTCTAGGGGTAACTCCCCTTATAACCTTCTTGGTGGCTTCCCTAGGGTTCCTTGAAACCCTAGACACTAAACACTTGCCTTGGTTAATCTTAGGGATAACTTCCCTAGTAACCTTGACCTTCCTAGACCTGATACTAGTTCCATAATCGAATAGAACATTATGATAGGTCTCCTTGGGCTTAGGTTTGTGACCCAAACCTTTCTTACCCTTGGGTGGACCTTGCTTCCTAGATCCTAAATTTTGACTCCTTAATCCTAGAGTTTGAACATTAGACTCTTGACACTTGACTTTGCATTTTTCTAAGGGTCTTTTCTAATTTCTCAAGTCTTGACCTCAAGACTTGATTTTCAAACTCTAGTTGCCCAATTTTTGAATTTTTTGTTTAATCTTTGGGCATTACCATTCCTTCTAGGCATATGCCTAGTCCATTTAGAGTTGATACCTAGGTGATCTTCTATTTTCCTAATGGTCTCCCTGAAGGGTTTTGCCCGGAAGCTCTGCCACCAATTTAATGGTTTTAGCTTATCGAGTCCGTGAGGGGAAACTTCGCTTCCCACTTCACCTCGGTAGCTTCCTTCATGGCGATCCCTTCTATGTCCCCGGATTAAAAAATTTAATCCTAGACAAAAGAGATTGCCAAAGCAACCAAGCATCGTTGTGCTATTCGTTTAGAGAGGTCACTTAAACAAACTAGTTGTTCAAGCGACCATCCTCTATTCTACGAGTAGCCGCGGAATAGACGATGTCCGGATCGCCGGTTTTCGTGTTTATGCTCGGGATCCAAGTATTATTTAGCCATTTACAGATTTATATCATGATCATAATTGAAAAACAAATACAAACATGTTACATATAAAATTAGAGAATCGATATACCTCTCGATCTTCTAATGTATGTCCTTTCTCCTTTCGGACGTCGTGTGGGCGACGCTCTACCAAAAGTCGAAGCTCCTAGATCGCAAATATTCCTTCCTTGCTCTTCCAAAGCAAGAGGAAGAATAGAAACAAGGCTCATCTTCTTCCTATAGCCAACCAACAAGCAACAAAAGAAATGCTTGCCACCGGCCAACAAGGAGAAGGAGATAATGGTGGAAACCGGCCAAGACACCAAGGGAAAGCCCTATATCTTGTTTCCAACATCTAAGGAGAAGGAGAAGGGGTATTTGGATGTCATCCAAGGGTTGGGATAGGGTTGTGGGCGCCGGCCACCAAAGGATGAAGAATAAAGAAACCTTCCTTATTTGGTGCCACCCAAGCCTCCTAAACCCTAAGCCTCCAAACCCTAATCCTAGCTCTCCTTATGGCCAGCCATGGAAGTGGGGAAGAAGATTAGGATGAGCTCAAGCCAAGGTAGAGGGAAGATGGAGGAACTGGCCACAACTTAGGAAGAAGAAGATAAACTCCTCCCAATGTTGCCGCCCACCCATGACTCCCAAAACCCTAGCCACCAAACCCAATCCTAAACCAACTAGGATTCCTTGCCTCCAAAGGAAGAAAACCCTAATCCCCTTAAGCCATGCTCTTAGATGAAAGGTAGAATGTTGGACGCCGGCCAAAACCAAGGAGAGTAGAGGGAAGAATGGTGCCGACCACCATAAGGAAGAAGAAGAAGAAGAAGCATCTTTCCTTAATTGTGGCCACCCAAAACCCTAAACCTCCAAAGCCCTTGCCGCCCAAACTTACCCCTTTTTCCTCTTCCATATCTTGCCAGCCACTTATTAATCTCTATTTATAGAGTTGGGCTCAAGCCATGATTTAATTTCCTCCATTGGTTCTAGAGATTTAATCTCAACCGTCGGATCTAGAGATTTAATCTCAACCGTCAGATTTTAGAGATTTAATCTGTACCTATGGATTTTAGAGTTTAGTTTCTATCCATTGGATCTAAGCTTCATTAGGTGTTAATACGCTACATTAGGGACCATGAGGAGGAGTTGGGTCTTGGTCACCCATGGATCAAGCCCACATAAAGTCCGATCCACTAATGATGATCCAATCCACTAAAGGTTCATCATTGATCTACCTCACCAACCCCCATATGATAATATGGGCTCCATATATTATTTGTACATTTTCTCCCCATGTTTAAGATCTCGAATGTTCATCGATTAATTAATTTACTGACCATTAATTAATCAACATCTAACTCCTTGAGTAGTACCACTCAACCTTTTCATCATGCCGGACCAAGTCCACCTGCAGGGTTTACATGATGAACCTTATGAGCTCCTCAAGGGGACATCATCATCCTAGTATATAGGACACATTTTCCTCCTATAATCAATGACACGCCATATAAATAATATCATGTCCCAACTTACCGAGCCTATCGATTTAATCTATAAATCTCGCCCATTGGTAAATCAAAGAGATGAGTACTAAGTATATGTGCTCGTTATTATATTGGGATTAAGAGCATGTAGTAAATAATATCTGAGGTCCGATTCTATTATGTAGTCAGCAATAAATCGAATCACCTCTAAGTCGGTCATGCTCAATACACACAAAGTGCACTAGTGTGATTCTATGGTCAAGATAAACCAATACTGAATCACACTACAACCATTCCGATGGTTTGTCCAAAGTCATCTCGGTTGTGAGCCTTTACTTATACTTTACAAGGAGCCAATAATATGATCTCCCGTGTGACACGACACACCATGTTATCTACAATGTAACGTATTAGGCAATATGCATAAAAATATGCAAACAATGATCATGTGATTCTTATTTCAAAAATAAAGATGTTCATAGAAAAGATAGACTTTTCAGTATACATCCCTACAATCTCCCACTTATACTAAAAGACTATGTTGTCCTTATACTGCCATACATCTGATTCCCCTTCCCTCCACATGCCTATCAAAGCTCTCGCTAGAAGGGCCTTAGTGAAAGGGTCTACCAGGTCATCCTCTGATGCAATCTAGGCGACAGCAACTTCTACCTCCTTTACGATTTCTGATCGTGGTACTTGCGCCTATGTGTTTACTTACCTTATGGGCTCGTGGTTCCTTCGAGTTTGCAATCGCAGACCATTATTATCACAATAAATTGTGATAGTTCTGGGCAAACCAGAATCACATCCAAGTCCATCGATTTCAACACTCCCCGAAAGCACATTAAATCTCGGGCCACTGTTATCACGCTACACGAGTCGTTGAACTAGCAATACGTAACTGGAACGGTCCATACAATGGCTCCACCTCCCAAAGTAAACACAAAACTGGAGGTAGACTTACTGTTATCTCTATTTGATTGGAAGTCACAATCCGTGTAACCCACAAGGAGTAATTGGTCTGCCCGATAAACTAGCATATAATTCCTAGTCCTTCTCAGGCACTTCAATATATGCTTTACCGCAGTCCAATATCCCTGTCCTAGATTACTCTGATATCTGCTGACCATGCCCACAACAAAGCAGATATCGGGTCTCATACATAGCATCGCATACATGAGGCTTCCTACTGCTGAATCATAAGGAACCGCCTTCATCTCCTGTATCTCCTCAGATGATCTAGGACACATTTCCTTAGATAAATGAACTCCATGCCTGAAAGGTAGAAAACCCTTCTTAGAGTTCTGCATGCTAAAATGCTCCATAATCGTGTCTATGTATGAAGCTTGGGATAAGCACAACATCATTTTCCTGTGATCCCTTATAACCTTGATCTCAAGGATGTGTCCTACCTCTCCCAAGTCCTTCATATCAAACTGTTTGGACAACCATACCCTTACGCCCGATAACACTTTGATATTGTTGCCAATCACCAAAATGTTATCTACGTATAGTACAAGAAATACCACTACATTTCCGTCACATCTCTTGTATACACAAGACTCATCCGGACTTTGAATAAATTCATAAGACTGATTTACCTCATCAAAGCGGTTGTTCCAAGACCTCGAAGCTTGCTTCAATCCATAAATGGACCGATTAAGCTTACATACAAGATGCTCTTTGCCCTTAGCAATGAATCCCTATGGTTGCTTCATATAGATGTTTTCCTCAAGACTTCCATTAAGGAAAGCTGTCTTGACATCCATCTGCCACACCTCATAATCCATATGAGCTGCTATGAAGAAGAGCTCCCAGACCTGACTTGAATCCATAGATTCAATCTTAGTATTCATTGCATTTTGCCAAGATGCTGCATCTATTTCTTGGATTGCCTCGTCGTATGTCTAGGGATCAGGTTCATGTTCGCTAGGGACCAAATCAGAAGATTCACCCAAGAACATAAATCTGTCAGGTTGTCTCACAACCCTCCCACTACGATGAGGTATCACCTGTGTATCCTCTGTGGCACGCGGTGCAGTGACATGTGGTATATCCTCTTGTACCGGTGGTACTAAAGAAGTGACTTCCCCTTTTAATTCCTCCAGAATAATTTTACTCTTTGGCTTGTGGCTCATCACATAGTCTTCCTATAGAAATCTGGCGTTCGTGCTAACGATCACCCTCTGATCTCTAGGACTATAAAACAATCCACCCTTCATTCCCCTGGGATAGCCAACGAACAAGCGTACTTCTGTACGAGGTTCCAACTTACTAGCATCTGCCTTCAGCACATGTACTGGACTCCCCCATATCCGAATATGTGTTAGACTAGGCTTTCTCTTAGTCCACAACTCTGTGGGAGTGGAAGGCACTGATTTAGATGGAACCAAGTTCAGAATGTACACCGTCGTATCTAGAGCATATCCCAGGAACGAATCTAACAAGTCAGAATAACTCATCATCGATCTAACCATCTCCATAAGAGTCCTATTCCTTCGCTCTGCTATACCATTCTACTGGGGTGTGCTAGGTGCAGTCAATTGGGATTGAATCCCAGCCTCTGATAAGTAGTTCCTAAACTCTCCCAAGAGGTACTCTCCACCATGATCAAATCGTAGTGTCATCCATATCTTGAATAATCGTCTATGAAAGAGACGAAATATTCAAGACCACCTCTTGCCTAGATAATCATAGGATCACACAAATCAGAATGAACCAATTCTAACACATCTTTGGCTCTATACCCCTTGGCCTTAAAAAGGCCTCTTGGTCATCTTTCCCTCCAAGCAAGATTCACAGGTTGGGAGATCTGTTGGTGCAATCGGCCCAGGCTGACTAGAGTTTGACTCAAGCAGTACCTTGATAGTATTTTGATGATAGACAAAAATATTGACATGAGATTGTCATGGGAAAGTCCAACATGGGCTTGGCATGGGAAATCCAAAGCATTGCGAAGCCGTGCGCTTGGTGCTTGGTGAGAAATGCATTGCGAAGTCGTGCGCTTGGTGCATTTGGGAAGTCTTGAGAACTTGGCAAGTTCACTAGGCTCGGGTCTTTGAGTCGGTGAAGGATGGCATTGCGAAGCCGTGCGCTTGGTGCATCCGAGGGACTGTCGGACGGGGAGAGAATGGAGTGAGCCCAAAGGGAAGCATACTTCTAGGGTATGAGACGCGAAGGATGGCGTTGCGAAGCCGTGCGCTTGGCGCATCCGAGGGACGTAAGCCGAGGGAAGAGAGCTTCGGTGGGGAACTCCATGAGGGATAAGGTGGACTTGGTCAAGTGGCTAAGACTGAGTGTCGGAGGCTCAAACACCGTTATGTTTAAGGTTTTAGCTGATATCAGTCGATTGGCATAGGTGTCAGTCGATTGCTCTAGGTCGTATGGGTTCGACCAGTGTTCGATTGAACCAAGTCTAGCTGATCAGTCGACTGCCGAGGGAGGGCAATCGACTGCTGGGCGGATCAGTCGACTGCCGAGGGATGACAGTCGATTGATGACACTATGCACGGGCACAGAATGGAGTCGAGCTCGCCAGCACTCGACTGATGGATGATCAGTCGACTGATGGGTGCCATCAGTCGACTGATGTGTGATCCGTTAGAACTTAACCAACGTCGATCTGGCCGTTGTGAGACAACGGCTACGGGACCAGTCAACTGATGGTCACGATCAGTCGACTGATGGGCACGAAAATAGCTTGATGCAGGTTATAAATGGAGCTCGAGTTGGAGGATTTCGCCATGGTTTTTTGGGTGACTTTGAAGGGGAATTGCTGTTGCATTCCAGACCTTCAAGAGTAAGCAAAAGCAAGCAACAAGAAAGCGATCAAAGCAATTGTGTAAAAGTTCTCTTTTGTATTGTTTTTGTACTTCTTGTTGTATTTCATATTACTTGTTGTAATAACTTGTGAGAGGTTTCTCCACCTCCGACTTGTAGTCGAGAAGAGTTTAGTTAGTGTCGTGCGCATAACTAGAGCTCGAGGAGCTCGCCCGTGGAGTAGGAACCATTCGGTTCCGAACCACGTATATCTTGTGTTGTGTGATTGTGTACTGTTGTTAGTTTCATTATTATTTTTATTCTGCTGTGCTAACGACAATCGTAGACAATCAACGCAAGAAGAACGAGCAAATTCCGACTTCCAACGAAAAGGGCTATTCACCCCCCCTCAAGCCGGCCAATCGATCCCCCAACAAGTGGTATCAGAGCTGAGGTCGCTCTTCAAGGACTAACTGCCGCGAGAGCACTACAAATGGCCGGCTTCATCCATCCACCAAAATTCGATGGAGATTTTGCTTGGTGGAGAAAACAGATGGAGGTATATCTCGAAACGGATTTTGATTGTATGATTATTATAGAAAATGGTTTTGAGATGCCTAGGGACAAACACAACAAGCCTATTGAAAAATCAAAGTGGACCCAAGACCAAATCAAGAACTTCAAGACAAATCTCGAGGTAATTAAATTGATTAGTGATTTGTTACCTAACGCTATTTGGTCTAGATTGGGTCATTATAGGGATGCAAGGAAACTATGGAATAAGATAATAAATTTCCAAGAAAATTCCCAACCGGCACAAGTAGAAGAAAATGCCGAGGAAGAAGAACCCACAACATTTGAAGATGTTGATGACTTGGTGGAGACCTCCACCTCTAGCATTGAGGGGGAGGAGAGGCAATCTTCCATCCCGGAGCAAGAACAAGAAGCATACACATCCGGGAGAAGTGAAGATCAAGAAGAGGCCTCCACCACCTCCCTAGGTAACTCAAGTGTTATTATTTTAAATAAAAATCACATAATATGCTTTGAGTGTAGGGAGAAAGGGCATTACAAGAACAAATGCCCTAAATTGGCTAAGAAGAAGGCATCGATACCAAAAGTCAACCCAAAGTCAAACGATGCCGGTGTTCCGAAAATCAAGAGCAAAGAGCACATTGTGTGCTTCAAATGCAATCAAAAGGGACACTACCGAAGCCAATGCCCTAGGGGGAGGAAGAAAGGGCAAGAAGGTGCAACTCATGTAGGGGGAGCTCCTAAAGCTAACCCTAAGGTACATTTAGTTAATGCACCTTCAATTCCTAAAGTCAAAAAGCATGCTAAAAATTATTTTAGTTCTCTTGCTATTATCAATGAAAAGCATGTCAAGAGAAATAATAAGGTGTATTGTCTAGGTGCTAAACATGTTAGTTTCTCTAAGGACAAACCTAGGACTCAAAACACTAGATCTATTTTACCTAGGGAGTCAATTAGGAGAATTGAAGAAAACTTGGGTGTTAATCCCAAGAAATCTAGGCATATGCCTAAAAGGAAAAACATTTCCCAAAAGATAAATGAAAATTTAAAATTGGGAAAATTAGAGTTAGAAAACCAATCCTTGAGGTCAAGGCTAGAAAATTTGGAGAAGACCCTAGCAATAATATCAAATTCGGTTAAGGGGTCTAATGTACAAAAGTCAAGACCTAGAAAACAAGAAATGTCTAAGGGCAAGAAGGGTTTGGGTCACAAACCTATGTCCTACCATAATTTTCCATTTAATTATAGAACCACATCTAGGTCTAGGAAAACCAAGGCTAATAGAGAAGTCATCCCTAAGTCTAGCCATGGTATGTGCTTAGTGGCTAAGGACTTAAGGAAAACCAAGAAAGCCACTAAGAAGGTCAATGGAGGAGTCACCTCTAGAGTTGAACCAAGTAAGACCCAAAAGACTATGGTTTCAAAGCCAAAAATTAGGAAGGTATCTAGGGAAGTTATCCCTAGGGAATACCTTGTTAACCCATGGAGCTCCAATAGATATTGGGTTCCTAAGAGCGTGATTGATTCACGCTAAATGGGTTAGGATGTGTCAACCCTAAGTGGAGCGGCGGTTAACCTAGCCATTGTGAGTTGACACATTAGGGTGTGCCAATATGGTTTGAGAAGTTAAAAATGATTTAAATTGGCACAATTATGTCATAGAGGTCGTGGTGTGCTATTTTGGGTTTTTGGCACACTAGGGAAATGAATGGCATTAAGGCAAAATGAATTTAATTCCTAGAAATGGCAAATTAATTTTAACACTTAGGTATTTTATACCTTAGTATATTTTTCCTGTCATGCTTTATTTGCCTTGCCATGTCATGACATCATTTTCATTTTATCTATAAAATGTCATGATCATGTTTAGAATTATCTTTAGATGTCATGTATGCTTAGCTCTCATTCACATGCCATGACATCATGATATTGGCATATGTTTTTATCTAAATCATATTTATGCCATAATCATATCATGCATAGTTTAAAATGGAGTTAAGGACTATGGTACAATTTGAAGGGAATCAAATTAATGTTGCCTAGAAATATGCATGAGAACATAAACAAAACAAAACCCACATTTCACAAAAATTTGACTTGTATGTGTTTTACACATCTAGATATTGGTGAGATGTTTAGGGAAAAGAAAATAAAGGTTTGAAAAACATTTTGAAAACTTTTTGAAAAACCTTGGTGAAGCCTATCTTTTGATAGCTATCA
This sequence comes from Wurfbainia villosa, assembly GCA_025175895.1. Classification (NCBI taxonomy): domain Eukaryota; kingdom Viridiplantae; phylum Streptophyta; class Magnoliopsida; order Zingiberales; family Zingiberaceae; genus Wurfbainia; species Wurfbainia villosa. Next base: position 79,895,016 of record CM046001.1, on the reverse strand, counting down.
CCATTGAATGGGGTGATACAAAGATGGCTCTTTATTTAAGCTTTTCTTAAATTTTGAACTGTGTATCAATCTCCTAATTTAATGGGTAAAATAAATTTCCAATATTTTTCACCCGTAGTGTTTAGGATAAGTATTATATGTATGCATTTTCAAGATTTTTAGAATTACGTATATTTACTTATGGATTTCAATCAAAATCAAATCGTAAGTCAATGACGACCGCTCGAATGGCAATGATCGATGGTAAGTCCAATGATCGTATCCGACGAGTCGACCGCACAGCCGATTTCGTAAACTTGATAGTTAGGCCCATGTTTAGCCATGTTTTGTCCCTAACCACTCCTAACCCTAGGATATGCTTGGGAGAGCATTAGAGAGGGTGGAAATCCATTGATATGGATTAGGAGTTGGGTTGAGGTGAGTATCAATTTTAAGGTGGATGAGAGTTCATTGTTGAACTTTGCCTTAATTTTGATTTGGTTAATGTTCCTATTGGCTTAGGGACTCTCCAAGGACATTGTTGGTGCAATGGTCAAGGGGGAGCAAGCCTCTAGGGGGAGGTATCCATCTTGGGAAGATGGATGTGTATTTCCTCATGGGAGGAAAATTGGGTTGCCTCTCTTTAAGTGATATGGGATCACTAGAAAGATGGTAGGCATGTGTTCCTCCAGGGGAGAGATATAAGATCTCATTGGGATATGAGACATTCATACCCTTGGGGAGGACCTTTTTGATGTAATGTCAAAAAGGGGAGAAGTTACCAAGTTACCAATTAGGGTTCGTTGGAATTCTCATTGGGATATGAGAATTGCCAATATGGGAAAATTGGTAGACTTGAGATGGTAGTTTTGTCAATCATCAAAAAGGGGGAGATTGTTGGTGCAATCGGTCAAGGCTGACTCGAGTTTGACTTGAGCAGTACCTTGATAGTATTTTGATGATAGACAAAACTCATGACATGGGATTATCATGGGAAAGTCCAACATGGGCTTGGCATGGGAAATCCAAAGCATTGCGAAGCCGTGCGCTTGGTGCTTGGTGAGAAATGCATTGCGAAGCCGTGCGCTTGGTGCATTTGGGAAGTCTTGAGAACTTGGCAAGTTCACTAGGCTCGAGTCTTTGAGTTGGTGAAGGATGGCATTGCGAAGCCGTGCGCTTGGTGCATCCGAGGGACTGCCGGACGGGGAGCGAATGGAGTGAGCCCAAAGGGAAGCATACTTCTAGGGTATGAGATGCGAAGGATGGCATTGCGAAGCCGTGCGCTTGGTGCATTTGAGGGACGTAGGCCGAGGGAAGAGAGCTTCGGTGGGGAACTCCATGAGGGATAAGGTGGACTTGGCCAAGTGGCTAAGACTGAGTGTCGGAGGCTCAAACATCGTTATGTTTGAGGTTTTAGCCGACATCAGTCGACTGGCATAGGTGCCAGTCGACTGCTCTAGGTCGTATGGGTTCGACCAGTGTTCGACTGAACTAAGTCTGGCTGATCAGTCGATTCGAGGGAGGGCGGATCATAGGAGGATCGATCACGAGGATGTCGACTGATGACACTGTGCATGGGCACAGAATGGAGTCGAGCTCGCCAGCACTCGACTGATGGATGATCAGTCGACTGATGGGTGCCATCAGTCGACTGATGTGTGATCCGTTGGAACTTAACCAACGTGGATCTGGCCATTGTGAGACAACGGCTACGGGACCAGTCGACTGATGGTCACGATCAGTCGACTGATGGGCGCAAAAACAGCTTGATGCAGGTTATAAATGGAGCTTGAGTTGGAGGATTTTGCCAAGGTTTTTTGGGTGACTTTGAAGGGGAATTGTTGTTGCATTCCAGACCTTCAAGAGCAAGCAAAAGCAAGCAACAAGAAAGCGATCAAAGCAATTGTGTAAAAGTTCTCTTTTGTATTGTTTTTGTATTTCTTGTTGTATTTCATATTACTTGTTGTAATAACTTGTGAGAGGTTTCTCCACCTCCGACGTGTAGTCGAGAAGGAGTTTAGTTAGTGTCGTGCGCATAACTAGAGCTCGAGGAGCTCGCCCGTGGAGTAGGAACCATTCGGTTCCGAACCACGTATATCTTGTGTTGTGTGATTGTGTACTGTTGTTAGTTTCATTATTATTGTTATTCCGCTGCGCTAACGACAATCGTAGACAATCAACGCAAGAAGAATGAGCAAATTCTGACTTCCAACGAAAAGGGCTATTCACCCCCCCTCAAGTCGGCCAATCGATCCCCCAACAAGATCCTCCACCACTAATGAACCCAAAGGTCCATCAGCTATCAACCTTTGAATTCTGCTTAGGTTAATATGACCAAGCCTAAGATGCCAAAGATATGTTTGATTCATCTTCGAAGGTTCTTTTCTCTTATTGGAATTAGAAGATGAGTTATAAACTTCAATTTGCATCGTGGGAGGTTTTGGTTCAAGTGTATACAAATTTCCTATCAATGTACCTGAACAGATATTCTCCCTATTCCTTTTTATAACAGCTCCATCCATATACAATTTAGAAACTGAAACTAAGTTCTTTCTAAATAAAGGTATATAAAGGGAATTTTCCAGAACCTAAGTTTTATTTTTCTCAAGAGATAAATAAAACTTCTCCCACTGCAATAGCCGCCACCATCATGGCATTGCCCAAGTAAATGATAATATCCCCTTTAGCTAGTCGTCGGGTTTCCTGGAACCCCTGTAAAGTGTTACAGACATGATTAGTGGCTCTTGTATATACACACCATGTGCCGGTAGATAACACCGCTAATCATGTATCAATGACTAGTCCAAAGGATATATCTTTGTTCTGCTTTGGATAGGGACAGTCGTTCTTCCATTGTCCATCCTGCTTGCAAGTACTTGCCTTTCGACTTCTTCACTCCTCCCTGAGATCCTTTCACCACCTTTCCTCCACCTTGTTTCTCCTTCTTCTTGCCTTTCGGCTTAGAAGTAGAAACCTTTTTGAGCAACCATAGCTTGAGGACACTCTTCGAAGAGTGCATCCTTGTACTCCTTAGCAGATAAGATAATATCTGGATTCTTTTCCAATCAACATTATTTGGGTACAGTAAGTTTATTTCCTTTAGTATCATAGTAAGTGGATTGAAAGTCATTTTTGAAAATCCTAAGAATCACATAGATCATTACTGTAGATTTCAAAAATTATTGATTCCTCAAACAATAAAATTTAAAATCAACCAACACCTCAAAACACCGAGAATATCGTATGCCATGATAGTGTGGACGTATACGAATTCTACATTTGTAAGAGGAGGTTTTACCCATTAATTTTACTATCTTGTCAACCTAACTTTTTGACAAGTAAAATTAATAGTTGGTTTCTCTTCGGCCCTACAAATAAAAGCAGTGACTCTGATGGGGAGGATACTTATATTTGTATCTAAGTGTTCACCATTACTTGGTGCCAAGGTAATTATCTCTGGTTATGTGCCTTACGATGGGCAAGTACACACGCTCCTTAATAATTTCCTATAACCATATTCGACCTTGTGATCCGCAAACAAACTCATCCGATGGGGAGGAAGGCACTCAGAGCTGACGCACAAGTTTGTTTAAATCACTTGTCAAATCGTAATAGAGGCCGTGGGAATTTATAAAAATATCCCTCTCCCACTTAGTAATTTGAAAATGAGGAATTTTCTAGGCTACGACATGCATATCAAACAATAAGCAATAAATATGAAAAATAAAAATTATTTTCCAACTATTATGGCTTTTGTCTTCAATATGTATCCCGTCGCATCGTCATCTCGTCCGCTCCTCCTACGCCATGTACGAGCCATCCGGAGATCCGAGCCGAGACTAAAATCTATTTTAATTTACATACAACGATCCTATACTCCACGAGGGAGTGTACATGAAATCTAGATCAAAAGTAAACTAAAATAAAATGAGTGGCTAAACAATGCCGTATTTAATTTACAAAAAACTAAATACTAGCCTCGTCAACCCTGAGGATTCAACAAAATAAATATTTACACACATACAATCACATACACACATATGGCCATAATAGTCAGATCTTATGCCTGCAACCAAAGAGTTAAACTACGCATATCCTACTATTATCCGACACATATAATATATGAAAAAGTGCAAAAAAATTAACCGAATCGTAAACACACAAAACCGGAAATCTTGGCTCTGATACCAATTGAAGGGTTTTGCCCGGAAGCTCTCCCACCAATTTAATAGTTTTAGCTTATAGAGTCCGTGAGGGGAAACTTCGCTTCCCACTTCACCTCGGTAGCTTCCTTCATGGCGATCCCTTCTATGTCCCCGGATTAAAAAATTTAATCCTAGACAAAAGAGATTGCCAAAGCAACCAAGCCATCGTCGTGTTATTCGTTTAGAGAGGTCACTTGAACAAACTAGTTGTTCAAGCGACCATCCTCTATTCTACGAGTAACCGCGGAATAGACGATGTCTGGATCGCCGGTTTTCATGTTTATGCTCGGGATCCAAATATTATTTAGCCATTTATAGATTTATATCATGCTCATAATTTAAAAACAAATACAAACATGTAACATATAAAATTAGAGAATTGATATACCTCTCGATCTTCTAATGTATGTCCTTCCTCCTTTCGGACGTCGTGTGGGCGATGCTCTACCAAAAGTCGAAGCTCCTAGATCGCAAATCTTCCTTCCTTGATCTTCCAAAGCAAGAGAAAGAATAGAAATAAGGCTCATCTCCTTCCTATAGCCAACCAACAAGCAACAAAAGAAATGCTTGCCGCCGGCCAACAAGGAGAAGGAGATAATGGTGGAAACCGGCCAAGACACCAAGGGAAAGCCCTATATCTTGTTTCCACCACCTAAGGAGAAGGAGAAGGGGTCTTTGGATGCTATCCAAGGGCTCGGATAGGGCTGTGGGCGCCGGCCACCAAAGGATGAATAAGAAAGAAACCTTCCTTATTTGGTGCCACCCAAGCCTCCTAAACCGTAAGCCTCCAAACCCTATTCCTAGCTCTCCTTATGGCCGGCCATGGAAGTGGGGAAGAAGATTAGGATGAGCTCAAGCCAAGGTAGAGGGAAGATGGAGGAACCAGCCACAACTTAGGAAGAAGAAGATAAACTCCTCCCAATGTTGCCGCCCACCCATGACTCCCAAAACCCTAGCCACCAAACCCAATCCTAAACCAACTAGGATTCCTTGCCTCCAAAGGAAGCAAACCCTAATCCCCTTAAGCCATACTCTTAGATGAAAGGTAGAATGTTGGACGCCAGCCAAAACCAAGGAGAGTAGAGGGAAGAAAGGTGCCGGCCACCATAAGGAAGAAGAAGAAGAAGAAGCATCTTTCCTTAATTGTGGTCACCCAAAATCCTAAACCTCCAAAGCCCTTGCCGCCCAACCTTACCCCTTTTTCCTCTTCCATATCTTGCCGCCCACTTATTAATCTCTATTTATAGAGTTGGGATAAAGCCATGATTTAATCTCCTTCATTGGTTCTAGAGATTTAATATCAACCGTCGGATCTAGAGATTTAATCTCAACCGTCGGATCTTAGAGATTTAATCTCTACCTATGGATCTTAGAGTTTTGTTTCTATCCATTGGATCTAAGCTTCATGAGGTGTTAATAGGCTACATTAGGAACCATGAGGAAAAGTTGGGTCTTGGCCACCCATGGATCAAGCCCACATAAAGTCCGATCCACTAATGATGATCCTATTGGGTTTCTGGCACCGCGGCGAGTTTGTGTTCGAACATGTTTCGTAAACATGTGCACAGCAGAAGAAATAAAATAATAAATCTAATTTATTACAACACACACATCACACGCATGCATAGTACAACATGTGTAGACATAACCGTAAATTCAAATTTTGCAATAAAAGGAAATTTATACTACGTATACTTTACGTATCACGTGTAGCGGGAAAGACATCAACCGGAACGATTCTCGCTAGAATCATCTCTATCCCTATCCACGCCGAGTATCTTCGGGATGACTTCACAAAGTTACGAGCCTCGTCTTCGTACGGGTTACTAGCCTCGTGTTGAAGATGATGTGATCGAGAGAAGATCACGATCCGAATCAAAATTCGGATCCAAAATGAGTCCTCAAAAACTCGCTTCTCCGGAGAGGTATTCGTCAACCGTTTGACGAATCCTTCGTCCTCCACCTATGAGGATTATCGGAGATCGAATCCCCGGCAAGGCTACCGCTGTCGCAGCTCCAAACGTCGTCCAAATGACGCTTTGATGAGAAGGAAACAAGCTGTCCAGAAAACTGGACAGCTTTGGTGGAGGAATAGGGGTCGGCCAAAAGGGAAGGTTGAAGCTCACCTTATTGTCGAACCCAAAGGAGATCACCAGAGCTCCTCCGGCAGCAGCTCGACGCCGGCAAGAGGGAAGGATAGTACCTTCTGGATGCCGGCAAGGGAGCTACATGGTGGTGGGCGGCGGCACTAGGGTTGGCACCGACTACACCAAGAAGAGGAGGGGGCGGCAACAATTAGGGTTGCAAGGCTTTTTGATTAGGGCTTAACAAAACCCTTAAGCCCTATTTTATAGAGAACAAATTCTCTTAATGGTTATCAGATCATAACCAAAGGCCCGTTAACCCGCTCCATTAATTTAAGTTAAAATAAACCAAACCATGATGGTTTATTTTACGTTAAAACGAACCGAACCAACTTTGGTTCATTTATTTAAAACAAACCAAACCCTTTGGTTTATTCTCCTCCATTGGATTAGAACCAAACCAATTTGGTTCATCCATTATGTCTTCATAAGACACGGCCCATCCACGCTTCCTTTGCGACAGAAACGATTTCATGCTCGCTCCATGTTTGGTCCAACCAAACCTAGTTTCTCTCGGTCTGAGAATCTCATTCTCAAGCTCGTTTTAAATCCTTCGGATTACGCTCGTTGTGCGTGTGACCAAATAGGTTCTCGGTTTATGTTGGCCGTCTACCATTAACCATTAATTATAGAACGATCATGAGTGGCACCTAGTAGTACATCATGATCCCTAATTAATCGAAAAGATCAACGGTTGATCCAGAACTACTTTTGAAACCCTTCAGCAGCTCGAATGAATCGTGCCCCATTCCCTTCACTCATCTTATACCCACTTGGTTCAGGACATGGTCTATAGTATCAGTCGCCACTAGGCTAACTACGTCACACCTAGCTCAAATATCATTTCCTTGTCCTACAGATTCTAGTTACTGCATATGTATCGAAGAGTACCTTACTCTAAACATGTAATGCTTTGGCCAAAGACTTTAGTAACAATCCGACGAGAGGCCATGGGTATACATCTCCTCGCAAGGAGTGGTGAATCCTTTATAGGCTATTCAAACACCTTCGATCACTTCGACTTATACCCAATCATCCCGGGTCCACATCTCCTTAGATATGCTTGCTTAAGATGTCAAAGCATAAGTCTTTATGATCAAGATGACTTGAATACCGCAAGTCAAAGGAACATCGCACTTAAGCTGCAGTAAGAACTTCATTGACATATCTATATATGCAGAGAACCATATGAAGTATTACGGCTGGTCACTCCAATGAACTAGTTACCATAACTAGCATCCACGATTAACTCCGGACATCACAATGTCTCCAGCCAGTGAGAATCAGCTGCTTGGATACACCAAGGAGTATACCTCGTGCTAGTCTCGACAGAATCAATGGTGTCCAAATCCATCAATTCATCGACTAGGGATAATTCCGATATATCACAATTACACATGTAGAGATACTAGTTGTGATCCAATCACAAATTCTCTCATGCTGTGAATCGTATCGTGGATATTCAGTAAATGAGTTTAAGATCTAATCAAATACATGAAAACATGTATATTCAAATAGTGAATCTTCATTTATTATATAAATGGTTCAAACATAAGGTGATTGCCTTAGGACATATCTCATATATCACTAACAAACTCCCACTTGGCCTAATGTCAATCGCTACGGTATCCAATACCATAAGCTCTAACATGACCCTCAAACTTACTTTGAGGTAATGCCTTAGTCAAAGGATCCGCTAAGTTCCTTTCAGTGGTGATTTTCTCGATTTGTATTTCCTTCCTACTGATGATCTCTCTGATCAGATGATAGCGGCGAAGCACATGTTTGAATCATTGATGAGACCACATCAAATTCAGAGATGAACTTCTTGATCCAAACCGCTTCCTTTGCTGCTTCCAAAGCTGCAATGTATTCTGCCTTAGTGGCAGAATCCGCTATAGTGTCAAGCTTGGAACCTTTCCAACTTATTGCGCCTCCATTTCAGGTGAATACATACCCAGACTGAGACATGGAATCATCCTTGTCTATCTGGAGTTGGTATCCGTATACCCACGTATCACCATGTCCCCTTCTCCATATATTAGGAACACATCCTTAGTTCTTCTTAAGTACTTAAGGATTATCTTAACAGCCACCCAATGATCCATTGCTGGATCAGACTGGTATCTACTCGTGACACTCAGAGCATACGATACATCGGGCCTCATACATAACATAGCATACATGATAGATCCTATTGCGGATGCATAGGGAATCTTACTCATGCAAATCCTCTCGTCTTATGTGCTCGGACACATAAACTTCGAAAGTTAAATCCCATGCCTGATGGGTAGGAAACCTTTCTTAGATTCCGACATGCTAAACCACTTTAGCACTCGGTCTATATATGTAGACTGCGAAAGACCAAGAAACCATTTCGATCTATCTCTATAGATCTTAATCTCGAGGATGTAGGTTGCTTCTCCCAGGTCTTTCATGGAGAATGTCTTGGATAACCAAATCTTAACTGACTGTAAGATTGAAACATCGTCTCCTATAAGTAATATGTCATCGACATACAATACTAGGAACACGACTGCACTCCCACTAACCTTCTTGTACACACAAGGTTCGTCTGGATTTTATGAGAAATCAAACTTTTTGATTGTCTCATCAAAATGGATATTCCAGCTCCTGGATGCTTGCTTCAATCCATATATGGACCATCGCAATTTGCATACCTTGGTTTTATCAACCGATGTGAAACCCTCAGGTTGTATCATATACACGTCCTCGAGCAGGTTTCCATTAAGGAAAGCTGTTTTCACATCCATCTGCCATATCTCATAATCATAATGAGTCGCTATGGCCAGGAGCATCCAAATGGATTTAAGCATAGCTACATGTGAATAGGTTTCGTCATAATCAACACCTTGTTTTTGACGATATCCTTTCGCCACCAATCTAGCCTTATAGGTAATCACATTACCATCCATGTCGGTTTTCTTCTTGATAACCCACTTGCACCCTATAGGCTTGATGCCTTCAGGTGGGTCAACCAAGTTCCAAACTTGGTTTTCATACATGGAATCCATTTCCGACTTCATGGCATCAAGCCACTTATCCCTTTCTGAACTTGTCAGCACTTCTTCATAACTGGTAAGCTCCTCATCATCAATGAGTAACACGTCGTTCGATTCACTTACGAGAAATCCATATCTCTCAAGAATGTTGCGTGTTCTACCAGATCTACGAAGATGTGGTGTTTCAATAGGTCCAGCCGATTGCTCATCACTATGAGTTATCGACTGTTGTGCTTCACCAGGTATCTCATTAATGTCTATTTGAGTCTCTCGAGCCTCCTCAAGCTCGGCGAGACTCCCACTGTTTTCTTGTAAGAGAAACACTTTCTCTAGAAACATAACATGCCTTGAAACAAACACCTTTTGTTCCATAGGATGATAGAATTGGTAACCCTTTGTTTCCTTAGGGTATCCAATAAATAGAAATTTATCAGACTTAGCATCCAATTTGTCTGATACAGTCCGCTTCACATAAGCAGGACAATCCCATATCTTTAAGTAAGATACATGAGGTTTCTTACTATTCCATATCTCATATGGAGTAGTAGAGACTACCTTGGTTGGCATTCTGTTTAACAAGTAAACAACTGTCTGAAGTGCATAGCCCCAAAAGGACTTGGGAAGATTCGCATGATTCATCATTGACCTAACCATGTCCAACAAGGTCCGGTTACGCCTCTCAGATACACCATTATGCTGTGGTGTATATGGCGGAGTCCATTGAGACAATATACCATTGTATCTTAGATAATCAAGAAACTCTTGACTTAAGTATTCACCACCTCGATCCGATCGAAGTATTTTAATACTCTTGTCATGTTGTTTCTCTACTTCATTTCTGAATTCTTTGAACCTTTCAAAGGCATCAGACTTGTGTTTCATCAAGAACACATACCTAAACCGTGAGTGATCATCGGTGAAGGTAATGAAGTAGCTATAGCCTCCTAAAGCTTGAGTTAACATAGGTCCACATACATCAATATGTATTAGACCTAGCAACTCTCCCACTCGTTCACCTTTTCCTGTAAAATGTAACTTAATCATCTTGCCTTTTAAGCATGATTCGCATGTATCGTATGAATCTAATTCAAATGATTCCAGAATTCCACATCGGTGTAATTCGGACATGCGTTTCTTGCTTGCATGGCCAAGACGACAATGCCACATATAGGAGTCTAATTGATTATCCTTTCGAGCACGGTTGTTGCTCACTTCGATATTGAAAATGTCACCGGATACGTCCAACATATAAATACCATTGCTTAAAGTTCCAGTCCTATAAAGAACTCCATTCAAAGTTATGTAACAACAATTGTTACTAAAAGTCAAATGGTACCCATTTCTATTTAAACAAGAAATAGAAATGATTTTCTTTATCAACGAAGGAACATAAAAGCAATTGTCCAGTTCTAAGACAAGTCCTATAGGGAGTTTCAACAAATATGTTCCAATGGCGAGTGCAGCAACCTTTGCTCCATTCCCAACACGTTAATTTGACTCTCCCTTGATGAGTCTTCTTCTATTCCTTAGCCCATGTATGTCATTACATATATGTGAGCCACACCTAGTATCCAATACCCAAGTGTCTGAGAAAATAAAATGACAATCAATAACGAAGATATATGAAAAAGATGGAGCATCTTATGCCTTATTCTTCTTCACGGACTCAAGATAAATCTTGCAATTTCTTCGCCAATGGCCCTACTTGCCATAATGATGGCAAGTGCCCTTTTGAGCTGGTTCTGCCTTTTTAGCCTTTTTCTTCTTCCCCTTCTGTTGTTCCTTTGATTCCCTCTTAGAACCTTTCTTCAAGGAATCAACTAACAACACCGTCCCCTGCTCATGCTTCTCAGAAGGCTCCACAGTCTTCAACATGTTGAGCAGTACCACAGATGAACCTTCTTGCATCTAAGAGGTGAAGAGGAGCTTGGACAATTCGAACCTTTCAAATCTCACTTGCTTATCAAACAACTCATAAAGATGAAGGACTACGATATGAGCATCCATATGCTCATGCTGCTTCCGTAGCTTGGGTTCCATCATGGCTAGCATGATGCAACTCATTTGTTCAGAATCACTCACATGTTTCTGATAGGCCAACAATTGGTCCATAGTTGGATTGTCACTAGGACGGGCGGGAAGAGGCGCTTCGAAGACATTTGCAAGCTTTTTAACCTTGAGAACAATTCTCAAGTTTCTAAGCCAGTCCAAGAAGTTCGGCCCAGTCAATTTATTCGAATCCAAAATGGAACGTAAATTCGAAGACATCATGATCAATCTTAGAAATACAAAACGAGCATATATGAGAAAGATGATTTTAAAATGCATCATTATACATTCATAAATCTCATTCATTTTTCGAATTTAAAAAACCCCAAAATCACTTCGGGAGATCGTAGGTCCATCTCCGAATGGGCAGATATCCATCATAAATATGAACTGTTGGGTTTCCGGCACCGCGACGTGTGTGTGTTCGATCACGTTTCATAAACATGAGCACAGCGGAAGCAATAAAAATAATAAATCTACATTTATTACAACACACACATCACACGCATGCATAGTACAACATGTGTAGACATAACCGTAAATTTAAATTTGCAATAAAAGGAAATTTATCTACGTTATACCTTTCGTATGGCGTGTAGCGGGAACGGCATCAGCGGAGCGATCCTGCTAGAATCGTCTCTATCCGTATCCACGCCGAGTATCCTCTGGATGACTTCGCTAAGGAATGAGCTTCGTCTTCGTACGGGTTACTAGCCTCGTGTTGAAGACGACGTGATCGAGAGATGATCACGATCCGAATCCAAATTCGGATCCAAAAACGAGTCCTCAAAACTCGCTTCTCCGGAGAGGTATTCGTCAACCGATTGACGAATCCTTCGTCCTCCACCTCAGAGGATTACCGGAGATCGATTCCCCGGTAAGTTAGCCACTGTCAGAGCTCTAACCGTCGTCCAAACGACGCTCCGACGAAAGGAGAACAAGCTGTCCAGAAAACTGGACAGCTTTGGTGGAGGAGAAAGGCGCCGGCCAACCAAGGGAAGATAAAGCTCACCTTGATGCCAAACCTAAAGGAGATCACCGGAGGGTCGCCGGAGGATTACCGGCTGAAGCTTGGATGCCGGCAAGGAGCTGGACGGCGGCACAAGGGGCTGGGCGGGAATGGAGGTTGGCGCCAACTCTTAGAGAGGATGAAGTGGGCGGCAACTTAGGGCTAGGGTTTTTTGGATTAGGGCTTAATTATCCCTTAAGCCCTCTTTTATAGAGAACTAATTCTCTTAATGGTTATTGGATCATAACCATTAGGCCCGTTAACCCTCTCCATTAAGATAAGTTAAAATAAAGCAAACCATGATGGTTTATTTTAAGTTAAAACGAACCGAACCAACTTTTGGTTCATTCGTTTAAAATAAACCAAACCCTTTGGTTTATTCTCCTCCATTGGATTAGAACCAAACCATTTTGGTTCATCCATTATGTCTTCATAAGACACGGCCCATCCACGCTTCCATTGCGACTGAAACGATTTCATGCTCGCTTTATGTTTGGTCTAACCAAACCTAGTTTCTCTCGATCTGAGAATCCCATTCTCAAGCTCGTTTTAAATCCTTTGGATTACGCTCGTTGTGCGTGTGACCAAATAGGTTCTCGGTTTATGTTGGCCATCTATAATTAACCATTAATTATAGAACGATCATGAGTGGCACCTAGTAGTACATCATGATCTCCAATTAACCGAAAAGATTAACGGTTGATCCAGAACTATTTTTGAAACCCTTCAGCAGCTCGAATGAATCGTGCCCCATTCCCTTCACTCATCTTATACCCACTTGGTTCAGGACATGGTCTATAGTGTCAGTCCCCACTAGGCTGACTACGTCACATCTAGCCCAAGTATCATTTCCTCGTCCTATAGATTCTAGTTCCTGCACATGTATCGAAGAGTACCTTACTCTAAACATGTAATGCTTTGGCCAAAGACTTTAGTAACAATCCGATGAGAGACCATGGGTATACATCTCCTCGCAAGGAGTGGTGAATCCTTTATAGGCTATTCAAATACCTTCGATCACTTTGACTTATACCCAATCATCCCGGGTCCACATCTCCTTAGAGATGCTTGCTTAAGATGTCAAAGCATAAGTCTTTATGGTCAAGATGACTTGAATAATGCAAGTCAAAGGAACATCACACTTAAGGTCTTGTAAGAACTTCATTGACATATCTATATATGCAGAGAACCATATGAAGTCTTACGGCTGGTCACTCCAATGAACTAGTTACCATAACTAGCATCCACGATTAACTCCGGACATCACTATGTCTCCAGCTAGTGAGAATCAGCTGCTTGGATACACCAAGGAGTATACCTCGTGCTAGTCTCGACAGAATTGATGGTGTCAAAATCCATCAATTCATCGACTAGGGATAATTCCGATACATCACAATTACACATGTAGAGATACTCACTAGTTGTGATCCAATCACAAATTCTCTCATGCTATGAATCGTATCGTGGACATTCAGTAAATGAGTTTAAGATCCAATCAAATACATAAAACATGTATACTCAAATAGTGAATCTTCATTTATCATATAAATGGTTCATACATAAGGCGATTGCCTTAGGACATCTCTCATATATTACTAACAGACTCCCACTTGGCCTAATGCAATCGCTACGGTATCCAATACCATAAGCTCTAACATGACCCTCAAACTTATTTTGAGGTAATGCCTTAGTTAAAGGATCCGCTAAGTTCCTTTCAGTGGGAATTTTCTCGATTTGTATTTCGTTCCTACTGATGATCTCTCTGATAAGATGATAGCGGCGAAGCACATGTTTGGATCATTGATGAGACCACATCAAGTTCAGAGATGAACTTCTTGATCCAAACCGCTTCCTTTGCTGCTTCCAAAGCTGCAATGTATTCTGCCTTAGTGGCAGAATCCGCTATAGCGTCAAGCTTGGAACCTTTCCAACTTATTGTGCCTCCATTCTAGGTGAATACATACCCAGACTGAGACATGGAATCATCCTTATGCATGCGGAGTCATCCGTATACCCACGTATCACCATGCACCCTTCTCCATATATTAGGAACACATCCTTAGTTCTTCTCAAGTACTTAAGGATCATCTTAACAGTCACCCAATGATCCATTCCTGGATCAGACTGGTATCTGCTCGTGACACTCAGAGCATACGATACATCGGGCCTCGTACATAACATAGCATACATGATAGATCCTATTGCGGATGCATAGGGAATCTTACTCATGCAAATCCTCTCGTCTTCTGTGCGCGGACACATAGACTTCGAAAGGTGTATCCCATGCCTGATGGGTAGGAAACCTTTCTTGGATTCTGACATGCTAAACCTCTTTAGCACTCGGTCTATATATGTAGACTGTGAAAGACCAAGCAACCGTTTCGATCTATCTCTATAGATCTTAATCCCGAGGATGTAGGTTGCTTCTCCCAGGTCTTTCATGGAGAATGTCTTGGATAACCAAACCTTAACTGACTGTAAGACTGAAACAACGTTTCCTATAATTAATATGTCATCGACATATAATACTAGGAACATGATTGCACTCCCACTAACCTTCTTGTACACACAAGGTTCGTCTGGATTTTGTGAGAAATCAAACCTTTTGATTGTCTCATCAAAACGGATATTCCAGCTCCTGGATGCTTGCTTCAATCCATAAATGGATCATCGCAATTTTCATACCTTGGTTTTATCAACCGATATGAAACCCTCAGGTTGTATCATATACACGTCCTCGAGCAGGTTTCCATTAAGGAAAGCTGTTTTCACATCCATCTGCCATATCTCATAATCATAATGAGCCTGTTGGGTTTCCGGCACCGCGGCGTGTGTGTGTTTGATCATGTTTCGTAAACATGAGCACAGCGGAAGCAATTAAAAATAATAAATCTATATTTATTACAATACACACAACACACGCATGCATATTACAACAAGTGTAGACATAACCGTAAATTAAAATTTGCAATAAAAGAAATTTATCTACGTTATACCTTTCGTATGACGTGTAGCGGGAACGGCATCAACCGGAATGATCCTCGTAAGAATCGTCTCTATCTGTATCCACGCCGAGCTCCTCGGGATGACTTCGCTAAGTCACGAGCTTCGTCTTCGTACGGGTTACTAGCCTCGTGTTGAAGACGACGTGATCGAGAGATGATCACGATCCGAATCCAAATTCGGATCCTAAAATGAGTTCTCAAAACTCGCTTCTCTGGAGAGGTATTCGTCAACCGTTTGACGAATCCTTCGTCCCCCACCTCAGAGGATTACCGGAGATCAAATCCCCGGTAAGTTAGCCGCTGTCGGAGCACTAACCGCCGCCCAAACGATCCGACAACAAAGAAACAAGCTGTCCAGAAAACTGGACAGCTTTGGTGGAGGAATAGAGGCTAAGGAAAGATGGAAGCTCACCTTATCACCGAACCCAAAGGAGATCGGAGGGTCGCCGGAGGTTCTCCGGCTGAAGCTTGACGCCAAAGACTTGACGGCTGCACACAAGCTCGGGCGGCGACTTTAGGGTTGGCGCCAACTCCAAGAAAGTGGAGGTGGGCGGCAACTCAAGGGGCTAGGGTTTGGATTAGTTAGGTTTAACAATCCCTTAAGCCCTTTTTATAGAGAACTAATTCTCTTAATGGTTAATGGATCATATCCATAAAGCCCGTTAACCCGCTCCATTTAGATAAGTTAAAATAAACCAAACCATGATGGTTTATTTTAAGTTAAAACGAACCGAACCAACTTTTGGTTCATTCGTTTAAAATAAACCAAACCCTTTGGTTTATTCTCCTCCATTGGATTAGACCCAAACCATTTTGGTTCATCCATTATGTCTTCATAAGACACGGCCCATCCATGCTTCCATTGCGACTGAAACGATTTCATGCTCGCTTTATGTTTGGTCCAACCAAACCTAGTTTCTCTCGTCGAGAATCCCATTCTCAAGCTCGTTTTAAATCCTTTGGATTACGCTCGTTGTGCGTGTGACCAAATAGGTTCTCGGTTTATGTTGGCCATCTATAATTAACCATTATAGAACGATCATGAGTGGCACCTAGTAGTACATCATGAGTGGCACCTAGTAGTACATCATGATCCCCAATTAACCGAAAAGATCAACGGTTGATCCAGAACTATTTCTGAAACCCTTCAGCAGCTCGAATGAATCGTGCCCCATTCCCTTCACTCATCTTATACCCACTTGGTTGTGGACATGGTCTATAGTGTCCCCCACTAGGTCGACTACGCCACACCTAGCCCAAGTATCATTTCCTCGTCCTACGGATTCTAGTTACTCCACATGTATCGAAGAGTACCTTACTCTAAACATGTAATGCTTTGGCCAAAGACTTTAGTAACAATCCGACGAGAGGCCATGGGTATACATCTCCTTGCAAGGAGTGGTGAATCCTTTATAGGCTATTCAAACACCTTCGATCACTTCGACTTATACCCAATCATCCCGGGTCCACATCTCCTTAGAGATGTTTGCTTAAGATGTCAAAGCATAAGTCTCCATGATCAAGATGACTTGAATACCGCAAGTCAAAGGAACATCGCACTTAAGCCACAGTAAGAACTTCATTGACATATCTATATATACAGAGAACCATATGAAGTCTTACGGCTGGTCACTCCAATGAACTAGTTACCATAACTAGCATCCACGATTAACTCCGGACATCACTATGTCTCACCGCTGAGAATCACCGCTTGGATACACCAAGGAGTATACCTCGTGCTAGTCTCGGCTGTAATTGATGGTGTCCAAATCCATCAATTCATCGACTAGGGATAATTCCGATACATCACAATTACACATGTAGAGATACTCACTAGTTGTGATCCAATCACAAATTCTCTCATGCTGTGAATCGTATCGTGGACATTTAGTAAATGAGTTTAAGATCCAATCAAATACATAAAACATGTATACTCAAATAGTGAATCTTCATTTATCATATAAATGGTTCATACATAAGGCGATTGCCTTAGGACATCTCTCATATATTACTAACAGACTCCCACTTGGCCTAATGCCAATCGCTACGGTATCCAATACCATATGCTCGAACATGACCCTCAAACTTATTTTGAGGTAATGCCTTAGTCAAGGGATCCACCAAGTTCCTTTCAGTGGGAATTTTCTCGATTTGTATTTCGTTCCTACTGATGATCTCTCTGATAAGATGATAGCGGCGAAGCACATGTTTGGATCATTAATGAGACCACATCAAGTTCAGAGATGAACTTCTTGATCCAAACCGCTTCCTTTGCTACTTCCAAAGCTGCAATGTATTCTGCCTTAGTGGCAGAATCCGCTATAGTGTCAAGATTGGAACCTTTCCAACTTATTGTGCCTCCATTCCAGGTGAATACATACCCAGACAAAGACATGGAATCATCCTTGTCTGTCTGGAGCTGGCATCCGTATACCCACGTATCACCATGTACCCTTCTCCATATATTAGGAACGTATCCTTAGTTCTTCTTAAGTACTTAAGGATCGTCTTAACAGTCACCCAATGATCAATTCCTGGATCAGACTGGTATCTGCTTGTGACACTCAGAGCATACGATACATCGGGCCTCGTACATAACATAGCATTCATGATAGATCCTATTGCGGATGCATAGGGAATCTTACTCATGCAAATCTTCTCGTCTTCTGTGCGCGGACACATAGACTTCGAAAGGTGTATCCCATGCCTGATGGGTAGGAAACCTTTCTTGGATTTCGACATGCTAAACCTCTTTAGCACTCGGTCTATATATGTAGACTGCGAAAGACCAAGCAACCGTTTCGATCTATCTCTATAGATCTTAATCCCGAGGATGTAGGTTGCTTCTCCCAGGTCTTTCATGGAGAATGTCTTGGATAACCAAACCTTCACTGACTGTAAGATTGAAACATCATTTCCTATAAGTAGTATATCATCGACATACAATACTAGGAATACGACTGCACTCCCACTAACCTTCTTGTACACACAAGGTTCGTCTGAATTTTGTGAGAAATCAAACTTTTTGATTGTCTCATCAAAACGGATATTCCAGCTCCTGGATGCTTGCTTCAATCCATAAATGGATCGTCGCAATTTGCATACCTTGGTTTTATCAACCGATGTGAAACCCTCAGGCTGTATCATATACACGTCCTCGAGCAGGTTTCCATTAAGGAAAGCTGTTTTCACATCCATCTGCCATATCTCATAATCATAATGAGCCGCTATGGCGTGAGCATCCGAATGGATTTAAGCATAGCTACAAAGTAATAGGTTTCGTCATAATCAACACCTTGCTTTTGACGATATCCTTTCGCCACCAATCTAGCCTTATAGGTAATCACATTACCATCCATGTCGGTTTTCTTCTTGAAAACCCACTTGCACCCTATAGGCTTTATCCCTTCAGGTGGGTCAACCAAGTTCCAAACTTGGTTTTCATACATGGAATCCATTTCCGACTTCATGGCACCAAGCCACTTATCCCTTTCTGAACTTGTCAGCACTTCTTCATAACTGGTAGGCTCCTCATCATCAATGAGTAACACATCGTTCGATTCACTTACGAGAAATCCATATCTCTCAGGAATATTGCGTGTTCTACCAGATCTACAGAGATGTGGTGTTACAATAGGTCCAGTCGATTGCTCATCACTATGAGTTGTCGACTGTTGTGCTTCACCAGGTATCTCATCAATGTCTATTTGAGTCTCTCGAGCCTCCTCAAGCTTGACGACACTCCCACTGTTTTCTTGCAAGATAAACTCTTTCTCTAGAAACACAGCATGCCTTGAAACAAACACCTTTTGTTCCTTAGGATGTTAGAATTGGTAACCCCTTGTTTCCTTAGGGTATCCAATAAATAGACATTTATCAGACTTAGCATCCAATTTGTCTGATACAGTCCGCTTCACATAAGCAGGACAACCCCATATCTTCAAGTAAGATACATGAGGTTTCTTACCATTCCATATCTCATATGGAGTAGTTGAGACTACCTTGGTAGACATTCTGTTTAACAAGTAAACAGCTGTCTGAAGTGCATAGCCCCAAAAGGACTTGGGAAGAGTTGCATGATTCATCATTGACCTGACCATGTCCAACAAGGTCCAGTTACGCCTCTCTGATACACCATTATGCTGTGGTATATATGGCGGAGTCCATTGAGACAATATACCATTGTCTCTTAGATAATCAAGAAACTCCTGACTTAAGTATTCACCACCTCAATCCGATCGAAGTATTTTAATACACTTGTCATGTTGTTTCTCTACTTCATTTCTGAACTCTTTGAACCTTTCAAAGGCTTCAGACTTGTATTTCATCAAGAACACATACCCAAACCGTGAGTGATCATCGGTGAAGGTAATGAAGTAGCTATAGCCTCCTAAAGCTTGAGTTGAAATAGGTCCACATACATCACTATGTATTAGGCCTAGCAACTCTCCCACTCGTTCACCTTTTCCTGTAAAAGGTAACTTAGTCATCTTGCCTTTTAAGCATGATTCGCATGTATCGTATGAATCCAATTCAAACGATTCCAAAATTCCACATCGGTGTAATTCGGACATGCGTTTCTTGCTTACATGGCCAAGACGACAATGCCACATGTAGGAGTCTATTTGATTATCCTTTCGAGCACGCTTGTTGCTCGCTTCGATATTGAAATCGTCACTGGATACGTCCAATGTATAAACACTATTGCTTAAAGTTCCAATCCTATAAAGAACTCCATTCAAAGTTATGTAACAAAAATTGTTACTAAAAGTCAAATGGAACCCATTTCTATTTAGACAAGAAATAGAAATGATGTTCTTTATCAACGAAGGAACATAAAAGCAATTGTCCAGTTCTAAGACAAGTCCTACAGGGAGTTCCAACAAATACGTTCCGATGGCGAGTGCAGCAACCGTTGCTCCATTCCCAACACGTAAATTTGACTCTCCCCTTGACGAGTCTTCTTCTATTCCTTAGCCCATGTATGTCATTACATATATGTGAGCCACGCCCAGTATCAAATACCCAAGTGTCTGAGGAAATAGAATGACAATCAATAAAGAAGATTTCTGAAGAAGATGGGGCATCCGATGCCTTATCCTTCTTCACGGACTCAAGATAAATCTTGCACTTTCTTCGCAAATGGCTCTCCTTGCCATAATGATGGCTAGTTTCCTTTTGTGCTAGTTCTTTCTTCTTAGCCCTTCTCTTCTTTCCCTTCGTCTGTTCCTTTGACTTCCTTTTAGAACCTTTCTTCGAGGAATCAACTAACAACACCGTCCCCTGCTCATGCTTCTCAGAAGACTCCACAGTCTTCAGCATATTGAGCAGTACCACAGATGAACCTCCTAGCATCTTAGAGGTGAAGAGGAGCTTTGAGACTTCAAACCTTTCGAATCTCACTTACTCATCAACCAACTCACAAAGATGAAGGACTACGATATGAGCATCCATATGCTCATGCTGCTTTCGCAGCTTGGGTTTCATCGCGGCTAGCATGATGCAACTCATTTGTTCAGAATCACTCACATGTTTCTGATAGGCCAACAATTGGTCCAGAGTTGCATCGTCACTAGGACGGGCGAGAAGAGACGCTTCGAGGACATTCGCAAGCTTTTCCACCTTAAGAACAATTCTCAAGTTTCTAAGCCAGTCCAAGAATTTCGGCCCAGTCAATTTATTCGAATCCAAAATGGAACGCAAATTCAAAGACATCATGATCAATCTTAGAAATACAAAACGAGCATATATGAGAAAGATGATTTTAAAATGCATCAATATACATTTATAAATCCCATTCATTTTTCGAATTTCAAAAACCCCAAAATCACTTCGGGAGATCGTAGGTCCATCTCCGAATGGCCTGATATCCATCATAGTTATGAACAACCTTGGAGAGAGTCCAACAAGCCATTCATAACTACGACGGTAGGTATCATCTATACCGATTGCATATCCCGTATATGCAACTATCACAATGTGCTATCAACTAATTGAATGTTCACACATACATCGGGTTGTTAACACATTAACAAGTATGAATCATATGCATAGCACCCAACTTCACCTCCCTTTACATCGACCTTGGAGAGAGTCCAACAAGCCGATGCTCCAGGTTAAAGCCAACCCATTAATCGGGACATAGTTTTAATATGGTTAGAGCGCATTCAACCAATTAGCCCAGCTTGGAGAGAGTCCAACAACCAAAGCTAACGATTGACCTCTGACTCTTACCATATTAGTATTAAACTATTCCATGGTTTGAACATATTCGTGTTCGAGTGGGCTTGAGAGAGTCCAACAACCCAAACAAGAAATGTAACTCTGGTTCTAACCATATTAATGGAAGGTGTAGGCTTTAATATTGATTAAGGGTTTTTATGTCTCATCCTCTTTGCATGCAAATAACTATTATCTACATGGCATGACATACATGACATACATCTACATGTCACGACACGCATGGCATAATGTTATGCATCTAATGCAATTACATGGCATACAATTATGTCATGTATATAATTTCCTTATATGTCATAACTATTTATGGAAATAAAATATGTTTAAGATTTGATTCTCCAAATCAAATCATAATTAAATTAGGAAACAAATTTCCAAATCTAATCACATATTTTATTCATGGAATTATTTGATTAAGGAAAATCTATTTAGGAAACCAATTTCCTAAATCATTAAAACTACTTATGGAAATAAAATATTTTAAGATTTGATTTCCCAAATCAAATCATGATTAAATTAGGAAACAAATTTCCAGAATATAATCAAATATTTTATTTATGGAAAATATCAATTTCCATAAATACTTCCAACTTTCCAAAAGTGGAAGATTTCCATAAATACTTCTAGACTTTCCAAAATTGAAAAATTTCCATAAATACTTCTAAATTTCCAAAATTAGAAACTTTCCAGAAATACATTATGACTATCGCAAAACCAATTTTACGATTATGTCGAAACACAACCTGGGCTCTGATACCACTGTTGGGTTTCCGGCACCGCGGCGTGTGTGTGTTCGATCATGTTTCGTAAACATGAGCACAGCGGAAGCAATTAAAAATAATAAATCTATATTTATTACAACACACACAACACACGCATGCATATTACAACAAGTGTAGACATAACCGTAAATTAAAATTTGCAATAAAAGAAATTTATCTACGTTATACCTTTCATATGACGTGTAGCGGGAACGGCATCAACCAGAACGATCCTCGTAAGAATCGTCTCTATCCGTATCCACGCCGAGCTCCTCGGGATGACTTCGCTAAGTCACGAGTTCGTCTTCGTACGGGTTACTAGCCTCGTGTTGAAGACGACGTGATCGAGAGATGATCACGATCCGAATCCAAATTCAGATCCTAAAACGAGTTCTCAAAACTCGCTTCTCCGGAGAGGTATTCGTCAACCGTTTGACGAATCCTTCGTCCCCCACCTCAGAGGATTACCGGAGATCAAATCCCCGGTAAGTTAGCTGCTGTCGGAGCACTAACCGTCGTCCAAACGACGCTCCGACAACAAAGAAACAAGCTGTCCAGAAAAACTGGACAGCTTTTGGTGGAGGAATAGAGGCCGGCCAAAGGAGATGTGGAGCTCACCTTATCACCGAACCAAAAGGAGATCGCCGAGAGGTCCGGAGGTTCTCCGCTGGAGCTTGACGCCGCAAAGACTTGACGGACACACAAGCTGGGCGGCAGCTTTAGGGTTGGCGCCAAACTCCAAGGTGGAGGTGGGCGGCAACTCAAGGGCTAGGGTTTGGATTAGTTAGGGTTTAAATCCCTTAAGCCCTTTTATAGAGAAATAATTCTCTTAATGGTTAATGGATCATATCCATAAAGCCCGTTAACCCGCTCCATTAGGATAAGTTAAAATAAACCAAACCATGATGGTTTATTTTAAGTTAAAACGAACCGAACCAACTTTTGGTTCATTCATTTAAAATAAACCAAACCCTTTGGTTTATTCTCATCCATTGGATTAGAACCAAACCATTTTGGTTCATCCATTATGTCTTCATAAGACACGGCCCATCCACGCTTCCATTGCGACTGAAACAATTTCATGCTCGCTTTATGTTTGGTCCAACAAAACATAGTTTCTCTCGGTCTGAGAATCCCATTCTCAAGCTCATTTTAAATCCTTTGGATTACACTCGTTGTGCGTGTGACCAAATAGGTTCTAGGTTTATGTTGGCCGTCTATAATTAACCATTAATTATAGAACGATCATGAGTGGCACCAAGTAGTACATCATGATCCCCAATTAACCGAAAAGATCAACAGTTGATCCAGAACTATTTCTGAAACCCTTCAGTAGCTCGAATGAATCATGCCCCATTCCCTTCACTCATCTTATACCCACTTGGTTCAGGACATGGTCTATAGTGTCAGTCCCCACTAGGCTGACTACGTCACACCTAGCCCAAGTATCATTTCCTCGTCCTACGGATTCTAGTTACTCCACATGTATCGAAGAGTACCTTACTCTAAACATGTAATGCTTTGGCCAAAGACTTTAGTAACAATCCGACGAGAGGCCATGGGTATACATCTCCTCGCAAGGAGTGGTGAATCCTTTATAGGCTATTCAAACACCTTTCGATCACTTCGACTTATACCCAATCATCCCGGGTCCACATCTCCTTAGAGATGTTTGCTTAAGATGTCAAAGCATAAGTCTCCATGATCAAGATGACTTGAATACCGCAAGTCCAAGGAACATCGCACTTAAGCCACAGTAAGAACTTCATTGACATATCTATATATGTAGAGAACTATATGAAGTCTTACGGCTGGTCACTCCAATGAACTAGTTACCATAACTAGTATCCACGATTAACTACGGACATCACTATGTCTCCAGCCAGTGAGAATCAGCTGCTTGGATACACCAAGGAGTATACCTCATGCTAGTCTCGACAGAATTGATGGTGTCCAAATCCATCAATTCATCGACTAGGGATAATTCTGATACATCACAATTACACATGTAGAGATACTCACTAGTTGTGATCCAATCAAAATTACTATCATGATTTGAATTGTATAGTGGGCATTCAGTAAATGAGTTTAAGATCCAATCAAATACATAAAACATGTATACTCAAATAGTGAATCTTCATTTATCATATAAATGGTTCATACATAAGGCGATTGCCTTAGGACATCTCTCATATATTACTAACAGAGCCGCTATGGCCAGGAGCATCCGAATGGATTTAAGCATAGCTACAGGCGAATAGGTTTCGTCATATTCAACATCTTGCTTTTGACGATATCCTTTCGCCACCAATCTAGCCTTATAGGTAATCGCATTACCATCCATGTCGGTTTTCTTCTTGAAAACCCACTTGCACCCTATAGGCTTTATGCCTTCAGGTGGGTCAACCAAGTTCCAAACTTGGTTTTCATACATGGAATCCATTTCCGACTTCATGGAACCAAGCCACTTATCCCTTTCTGAACTTGTCAGCACTTCTTCATAACTGGTAGGCTCCTCATCATCAATGAGTAACACGTCATTCGATTCACTTATGAGAAATCCATATCTCTCAGGAATATTGCGTGTTCTACCAGATCTACGAAGATGTGGTGTTACAATAGGTCCAGTCGATTGCTCATCACTATGAGTTGTCGACTGTTGTGCTTCACTAGGTATCTCATCAATTTCTATTTGAGTCTCTCGAGCCTCCTCAAGCTCGACGACACTCCCACTATTTTCTTGCAAGAGAAACTCTTTCTCTAGAAACACAGCATGCCTTGAAACAAACACCTTTTGTTCCACAGGATGATAGAATTGGTAACCCCTTGTTTCCTTAGGGTATCCAATAAATAGACATTTATCAGACTTAGCATCCAATTTGTCTGATACAGTCCGCTTCACATAAGCAGGACAACCCCATATCTTGAAGTAAGATACATGAGGTTTCTTACTATTCCATATCTCATATGGAGTAGTTGAGACTACCTTGGTAGGCATTCTGTTTAACAAGTAAACAGCTGTCTGAAGTGCATAGCCCCAAAAGGACTTGGGAAGAGTCTCATGATTCATCATTGACCTGACCATGTCCAACAAGGTCCGGTTACGCCTCTCAGATACACCATTATGCTGTGGTGTATAGGGCGGAGTCCATTGAGACAATATGTCATTGTCTCTTAGATAATCAAGAAACTCTTGACTTAAGTATTCACCACCTCGATCCGATCGAAGTATTTTAATACTCTTGTCATGTTGTTTCTCTACTTCATTTCTGAATTCTTTGAACCTTTTAAAGGCTTCAGACTTGTGTTTCATCAAGAACACATACCAAAACCGTGAGTGATCATCGGTGAAGGTAATGAGGTAGCTATAGCCTCCTAAAGCTTGAGTTGACATAGGTCCACATACATCAGTATGTATTAGACCTAGTAACTCTCCCACTCGTTCACCTTTTCTAGTAAAAGGTAACCTAGTCATCTTGCTTTTTAAGCATGATTCGCATGTATCGTATGAATCCTATTCAAACGATTCCAGAATTCCACATCGGTGTAATTCGGACATGCGTTTCTTTCTTACATGGCCAAGACGACAATACCACATGTAGGAGCCTAATTGATTATCTTTTCGAGCACGCTTTTTGCTCGCTTCGATATTGAAAATATCACTGGATACGTCCAACGTATAAACACCATTGCTTAAAGTTCTAGTCCCTTAAAGAACTCCATTCAAAGTTATGTAACAACAATTGTTACTAAAAGTCAAATGGTACTCATTTCTATTTAAACAAGAAATAGAAATGATGTTCTTTATCAACGAAGGAACATAAAAGAAATTGTTCAGTTCTAAGACAAGTCCTACAGGGAGTTCCAACAAATACGTTCCGAAGGCGAGTGCAGTAACCGTTGCTCCATTCCCAACACGTAAGTTTGACTCTCCCTTGATGAGTCTTCTTCTATTCCTTAGCCCATGTATGTCATTACATATATGTGAGCCACACCCAGTATCAAATACCCAAGTGTCTGAGGAAATAGAATGACAATCAATAAAGAAGATTTCTGAAGAAGATGGGACATCTGATGCCTTATCCTTCTTCACGGACTCAAGATAAATCTTGCACTTTCTTCGCAAATGGCCCAACATGCCATAATGATGGCAAGTGCCCTTTTGAGCTGGTTCTGCCTTTTTATCCTTTTTCTTCTTCCCCTTCTGTTGTTCCTTTGACTCCCTCTTAGAACCTTTCTTCGAGGAATCAACTAACAACACCGTCCCCTGCTCATGCTTCTCAGAAGGCTCCACAGTCTTCAAAGATGTTGAGTAAGTACCACAGATGAACCTTCTTGCATCTCAGAGGTGAAGAGGAGCTTGGTGTGTTGGAACCTTTCGAATCTCACTTGCTTATCAAACAACTCATAAAGATGAAGGACTACGATATGAGCATCCATATGCTCATGTTGCTTTCGTAGCTTGGGTTCCATCGCGGCTAGCATGATGCAACTTGTCAGTTCAGAATCAGTCACATGTTTCTGATAGACCAACAATTGGTTCGGAGTTGCATCGTCACTAGGATGGGCGGGAAGAGGCGCTTCGAGGACATACGCAAGCTTTTCACCTTGAGAACAATTCTCAAGTTTCTAAGCCACCCAAGAAGTTCGCACTAATTTATTCGAATCCAAAATGGAACGCAAATTAAAAGACAACATGATCAATTTTAGAAATACAAAACGAGCATATATGAGAAAGATGATTTTTAAAATGCATCAATATACATTTATAAATCCCATTCATTTTTCGAATTCAAAAACCCTGGAAATCAATTCGGAAGATCGTAGGTCAATCTCCGAATGGGATGATATCCAATATAGATAAGAACAACCTTGGAGTGAGTCCAACAAGCCATTCTTAGCTATGATGGTGGGTATCAAGTATACCGATTACATATCATGTATATGTAACTATCACAATGTGCTATCAACTAATTGAATGTTTACACATACATTGGGTTGTTAACACATTAACAAGTATGCATCATATGCATAGCAACCAACTTCACCTCTCTTCACATCGACCTTGGAGTGAGTCCAACAAATCGATGCTCCAAGTTAGAGCCGACCTATTAATCGCGAAATAGTTTTAATATGGTTAGAGCGCATTCAACCAATTAGCCAGGCTTGGAGTGAGTCCAACAACCCAAACTAACAATTGACCTCTGACTCTTACCATATTAGAGTTAAACTATTCCAATGATTTGAACATGTTCAGGTTCGAGCCGGGCTTGGAGTGAGTCCAACAACCCAAACAAGAAACAGAACTCTGGTTCTAACCATATTAATGGAAGGTGTAGGCTTTAATATTGAGTTAGGCTTTTATGTCTCATCCTCTTTGCATGCAAATAACTATTATCTACATGGCATGGCATACATGGCATACATCTACATGTCACGACACGCATGGCATAATGTTATGCATCTAATGCAATTACATGGCATACAATTATGTCATGTACATAATTTCCTTATATGTCATAACTATTTATGGAAATAAAATATGTTTAAGATTTGATTCTCCAAATAAAATAATGATTAAATTAGGAAACAAATTTCCAAATCTAATCACATATTTTATTTGTGGAAA
The DNA here is from genome assembly GCA_025175895.1 of Wurfbainia villosa. Lineage (NCBI taxonomy): Eukaryota > Viridiplantae > Streptophyta > Magnoliopsida > Zingiberales > Zingiberaceae > Wurfbainia > Wurfbainia villosa. Next base: position 79,866,972 of record CM046001.1, on the reverse strand, counting down.
TATTTGATTAAGGAAAATCAATTTAGGAAACCAATTTTCTAAATCTTCAAAACTACTTATGGAAAATAAATATTTTAAGATTTGATTCTCCAAATCAAATCATGATTAAATTAGGAAACAAATTTCCAGAATCTAATCAAATATTTTATTTATGGAAAATATCAATTTCCATAAATACTTCCAACTTTCCAAAAGTGGAAGATTTCCATAAATACATCTAGACTTTCCAAAATTGAAAAATTTCCATAAATACTTCTAAATTTCCAAAATTAGAAAATTTCTAGAAATAACATTATGACTATCGCAAAACCATTTTACGATTATGTCGAAACAGAACCTGCCTGATACCTCATGGTTTCCGCACATGCAAGGTGTGTGTTCGATCACGTTTCATATAAACAAGCATAATAAAAAATAATAAATCTACATTTATTACAACACACATCACACGCATGCATAGTACAACATGTGTAGACATAACCGTGAATTTTAAATTTGCAATAAAGGAAATTTAACTACGTTATACCTTTCGTATGACGTGGAAGGAATAAGATCAACCAAACGATCCTCGCTAGAATCGCTCTATCCGTATCCACGCCGAGTATCATATCCTAAGCGCAACTAAGCCACGCTTTGCTTACTAGCCTCGTGGTTGAAGACGACGTGATCGAGATGATCACAATCCAATCCAAATTCGATCCAAAACGAGTCCTCAAACTTGCTCCGAGGTAAACCATTGACGAATCATCTTCATCCTCCACCTCAGGATTACCGGAGATCGAATCCAGGTAAGTTAGCCTAAGTCGAGCTCTAACCAACCCAAACGATGTTCCGACGAGGAGAACAAGCTGTCAGAAAACTGGACAGCTTTGGTGGAGGAGATAGGCGCCAACCAAGGAAGATAAAGCTCACCTTGATGCCAAACCTAAAGGAGATCACCGGAGGGTTGCCGAGGATCACCACGAAGCTTGGACGCCAAGGAGCTGGACGGTGGCACAAGGGGCTGGGCGGCAATGGAGGTTGGCGCCAACTCTGAGAGGATGAAGTGGCGCAACTTAGGCTAGGGTTTTTGGATTAGGATTAATTATCCCTTAAGCCCTCTTTTATAGAGAACTAATTCTCTTATGGCATGGTATGGATTGATCATAACCATTAGGCCCGTTAACCCGCTCCATTAAGATAAGTTAAAATAAACCAAACCATGATGGTTTATTTTAAGTTAAAACAAACCGAACCAACTTTTGGTTCATTCGTTTAAAATAAACACAACCCTTTGCTTTATTCTCCTCCATTGGATTAGAACCAAACCATTTTGGTTCATCCATTATGTCTTCATAAGACACGGCCCATCCACGCTTCCATTGCGACTGAAACGATTTCATGTCTTCATGCTAACCAAACCTACTTTCTCTGGCCGAGAATCCCATTCTCAAGCTCTTTAAATTAAAGCTTTTGCATGTGACCAAATAGGTTCATCGGTTTAGGTGTTGGCCTATAATTAACCATATTAATTATAACGATTATGAGTGGCACCTAGTAGTACATCATGATCCCAAATTAACCAAAAGATCAATTGATCGAACTATTTATTTCAAAGAAAATTTCGAATGAATCGTGCCCATTCTCTTCACTCACTCTCTTATTCCTTTTGATTGGTCTAAACACTAGGGTCGATTACGCCACACAAGCAAGCAATTTTTCTGACATGATTCTAGTTCTGCACATGTATCAAGAGTACCTTACTCTAAACATGTAATGCTTTGGCAAAGACTTTAACAACAACGAGAGAGGGCATGGGTATACATCTCTTCGCAAGGAGTGGTGAATCTTTTATAGGCTATTCAAATACCTTCGATCACTTCGACTTATACCCAATCATCCCGGGTCCACATCTCCTTAGAGATGTTTGCTTAAGATGTCAAAGCATAAGTCTCCATGATCAAGATGACTTGAATACCGCAAGTCAAAGGAACATCACTTATAAGCTACATGTAAGAACTAGTCATATATAAGAGATATAGAGAACCATAAAGTCCTGTCACTCCAATGAACTAGTTACCATAACTAGCATCCACGATTAACTCCGGACATCACTATGTCTCCAGCTAGTGAGAATCAACTGCTTGGATACACCAAGGAGTATACCTCGTGCTAGTTTCGACAGAATTGATGGTGTCCAAATCCATCAATTCATCGACTAGGGATAATTCCGATACATCACAATTACACATGTAGAGATACTCACTAGTTGTGATCCAATCACAAATTCTCTCATGCTGTAATCGTGATATTCAAGAAATGAGTTTAAGATCCAATCAAATACATAAAACATGTATACTCAAATAGTGAATCTTCATTTATCATATAAATGGTTCATACATAAGGCGATTGCCTTAGGACATCTCTCATATATTACTAACAGGAACAACCATGGAGAGAGTCCAACAAGTCATTCATAACTACGATGGTAGGTATTAACTATACCGATTGCATATCACGTATATGCAACTATAACAATGTGCTATCAACTAATTGAATGTTCACACATACATCGGGTTGTTAACACATTAACAAGTATGCACCATATGCATAGCACCCAACTTCACCTCCCTTTACATCGACCTTGGAGAAAGTCCAACAAGCCGATGCTCCAGGTTAAAGGTAACCCATTAATCGAGAAATAGTTTTAATATGGTTAGATTGCATTCAACCAATTAGCCCGGCTTAGAGAGAGTCCAACAACCAAAGCTAACGATTGACCTCTGACTCTTACCATATTAGTATTAAACTATTCCATGGTTTGAACATGTTCGGGTTCGAGCCGGGCTTGGAGAGAGTCCAACAACCCGAACAAGAAACGGAACTCTAGTTCTAACCATATTAATGGAAGGTGTAGGCTTTAATATTGAGTTAGGGTTTTTATGTCTCATCCTCTTTGCATGCAAATAACTATTATCTACATGGGATGACATACATCTACATGTCACGACACACATGGCATAATGATATGCATCTAATGCAATTACATGACATACAAATATGTCATGTACAAAATTTCTTTATATGTCATAACTATTTATGGAAATAAAATATGTTTAAGATTTGATTCTCCAAATCAAATCATGATTAAATTAGGAAAAAAATTTCCAAATCTAATCACATATTTTATTTGTGGAAATAGTTGATTAAGGAAAGTCAATTTAGGAAACTAATTTCCTAAATCATCAAAACTACTTATGGAAATAAAATATCTTAAGATTTGATTTCCCAAATCAAATCATGATTAAATTAGGAAACAAATTTCCAAAATCTAATCAAATATTTTATTTATGGAAAATATCAATTTCCATAAATACTTCCAATTTTCCAAAAGTAGAAGATTTCCATAAATACTTCTAGACTTTCTAAAATTAAAAATTTTCATAAATACTTCTAACTTTCCAAAAGTAGAAAATTTCCAGAAATATCATTATGACTTTCGCAAAACAATTTTAGGATTATGTCGAAACACAACACTCGTACTCCATGGATTTAGCCAACGCAAGAGGGAAGGACAAGACATTCTTGATGCTAAGGAGTACGTGTGGTGACACTAGGGTCAAGCGCCGACTACACCAAGGAGAGGAGGGGGCGGCAACAATAAGGGTTGCAAGGCTTTTTGATTAGGGCTTAACAAAACCCTTAAGCCCTATTTTATAGAGAACAAATTCTCTTAATGGTTATCGGATCATAACCAAAGGCCCATTAACCCGCTCCATTAATTTAAGTTAAAATAAACCAAACAATGATGGTTTTTTTTAAGTTAAAATGAACCGAACCAACTTTGGTTCATTCGTTTAAAACAAACCAAACCCTTTGGTTTATTCTCCTCCATTGGATTAGAACCAAACCAATTTGGTGTTGGGAATTCTTTATGCCAAATGGCATATGCGCAACGGAAAATAGGATCCCTTCCAAGTGATCCATGCGAAAGCAAACTCGTATAAAATAAATTTCTCTAAACCAAACCTATCTTATAGGAGAGGATTACCTTTGTTGCGTGCCCTTGTTAATCCCGCTTTTCCTTTCGGTTTGTTGGATCTTTAGCACGTTCAAGTGTCCGTGCCTCTATACGTATCCACACGAGCACGCTCTTGTCTCACAAAAGGAAAACTAGAAGAGCTCTCCTTTACTTCTTGCTAGAGAAGTCCCTAAAGGAGAGGTAGAGAGGGAAAAGGAGAAAGGAAGAAGAAGACTCCTCTTCTTGCTAGCCTACACTCACAAACCCACACAACCAAAGCTTCCACCAAGCTCTCTCACCACTAACACAACCAAAGCTTCCACCAACAACAAAAGCCAATGCCCCCTTTGGCCGGCCACTTAGGGTGTCTTTATAGGGTTGGAAAACCCTTTCACCTTCCACACATTCAATGCAATCCATTGCATTGAGACATATCCTTGTTTGGCGGCCACTTAAGGAGACAAAACCATTTTGTTTCCTTCCACCTTAACTAGCTTAGGTGGATGCTTAGGTGGCATGCTTATGTGGCATGCTTATGTGGCATTCTTATGTGGCATTCATGCATGTTGAATTAATCTTATTAATTCAATTAAGCTTATGTTATCATATTGAATTAATCTTATTAATTCAATCATATTGAATTAATCTTATTAATTCAATTAAGCTTATGTTATCATATTGAATTAATCTTATTAAATCAATAAGGTATCATATTGAATTAATCTCATTAAATCAATTAGCTAAAATTCTCATTAAGCTTAAAGTCCAAAAACCATTTTGTACTTAAGCTTATTCCCAAATTATTCTAGTCAAACTAGAATACTCTAATTCCTCCAATTATCATGCTCTTGTGTGTGACTATAGGCTCTCATAACGCTGGCAAGGATCTAAACTCTTTAGATACACAAGCAATGAGCGTGATCTAGCAATACATCATTGCTACCTAAGTTACGCAGATAAGTCAAGATCCGACTAACCTTTCCGTGACTACTATAATATATGACGTGTCCTTCTATCCTTGATATCGATTGATCAATGAGGCATAGACCGTGTCATCCTCGATCAATCTATGTGTTTCTTGATCCCTGAGTAAACTAACTCAAACAAATGAGCTCAATATCTCATATTGACTCATTCGAGCATGGCCATGCGTTTTAGTAGTTCTACTCAATCAAGGGGCCCACCGATATCACTCCCGTCATATGGAAGGGATAGATCCCATCTACATCACTCACATCCCTCCGCATAATTTGTTACATACCCAAGAATCGCTTTTATGGTCCACCCTGCTACTGTGACGCTTGACGATACCAAAGTACATAACTCTTATGTAGGGAACCATAGTGACTTCGTGTCTAAGGACTATTCATACCAATAGTCACATGAGAAAGTTTATGACACTCATATAACGATCCATGAAACTTTCTCATGGCGGGTCACCAAGATATATTCTCCAATATATACCCATGTGTCAACTTGATATCATATATCCATGACTTGTGAGATCAAGTCATCAATTGACCTACATGCTAGTCTTTATGTATTAATATTGCCCTTGCATATTAATACTTGACTAGGAACATTTAGGAAAGTGTTCTCTATTTCTCATAATCAATTCGCCAATTGATGTGTCAGAGATAAGAACCTACTTTTCTAGGCATTATTATATTTAATTAGCACAAGCAAGATGTAAATATAATAACCAATCCTTTGCCTTTATAGAATATGATACAAAATGTTCCCTATTCAACCATCACATGATTGGTTCTAGGGCTTTAACTAACAATCTCCCACTAGCACTAGTACCAATCACTATGATATCTAATACCTAGTGACCTAGTGTGACCATCATGCTTCCTCCGTACAAAGCCTTGGTCAATGGATCTCGCGATGTTAGCTTCGCTTCAGATTTGCAGATATCCTCACATCTCCTCTATCGATGATCTCTCGAATGAGATGGAAGCGCCGCAGATGTGTTTGGTCCACGATGTGATCGAGGTTCCTTAGCTCGCGTAATAGCCCCATTGTTGTCACAATAGAGGTCTATTGGATCCGCAATGTTAGGAACTACCCCAAGTTCATCGATGAACTTATGAGCCAAATAGCCTCCTTTGCCGCATCGATGCGCAATATACTCGCTCATGTAGAATCAAAGAATCGTGTCCTCGCTTGAACTCTTCCACCATACCCACCATTCGCAAAACACGCACTCGATTAAGCGTATCTATAGTCATCCTTGTCTGCTTGGAAGCTTGCATCAATCGTAACCCTTTACAGCTAGCTCTCATCGCTTCCAAATATCAGGAAATATTCTTTCGCTCTTCGTAAGTATTTAAGAATATTTTTGATCGCTATCCAAAGACTTTCACCGATCCGATCGTATCTACTCCATGCTCAAAGCATACGAGACGCCAGACGAGTACAAAGCATGGCATATGATAGACCCTATAGGCGATGCATAAGGGATCTTATCCATGCGATCTCTCTCTTAGAAGAGGGACATTGAGTCTAAAGACTCACACCATGTGATAAAGGCGTAAACCCTTTCTGGAATTTTGCATAGCAAAACGATCTAGCACTTTATCAATGTATGTACTGACTTAGGCCAAGTAATCTTTAGATCTATCTCTATAGATCTCGATGCCTAGAATATAGGCAGCTTCACCTAAGTCTTCATCGAGAAACAATTCCCTAACCACATCTTCACAGATCGGAGTGAGGGAATATCATTTCCGATGAGAAGTATGTCATCTACATACAAGACAAGAAATACAACTGTTCTACTATTTCTCTTGTAGACACAAGGTTCATCTTCATTCTCGATGAAACTAAATCTTTGATTGCATCATCGAATCGAAGATTCCTGAGAGGCTTGCTTTAGTCCATAAATGGACCTTTGCGGTTGATACCTTTCCAGATGCTTTGGATCTCCAAAACCCTCGGGTTGTGTCATGTACACATCCTCGAGTAGCTTTCCATTGAAAAGCGGTTTTGACATCCATCCGCCAGATCTCATAATCATGGTAGGTCGCAATAGCAAGTATGATCCGAATGGATTTAAGCATCGCAATCGGTGAAAAGGTTTCTTCATAGTCAATACCATGAATTTGTTTGAATCCTTTAGCCACCAATCTACCTTTATAGGTATGCTTATTACCATCCATGTCACTTTACTTTAAAGACCCACTTACACCCAATGGGTTTTACCTTCGTGGATCAACCAAAGTCCATACTTGGTTAGTGTACATGGATTCCATTTCGGATCTCATGGCCTCTAGCCATTTCTAACTGGGCTCATCATAGCTTCTTGATAGGATGTAGGCTCGTCAAGATCGACAAGCAATACATCACCGTTGTCAGTCAAGAGAAAAGAATATCTCTCTGGTTGACGACGGATCCTATTAGATCTACGAAGAGGTTGGTCTACTTGAACAGGTGTTTGCTCCACAACTCTTTGGGCAACAAATTCCTCATCCACAACACTTTGTGGTGCCTGTTCATTTTCCATCGAAGCCTTAGTGTTATCATCATCTTGAACTTCTTCAAGATGAATTTTACTCCCACTAGTATTTCTAGAAATAAATTCTCTTTCTAGAAAGACAACATTTCTGGCAACAAACACCTTGCCAAGTGTGGGATTGTAAAAGTAATATCCCTTAGTTTCCTTGGGATATCCTACAAAATAACACTTATCTGATTTGGGTCCTAGTTTATCTGAGACTTGACGTCTAACGTAAGCTTCACAACCCCAAATCTTTATAAAAGACATTTTGGGACTCTTCCCGGTCCATATCGTATATGGTGTCTTTTCTACGACTTTTGATGGAACGCGATTAAGTGTGAAAGCTGTCTCTAGAGCTAAACCCCAAAAGGAAGTAGGTAGATCAGTCTGGCTCATCATTGATCGTACCATATCTAATAGAGTACGATTTCTCCTCTCAGATACACCATTCCATTGTGGTGTTCCAGGTGGAGTGAGTTGGGATATTATCCCACACTCAGCCAGGTGATCACGAAACTCTTGACTAAGGTATTCACCACCTCGATCTGATCGAAGTAGCTTAATACGCTTACCAAGTTGGTTTTGTACTTCATTCTTGAATTCTTTGAACTTTTCAAAGGATTCTGACTTATGTCTCATCAAATATAAGTAGCCAAATCTACTCATATCATCAGTGAAAGTAATAAAGTACTTATAGACATTGAAAGGGCCACATACATCAGTATGTATGAGTCCTAACAAGTCCGTCGCTCTCTCGCCATGTCCACTAAATGGAGTTTTAGTCATCTTTCCTAAAAGACAAGACTCGCATACCTCATATGATTCAAAATCAAATGAGTCCAATAATCCATCTTTATGGAGTTGGGATATGCGTTTTTCATTTATGTGACCTAGGCGACAGTGCCAGAGATATGTCTGGTTCAAATCATTCGATTTGAACCGTTTGGTATTTACGTTATAAATTGGGTTATCTAAATCTAGAACATAGAGACCATTCATAAGTGGTGCATTACAATAGAACATTTCATTTAAATAAATGGAACAACATTTGTCCTTTATTATAAAAGAAAAGTTTTTCTTGTCTAAACAAGATACAGAAATTATGTTCTTTGTCAATGCAGGTACATAGAAGCACTCCTCTAGTTCTAAGATAAGCCCAAGCAAAGACAAAGAATATGTTCCTACACTACAAGAAGAACTTTTGCGCCATTGCCTAGAGGTCCACTTCACCTTGTGCCATTATTCTACTATTTCTCAGTCCCTGCACATTAGTACAAATGTGAGATGCACATCCGGTATCTAATACCCATGTAGAAGAAATAGATAGATTAACTTCTATAACGTGTATACCTGAGGCAGAAGTCCCACATCTCTTGTTCTTTACTTCCTCAAGGTATACTTTCATAGCCCGCCTGCTGTCCGCCTTACCGCAATGGAAGCAGTCCCCTTCCTTAGGTACTTTACCTTTACCCTTTGAAATGGATGAATTGGCCTTGCTTTTGGCTTGGGTCTTACCCTTGCCTTTGCGCTTACCTTTGTCCTTCTTGACCATTAGTACATTAACTTTCTTCTTGAGATTTGGTTCAGCAGTTCTTAACATGCTGAGAATCTCAGGCAAAGGTTTATCAATTTCATTCATGTTATAATTCATGACGAATTGATTATATGCTTCCGGCAACGATTGCAGGATAACATCGGTTGCCAATTCTTGGCTCAGTGGAAAACCTAGTCTTTCAAGGTTCTCAACGTACCCAATCATTTTGAGTACGTGAGTTCCTACAGGTGTTCCTTCTTGCATCTTGCATGCAAAAAGAGCCTTAGAAACTTCAAAACGCTTGTGCCTAGCTTGTCCTTGATATAGTTGTTTCAAGTGCTCAACCATATCATAGGCATCCATGTTCTCATGTTGCTTCTGGAGCTCAGAGTTCATGGTGGCAAGCATAAGACATGACACATCTAATGCGTCATCTTGATGCTTCTTATAAGCATCCTTTTCAGCACGAGTGGCCGCAGGGGCAGGTATTTCAGGGGTAGACTGCTCTAGGACATATAGTTTGCGTTCTTGCTTGAGGATAATCCTCAAGTTCCTATACCAGTCAAGAAAGTTTGCTCCATTGAGCTTGTCCTTCTCAAGGACAGATCGCAAGTTGAGGGGGTGTGTCGTGTTAGATGACATGGTGATCTACAACATTAAAATGCAAAGTTAAGTATCATACCTAAATCATTTAATTAGGCCTTTAATTAAATGAGGCTCCCACTAAATTCTCATAGCTACTATTTAGCTATAAATTTATATGGGATAAAGATCCACATCATAATTCGTCTTGAGTTAGCTTTGGCTAATAGCCCAAGACGTAGTATAATTAGGTAGGCAATCTTTTGCCAATTACATCTGATGTAACTCTTTAATAGCTTTGGTTAAGTTTTAGATTAGTTTAGTGTTTATTCCTAAACCAGCTTCCAGGCTGTGGCGAGGCACAGGGGCCTTCTTGGATATCGGAGCAACGACCACTTCTAAGACAAAGCTGATGTTCGGAAATCACACAAAACTAATGTTAACACTTATGTTCAAAGCTAATATATGCCTCTACTTTCTTAACCAATTAAGAAAACACTTAATTAAGTCTTAACCAAGACTGATAGCGGGACATCACGATTGTCCACTCGCACCCCTCCAAGATAAAATGCATTGCTTTTCTTTGGCAAACCCAATAACAAATGATCGAGGAAGTAGTGAGTACCAACTTTGGTAGGCATATCGTTTAGACTTATTAAGAAATAAACATGTATCATATACATATTAGCATACATCACATATAAGCTAAACTAATCATGCATCACATACAAGCTAAACTAACATGCATCACATACATATTAAACTAACGTGTCATGGTTATGGCCCTTATTCTACAATCGTCTCAAGCCAATGAAAAGATTGATTGGTCAACCTAGGGATAGCATCTTCTCCTAAGTGCTTCCTTTTGGTTGTCTTGTGTGTTGACTTCCTCCTTGTAACCTCATCTTCCAATGGACCCTCCATCCTTGTTTTGTACATTACAAAAGGAGAAATACTCGAGTTACATTCGAGTCTAAAACTAATTTTACAACAAGAATTTTTAGGAGGAAGGCACGACACGCAAGCCGTATTTAAGAATTACAACACACACACATTCACAAACCTTTTGGGACTAGGCCATAACCATGCACCATGTCATTTTAACTTTTAAAAGACATTGGATATTTTATTATGTTTGACAATTGCTAATGCAATTATCAACTCATAATAAAATTTATCCTACTTCTATATCACATATAAAATAGAGAAAACCTATTTTATACGATCTTTCGCAAGTGGCTCGATACCATCGTAGGGAATTCTTTATGCCAAATGGCATATGCGGAAAATAGGATCCCTTCCAAGTGATCCATGCGAAAGCAAACTCGTATAAAATAAATTTCTCTAAACCAAACCTATCTTATAGGAGAGGATTACCTTTGTTGCGTGCCCTTGTTAATCCCGCTTTTCCTTTCGGTTTGTTGGATCTTTAGCACGTTCAAGTGTCCGTGCCTCTATACGTATCCACACGAGCACGCTCTTGTCTCACAAAAGGAAAACTAGAAGAGCTCTCCTTTACTTCTTGCTAGAGAAGTCCCTAAAGGAGAGGAAGAGAGGGAAAAGGAGAAAGGAAGAAGAAGACTCCTCTTCTTGCTAGCCTACACTCACAAACCCACACAACCAAAGCTTCCACCAAGCTCTCTCACCACTAACACAACCAAAGCTTCCACCAACAACAAAAGCCAATGCCCCCTTTGGCCGGCCACTTAGGGTGTCTTTTATAGGGTTGGAAAAACCCTTTCACCTCCACACATTCAATGCAATCCATTGCATTGAGACATATCCTTGTTTGGCTGGCCACTTAAGGAGACAAAACCATTTTGTTTCCTTCCACCTTAACTAGCTTAGGTGGATGCTTAGGTGGCATGCTTATGTGGCATGCTTATGTGGCATTCTTATGTGGCATTCATGCATGTTGAATTAATCTTATTAATTCAATTAAGCTTATGTTATCATATTGAATTAATCTTATTAATTCAATCATATTGAATTAATCTTATTAATTCAATTAAGCTTATGTTATCATATTGAATTAATCTTATTAAATCAATAAGGTAACATATTGAATTAATCTCATTAAATTAATTAGCTAAAATTCTCATTAAGCTTAAAGTCCAAAAACCATTTTGTACTTAAGCTTATTCCCAAATTATTCTAGTCAAACTAGAATACTCTAATTCCTCTAATTATCATGCTCTTTGTGTGTGACCCTATAGGCTCTCATAACGTTGGCAGTGGATCTAAACTCTTTTAGATACACAAGCAATGAGCGGCATCTAGCAATACATCATTGCTACCCAAGTTACGAGATAAGTCAAGATCCGACTAACCTTTCCGTGACTACTATAATATATGACCGTGTCCTTCTATCCTTGATATCAGATTGATCAATGAGGCATAGACCGTGTCATCCTCGATCAATCTATGTGTTTCTTGATCTCTGAGTAAACTAACTCAAACAAATGAGCTCAATATCTCATATTGACTCATTCGAGCATGGCCATGCATTTTAGTAGTTCTACTCAATCAAGGGGCCCACCGATATCACTCCCGTCATATGGAAGGGATAGATCCCATCTACATCACTCACATCCCTCCGCATAATTTGTTACATACCCGAATCGCCTTTTATGGTCCACCTACATGCGTGACGTTTGACGATACCAAAGTACATAACTCCTTATGTAGGGAACCATAGTGACTTCAGGTCTAAGGACTATTCATACCAATAGTCACATGAGAAAGTTTATGACATTCATATAACGATCCATGAAACTTTCTCATGGCGGGTCAGTTCAGTATATATTCTCCAATATATACCCATGTGTCAACTTGATATCATATATCCATGACTTGTGAGATCAAGTCATCAATTGACCTACATGCTAGTCTTTATGTATTAATATTGCCCTTGCATATTAATACTCGACTAGGAACATTTAGGAAAGTGTTCTCTACAGCCTCTCATAATCAATTCTGCCAATTGATGTGCTGTAGATAAGAACCTACTTTTCTAGGGCATTATTATATTTAAATTAGCTGGCACAAGCAAGATGTAAATATAATAACCAATCCTTTGCCTTTATAGAATATGATACAAAATGTTCCCTATTCAACCATCACATGATTGGTTCTAGGGCTTTAACTAACATTTGGTTCATCCATTATGTCTTCATAAGACACGGCCCATCCATGCTTCCATTGCGACTGAAACGATTTCATGCTTGCTCCATGTTTGGTCCAACCAAACCTAGTTTCTCTCGGTCTGAGAATCTCATTCTCAAGTTCGTTTTAAATCCTTCGGATTACGCTCGTTGTGCGTGTGACCAAATAGGTTCTCGGTTTATGTTGGCCATCTATAATTAACCATTAATTATAGAATGATCATGAGTGACACCTAGTAGTACATCATGATCCCCAATTAACCGAAAAGATCAACGGTTGATCTAGAACTACTTCTAAAACCCTTCAGCAGCTCGAATGAATCGCGCCCCATTCCCTTCTCTCATCTTATACCCACTTGGTTCAGAACATGGTCTATAGTGTCAGTCCCCACTAGGCTGACTACGTCACATCTAGCCCAAGTATCATTTCCTCGTCCTACAGATTCTAGTTACTGCACATGTATCGAAGAGTACCTTACTCTAAACATGTAATGCTTTGGCCAAAGACTTTAGTAACAATCCGATGAAAGGCCATGGGTATACATCTCCTCGCAAGGAGTGGTGAATCCTTTATAGGCTATTCAAACACCTTCGATCACTTTGACTTATACCCAATCATCCCGGGTCCACATCTCCTTAGAGATGCTTGCTTAAGATGTCAAAGCATAAGTCTTTATGGTCAAGATGACTTGAATAATGCAAGTCAAAGGAATATCACACTTATGGTCTTGTAAGAACTTCATTGACATATCTATATATGCAGAGAACCATATGAAGTCTTACGGCTGGTCACTCCAGTGAACTAGTTACCATAACTAGCATCCACGATTAACTCCGAACATCACAATGTCTCCAGCTAGTGAGAATCAGCTGCTTGGATACACCAAGGAGTATACCTCGTGCAAGTTTCAACAGAATCAATGGTGTCCAAATCCATCAATTCATCGACTAGGGATAATTCCGATACATCACTATTACACATGTAGAGATACTCACTAGTTGTGATCCAATCAAAAATTCTCTCATACTGTGAATCGTATCGTGGACATTCAGTAAATGAGTTTAAGATCTAATCAAATACATGAAAACATGTATACTCAAATAGTGAATTTTCATTTATCATATAAATGGTTCAAACATAAGGCGATTGCCTTAGGACATCTCTCATATATCACTAACAGATCCAATCCACTAAAGGATCATCATTGATCTACCTCACCAACCCCCATATGATAATATGGGATCCATATATTATTTGTACATTTTCTCCCCGTGTTTAAGATCTCGAATGTCTGTCGATTAATTAATTTACTGACCATTAATTAATCAACATCTAACTCCTTGAGTAGTACTACTCAACCTTTTCATCATGCCGGACCAAGTCCACCTGCAGGGTTTACATGATGAACCTTATGAGCTCCTCAAGGGGACATCATCATCCTAGTATATAGGACACATTTTCCTCCTATAATCAACGACACGCCATATAAATAATATCATCTCTCAACTTACCGAGCCTATCGATTTAATCTATAAATCTCGCCCATTGGTAAATCAAAGAGATAAGTACTAAGTATATGTGCCCGTTATTATATCGGGATTAAGAACATGTACTAAATAATATCTTAGGTCCGATTCAATTATGTAGTCAGCAATAAATCGAATCACCTCTAAGTCGGTCCTGCTCAATACACACAAAGTGCACTAGTGTGATTCTATCGTCAAGACAAACCAATACCAAATCACACTACAACCATTCCGATGGTTTGTCTAAAGTCATCTCGGTTATGAGCCTTTACTTATACTTTACAAGGAGCCGATAACATGATCTCCCGTGTGACACCACACACCATGTTATCTACAATGTAACGTATTAGACAATATACATAAAAATATGCAAACAATGATCATGTGATTCTTATTTCAAAAATAAAGATGTTCATAGAAAAGATAGACTTTTCAGTATACATCCCTACACTCCCTAGGTAGAATAGGTCTAGAATTGTTTGATCTAGGTTTTCCCTTAGATAAAATTGTTTTAGGGACATTAGTTCCAAATATCTCCTTATTCCTAAGGTTGACATGTTTCGCTCCTAAACAATAAAACCTATTATTTCTAGCATGCCTTTCATGAATAATTGCAAGATTACTTCTAGCATGCTTTTGATAATTAATTGAAGAAGAAACATACTTAAAAGTTACCTTAGGGTTTGCCTTAGCTCCCCCTACATGTGTAGCTCTTCCTTCATGAGTCTTCTTCTCCCCCTTTGAGCATTGACTCCGGTAGTATCCCGGTTGTCGGCATTTGAAGCACACCACGTGCTCCTTACTCTTCTTGGTAGGGACACTGACATCCTTAGCTTTCAGTGTCGATTGACTTTTCTTGACTTTCTTAGGACACTTACTCTTGTAGTGTCCTTGTTCCCTACACTCAAAACACATGATATGATTTTTATTATTGATTGATATGCTTGAGTTACCTATGTTGTTGGTAGTGGCCGGAATTGATTCTTCATCTCTCACAGAGGTTGAAACCATTTCTTGACCTTGCTCTGGCTCCGGTGGTCTAATATCCTCCTCCTCAATCCTAGAGGTGGAGGCTTCTTCCAATTCAACCTCCTCTACCGATTCGGATGTCGACTCCTTCTCCACTTCTAACTCCTCACTTTCTTGTGAGGATGAACTAGTTTCTTCGGCCTCTTCCTCAAATTGAGCCGATGAAGTTTCTTCATGGAGCTTGGCCAATTTCTCCCATAGCTCCTTGGAATCTTGAAATTCACCTAACCTAGACACAATATCGTTAAGCAATGAATTTTATATCAATTGCACTACCTTATCATTTCTATCGAAGGCTTGGACTTGCTCTTCGGTCCATCTTTTCTTCTTGAGATATCCACCTTTTGGGCCTCTTGGAAGCTCAAACCCCTTCACTAGAATCATCCAATCTTTAAAGTCCATCATGAAGAAGTTCTCCATCCGTGATCTCCATTGCTCAAACCCTTCTTGTCCATAGAAGGTATATGGGATCGGCGTGTTGATGTCCCAACCCAATTTTTCTTTGAATTTCATCTTTCCTCTAGCGCTTTTGCTCCTGGGTGTTAGTATGTAGAAGAGCTCCAAGCTCTGATACCACTTGTTAGGACCTATGCACCCGCTTGGGGGGAGGGGGTGAATATCATTTCGTCGTCAGAAGATGGAATTGATCGCGTGCTTGCTACAATTCGATTAGTGCGCAGCAGAATAATAATAACAACAAATACAAATAACCAAAATACACAAGCACAACAAAAAGATGTAACGTGGTTCGGAACGGTATGGTTCATACTCCACTGATTGAGCTCTAAAAGCCCTAGCGATGCAAACACACACCACTAATTACAAATACTCCTTCTCGACAATAAGTTGGAGGTGGAGAAACCTCATACAGTGATTACAACAGTAATACTAAGCAAATACAAAATGAATACAACTATCTATGTAAAGAGAATTTTACAAATGAGCTTTTTGATGCTTGCTTGTTTGGTTGCTTGAGTTGCACTTGGAGACCTTGAATTGCAGCAACAAATCGCCCCAAAACTTCTTAAAGAACCATAGCCAAAACCTTCCCTTTGTGCTCCTTTTAAACCTGCAACTCGGGTTGATTTTCGCCTAGCAGTCGACTTCTCCTGTAGTCGCTGTCTCACAATGGCATGAGCCATGTTGGATAAGTTCCAATAGATAGACCATCAATCGACTAATCATGCCCATCAGTCAACTAATTGAGTCATCACTCGACTATCAAACCCTAACAGTCGACTCAAAAATATTCTGTCTCCGAAAACTCGAACAACAGTCGACTGATCTTCAGATTAGTCAATTGTTAATGCCATCGATTGATCGCCTAATGCTTTTCAATCTGGCCATTTCGCAATCGAACTCTAGTCGACTCGTGATCATTGACCATATAATAGATCGTGATAACCTCATCCATGAGGTTTTTGTTAGGACCTCAGTGGTCGCTAGAGGGGGGGGTGAATAGTGCGTCGACATTGTTTGATAGAATTTGATCATGTTCATCTCTACAACACTTGTTAACGAAGTGGAATATATAATAACAAAAGTAAATACAACACAAGCACAAGAGACAACACGATATAATGTGGGTCAGAACCGAATGGTTCCTACTCTATGGATTGGGCTCGTAAGAGCCCTAGTGATGCCAATCACACACCACTACTCAAATAACTCCTTCTCAGAACAATCTGGAGGTAGAGAAACCTCGTACAAAGATTACACTAAGCAATACAAGAAATATAAGCAACTATGAATATGAAATGCAATAAAAGTAAAGGAAAACACTTTACAAAGAGCTTTTGATAGCTTGATCTTTGATTGTCTTGGACTAGCCTTGAAGGACTAGAAAGCACCAACTATTCCCCTTCAAATCGCCCAAGAGAACCATGGCAAAAACCTCCTCCACAAGCTTCTTTTATAACCTGCATTCGGGCTGATTTTCGCCTAGCAGTCGACTGATCGGGACCATCAGTCGACTTCCCTTGTAGCCATTGTCTCACAACGGCATGAGCTACGTCGGATAAGTTTCAATGGATAGACCATCAGTCGATTGATCATGCCCATCAGTCGACTGATCGAGCCTTCACTCGACTACCAAACTCTAACAATCGACTCGGGAAGCTTCTATGCTTGAATTCCTTACCAGCAATCGACTGATCTCCAGATCAGTCGACTGCTCAGGCTATCAGTGGACTGCCCAATTCTGGCAGTCGACTGCTAGACCAATTGCAGCAGTCGAACTCTAGTCGACTCCCATCAGTCGATTGACCATTGTCTTAGTCGACTGATACACCTCAAACATGAGGTTTTAACCCAAGTATGGTGCTCCCATACTTGCTAGACCACCCTTAGTCTAGACCTAATCCTTTTAGGCACCTCCATCAGCCTCACGCCTATCATATCCCTCCAAGTCATCCATGACTTGTTCATTCATATGCTAGCCTTCAGGTGTTTCTATTAGCTATTGTCATGCTAATGTGGTCTACATCGCCAAGGCACATTGGGCTTACACTGCCAAGACTCTACTTGGACTTTACGCTACCAACCATTGGACTTATGCTGCCAAGACTCGACCCTTGAACTTTACACCACCAATATTCCCCTTGAATTTCTCAATTGCCAAGACTCAAGCTTGAACTTTCCCTTTGCAACCCATGTTGGACTTTCCATGCCAAGACCCATTCCTTGCCAACCCATGTTGGACTTTTCATGCCAAGTACACAAGACTTGGACTTCTCCCATGACAATGGTCAAACCATCGTCAAACATCAAAATACTAACTTGGGTTGATTGCACCAATAATCTCCCCAACACATGTCAGACATCAATGTCAGACATTAATGTCAAACATCAAAACACTACTCGAGTCCAACTCGAATCTGGTCAATCGTTACCTCGGCCGATTGCACCAACAATCTCCCCCTTTTTGATGTTTGACAAAAACACCCTTGAGTTAGGCTCGTAACTTAAATTCCCTTGCCAATTATCCCAAATTGGTAATTTTACTTTCTTCCATTAATTCTCCCTCTTTTTGACATACATCAAAAAAGTTCTCCCCAAGGAGGTCAATGTCTCATATTCCAATGAGATCTTACAATCTTCCCCTTGGTCCAAAACACCTAGGATTCATTCACTCTTCTTAGTGATAAGTCTCATATCACTCAAGATAAACACTCTTATAAGCTCTCCAAATTTCCAAATTGGGCATCTCAAATTCCCATTTCTCCTCCCCATGTGGAAAAAATACATCCATCATCCCATGATCGATACCTCCCCCTAAAGGCTTGCTCCCTCTTGACCATTGCACCAACAATGTCCTTGGGAAGTCCCTAAGCTAATAGAAACACTAAACCATCAAAAATAAAGTTCAAAGTTCAACATTGAACTTTCCCACACCTTAAAATTGATAAATCACCCTAACAACTCTCATAATCCATATCCAATGGATTTTTACCCTTTCTAATGCTTTACAAAGCATATCCTTGGGTTAGGAGTAGTTAGGGAACCCTAACATAGCTGAAACATTGTCTAAACATCCTTGTTTACCCAAAATAATCTCTGGCAGTCGAGTCTATCAGTCAATAGTCGACTGCACTACCCATCAGTCGACTGTCATCAAGCGACAGTCGACTGATAATTGAAAATTCTGATTTTCAATTATCACAAATGAATTTTAGAAATTCATAAGTAAATATATGTAATTTGAAAAATCATGAAAATTCATAAGTATAATACTTATAACAAATACAATGGGTGAAAAATATTTGAAAAATATTTTACCCATAAAATAGTGAAATTGACACAAAGTTCAAAAGTAAAGAAAAACTTCAATGTTTTAGCTCACTTTGTATCAACATCATCAATGGTGATTGCTATCAAAAGATAGACTTAACCAAGGTTTTCTAAAATGATTTTAAAATATCTTTGAAAACCTATATTGGATCATGTTCTTTGGCCTCAATGCATTTGACTTACACATTAGCTTTCCCAATGATCCATCACTAATTTTAGATGAGTTTGAGTTCATCTAGATGCAAAAATCATGCACCTTGAACTCAACTCATATCCTAGCATCTCACATGTATCTAGAGTGTATCAATACACATACATGTCAATGTAGATGTGAGATGTGGGTTTAGTTCATCTTGATCTAGGGTTTCATGCATTTTTCTTAGACAACACTACTAGATTCCTTTATACATGGGACTTCAAGTCTTGCCAATTGTTCTTAACTCAATTTTTATTAATGCATGAATGATTATGACATTAATGATAATATAGATAAACATGTGCTCATAATCATGATGTCATGGCATAAAATGGAATCTAAGCATACATGACATTTAACCTTAATCCTAAGTAATATCATGACATATTAAATGATTAAAAGTAGATATGATGTCAAGACATGTTATATGGCAAATCAAGCATGACAAATAAAATATATGGTATATAATACCTAAATTTTAGCATTAATTGCCATTTGTTATCATTAAAATCATTTTGCCATATTATCATTTATTCCCCAAGTATGCCAAAAACCCAAAATGACACACTATGACCTCTAAACCTAAGTTGTGCCAATTTGATTGATTTATCATAATCTTCAAAATATATTGGCACATCCTAAAATCTTTTAGGATTTACATTCAAACCTATTTTCAAGGTATCCATAACCTTGAAAATAACCTAAAGTGCCACCTTTACCATTGTTAGGTTAACTATCCATCCATTTAAAGTTGGCACATCCTAACCCGTTTAGCGTGAGTCGATCACGCTCCTAAGAACCCAATACCTATTAGAGCTCCTTGGGTTTACTAGGTATTTTCTAGGGATAACTTCCCTAGATACCCTCATTGTGGTCTTAACTAGGTTAACTCTAGGGTAACTCCCCTTGTAACTAAAGGTTGAAGCTTCGCTTCTCGCTTCGCTTCAGTCCCTTGTACATAGCGATCCTATCAAATGTCCCCGGATAAAAAAATTAATCCGGACGAAGATGGATTACCCAAGTAACCGATCCATCATCGTGCTATTTAATTTGAGTGGTCGCTTGAACAAACTTGTTGTTCGAGCAACCTAACTCTTTTCCTCGATTAGCAGCAAAATATATGATGTACGAATTGTTGGTATTTGTGTTTATCATCGGGGTCCATGATCATACAATTGTAAATAATTACATGGAACAAAAGGAAACCAAAACAAGAATTATACATCTTGTTTACCTCTTGATCTTCTATCGTATGACCTATCCTCTTCTTGGAGGTCGTGTGGGCGATTATCCTCCAAGAATCGAAGCCTCCTATATCTCGTATCTTTCCTTCCTTGTTCACTCCGAACAAGGGAAGATGACCAAACTCTTCTTCTCCTATCTAGTGCCGACCACCAAGCCTCCTAGCTTGGTTATTACCGCCGGCCAAGGAGAGGAAGAAGGAGTTGGCGCTGGCCCTTTCCAATGGAGAAGGAACCGCCGGCCCTAAAAGAAGGAAGGGGAGGTAGAAGCATCGACCAAAGCTTGAAGGAATGAGTCACCGGCCAAGTGAAGGAGGAGAAGAACAAAACCTAAACCTCCAACCTTGTTGCCATCGGCCCTAGAAGGAGCAAACCCTAGCAACCAATGCTTGCTGCCCCAAACCCTAGCACAACTCCAAAAACCCTAGAAGCTCTCATTGCCTCCCAAGCCTTGTAACCTTATTTATTGATCTCGCCCAAGCCTCCTTTTAATCATGTCCATTGGATCTAGGCTTCGTGAGGGTTTTAATAGGCTACAATAGGGACCATGAGGAGGAGTTGGATCTTGGCCACCCAATGGATCCGAACCTGATCCATTAATGATGATCCATTCTACTAAAGTGATCATCATTGATCTACCTCACCAACCCCATAATTATATATGGGCTCCACACATTAATTGTACAAATATCTTCCCGTGTTTAAGATATTGAATGCCTGTTAATTAATTAATTTACTGATAATTAATTAATTAACATCTAACTCCATGAGTAGTACCACTCAACCTTATCATCGTGCTGGACCAAGTCGACTTGCAGGATTTACATGATGATCCTTATGAGCTACTCAAGGGGACATCATCATCCTAATACATAGGACACGATTTCTTCCTATAATCAATGACACACCATGTAAATAATATTATTTCCTAACTTACCGGGCCTATCGATTTAACACATAAATCTCGCCCATTGGCAAATCAAAGAAATAAATATTAAGTACATGTGCCTTTTATTATATCGGAATTAAGAGCATGCACACTATAATACCTGAGGTCTGATTCAATTATACAGTCAACAATAAATTGAATCACCTCTAAGTCGGTCTCGCTCAATACACACAAAGTGTACTAGTGTAATTCTATGGTCAAGATAAACCAATATCAATTTACACTACAACCATGTCAATGGTTTGTCCAAAACCATCTTGGTTGTGAGCCTCTACTTATACTATACAAGGAACTGATAACATGATCTTCTGTGCGACACCACACACCATGTTATCTACAATGTAAAGTATTACACAATATGCATAACTATAAATATGCAAACAATGATCATGTGATTCTTATTCCAAAATGAAGATGCCCATAAAAGGACTAGGCTTTTAGTATATATCCCAACAATCTCTCATTTATACTAAAAGACTATGTTGTCATCATACTGTCATACATCTGATTCCCATTCCCTCCACATGTCTATCGCAAGCTCTCGCTGAAAGGGCCTTAGTGAAAGGATCTACCAGTTTATCCTCTGATGCAATCTTGGCGACAACAACTTCTCCTCGCTTTACGATCTCTCGCATCAGGTGGTACTTGTGCTCTATGTGTTAACTTGCCTTATGGGCTCATGGTTCCTTCGAGTTTGCAACTGCACCACTGTTATTATAATAAATTGTGATAGTTCTGGGCAAACCAGGAATCACATCCAAGTCCATCAAGAAGTTCCTGAGCCATACAACTTCTTTGGCTGCCTCAGAGACTACCACATAATCAGCTTTCATGGTGGAGTCCGCCACGCATTTCTACTTGACACTTCTCCATACAATGGCTCCACCTCCCAAAGTAAACACAAAACCCGAGATAGACTTACTGTTATCCCTATCTGATTGGAAGTCAGAATCTGTGTAACCCACAGGGAGTAATTATTCTGCCTGGTATACTAGCATATAATCCCTAGTCCTTCTTAGGTACTTCAATATATGCTTTACTGTAGTCCAATGTCCCTATCCTAGATTACTTTGATATCTGCTAACCATGCCCACGGCAAAGCAGATATCCAACCTCGTACATAACATAGCATACATGAGGCTTCCTACCGCCGAAGCATAAGGAACCGCCTTCATCTTGTCTATCTCCTTTGATGTTCTAGGACACATCTCTTTAGATAAAGGTACTCCATGCCTAAAAGGTAGAAAACCTTTCTTGGAGTTCTGCATGCTAAACTAGGCCAAAATAGTGTCTATGTATGAAGCTTGAGATAAGCACAACATCCTTTTCTTGCGATCCCTTATAACTTTGATCCCAAGGATGTGTCTCACTTCTCCCAAGTCCTTCATATCAAACTGTTTGGACAACCATACCCTTTCGTCTGACAACACTTTGACATTGTTGCCAATGAGCAAAATGACATCTAAATATAGTACAAGAAATACCACTACGTTTTCGTCACATCTCTTGTATACACTGTTGGGTTTCCGGCACCGCGGCGAGTGTGTGTTCGAATATGTTTCGTAAACAAGCGCAGAGAGGAAGGAATAAATATAATAAATCTAATTTATTACAACACACACACCACACGCATGCATAGTACAACATGTGTAGACATAACCGTAAATTAAAATTTTGCAATAAAAGGAAATTTATACTATGTATACCTGACGTATCACATGTAGCGGGAAAGGCATCAACCGGAATGATCCTCGCTAGAATCGTCTCTATCCGTATCCACGCCGAGTATTTTCAGGATGACTTCACAAAGTCATGAGCCTCGCCTTCGTACGGGTTACTAGCCTCGTGTTGAAGACGATGTGATCGAGAGAAGATCACGATCCGAATCAAAATTCGGATCCAAAATGAGTCCTCAAAAACTCGCTTCTCCGGAGAGGTATTCTTCAACCGTTTGACGAATCCTTCGTCCTCCACCTATGAGGATTACTGGATATCGAATCCACGGTAAGGAAGGCGCTGTCGGAGCTCCAAACGTCGTCCAAATAATGCTCCGACAAGAAGGAAATAAGTTGTCGAGAAAACTGGACAGCTTTGGTGAAGACCTTGCGTCGGCCAAATAAGGAAAGCAATATGATCACCTTGTTGCTGGAGCCAAGGAAGATCATCAGAGCTCCTCCAGCAACATCTAGACGCCGGCAAGTGGGGAGGACGACAGCTGCTAGACGCCGGTTGAAGAAGCTTGGGCGGCAGCTTGGAGTTGGGCTCCGGCAAGACTTGGAGAGGAGAAGGAGGTGGGCGGCAACTTTAGGGTTGCAAGGATTAGGACTTAACAAAACCCTTACACCCTATTTTATAGAGAACAAATTATCTTAATGGTTATCGGATCATAACCAAAATCCCATTAACCCACTCCATTAATTTAAGTTAAAATAAACCAAACCAAGATGGTTTATTTTAAGTTAAAATGAACCAAACCAACTTTGGTTCATTCGTTTAAAACAAACCAAACCCCTTTGGTTTATTCTCCTCCATTGGATTAGAACCAAACCAATTTGGTTCATCCACCATGTCTTCATAAGACACGGCCCATCCACGCTTTCGCTGTGACAGAAACGATTTCATGCTTGCTCCATGTTTGGTCCAACCAAACCTAGTTTCTCTCGGTCTGAGAATCTCATTCTCAAGCTCATTTCAAATCCTTCGGATTACGCTCATTGTGTATGTGACCAAATAGGTTCTCGGTTTATGTTGGTCGTCTATAATTAACCATTAATTATAGAATGATCATGAGTGGCACCTAGTAGTACATCATGATCCCCAATTAACCGAAAAGATTAACGGTTGATCCAGAACTATTTCTGAAACCCTTTAGCAGCTCGAATGAATCGTGCCCCATTCCCTTCACTCATCTTATACCCACTTGGTTCAGGACATGGTCTATAGTGTCAGTCCCCACTAGGCTGGCTACGTCACACCTAGCCCAAGTATCATTTCCTCGTCCTACGGATTCTAGTTACAGCACATGTATCGAAGAGTACCTTACTCTAAGCATGTATTGCTTTGGCCAAAGACTTTAGTAACAATCCGACGAGAGGCCATGGGTATACATCTCCCCGCAAGGAGTGGTGAATCCTTTATAGGCTATTCAAACACCTTCGATCACTTCGACTTATACCCAATCATCCCGGGTCCACATCTCCTAAGAGATGCTTGCTTAAAATGTCAAAGCATAAGTCTTTATGATCAAGATGACTTGAATACCGCAAGTTAAAAGAACATCGCACATAAGCTGCAGTAAGAACTTTATTGACATATCTATATATGTAGAGAACCATATGAAGTCTTACGGCTGGTCACTGCAATGAACTAGTTACCATAATTAGCATCCACGATTAACTCCGGACATCACAATGTCCCCAGCCAGTGAGAATCAGCTTCTTGGATACACCAAGGAGTATACCTCGTGCTAGTCTCGACAGAATCTATGGTGTCCAAATCCATCAATTCATCGACTAGGGATAATTCCGATACATCACAATTACACATGTAGAGATACTCACTAGTTTTGATCCAATCAAAAATTCTCTCATGTTGTGAATCGTATCGTGGACATTCAGTAAATGAGTTTAAGATCTAATCAAATACATGAAAACATGTGCACTCAAAAAGTGAATCTTCATTTATCATATAAATGGTTTAAACATAAGGCGATTGCCTTAGGACATCTCTCATATATTACTAACAAACACCCACTTGGGCTAATGCCAATCACTACGGTATCAAATACCTTAAGCTCTAACATGACCCTAAAACTGACTTTGAGGTAATGCCTTAGTCAAAGGATCCGCTAAGTTCCTTTCAGTGGAGATTTTCTCAATTTGTATTTCCTTCCTACTGATGATCTCTCTTATCAGATGATAGCGGCGAAGCACATATTTGGATCGTTGATGAGACCTAGGCTCTTTCGCCTGTGCAATTGCTCCATTGTTGTCGTAGTAGACCGGTATTGGTTCAACAATGGTTGGAATCACACCAAGTTCATAAATGAACTTCTTGATCCAAACCGCTTCCTTTGTTGCTTCCGAAGCTGCAATGCATTCTGCCTCAGTGGTAGAATCCACTACAGTGTCTTGTTTGGAACTTTTCCAACTCACTGCACCCCCATTCAAGGTGAACACATATCCAGACAGAGACCTGGAATCATCCTTGTCTATCTGGAAGCGAGCATCCGTATACCCGCGTATCACCATGTCCCCTTCTCCATATATTAGGAACACATCCTTAGTTCTTCTTAAGTACTTAAGGATTGTCTTAACAGCCACCCAATGATCCTTTCCTAGATCAGACTGGTATCTACTCGTGAAATTTAGAGCATACGATACATCGGGCCTTGTACATAACATAGCATATATGATAGATCCTATTGCGGATGCATAGGGAATCTTACTCATGCAAATCCTCTCGTCTTCTGTGCTCGGACACATAGACTTCGAAAGGTGTATCCCATGCCTGATGGGTAGGAAACCTTTCTCGGATTCTGACATGCTAAACCTCTTTACCACTCGGTCTATATATGTAGACTGCGAAAGACCAAGCAACCATTTCGATCTATCTCTATAGATCTTAATCCCGAGGATGTAGGTTGCTTCTCCCAAGTCTTTCATGGAGAATGTCTTGGATAGCCAAATCTTAACTGACTGTAAGACTGAAACATCGTCTCCTATAAGTAATATGTCATCGATATACAATACTAGGAACACGACTGCACTCCCACTTACCTTCTTGTACACACAAGGTTCATCTGGATTTTGTGAGAAATCAAACTTTTTGATTGTCTCATCAAAATGGATATTCCAGGTCCTGGATGCTTGCTTCAATCCATATATGGACCGTCGCAATTTGCATACCTTGGTTTTATCAACTGATGTGAAACCCTCAGGCTGTATCATATAGACGTCCTCGAGCAGGTTTCCATTAAGGAAAGCTGTTTTCACATCCATCTGCCATATCTCATAATCATAATGAGCCGCTATGGCCAGGAGCATCCGAATGGATTTAAGCATAGCTACAGGCGAATAGGTTTCGTCATATAATCAACACCTTGTTTTTGACGATATCCTTTCGCCACTAATCTAGCCTTATAGGTAATCACATTACCATCCATGTCAGTTTTCTTCTTGAAAACCCACTTGCACCTTATAGGCTTGATGCCTTTAGGTGGGTCAACCAAGTTCCAAACTTGGTTTTCATACATGGAATCCATTTTCGACTTCATGGCATCAAGCCACTTATCCCTTTCTGAACTTGTCAGAACTTCTTCATAACTGGTAGGCTCCTCATCATCAATGAGTAACACATCGTTCAATTCACTTACGAGAAATCCATATCTCTCAGGAATGTTGCGTGTTCTACCAGATCTACGAAGATGTGGTGTTTCAATAGGTCTAGTCGATTGCTCATCACTATGAGTTATCGGCTGTTGTGCTTCACCAGGTATCTCATTAATGTCTATTTGAATCTCTCGAGCCTCCTCAAGCTCGATGACACTCCCACTATTTTCTTGATAGAAAAACTCTTTCTCTAGAAACACAACATGCCATGAAACAAACACCTTTTGTTCCACAAGGTGATAGAATTGGTAACCCCTTGTTTCCTTAGGGTATCCAATAAATAGACATTTATCAGACTTAGCATCTAATTTGTCTGATACCGTCTGCTTCACATAAGCAGGACAACCCCATATCTTCAAGTAAGATACATGAGGTTTCTTACTATTCCATATCTCATATGGAGTAGTGAAGACTACCTTGGTTGGCATTCTGTTTAACAAGTAAACAGCTGTCTAAAGTGCATAGCCCCAAAAGGACTTGGGAAGATTTGCATGATTCATCATTGACCTGACCATGTCCAACAAGGTCCGCTTACTCCTCTCAGATACACCATTATGCAGTGGTGTATATGGCGGAATCCATTGAGATAATATATCATTGTCTCTTAGATAATCAAGAAACTCTTGACTTAAGTATTCACCACCTCGATCCGATCGAAGTATTTTAATACTCTTGTCATGTTGTTTCTCTACTTTATTTCTGAATTCTTTGAACCTTTCAAAGGCATCAGACTTGTGTTTCATCAAGAACACATACCCAAACCGTGAGTGATCGTCGATGAAGGAAATTTAGTAGCTATAGCCTCCTAAAGCTTGAGTTGACATAGGTCCACATACATCAGTATATATTAGACCTAGCAACTCTCCCACTCGTTCACCTTTTCCTGTAAAAGGTAACTTAGTCATCTTGCCTTTCAAGCATGATTCACATGTATCGTATGAATCCAATTCAAACGATTCCAAAATTCCACATCGGTGTAATTCAGACATGCGTTTCGTGCTCACATGGCCAAGATGACAATGCCACATGTAGGAGTCTAATTGATTATTTTTTGAGCACGCTTGTTGCTCGCTTTGATATTGAAAATGTCACTGGATACGTCCAACGTATAAATACCATTGCTTAAAGTTCCAGTCCCATAAAGAACGCCATTCAAAGTTATGTAACAATAATTGTTACTAAAAGTTAAATGGTACCCATTTCTATTTAAACAAGAAATAAAAATGATGTTCTTTATCAACGAAGGAACATAAAAGCAATTGTCCAGTTCTAAGACAAGTCCTATAGGGAGTTTCAACAAATATGTTTCGATGGCGAGTGCAGCAACCTTTGCTCCATTCCCAACACATAAATTTGACTCTCCCTTGACGAGCCTTCTTCTATTCCTTAGCCCATGTATGTCATTACATATATGTGAGCCACACCCAGTATCCAATACCCAAGTGTTTGAGGAAATAGAATGACAATCAATAACAAAGATATCTGAAGAAGATGGGGCATCCGATGCCTTATTCTTCTTCACGGACTCAAGATAAATCTTGCTATTTCTTCACTAATGACCCTCCTTGCCATAATGATGGCAAGTGTCCTTTTGAGCTGGTTCTGCCTTTTTACCCCTTTTCTTCCCTTTCTTCTATTCCTTTGACTTCCTCTTAGAACCTTTCTTCGAGGAATCAACTAATAGTACCGTCCCCTGCTCATGCTTCTCAGATTGCTCCATAGTCTTCAGCATGTTGAGCAGTACCACAGATGAACCCTCTTGCATCTTAGAGGTGAAGAGGAGCTTGGAGACTTCGAACCTTTCGATTCTCACTTACTCATCGAACAACTCATAAAGATGAAAGACTAAGGTATGAGCATCCATATGCTCATGCTGCTTCCACAGCTCGGGTACCATCACGGCTAGCATTGTGCAACTCACTAGTTCAGAATCAATCACATGTTTCTGATAGGCCAACAATTGGTCCGGAGTTGCATCGTCACTAGGACGGGCGGGAAGAGGCGCTTCGAGGACATTCGTAAGCTTTTTCACCTTGAGAACAATTCTCAAGCTTCTAAGCCAGTCCAAGATGATCGGTCAAGTCAATTTATTTGAATTCAAAATAGAGCGCAAATTCAAAGACATCACGATCAATCGATTAACTTAGAAATACAAAACGAGCATATATGAGAAAGATGATTTAAAATAAATCAATATACATTCATAAATCCCATTCATTTTTTGAATTTCAAAACCCACAAAATCACTTCGGGAGATCGTAGGTCCATCTCTGAATGGGCTGATATCCAACATAGATATGAACAACCTTGGAGAGAGTCCAACAAGCCATTCATAACTACGATGGTAGGTATCAAATATACCGATTGCATATCACATATACGCAACTATCACAATGTGCTATCAACTTATTGAATGTTCACACATACATCGGGTTGTTAACTCATTAACAAGTATGCATCATATGCATAGCACCCAACTTCACCTCCCTTCACATCGACCTTGGAGAGCGTCCAACAAGCCGATGCTCCAGGTTAAAGCTAACCCATTAATCGAGAAATAGTTTTAATATGGTTAGAGCACATTCAACCAATTAGCCCGACTTGGAGAGAGTCCAACAACCAAAGCTAACGATTGACCTCTGACTCTTACCATATTAGTATTAAATATTCTATGGTTTGAACATGTTCGGGTTCGAGCCGGGCTTGGAGAGAGTCCAACAATCCAAACAAGAAACGGAACTCTGGTTCTAACTATATTAATGGAAGGTTTAGGCTTTAATATTGAGTAAGGGTTTTTATGTCTCTTCCTCTTTGCATGCAAATAACTATTATCTACATGACATGACATACATGACATACATCTACATGTCACGACACGCATCTAATGCAATTACATGACATACAATTATGTTATGTACAAAATTTCCTTATATGTCATAACTATTTATGGAAACAAAATATGTTTAAGATTTGATTCTCCAAATCAAATCATGATTAAATTAGGAAACAAATTTCATAATCTAATCACATATTTTATTTGTGGAAAGAGTTGATTAAGGAAAGTCAATTTAGGAAACCAATTTCCTAAATCATCAAAACTACTTATGGAAATAAAATATTTTTAAGATTTGATTTCCCAAATTAAATCAAGATTAAATTAAGAAACAAATTTACAAATATAATAAAAAAAATTTTATTTATTGAAAATATCAATTTCCATAAATACTTCCAACTTTTCAAAAGTAGAAGATTTCCATAAATACTTCTAAACTTTCCAAAATTAAAAAATTTCCATAAATACTTTTAACTTTCCAAAAGTAGAAAATTTCCAGAAATACCATTATGACTATCGCAAAACAATTTTACGATTATGTCAAAACACAACTTGGGCTCTGATACCACTGTTGGGTTTCCGGCACCGCAGCGAGTGTGTGTTCGAACATGTTTCGTAAATATGCGCACAACGGAAGAAATAAAAATAATAAATCTAATTTATTACAACACACACACCACATGCATGCATAGTACAACATGTGTAGACATAACCATAAATTCAAATTTTGCAATAAATGGAAATTTATACTACGTATATCTGACGTATCACGTGTAGCGGGAAAGGCATCAACCGGAACGATCCTCGCGAGAATCGTCTCTATCCGTATCCACGCTGAGTATCTTCGGGATGACTTCACAAAGTCATGAGCGTCGTCTTCATACGGGTTACTAGCCTCGTGTTGAAGATGATGTCATCGAGAGAAGATCACAATCCGAATCAAAATTCGGATCTAGAATGAGTCATCAAAAACTCACTTCTCCGGAGAGGTATTCGTCAACCGTTTGACGAATCCTTCATCCTCCACCTATGAGAATTACCGGAGATCGAATCCCCGGTAAGGAAGGCACTGTCGGAGCTCCAAACTTCATCCAAATGATGCTCCGACAAGAAGGAAACAAGCTGTCCAGAAAACTGGACAGCTTTGGTGGAGACCTTGCACCGGCCAAATAAGGAAAGCAATATGCTCACCTTGTCGCCGGAGCTAAGGAAGATCACTGGAGCTCCTCCGGCAATAGCTATACGCCGCCAAGTGGGGAGGACGGCAGCTGCTGGATGCCGGTTGAAGAAGCTTGGGTGGTGGCTTGGAGTTGGGCGCCGGCAAGACTTGGAGAGGAGAAGGAGGTGGGTGGCAACTTTAGGGTTGCAAGGATTATGACTTAACAAAACCCTTAAGCCCTATTTTATAGAGAACAAATTCTCTTAATGGTTATCAGATCATAACAAAAAGCACGTTAACCCGCTCCATTAATTTAAGTTAAAATAAACCAAACCATGATGGTTTATTTTAAGTTAAAACGAACCGAACCAACTTTGGTTCATTCGTTTAAAACAAACCAAACCCCTTTGGTTTATTCTCCTCCATTAGATTAGAACCAATCTAATTTGGTTCATCCATCATGTCTTCATAAGACACGGCCCATCCACTCTTCCTCTGCGATTGAAACAATTTCATGCTCGCTCCATGTTTGGTCCAACCAAACCTAGTTTCTCTCGGTCTGAGAATCTCATTCTCAAGCTCATTTTAAATCCATCGGATTATGCTCATTGTGCGTGTGACCAAATAGGTTCTCGGTTTATGTTGTCCTTCTATAATTAACCATTAATTATAGAATGATCATGAGTGGCACCTAGTAGTACATCATGATCCCCAATTAATCGAAAAGATCAATGGTTGATCCAAAACTACTTCTGAAACCCTTTAGCAGCTCGAATGAATCGTGCCCCATTCCCTTCTCTCATCTTATACCCACTTGGTTCAGGACATGGTCTATAGTGTCAGTCCCCACTAGGCTGACTACGTCACACCTAGCCCAAGTATCATTTCCTCGTCCTACGGATTCTAGTTACAGCACATGTATCGAAGAGTACCTTACTCTAAGCATGTATTGCTTTGGCCAAAGACTTTAGTAACAATCCGACGAGAGGCCATGTGTATACATCTCCCCGCAAGGAGTGGTGAATCCTTTATAGGCTATTCAAACACCTTCGATCACCTTGTCCTTCTAAAAACTGAGGCTTGGAATCATCCTTGTCTATCTAAAAACTGGCATCCGTATACCCGCGTATCACCTTGTCCCCTTCTCCATATATTAGGAACACATCCTTAGTTCTTCTTAAGTACTTAAGGATTGTCTTAACAACCATCCAATGATTCATTCCTGGATCAGACTGGTATCTACTCGTGACACTCAGAGCATACGATACATCGAGCCCTGTACATAACATAGCATACATGATAGATCATATTGCGGATGCATAGGGAATCTTACTCATGCAAATCCTCTCGTCTTCTATGCATGGACACATAGACTTCGAAAGGTGTATCCCATGCCTGATGGGTAGGAAACCTTTCTTGGATTCCGACCTGCTAAACCTCTTTAGCACACGGTCTATATATGTAGACTGCGAAAACCCAAGCAACCATTTCGATCTATCTCTCTAGATCTTAATCCAGAGGATGTAGGTTGCTTCTCCCAGGTCTTTCATGGAGAATGTCTTGGATAACCAAATCTTAACTGACTGTAAGACTGAAACATCATCTCCTAAAAGTAATATGTCATCGACATACAATACTAGGAACATGACTGCACTCCCACTAAACTTCTTGTACACACAAGGTTCGTCTGGATTTTGTGAGAAATCAAACTTTTTGATTGTCTCATCAAAATGGATATTCCAGCTCCTGGATGCTTGTTTCAATCCATATATGGACCGTCACAATTTGCATACCTTGATTTTATCAACCGATGTGAAACCCTCAGGCTGTATCATATAGATGTTCTCGAGCAGGTTTCCATTAAGGAAAGTGGTTTTCACATCCATCTGCCATATCTCATAATCATAATGAGCCGCTATGGCCAGGAGCATCCGAATGGATTTAAGCATAGCTACAGGCGAATAGGTTTCGTCATAATCAACACCTTATTTTTGACAATATCCTTTCGCCACTAATCTAGCCTTATAGGTAATCACATTACTATCCATGTCAGTTTTATTCTTGAAAACCCACTTGCACCCTATAGGCTTGATGCCTTTAGGTGGGTCAACCAAGTTCCAAACTTGGTTTTCATACATGGAATCCATTTACGACTTCATGGCATCAAGCCACTTATCCCTTTCTGAACTTGTCAGAACTTCTTCATAACTGGTAGGCTCCTCATCATCAATGAGTAACACATCGTTCGATTCACTTACGAGAAATCCATATCTCTTAGGAATATTGCGTGTTCTACCAGATCTACGAAGATGTGGTGTTTCAATAGGTCCAGTCGATTGCTCATCACTATGAGTTATCGGCTATTGTGCTTCACCAGGTATCTCATCAATGTCTATTTGAGTCTCTCGAGCCTCCTCAAGCTCGACGACACTCCCACTGTTTTCTTGCAAGAGAAACTCTTTCTCTAGAAACAAAGCATGCCTTGAAACAAACACCTTTTGTTCCACAGGATGATAGAATTGGTAACCCCTTGTTTCCTTAGGGTATCAGATAAATAGACATTTATCAGACTTAGCATCCAATTTGTCTGATACAGTCTGCTTCACATAAGCAGGACAACCCCATATCTTCAAGTAAGATACATGAGGTTTCTTACTATTCCATATCTCATATGGAGTAGTGGAGACTACCTTGGTTGACATTCTGTTTAACAAGTAAACAGCTGTCTGAAGTGCATAGCCCCAAAAGGACTTGGGAAGATTTGCATGATTCATCATTGACCTGACCATGTCCAACAAGGTCCGATTACGCCTCTGAGATACACCATTATGTTGTGGTGTATATGGCAGAATCCATTGAGACAATATACCATTGTCTCTTAGATAATCAAGAAACTCTTGACTTAAGTATTCACCACCTCGATCCGATCGAAGTATTTTAATACTCTTGTCATGTTGTTTCTCTACTTCATTTCTGAATTCTTTGAACCTTTCAAAGGCTTCAGACTTGTGTTTCATCAAGAACACATACCCAAACCGTGAGTGATCATCGGTGAAGGTAATGAAGTAGCTATAGCCTCCTAAAGCTTGAGTTGACATAGGTCCACATACATCAGTATGTATTAGACCTATCAACTCTCCCACTCGTTCACCTCTTCCTGTAAAAGGCAACTTAGTCATCTTGCCTTTCAAGCATGATTCGTATGTATCGTATGAATCTAATTCAAACGATTCCAGAATTCCACATCGGTGTAATTCGGACATACGTTTCTTGCTCACATGGCCAAAACGACAATGCCACATGTAGCATTCTAATTTATTATCTTTTTGAGCACGCTTGTTGCTCGCTTTGATATTGAAAATGTCACTTGATACGTCCAACGTATAAATACCATTGCTTAAAGTTCCAGTACCATAAAGAACGCCATTCAAAATTATGTAACAACAATTGTTACTAAAAGTTAAATGGTACCCATTTCTATTTAAACAAGAAATAGAAATGATGTTCTTTATCCACGAAGGAACATAAAAGCAATTGTCCAGTTCTAAGACAAGTCCTACAGGGAGTTTCAACAAATATGTTTCGATGGTGAGTGCAGCAACCTTTGCTCCATTCCCAACACATAAATTTGACTATCCCTTCACGAGCCTTCTTCTATTCCTTAGCCCATGTATATAATTACATATATGTGAGTCACACCCAGTATCCAATACCCAAGTGTTTGAGGAAATAGAATGAAAATCAATAACGAAGATATCTGAAGAAGATGGGGCATCCGATGCCTTATTCTTTTTCACGAAGATAAATCTTGCAATTTCTTCACCAATGACCCTCCTTGCCATAATGATGGCAAGTGCCCTTTTGAGCTGGTTCTGCCTTTTAGCCCTTTTCTGTTAGGGCAATCTCTTGCCGTAATATGGTTTTGATGGTGTGGCAAAGGGTTTAAGTTAGTTTGATATGTTGATGTGATATGTGCGTTGAAGTCGTGCAGGACTTAGTAATTCGCACATGGAGCCGTGGCAAGTTTCACATCTCATGACTTGTGCCTTGAGTCGGTGAAGGATAGCTTTGCGGAAGCCGTGCGCTTGGAGCATCCGAGGGACCGCCGGACGAGAAGCTTGGAGTGAAGCCGGAGGAAGTAGACTTCGAGGCAAGAGGCGCGAAGGAGCATTGCAGAGCCGTACGCCTGATGCTGCCGAGGGACGTGGCCGAGAACGAAGAGAACTTCGAAGGCGAGGGACTCCGAGAAATGAGAGTGAGCGATTGTAACCCAGGGAAGGGTAGCTCTTAGGTGAAACTTGGCCATCTAGCCAAGTGTCGGATGGGTTTTCCCGACACCACCGATCGCTATGTCATGGCGCCGATCGCTTCCGAGTCGAGTGAGTTCGACCGTATACGATCGATCGGATTGTGGCGCAGATCGCCATACGTGGCCGATCGCCAAGACATCGACCGATCGCTGAAGGCATCGCCGATCGTCAATGGGGTTTCGCCAGACCGTTCGTAGCCGATCGGGGCCGATTACGGAGGGTAACGTGATCGATGAGGTCCATCACGATCGCCAAGAGTTCCGAACTACAATCGCCGGGATCCGACGTGTTCGAGGCCGCCAGTTGATACCGATCGCCAAGGGCGTAATCGACTAATGGCGGCAAACGGGAAGAAGTTAGCCCTCTCTATAAAAAGAGAGGGTGTGAGCCTTTGAGAGGCTAATGCTCATACTCCAAACGATCTTCCTAGTGCCCCACAAGCTCTAAAACTCTTCTTACTTGTCTTTACTTCAATCCTATTGTAAGAAAAGTGATCTTGGTTGTAAAGGTTACCTCCACCTAGCTTGGTGCAAAGGAGAGACCATTTAGTGGATTGGTTTAACGGAGTGATTCACCGAGGACGAATCGGGGACCGTGGATTAGCGGCGTAGCCGTGAACCACGTTATACCATCGTGTTAGCGTTTGTTTTATTGTTTGTCTTTTGCTTTGTATTTGTATATTCCGCTTGCACTAATCTTTTATAGACGAGCAATTTACGACGTCCAACGTACGAGGGCTATTCACCCCCCTCTAGCCGGCCATATCGATCCCCTACAAGTGGTATCAGAGCCGAGGAAAGCTTGTCGAGGACTAACCGCCACAACAAGCAACTTTTAAAATGGCCGGCTCCAACATCCATCCTCCGAAGTTTGAAGGAGAATTCGCTTGGTGGAAGAAGCGAATGGAGGTATTTTTCGAAACGGATTTTGATATAATGATTACAATGGAATCCGGTTTCGTTTTGCCTAGGGATGAAGAGGGGAAGCCAATAGAGAAATCTAGGTGGACCAAGAGGCAAAGAGAGGAGCACCTTGCAAACTCCAAAGCCAAGCACCATCTCTACAATGTGCTCCCTCAACAAGAAATCAACCGAATAGGAGAATGCCTAAGCGCCAAGGAGATGTGGGAGAAGCTAATTGAGCTTCATGAAGGCACATCCGAGGCAAAGCTAGCAAGGAGAGATCTCCTTCGCTCCCAACTATCCAACATCAAATTAGAAAAGGGAGAAAAGGTAATTTCTTTGCATTCTAGATTCAAAGAAATTTTAAATGGACTAACAAGTGTAGGTGAGAAGCTATCAAACCGGGATATGGTAATGAAGGCCATAGATGCCTTTCCCCGGTCCTCCAAGTGGAGTTCCATGGTGGATTCATTCTACATCTCCAAGAACTTAGAAGTGAGCACCTTGGAGGAATTCTTTTCAACCATGGAGCTTC
Organism: Wurfbainia villosa; assembly: GCA_025175895.1. NCBI lineage: Eukaryota > Viridiplantae > Streptophyta > Magnoliopsida > Zingiberales > Zingiberaceae > Wurfbainia > Wurfbainia villosa. The sequence continues at coordinate 79,830,330 of CM046001.1, read as the reverse complement.
ATGAGACAAGGCTTGAGGGAATGCAAGAGGAGCCTAGAATTCAACCCTCAAGAGGAGTAGCATTGTTGGCGAACAAGGGGAAGAAGAAGATGGAAATCCCCTCCTCCTCCGATGATGAAGCATCTTCCTCCTCCTCCATGGATAGCACCGAAGAAGCCTATATGGTAAGGAGGGTAAGACGTGCATTTAAGAATTTTAGATTTGATAAATCTAATGATAGGATGAGAAGACCAAGGGGGAAGGTCATATGCTACAATTGCCAAGGAGAAGGGCACATAAGGGACAATTGTCCTCTCCTAAACAAGAGCAAGGAAGAAAGGAAAAAGAAAGAAGAAAAGAAGAAGAAGAAGGGGAGCAAGAAAAAGAAGGAAGAGGAGAAGAAGACAAAGGAGAAGGGAAAGGCTAAGGCTCTCAAGGCAAGGACTTGGGATGATCCATCCTCATCCTCCTCCTCATCATCGGATGAGGAGAATGCCTTTGTCACCAATTTGGCCTTGATGGCCTTTGATGACTTGGATTGCTCTTCCTCCGAAGATGAAGGTTCAAGCTCAAATAGGGAGAGCTCAAATGAAGGGGGAGCTTCTACATCCTCCTCATCCGAAGAAGAAGAGGACATGGAAACTATGGTAACAAATCTAACCCCTAAGAAAATAGTTTCCATGGTTTCTAGCTTAACTAGAGATTTATTTAGAGCTAAGAAGAAAAACAAAAGCATGCTAGATCAAATTAAGGACCTAGAAAATAAACTAGAAAATGCATGCTTAAATGATAATATTTCTTCTAGCTTAAATGATGATGCATGCTCACATGATTATATGCCTTTGGATGTTAATGATGCATGTATAAATGAAAATAGGGCCTTAAGGGAAAAGGTAGATTATTTAACCAAAGCCCTAGAGAAATTCACAATTGGCTCCAACACATTAAATATGATCTTAGGGAGCCAAAGAGCTAGTTTCAACAAGAAAGGCCTAGGCTACAAGGAAAAGAAAAATGAAAAGGCCTACAAATGCCTAATAGCTAGGGGACAAGATAAAAAGAAAGTAATTGCTAGGAAATGGATCCCCAAGGAGTATTTAGTGAACCCAATAGGAAAGAATTTATTTTGGGTTCCAAAATCCATCCTTAAGGGTTAGAATAACCCTAGGGTAGTCAACCATATGAACTTGACCTATATCATATTTTGGTTGACTTAGGATGACAGGACAATATTTTTTAGATAGTGTTGGGTGATGATAACGTGCCCATAAATAGGTAATAATGCCTAAATCATGATGATTGATGTAATTCCTATGTATGTTTTAAATCATGATTTATGATTTTGATATTTGGCATGTTATCATGAGAAATAGGGTTAAATCATGCTTTAGGTGATAATTTGTTTATTATCATCGTATAATACCTAATGCATGACTATTATTTGATGGATACATGAGTTTCATGATCATAATGTAGAATTGATTGATATATGTCATTATGATCATGTAGAATGTTAGGTTGATACTTAACCATAATAGAATTGCATGAATATATGGGTTAAGTATATACAAATACCCCCTAGGATACATCTCACACTCACTATAGGCTAACTTGATTGCAAACTTAGCATGGGTGAGATATTAGGATGATACAAATGTCCACTAATGCCTATGGCATTTAGATGGTCATTTAAAGTATCAAAATAGCAATAATAGACCAATCATGGGGAAGACTTATGTTTAATTCATAGACTTATTGCCCAAAGATGATGGTTGGATATTTCATATGTTTTCAAAACAATTTCTTACCTTAAAATACATGTATTCATGTTTTGAAACAATTGGATGCAAAACTAGGTAGCTAACTTGATACTAGAATGATCAAAAACCTAGTGGTTTTTAGAGTTTTTGGATTTTTGGCAAAAACAAGAAAATATAATGAGTTTTCATGAAAAACTATTTTTCCTTGATAGATATACTTAATATAAATATGTTCCCCAAATTTCATGATTTTTCGAATTTTCTGGAATTTATAAATGCATAAAAATCAAAATTCGATTCCTTTGTGCTAGATCGCCATACCGATAGTAATGATCGGTGGCCTATAAATCAGAACATTGAAGGCCGAATTCAGTTTGTAAACCTACAACAAGTGGTAGAAATATACTTGATGCCATCAACAAGTGGTACCCAATTTTAAATCAACTTGTCATATTTTCCCTCCATTATACTTGATGCCATGAGCTTATAACTTAGTGTTAATCTTTTTGATAGTGTCAAAGGGGGAGAAATAAGTATGTTTAAGTTAATCACTTTAGGGGGAGAAATATATTTTAGGGGGAGAAATATATGATAGGGGGAGAAAATTTGCATAGAGAGTTTCATGGATTAAGGGGGAATTGCATGTTGTTATATCATGTTTATCTTTACATGCTTTCTTACCTTAGAATTTATATCAAATGTTTTTACCTAACTTAAACGGATTGCCACACATCAAAAAGGGGGAGATTGTTAGGGCAATCTCTTGCCGTAATATGGTTTTGATGGTGTGGCAAAGGGTTTAAGTTAGTTTGATATGTTGATGTGATATGTGCGTTGAAGTCGTGCAGGACTTAGTAATTCGCACATGGAGCCGTGGCGAGTTTCACATCTCATGACTCATGCCTTGAGTCGGTGAAGGATAGCTTTGCGGAAGCCGTGCGCTTGGAGCATCCGAGGGACCGCCGGACGAGAAGCTTGGAGTGAAGCCGGAGGAAGTAGACTTCGAGGCAAGAGACGCGAAGGAGCATTGCGCAGTCGTCGCGCTGAAGGGACGGGCCGAACGAAGAGAACTTCAAGGCGAGGGACTCAGAAATGAGAGTGAGCGATTGTAACCCAGGAAGGGTAGTCTTAGGTGAAACTTGGCCATCCGCCAAGTGTGGATGGGTTTTCGACACCGATCGCCATGTCATGGCGGGGCCGATCGCTCAGCCGAGTGAGTTCGACCGTATATGATCGATCGGATTGTGGCGCAATGATCGCCATACGGGCGCCGATCGCCAAGACCATCGATCGGCTGAAGGCCAATGATCGTCAATGGGGTTTCGCCGCAGAACTCGTGAGCCGATCGGCGGCGACGATAGGCGCAGCGATCGATGAGGTCCATCAGTCGACTGCCAAGAGTTCCGTTGAACTACAACGGTCGGGATCCGACGTGTGTTCGAGGCGTTGTAGTAACGCGCCGATCGCCAAGGGCGCAAATGATCGATGGCGGCAAACGGGAAGAAGTTAGCCCTCTCTATAAAAAGAGAGGGTGTGAGCCTTTGAGAGGCTAATGCTCATACTCCAAACGATCTTCCTAGTGCCCCACAAGCTCTAAAACTCTTCTTACTTGTCTTTACTTCAATCCTATTGTAAGAAGAGTGATCTTGGTTGTAAAGGTTACCTCCACCTAGCTTGGTGCAAAGGAGAGACCATTTAGTGGATTGGTTTAACGGAGTGATTCACCGAGGACGAATCAGGGACCGTGGATTAGCGGCGTAGCCGTGAACCACGTTATACCATCGTGTTAGCATTTGTTTTATTGTTTGTCTTTTGCTTTGTATTTGTATATTCCGCTTGCGCTAATCTTTTGTAGACGAGCAAATTACGACGTCCAACGTACGAGGGCTATTCACCCCCCTCTAGCCGGCCATATCAATCCCCTACATTTTCTTCCCCTTCTGCTATTCCTTTAACTTCCTCTTAGAACCTTTCTTCGAGGAATCAACTAATAGTATCATCCCCCTGCTCATGCTTCTTAGAAGGCTCCACAGTCTTCAACATGTTGAGCAGTACCACAGATGAACCCTCTTGCATCTTAGAGGTGAAGAGGAGCTTGGAGACTTCGAACCTTTCGAATCTCACTTACTCATCAAACAACTCATAAAGATGAAAGACTAAGGTATGAGCATCCATATGCTGGTGCTGCTTCCACAACTCGGGTACCATCACGGCTAGCATTGTGCAACTCACTAGTTCAGAATCAATCACATGTTTCTGATAGGCTAACAATTGGTCTGGAGTTGCATCGTCACTAGGACGGGCGGGAAGAGGCACTTCGAGGACATTCGTAAGCTTTTCCACCTTGAGAACAATTCTCAAGCTTCTAAGCCAGTCCAAGAAGATTGGCCCAGTCAATTTATTTGAATTCAAAATAGAGCGCAAATTCAAAGACATCACGATCAATCGATTAACTTAGAAATACAAAACGAGCATATATGAGAAAGATGATTTAAAATGCATCAATATACATTCATAAATCTCATTCATTTTTCGAATTTCAAAAACCCCAAAATCACTTCGGGAGATCGTAGGTCCATCTCCGAATGGGATGATATCCAACATAGATATGAACAACCTTGGAGAGAGTCCAACAAGTAATTCATAACTACGATGGTAGGTATCAAATATACCGATTGCATATCACATATATGCAACTATCACAATGTGCTATCAACTTATTGAATGTTGACACATACATCGGGTTGTTAACTCATTAACAAGTATGCATCATATGCATAGCACCCAACTTCACCTCCCTTCACATCGACCTTGGAGAGAGTTCAACAAGCCGATACTCCAAGTTAAAGCCAACCCATTAATCGAGAAATAGTTTTAATATGGTTAGAGTGCATTCAACCAATTAGCCCGGCTTGGAGAGAGTCCAACAACCAAAGCTAACGATTGACCTCTGACTCTTACCATATTAGTATTAAACTATTCCATGGTTTGAACATGTTCGGGTTCGAGCCAGGCTTGGAGAGAGTCCAACAACCCAAACAAGAAACGGAACTCTGGCTCTAACCATATTAATGGAAGGTGTAGGCTTTAATATTGAGTAAGGGTTTTTATGTCTCATCCTCTTTGCATGCAAATAACTATTATCTACATGACATGACATACATGACATACATCTATATGTCACGACATGCATGACATAATGATATGCATCTAATGCAATTACATGACATACAATTATGTCATGTACAAAATTTCCTTATATGTCATAATTATTTATGGAAATAAAATATGTTTAAGATTTGATTCTCCAAATCAAATCATGATTAAATTAGGAAAAAAATTTCCAAATCTAATCACATATTTTATTTGTGGAAAGAGTTGATTAAGCAAAGTTAATTTAGGAAATAAATTTCCTAAATCATCAAAACTACTTATGGAAATAAAATATTTTTAAGATTTGATTTCCTAAATAAATCAAGATTAAATTAGGAAACAAATTTCCAAATCTAATCAATTTTTTTTATTTATGGAAAATATTCATTTCCATAAATACTTCCAACTTTCCAAAAGTAGAAGATTTCCATAAATACTTCTAGACTTTACAAAATTAAAAAATTTCCATAAATACTTCTAACTTTCCAAAAGTAGAAAATTTCTAGAAATACCATTATGACTATCGCAAAACCATTTTACGATTATGTTGAAACACAACCTGGGCTCTGATACCACTGTTGGGTTTCTGCCACCGCGGCGAGTGTGTGTTCGAACATGTTTTGTAAACATGCGCACAGCGGAATGAATAAAAATAATAAATCTAATTTATTACAACACACACACCACACGCATGCATAGTACAACATATGTAGACATAACTGTAAATTCAAATTTTGCAATAAAAGGAAATTTATACTACGTATACCTGACGTATCACTTGTAGCGGGAAAGGCATCAACCGAAACGATCCTCGCTAGAATCGTCTCTATCCGTATCCACACCGAGTATCTTCGGGATGACTTCATAAAGTCATGAGCCTCGTCTTCGTAAGGGTTACTAAGACTCATGTTGAAGACGATGTGATCGAGTGAAGGTCACGATCCGAATCAAAATTCGGATCCAAAACGAGTCCTCAAAAACTCTATTCTCCGTAGAGGTATTCGTCAACCGTTTGACGAATCCTTCATCCTCAACCTATGAGGATTACCGGAGATCGAATCTCCGGTAAGGAAGGCGCTATCGGAGCTCCAAACGTCGTCCAAATGACGCTCCGACAAGAAGGAAACAAGCTGTCCAGAAAATTGGACAGCTTTGGTGGAGACCTTGCGCCGGCCAAATAAGGAAAGCAATATGCTCACCTTGTCGCCGGAGCCAAGGAAGATCACTGGAGCTCCTCCGGAAATAGCTAGACACCTGCAAGTGGGGAGGACAGCAGCTGCTGGATGCCGGTTGAAGAAGCTTGGGCGGCGGCTTGGAGTTGGGCGCCGGCAAGACTTCGAGAGGAGAAGGAGGTGGGCGGCAACTTTAGGGTTGCAAGGATTAGGACTTAACAAAACCCTTAAGCCCTATTTTATAGAGAACAAATTCTCTTAATGGTTATCGGATCATAACCAAAAGCACGTTAACCCGCTCCATTAATTTAAGTTAAAACGAACCGAACCAACTTTGGTTCATTCGTTTAAAACAAACCAAACCCCTTTGGTTTATTCTCCTCCATTGGATTAGAACCAAACCAATTTGGTTCATCCATCATGTCTTCATAAGACATGGCCCATCCACGCTTCCGCTGCGACTGATACGATTTCATGCTCGCTCCATGTTTGGTCCAATCAAACCTAGTTTCTCTCGGTCTGAGAATCTCATTCTCAAGCTTGTTTTAAATCCTTCAGATTACGCTCGTTGTGCGTGTGACCAAATATGTTCTCGGTTTATGTTGGCCGTCTATAATTAACCATTAATTATATAACGATCATGAGTGGCACCTAGTAGTACATCATGATCCCCAATTAATCGAAAAGATCAATGGTTGATCCAGAACTATTTCTGAAACCCTTCAGCAGCTCGAATGAATCGTGCCCCATTCCCTTCACTAATCTTATACCCACTTGGTTCAGGACATGATCTATAGTGTCCGTCCCCACTAGGCTGACTATGTCACACCTAGCTCAAGTATCATTTCCTCATCCTATGGATTCTAGTTACTGCACATGTATCGAAGAGTACCTTACTCTAAACATGTAATGCTTTGGCCAAAGACTTTAGTAACAATCCGACAAGAGGCCATGGGTATACATCTCCTCGCAAGGAGTGGTGAATCCTTTATAGGTTATTCAAACACCTTCGATCACTTCGACTTATACCCAATCATCCCGGGTCGACATCTCCTCAGAGATGCTTGCTTAAGATGTCAAAGCATAAGTTTTTATGATCAAGATGACTTGAATATCGCAAGTCAAAGGAACATCACACTTAAGCTGCAGTAAGAACTTCATTGACATATCTATATATATAGAGAACCATATGAAGTCTTACGGCTGGTCACTCCAATGAACTAGTTACCATAACTAGCATCCACGATTAACTCCGGATATCACAATGTCTCCAGCTAGTGAGAATCAGCTGCTTGGATACACCAAGAAGTATACCTTGTGCTAGTCTCGACAGAATCAATGGTGTCCAAATCCATCAATTCATCAACTAGGGATAATTTTGATACATCACAATTACACATGTAGAGATACTCACTAGTTGTGATCCAATCACAAATTCTCTCATACTGTGAATCGTATCGTGGACATTAAGTAAATGAGTTTAAGATATAATCAAATACATGAAAACATGTACACTCAAAAAGTGAATCTTCATTTATCATATAAATGGTTTAAACATAAGGCGATTGCCTTAGGACATCTCTCATATATTACTAACATACACAAGACTCATCCGAACATTGGAAAAATCCATATGACTGGATTACCTCATCAAAGTGGATGTTCCAAGATCTCAAAGCTTGCTTCAATCCATAAATGGACCGATTAAGCTTGCACACAAGATGCTCTTTGCCCTTTGCAATGAAACCCTTTGGTTGCTCCATTAAGGAAAGCTATCTTGACATCCATCTGCCAAACCTCATAATCCATATGAGCAGCAATAGATAAGAGAATTCAGATAGACTTAACCATGGCTACCGGCGAAAAGGTCTCCTCATAATCGATATCCTCTTTTTGAGTATACCCTTTCGCAACAAGCCTTGCTTTGAAGGTCTCAACCTTTCTGTCTATTCCTCTCTTTCTTTTATAGATCCACTTGCATCCAATGGCTTTTATACTATTGAGTAGTTCTACTAGCTCTTAGATGTGATTTGAATCCATAGATTTTATCTCAGAATTCATTGCCCTTTGCCAAGATACCACATCTTTATCTTGGGTTGCCTCGTCATATGTCCAGGGATCAGATTCATGTTCGCCAAGGACCAAATCAGAAGATTCTCCCAAGAACATAAATCTATCAGATTATCTAACAACCGTCCCACTACGATGAGGTATCACCTATGTATCCTTTGTGACACACGGTGCAGTCACTTGTAGTATGTCCTCTTGTACCGTTGGTACTGAAGTAGTGACTTCCCCTCTCAATTCCTCCAGAACAATCTTGTTGATGGGCTTGTGGTTCATCACATAGTCTTCCTCTAAAAATCGAGCATTCGTGCTAACAATCACCCTCTGATCTCTAGGACTATAGAACAAACCACCTTTCGTTCCTCTAGGATAGCCTACGAATAAGCACACTTCTGTATGAGGTTCCAACTTACCAGCATCTACCTTCAGCACATGTGCTGGACTCCCCCAAATCCAAATATGTCTCAGACTAGGCTTTCACCCAGTCCACAATTCTGTGGGTGTTGAAGGTATTGATTTAGATGGTACCAAGTTCAGAATATACACTGTCATATTCAGAGCATACCCCCAGAATGAATTTGGTAAATTAGAATAACTCATCATCGATCTAACCATCTCCATAAGAGTCCTATTCCTTCGCTCCGTCACACCATTTTGTTGGGGTGTACCAGGTGCAGATAGTTGGGATTGAATTCCAGCCTCTGATAAGTAACTCCTAAACTCTCCCAAGAGGTACTCACCACCACGATCAGATCGTAGTGTCTTGATACTTTTACCTTGATGTTTCTCCACATCAGCCTTGAATTCTTTGAACCTATCAAAGCATTCAGACTTGTGGTGCATCAAGTAAATGTATCCATATCTTGAATAATCGTCTATAAAAGAGACGAAGTATTCAAAACCACCTCTAGCCTGGATAGACATAGGACCACATAAATCAGAATGAACCAATTCCAACACATCTTTGGCTCTATACCCCTTGGCCTTAAAAGACCTCTTGGTCATTTTACCTTCCAAGCAAGATTCACAGGTTGGGAAATCTTCCACCACTAATGAACCCAAGGGTCCATCAACTATCAACCTTTTAATTCTACTCAGGTTAATATGACCTAACCTTAGATGCCAAAGATATGTTTGGTTTATTTTCGAAGGTTCTTTTCTCTTATTAGATTTAGAAGATGAGTTATTTATTTCTATTTGCATCGTGGGAGCTTTCAGTTCAAGAGTGTATAAATTTCCTACTAATGCACTAGAACAGATAATCTCTCTATTCCTTTTTATAACAACTCTGTCATTAAAAGAAATAGAATATCCATCCAAAAACAATTTAGAAACTGAAATCAAATTCTTTCTAAATGAAGGTACATAAAGGCAATTTCTCATAACCAAAGTTTTATTTCTATAAAATGATAAATAAACATCTCCCACTGCAATAATCGTCACCTTCGTAGCATTGCCCATGTAGACGATAATCTCCCCCTCAGCTAGTCATCTAATTTTCTAGAACCCCTGCAAAAAGTTACAGACATGATCAGTGGCTCTCGTATCTACACACTAGGTGTCGGTAGATAATACCGCTAAACATGTTTCAATGACTAGACCAAAAGATATACCTTTATTTTGCTTTCAGTTGGGGCAGTCAGCCTTCCAATGTCCAGTCTGCTTGCAAGTGAAGCACTTGCCTTTCGGCTTCTTCACTCCTCCCTAAGATCCTCCCACCACCTTCGTTGCGCCTTGTTTCTTCTTCTTCTTGCCTTTTGGCTTAGAAGTAGAAACCTTCTAGGCAACCAAAACTTGAGAACTCTGACGAAAAAGCCCCTCTGCTACCTGGAGTTCTGTCAGAAGCTCCGCTAATGAATACAACATTTTATTCATGTTGTAATTCAGGTGAAACTGCTCAAAACTCCTAGGTAGAGATTGGAGAATGATATCGACCTGGGTTTCCCCATCGATCTCAGCTCCAAGGACTTCCAACTCATTTAAATGAGCTATCATCTTGAGAACATGATCCCTCATGGGTGTTCCCTCAACCATGGTGGTCATCATCAAGTTTCTCATGGCTTCCTACCTTGCAACCCGATTCTGGTGTTCAAAAAGATCCTTGAGAATGAGCATCATGTCATAGCCAGTGGTCATGACCTGATGATGATGTTGCAATACATTTGACATAGAAGGCAAAATGTAACATCGCGCCATCTCATCAGCCTTGATCCACTTCTTATAACTCTCTTTCTCCTTTTCCCCAGAATCATCCGTAGGATTAGGAGAACACTCCTCGAGAAGTACATACTTGTACTCCTCAGCAATCAAGACAATGTCCAGATTCCTTTTCCAATCAACATAGTTAGGTCCAGTAAGTTTATTTTCTTTCAGAATCGCAGCAAGTGGGTTGAAAGTCATTTTGAAAAACCTAAGGATCATATAAATCACATCATTAGATTTTAAAATTTATTGATTCCTCAAACAATAAAATTTTAAAATCAACCAACACCTCAAAACACCGAGAATATCATATGCCATGATAGTGTGGACGTATACGAATTCTTCATTTGTAAGAGGAGGTTTTACCCATTAATTTTATTATCCTGTCAACCTTACTTTTTGACAAATAAAATTAATAGTTGGTTCCTCTTCGACCCTACAAATAAAGGCAGTGACTTCGATGGGGAGGATACTTTTATTTCCATCTAAGTATTCACCATTACCCGATACTAAGGCAATTACCTCGGATTATGTGCCTCTCGATGGGGAAGTACACACGCTCCTAAATAATTTCCTATAATCATATTTGACCTAGTGATCCACAAAACAAACTCATCCGATATGGAGGAAGGCACTCAGAGCCAACGCACAAGTTTGTTCGCATTACATGTAAAATTGTAATGGACACCACGGGAATTTAAAAAAATATCCCTCTCCCATTTAGTAATTTAAAACAAACTCATCCGATATGGAGGAAGGCACTCAGAGCCAACGCGCAAGTTTGTTCGCATTACATGTAAAATTGTAATGGACACCACGGGAATTTAAAAAAATATCCCTCTCCCATTTAGTAATTTAAAATTGAGGAATTTTAAATATGCAACCACAATAATCATATAAATCAAAAGCAATAAATATAAAAAATAACAAATTTTCCAACTATTATGGCTTTTGTTCTCCAATATGCCTCCAGTCGTGTTGGCATCTCGTCCACTCCTCCCTACGCCATGTACAAGCCATCCAGAGATCCGAGCCGAGAAAAATTATTTTAATTTACATCCATCGATCCTATACTCCACAAAGGAGTGTACATGAAGTCTTGATCAAAAGTAAACTAAAATAATAGAGTGGCTAAACAATATTGTACTTAATTACAAAAATTAAATACTAGCCTCGTCAATCCCGAGGATTCAAATAATATTATGATTACACACATACAATCACATACACACACATATCACCATAATAGTTGGATCTTATGCCTGCAACCAAAAAGTTAGCCTACGCACATCCTAATATTATCCGGCACACATAATATATGATAAGTGCATAAAAGTAACCGAATCCTAAACACACAAAACCAAAAACTATGGCTCTGATACCACTTGAAGGGTTTGAAGCTTTGCTTCTTGCTTCACTTTGGTCGATTGTACATGGCAATCCTATCAAATGTCCCCGGATAAAAAAAATAATCCGGACGAAGATGGATTACCCAAGCAACTAATTCATCATCGTGCTATTCAATTTGAGTGGTCGCTTGAACAAACTTGTTGTTCGAGCAACCTAACTCTTTTCCTCGATTAGCCGCGGAATAGATGATGTACGGATCGCCGGTCTTTGTATTTATCATCGGGGTCCATGATCATACAATTGTAAACAATTACATGGAACAAAAGGAAACCAAAACAAGAATTATACCTCTTGTTTACCTCTTGATCTTCTATCGTATGACCTATCCTCTTCTTAGAGGTCATGTGGGCGATGATCCTCCAAGAATCGAAGCCTCCTAAATCTCGTGTCTTCCCTTCCTTGTTCGCTATGAACAAGGGAAGATGACTAAACTCTTCTTCTTCCATCTAGTGTCGACCTCCAAGCCTCCTAGCTTGGTTGTTGTCGTCGACCAAGGAGAGGAATAAGGAGTTGGCATCGGCCCTTTCCAATGAAGAAGGAACCGCCGGTCCTAAGAGAAGGAAGGGGAGGTAGAAGCGTCGGCCAAAACTTGAAGGAAGGTGTCACTGGCCAAGTGAAGGAGGAGAAGAACAAAACCTAAACCTCCAACCTTATTGCCGCCGGCCCTAGGAGGAGAAAACACTAGCAACCAATGCTTGACGCCCAAAACACTAGCACAACTCCAAAAACCTTAGAAGCTCTCCTTGCCGCCCAAGCCTTAGAACCTTATTTATAGATCTCGCCCAAACCTCCTTTTAATCGTGTCCGTTGGATCTAGGCTTCATGAGGGTTTTAATAGGCTACAATACGGACCATGAGGAGGAGTTGGATCTTGGCCACCCAATGGATCCGAATCCGATCCATTAATGATGATCTATTCCACTAAAGTGATCATCATTGATCTACCTCACCAACCCCATAATTATATATAGACTCCACATATTAATTGTACAAATATCTCCCCATATTTAAGATATCGAATGTTCATTAATTAATTAATTTACTGACAATAAATTAATTAACATCTAACTCCATGAGTAGTACCACTCAACCTTATCATCATGCTGGACCAAGTCCACTTGCAGGATTTACATGATGATACTTATGAGCTCCTCAAGGGGACATCATCATCCTAATACATAGGACACGGTTTCCTCCTATAATCAATGACACACCATATAAATAATATTATTTTCTAACATACCAAGCCTATCGATTTAACACATAAATTTCACCCATTGGCAAATCAAAGAAATAAATATTAAGTACATGTGCTCGTTATTATATCGAAATTAAGAGCATGCACACCATAATACCTTAGGTCTGATTTAATTATGTAGTCAACAATAAATTGAATCACCTTCTAATCGATCCCGCCTCAATACTAATAATTAGGCAATACGTAACTGAAACGGAAGATAAACCAATACCAAATTACACTACAACAACGCTAATGGTTTATCTAAAACCATCTTGGTTGTGAGCCTCTACTTATACTCTACAAGGAACTGATAACATGATCTTCTGTGGGACACCAGACACCATGTTATCTACAATGTAAAGTGTTAAACAATATGCATAACTATAAATATGCAAACAATGATCATGTCATTCTTATTCAAAAATGAAGATGTCTATACAAAGACTAGGCTTTCAGTATACATCCCAACAGTAACCTTCTTAATGGCTTCCCTAGGTTTCTTCAAAACCCTAGCCACTAAGCACCTACCAAGGTCAACTCTAGGGATGACTTTCCTAGTGGCCTTAGTTTTCCTAGACCTAACTTGAGTTCTATAATCGAATGGAACATTGTGATAGGTCCTTTTGGGCTTAGGTTTGTCACCCAAATCTTTCTTGCCCTTGGTTAACTCTTGTCCCTAGGTCCTTGACTTTGACCATTTGATTTTGTATATACCTAAGGGTCTTTTCCATTTTCTCAAGGCTTGACCTCAAGACTTGATTTTCCTTTTCCAACATCTCAATTTTTGATTTTTTAGTAACCCTTTAGATATTCTTATTTCTAAGTGTTAGTGAAAGCCCTAGAGCCAATTATGTGATGATTGTTGTATGGACTTTGTTGTATCATATTCCTATTTATAAAGGCATGGTTATTATATTTACTTGTATTGGTGCCAAATAACTAAGTATAATAACATCCTTGAGTAGAAGGTTCTTATCTATATCAATCGATTGGTTGAATCGATAATGAGATGATATAGAGAACACTACTCTTAATCATTCCTAGTCAAATATTAACATTCAAGGACAATGTTAATGCAAAGAGACTAGCATGTAGGTCAACTCGATGACTTGATCTCACAAGTCATGGATATGTGATATCAAGTTGACACATGAGTATGCATTGGAGAATGTATACTGAATGACCCTCCATGAGAAAGTATCATGGATCGTTATATGAGTGTCATATACTTTCTCATGTGACTATTAGTATGACTATTAGTCCTTGGACCTAAAGTCACTATGGTTCCCTACATAAGGAGTTGCATACTTTGGCTTCGTCAAATGTCACCCGTAAATGGGTGGACTATAAAGGCGATTACTAGGTATGTATCAAATTATGCGGAGGGATGTGAGTGATGTAGATGAGATCTATCCCTTGTATATGACGGGAGTGACATCATTATTCTTGAAAGAGTGAGACCACTAAGTGCATGGCCATGCCCAAATGAGTCAATATGAGATATTGAGCTCATTTGATTAGCGTGAGTCTACATGGAGTTCAAGATATAGATTGTACCGAGGATGACACGGTCTATGCCTCAATTGGTCAATCTAGATGTCAAGGATAGAGGGACATTGTCACATATTGTGAAAGTCACAATTAGTAGTCACAAAGGTGATGTTGGATCTCAACATTCTTGTAACTTGGGTAGTAATGATGTGTTGCTAGATACCGCTCATTGCTTATATTCCTAAATCGATTTAGGAGCATTGCCAATGCTACAAGAACCTATAGGGTCACTCACAAAGGGAAATTAGATGGAGATTAGGTTCATATGATGAACCATGAGGATTAGTGATGTGTCGATTTCCGCAAGTGCACGGTTGTCGTCAAGTAATAAAAATATTGATCCCACAGGTATTGGGTCAATTACCGAATGATCGTGATACCAAGTTATCTAGTCAAATCAAATTTTTGAATAAAGTGAAGATACTAAGAAGTCAAGAACAATGAATGAGAAGAACGAGCTAAAAGTTAATAATTGAGGGGGAATCTCAGGATATGGGTTTCACCACATCGACGATTCATAAGGTGATTGTGTTCTCTGTTACTCCTTAGGGTTGTTTCGATGGAACCTGTCCTAAGGTAAATCAACGACCCCTTTCGAGGTCTACGTCAATTGTACCCATCAAACTTAATTTTCCTATCACGGTATTTGAGTGTAGGTGATCATAATCAGCTAAGGGGACCTGTCACGAGACCCCCGCAAACCTCCCTAGTCTTACTACCGTTACTTGGTAAAAATTGGATTGGATAGATCCATTACGTTCATAATAATTCCTCTAGAAACTAAATTTCCTTTTCATGATAGGTTTGCACATAGGACCATAATCAGCTAAGGAATCATCAATGATTCCTGCAAGCCCTCATAGATGCGCTATCGATACTTAGTAGGAGTTAATCCCTAGTTTGGATCTAGGTTTCAGGAACTTGGGTTCACTGTTAGGTACTTCCCCAAGGTTCCTTAGATTTATCAATAAGAATCTAAAACGAACTCAAAACAAACGATAATTCAAGTAGAAGAGATTCAATCAACCATCATAAATTTTCAAGGGCTACTCCCCCATCCTAAGATTACAGGACACTACTCCATAGCTGAATAAGAATTGCCAAAGAAAGAAATTACAATCCTTAATGGCATCGTTGTGTTTCCTCTGTCGTCGACTTTGTCCTCCTTCGAATTCCACCGCCCTCCCCTTTAGGGTTAGAATATCTCTTCTTTTATAGCCTTGGCTTGGTCTTTAATTAGGGCAGAAATCCTTCAATTAAGGTGGAAATCCCGGGTTTAGCCGTGTTGTACGCAAAAAAGGAAAGAAGCCTGCGTCTGGAAATAGGGTGACGCCCATGCCAATGGAGGGCACAGGCATATCGAGCTTGAAGCGTGGCGTGTCGACTAACACACTCGGGGTGTGTTGAGGTCTGGAGGCTTGACACGGAAGTGTCTCTGATGGCACGTCTGTGTTATTCTGATACACCTCGATAATTGCCGATACTTCACCTTGTTAACATGAAAACTAACCCAAAATAGTTTCTTTGTCCAAAATATGTTAAACTTGACTAAAACATAAAATGGGATGAAATGCATGCATATTGAATACCCAAAATGCAACATGAATTACACACATCAAAAATCCCCTAGACCTAAACTTTTGCTTGTCCTCAAGCAAAGAAAAGGGAAAATCAAAAATGACAACTTATGTGTGGAGTTGCAATAAACCATCCAGAAGTATAAAACTAGATCTTAATCTTATCAAACCATTCCTAATGGCAAAACTTGAAAGATCCCTATATAGTACACGTGAAAAGTCGATCCAAAGGTATTGGACACCAATCCGGAATTGTCATCCCCTCTATCGTGTTCCTCTTATTACCGACATAGAGGCACTTACCTGCCTTAATGCATGGATCGTCCTCACCTATCAGCAAAATGTCTCAAAGAAGTGTAGGATCGTTGTTGGCCGGCTAGAGGGGGGTGAATATCCCTCTTTCATCGTATGAACAGAATTCATTCTTAATCGTCTACAATTAATGTTAGCACAAGAGAAAAATACAGATCAAAGAAAATTAAGAGCAAAACAAAAGATAAACAATGCTAACACAATATGTAATGTGGTTCATGGCCTCGCCGCTAATCAACGGTCCGATTCGTCTCCGGTGAATCACTCTGAAACCAATCCACTATTGGTCTCTCCCTTTAGCCCAAGCAAGGTGGAGGTAAACCTTTACACCAATGAAAGCACTCCTTTTACAATAGATATGAAAGAAAACTAGAAAAAGGAGTTGGAGCTTTGTGGGGGCACTTAGTAGAATGTTTGGAGCATGAAGATTACCCATCTAAAAGCCCCCACCCTCTCTTTTTATAGAGAGGAAGCAATACTTCCCGTTGGACACTATCAGTTGACTGATGCTTTCATCAGTCGACTAATGTCGACTCCAACGACTTCTGACCAGGCCGGATTCACGGGATCCGCGACCGATTTTCCAAAAGTCATATGATCAGTCGACTGATGATATCATCAGTCGACTGATGTCAACATTCAATCGAGTGACCCACGAGCTTCGCGCTGCATGCTATCGATCGATCGCCTCCTTCAAGTCGATCGATGTCGACTTGACTCATCAACCACCACCAATTGCCGATTGATTTGAGCAATGACCGCCATGACATGGCAATGATCGGTGTCGTAAAACTCAAACCTTACATCTGCGGTCGGGCCTCCGACACTCAGTCATTCGGCCAAGTTCACTTAATGAGCTACTTACAATTCACTCATTCTCTCATCTCACTTGAAGTCCCTCGCCGAAGCTCTCTTCGTTCATGGCCACGTCCCACGGCAGCATCAAGTGCACGACTCTGCAATGCTCCTTCACGTCTCTTTCCCTCGAAGTCTTCTTCCTTAGCTTCGCTTCAAGTCATCTCGTCCGGCGGTCCCTCGACAACATCAAGCGCACGACTCTGCAATGCTCCTTCTCCGACTCAAGCACGAGGTTGTGAGTGGTGGCACTTGCCTAAGCTCCATGTGCGAATTACTAAGTCCTGTAAGACTCCAACACACATATCAAATCCAATCATCCTAACTTAAACTCTTTGCCACACACATCAAAACCATATCACATGGGTTGATTGCCCTAACAATCTCCCTCTTTTTGATGTGTGGCAATCCGTTTAAGTTAGGTAAACAAATAACAATAACATAAGCAAGGAAAGCATGTAAAATAAAACATGAGTATAACAACTCCCTCTTAAACATGCAACTCCCCCTTAAGACATGCTAAACTTCCCTATTAGCATGATTAACTTAAACTTCCCTATTTCTCCCCCTTTGACACCATCAAAAAACATTTATCCAAATGTTATAATCTAGGGTATCAACTCTAAGTTGGAAAAAATATCAAAATCCAAACAAAACCTGATGAAATTAGGTTACTGTGCTTGTGCATAGTACATCAGTCGACTGGTTCAGACTACCAGTCGATTGGCATGCAAAATATAGGTTTTCTAATTTTTTTTGATGAAGTTCAGAAATGCACTATAAATTCCAAAAAATTTGAAAAATCGTGAAATTTTGAAAACACATTTATTTTAAGGTCCTTTATCAGTGAAAAATGAGTTTTCATGAAAATTACTTATATTTTCAATGATTTGCTAAAAATCCAAAAGATTCAAAAACAACTAGTGTTTTGACTATGTTTGTATCAATTTTAGCACCTAGTTTTGCTTTAAATTGTTTCAAAACATGAAAGCATATATTTTAAAGTAAGAAATGGTTTTGAAAACATATGAAATATCCAACCATGATCTTTGAGCAATATGTCTATGAATTAAACATAAGTCTTGCCCATGATTGATCTATTATTGCTATTTTGATACTTAAAATGACCATCTAGATGTCATAGGCATTAGTGGACCATTTGTATGATCCTATCATCTCACCCATACTATGTTTTCAATCAAAGTTATCCTTATGGTGAATGTGAGATGTTCCTAAAGGTATTTATGTACTTAGCCTTCAAATTCATGCAATTCTACCCATGGTTAAGTATTACTCTATCATACCACATGATCATAAAAACATATATGAATTGATTTCATATTATGATCATGGAACAAATGTATCAATCAAATTTTAGTCATGCATTGGGTATATAATCATGATAAAAAGTCAAATATCACCTAAAGCATGATCTAAACCCTATTGCCCATGATTATATATTAAATGTCAAGATCATAAATCATGATTGCAAACATATATGACAATTACATTAACTATCATGATTTAAGCATTATTATCAATTCATGGACACATTATCATCACCCAACACTATTTCAAAAATTAAGTCCTGCCATCCTAAGTCAACCAAACATATGATATAAATAAAATCATTATGGTTGACTAACCTAGGGTTTTCCTAACCCTTAAGGATGGATTTAGGAACCCAAAACAAGTTCTTCCCTATGGGGTTCACTAAATATTCTTTAGTGATCCATTTTCTAGCAATTATCTTATTTTTTCTTTGACCCCTAGCAATCAAACATTTATAGGCCTTTTCATTTGTTTTTCCCTTATATCCTAGGTCTTTCCTATTGAAGCTTGCCCTTTGGCTCCCTATAATCATATTAAGGGTGTTGGAGCCAATGGTGAACTTTTCTAGGGCTTTGGTAAAATGGTCTACCTTTTCCCTTAAATCCCTATTTTCCTCAATGCATGCATCATTAACATCAAATGGCATATAGTTATCATGTGAGCATGCATCATCCTCATTAACATGTAAACATGCTTGTTCTAATTTATTTTCTAGATCCTTAATTTTATCAAGCATGCATTTGTTAGCCCTAAATAAATCCTTAGTAAGGCTATAAATCATGGAAACTATTTTCTTGGGTGAGAGATTCGTTACCATAGTCTCCATGTCTTCTTCTTCTGATGAGGAGGATGATGATGAGTCTACCCCTTCACTAGAGCTCTCCTCACTTGTGCTTGATTTTTCTTGCTCGGAGGAGGAGGTGTCTAGATCATCAAACGCCATTAGAGCCAAATTTGTGACAAAGGCATTTTCTTCTTCCGACGATGATGATGAAGAAGATCATCCCATGTTCTTGCTTTGAGTGCTTTGGTCTTCCCTTTTTCTTTGGCCTTCTTCTCTTCTTCCTTCTTCTTCTTGCTCCCCTTCTTCTTTTCCTCTTTCTTCTTCCTTTCTTCTTTACTCTTGTTCAAGAGAGGACAATCATCTATTATATGTCCCTCTTGTTGGTAATTGTAGCAAATTATCTTCCTTTTGTGCCTTCTCCTATCATAAGATTTGTTAAATTTTAAATTTTTCAAAGCACACCTTATCTTCCTTACCATGTAAGCATCTTCATGGCTATTCATGGAAGATGAGGAGGATGCTTCATCGGATGAGGAGAGAGTCTCTAACTTCTTCTTCTTCCCTTGTTGGCTACTAAGGCTACTCCTCTAGATGGCTTGATACTTGATTCTTCACTTATCCCTTCAAGCCTTGTTTCATAGAGCTCCATGGTTGAGAAGAACTCCTCCAAGGTGCTCACTTCTAGGTTCTTCGACATGTAGAAGGAGTCCACCATTGAGCTCCATTTCGATGACCGGGAAAAGGCATCGATTGCTTTCATAAGCATATCCCGGTTCGAAAGTTTTTCTTCTACACTTGTCAGCCCAATTAAAATTTCCTTAAATCGAGAGTGTAGTGAGGTTACCTTTTCTCCCTTTTCAAGTTTGATATTTGTTTGTTGGGAGCGAAGAAGGTCTCTCCTTGCAAGCTTGGCCTCGGAAGTTCCTTCATGGAGTTCTATGAGTTTCTCCCACATTTCCTTGACGCTTGCACATTCCCCTATCCGATTTACTTCTTATTGGGGGAGTACGTTGTAGAGATGGTGCTTTGCCTTTGAGTTTGCTAAGTACTCTTCCCTTTGCTTTTTAGTCCATCTAGACTTCTCGATTGGCATCCCCTCTTCATCCCTAGGTACCTCAAAATCATTTTCCATTATTAATAAAATTTTGAAATCGGTTTCGAAAAATACCTCCATTCTCTTCTTCCACCAAGAGAATTCTCCTTCAAACTTTGGTGGGTGAATGTTGGAGCCGGCCATCCTTGATTGTGCTTGTTGTGGCGGATAGTCCTCGACAAGCTTCCTTTGCTCTGATACCACATGTAGGATCATTGTTGGCTGGCTAGAGGGGGGTGAATATCCCTCTTTCGACGTATGAATGGAATTCATTCTTAATCGTCTACAATTAATGTTAACGCAAGCGGAAAATACAAATCAAAGACAATTAAGAGCAAAACAAAAGATAAACAATGGTAACACAATATGTAACGTGGTTCATGGCCTCGCCGCTAATCCACGGTCCAATTCGTCTCCAGTGAATCACTCCAAAACCAATCCACTATTGGTCTCTCCCTTTAGCCCAAGCAAGGTGGAGGTAAACCTTTACACCAATGAAAGCACTCCTTCTTTAACAATAGATATGAAAGAAAACTAGAAGAAGGAGTTGGAGCTTTGTGGGGCACTTAGTAGAATGTTTGGAGCATGAAGATTACCCATATAAAACCCCCACCCTCTCTTTTTATAGAGAAGAAGCAATTCTTCCCGTTGGAAAGTATCAGTCGACTGATGCTGACTCTAACCGCTTCTGACCAGGTCGGATTCGCAGGATCCACAGCTGATTTTCCAACACTCATATGATCAGTTGACTGATGATATCATCAGTTGACTGATGTCGACTTCCAGTCGAGTGACCCGCGAGCTCAACTAGCTTCTGTGCCCGTGCACAGTGCTATCAGTCGACTGCCTCCCTTCAGCAGTTGGCTGATGTCGACTTGACTCATCAGCCACACCAGTCGATTGTCGATCAACTTGGAGCAGTCAACTGCCATGACATGATAGTCGACTGGTGCCGGGTAAAACTCAAACCTTACATCCGTTTGAGCTTCGACGGTCGGGTAAACCTCAACCCTTGCAGTCGAGCCTCCGACACTCAGCCATTCGGCCAAGTTCACCTAATGAGATACTTACAATTCACTCATTCTCTCATCTCACTTGAAGTCCCTCACCAAAGCACTCTTCGTTCGCGGCCACGTCCCTCGGCAGCATCTAGCGCACGACTCTGTAATGCTCCTTCACGTCTCTTGCCCTCGAAGTCAGCTTCCTTGGCTTCACTTCAAGTCATCTCGTCCGGTGATCCCTCGGCAACATCAAGCGCACAACTCTGCAATGTTCCTTCTCCGACTCAAGCACGAGGTTGTGAGTGGTGACACTTGCCTAAGCTCCATGTGCGAATTACTAAGTCCTGTAAGACTCCAACGCACATATCAAATCCAATCATCCTAACTTTAACCCTTTGCCACACACATCAAAATCATATCACATGAGTTGATTACCCTAACAAGGAGCACTTACCAAGAAGAAAGAAGGGAAGAAATTTATAGTAAGCATTTCCCCAGTAACTAGTTAGCCTCAAAGGGGCACCTTTGCGGTGTTTCCCAGTAGCTACTTGGTCTCAAAGGGGTGCTTCAAAACAATTCCAGTTCTTTTTTTTTTTTTCAAGTATCTTCTAGGAAAAGTGTTTCTCCAGTAACCAAATTACCTAGGAAAGTCCCCACTGGAAAATCGAGTACTAGATCTGATATGGGGTTTTAAACCCTTTTCGGGTACCTCAAACCTATAGGTCGCATGAAAAGTGAAATAGGGTTCTTATCAAATAAGTAAAAAGGAATATCATGATTCGACCAAGGTTCAGTTATATTACGCTAGATGATATGCAATGTTATGATATATGAAGAGATAAAAATAGAATTAGCTTACATAATGAAACATACTCCCCTAGACCTAAATTATGCAATAATCAAATTAAAAATCTAAGAAGAAACAATATAAGCAATAAATGAAAGTCATCGATACTCATAAAATAGCTCAAGGGGATAAATGGTCATCGTCCTCGCTACTAGCATCCTCCTCTGCCCATCTACGTCGCTGCTCCTGATAAAACACCCGGGAATCCTACCGAAACCTAGCATCATTCTCCCTCTTGGCGATCTCAGCGGTGAATAAGTCATCAGCCCTCCTGTGAAAATCTGCTGCCCTATCCAAATATTGAGTCACCATACGATGGTCTCCTCTGTAGCCTGGGCAAACTGATCCCACACACCCATATGCGAGGTATGCTCGACTCTGAAAGCCTCGAATGATGATTGGAATCCTGAAAAATCAAATGAAGAGTGTCCTGTAGAAAAATTGTCAGTAGAAAATCGAGGGGGCTCAGGAGTCGAATGGGATGGCTCAAGGGCTATGTGTGATGGCTCCCTAGGTGAGGGTGATGGAGCATGGGCAATAGGGGTAGGCAAGGGACCATGGACATCTCTGAAAAGCCAATTGGCTTCATTATGTACGATGATCCGCTCCGGGTTTGGAAGAGGGATTTTAATTCCATTTTTTAACACCAAACAATATCCCTCTTCAAATGCCTCAATCATCTTCATATTGATACAAGCATCCAAATCCAATCTAGGGCTAGCAGGACAATGTTCAAGGTTATCTAGGTCACACCCCAAAGCAATGGCAATTCTAGTGATAAGACCACCTACGATTATAACCCCAAATGAGATATTACTAACTTTAACTAGGTGTCTCACCATATGGGCTCCAGAATCAATGTTAACTTCATTTAGCATAGCCCATAAAAACTGTAGCTCGCTCTGCCTAGCTACCCTTGCACTATCATATCTCCCAGAAATTGTATTAGCCATAAACCTAAGGAGATAACGAAAAGTAGGATTCGGGATATTGAAAGATTTAGACCTAGATGCATCATAAGGGCGAGGGTCATCAGAAATTAACTTCCAAAATTGATGATCAATAAAATGTCTATGAATTTGCCTCTCCCCTCCCCAAGGGAAATTAAATATCGCATTAAAATTACTTAAGGAAAGAGTAAACTCATGATTCATTAATCTAAATTGGATTTTTTCCTTCTTCACAATTCTTTCCTTGAAGTATTGCAGCAGATAATGAGCTAAGGAATTCAAGAGTAATGCTAGGATAAGTAAGATGATGATATGTGATAAAATCAGTCCAACCTATCCTATTAGTCAACCAAATTATATCATCTCTAATTCCTAGGGTTGTCAACGTGTAGAAATCAATCGTTTGTGTAGAAACTATTTTTCTTTTCTCAAGCTTACTGAACCTAGATTTCATAACATCATTTCTAAAGACAATTCCACACGGATGACAAGAGAGCGGAGGATCGCTACCCAAATCTTGAGCTTTTCTCTTTCCCTTGTCCCGAGCCATTGGTTGAGAAGAAACTCCTTCCCTAGTCTTCACTCGCTTACTCATGGCATTGGGGAGGAGAGAGTCAGTTGAGCTTCTGTGTTGGCTGAGAGGGAGAGACGGTGACTGCTCCAAGCTTGTGGAAAGTTAGGGTGTGTTCGGGGTGATTTTAAAGGGCAAGCAGCGACACAGGCGTGCCACCCATCCCTTTTTGCACGACACAGGCGTACCAAAGGGCATACCCGACCCATGTTATATACGGGTTATCTTGACATGCTCGTGCCATTTGGCATAGGTGGGTCATGTAAATTTGGCATGCAGTGGCACGACAATGACACGCCCGCGTCAAACAGCACGATCTCACCGTGCCAACCTTTCGAGGTCGTGTCGACGAGCGACACGGACATGTTGTGTCCTGTAATCCTGAAAACCTGAAAAAATGCAAAACTCAAAGTTAAAATAAAAGCAAAGAAAATAAAATAAAATGAATAAAAATGAAAATAGCTTGGGTTGCCTCCCAAGAAGCGCTTGTTTAAGGTCATTAGTTGGACCCCTCAATTATTCCCTAGTTGGATGGATGTGGCTCGAGGAGTGTACTCTGCTCCATCCGCAAGTGTACTCTGCTTCTCCTCTGCCCCTTAGGATAGAGTTTTTGCTAAGAAATTCATACCTGAGTGTCGATGGAAGAGGCTTAAGTTCTACTTGTGGTGGTAGGTCAAGGTCGACAATCTCCAACTCTTCATCCTCGAAATCCCTTTTGAGCCTATCAAGATAAGTTTGTTCTTGTGCTCCTTTTAGCGCAATTGAATGGAAACTGTTAATCCTGCAACAAACATCGAAATCAGAAGGTTGTTTAATAGCTTTTGAAAGATCAAATTCAATCTTATCATTTCCAAATGCAAGTGAAAGTTTATGGTTCTTGACGTCTATCATCGCCCCTGCAGTAGCCAGGAAAGGTCTCCCTAAAATAAGTGGAATACATGGGTCTTCATCCATGTCAAGCACTACGAAATCGATGAGAATAATAAAGTTTCCCACCTTCACAGGTACATCTTCTAAGATTTCAAAGGATATCTAATGGATCGATCGACTAATTGCAAGGTCATAGTTGTTAGTTTCATTTCTCCCAAATCTAATTTCTTGCATATGGAAAGAGGAATCAAATTGACACTAGCGCCAAGATCACAAAAAGCCTTATCAAAACTAGAGTCATTAATTATGCAAGGGATAGAAAAACTACCTGGATCATTTAGCTTGGGAGGTACCATGTTTTTAATTAAAGCATTGCATTCTTCGGTAAGAGCCACTGTTACATGCTCCTCAACTTTTCTTTTATTGGTTAAAATATCCTTCAAGAACTTGGAGTACGTAGGCATTTGTTGAAGAGCTTCTGTAAAAGGTATATTAATATAAAGCTTTCTAATTACCTTAAGGAACTTACCAAATTGTTCATCCAATTTCTCTTTAATCAGCCTCTGAGGGAATGGGATCGAAGGCTTGTATGTCCTTGGCTCTTTGTGTGACATGGCTGTGTCTTCTAGCTCAGCTGGGCTATGCTGGCTTCTGGAGCGACCTGACATGGGTGTGTCGGCTGACACACCCTTGGTGTGCTTATGGGCATCACCCGCCACGGGTGTGTTGGACAACACACCCTAGGTGTGTTGTCGGTTGCCTATCTAAAAATCATTCAACACAGGCGTGCTGTTGGGAATGACCACTTCTTCAAACTCCAGCACGCATGTGTTCTTGAACACGGGTGGGGCTTGCTGAGCTCTGGTAGGTGGTACTGCTTTCTTGTCCCCTTCTAAAATTTTTCCACTTCTCAAACTTATAGAATTACAATGTTCAGCTGGATTTACTTCTGAATTTCCAAGAAATCTACCGGGCATCCTAAATGTAGAGCTAGCAATTTGAGAAATTTGATTCTCCAACATTATTGTGTGATTAGTCAAATTATCAACCTTGCTTCCCAATTGCTTAATCGCCTCGGTATTATTTTGATGTTGCTGATTGAATTCTATAACATGCTGTCGAAATTCATCGTTTATCTTCCCTTGGCATGTGATAAAATTTTCCATCATCTTCTCTAAGTTTGACTTGGGCCCTGGTTAAAATCCCGAAGGTGCTCCAAAATTATTCTGTCCAAAAGAATTTTGGTTGGTTCGATATGAAAAGTTGGGATGATTCCTTCAACTGGGATTATACATGTTCGAATAAGGGTTACCACCATTAGGTTTCTGATTAAAATTATTCAGCGCATCTACTTGCTCAACCCCTGCTCCCGATGATGGTGCGTGTAGGATTTGGCAATTTGTGGCCATATGTCCTGTTACACCACAAATCTCACAAGTGACATTAGATGAGTTTACAGCTGATACATTAAAATATTCGAGCTTTTGAGTTAATGCATCAACTTTAGCACTGAGTAAATCGAGAGTACTTACCTCATACTTACCTGTCGTTTTAATCGGACACCCTCGTTCTGTAGCCCATTGGTGAGAATTCATTGCCACATTCTCGATGATCTCAAATGCTTCATCCAACGTTTTGTTCATGAGAGCTCCTCCTGCAGCAGAATCAAGAGAAACTTTAGTGCCATACGAGATTCCATTATAGAAAGTATGAATAATGAGCCATTTCTCTAGCCCATGATGAGGACATTGCTGTAGTAATCCCTTAAATCTGTCCCAAGCTTCAAATAATGTTTCTCCATCCTTTTGTGCAAAATTAGTGATTTGATGACGAAGACTTGTAGTTTTGCTTGGCAGAAAATACTTGTCAAGAAATCTTTGCTCCAGCAGATCCCATGTAGTTATGTAGTCCGTCGGAAGAGAGTGTAACCACGCTCTAGCTTTGTCCCGCAATGAGAAGGGAAACAAGTGCAATTTAATAGCATCAGCTGAGGCTCCATTCAGTTTTAACATTTTGCAAAATTCTAAAAATACTTCCAAGTGCAGATTAGGATCTTCAGGTGGCGCTCCTCCAAATTGATGTTATTGGACCATGGAAAGTAGAGCCGATTTCAATTCAAAATTGTTCGCTTCAATGGGGGGGGGGTCTTTTAATACTTGATCTCAATCCCCTTGTACTAGGCACTGCATAATCCCTTAAAAGTTTATTCTCGTTCTGATCAGCCATGTTAGAGTTCAAATTTTCTTCCTGTTGTTGCTAGAGTCGTCTTCTAGCATGGAATGTTCTCTCTATCTCAGGATCAATTTCGAGAATTTCTCTGTTAAATCTGTGCATGTAACAATAGAGGAGAAACTTTCCAAAATAAGAATTCAAAATAGACAAAAGAATAAAAAAAAAATAGAAATCTAGATTAACTAAATAACGCTCAATTCAATATTGAGTTTCAATCCCTGGTAACGACACCAAAAACTTGATGTGTCGATTTTCGCAAGTGCACAGTTGTCATCAAGTAATAAAAATATCGATCTCATAGGGATTGGGTCAATTACCGAATGATCGTGATACCAAGTTATCTAGTCAAATCAAATTTGTGAATAAAGTGAAAAAACTAAGCAGTAAAGAATAACGAATGAGAAGAACGAGCTAAAAGTGAATAATTGAGGGGGAATCTCAGGATATGGGTTTCACCGCATCGACGATTCATAAGATGATTATGTTCTCTCCTACTCCTTAGAGTTGTTTCGATGAAACCTGTCCTAAGGTAAATCAATGACCCCTTTAAAGGTCTACGTCAATTGTACCCATCAAACTCAATTTCCCTATCACGGTATTCGAGCGTAGGTGATCATAATCAGCTAAGGGGGCCTGTCACGAGACCCCCACAAAACCTCCCTAGTTTTACTGCCATTACTTGGTAAAAATTGGATTTGATAGATCCATTAAGTCCATAAGAGTTCCTCTAGAAACTAAATTTCCTTTTAACGATAGGTTTGCACATGGGACGATAATCAGCTTAGGAATCATCAATGATTCCCCAAGCCCTCATAGATACGCTATAGATACTTAGTAGGAGTTAATCCCTAGTTTGGATCTAGGTTTCAGGAACTTGGGTTCACTGTTAGGTACTTCCCCAAGGTTCCTTAGATTTATCAATAAGAATCTAAAACCAACTCAAAACAAACGATAATTCAAGTAGAAGAGATTCAATCAACCATCATAAATTGTCAAGGGCTACTCCCCCATCCTAAGATACAGGAGACTACTCCATAGCTGAATAAGAATTGCCAGAGAAAGAAATTACAATCCTTAATGACATCGTTGTGTTTCCTCCGCCATCGACTTTGTCCTCCTTCTTCGAATTTTGCCACCCTCCCCTTTAGGGTTAGAATATCTCCTCTTTTATAGCCTTGGCTTGGTCTTTAATTAGGGCATAAATCCTTCAATTAAGGCAGAAATCCCGAGTTTAGTCGTGTTGTACGCAAAAAAAAAAAAAAAAAGAAACCTGCGTATGGAAATAGGGCGACACACCCATGCCAATGGAGGGCACAGGCGTGTCGAGCTTGAAACATGGCATGTCGGCTAACACACCCGGGGTGTGTTGAGGTATGGAGGCTTGACACGGATGTGTCTCTGATGGCACGTCTGTGTTATTCTGATACGCCTTAATAATTGCCGATACTTCACCCTGTTAACTTGAAAAATAACCCAAAATAGTTTCTTTGTCCAAAATATGTTAAACTTGACTAAAACATAACAAAATACATGACTAAAGCATAAAATGGGATGAAATGCATGCATATTGAATACCCAAAATGCAACATGAATTATACATATCAATTAGGTTCATGGGATGAACCAAATTGGATTAAGAGTAATCACAATTAGACTAATTGAGTTGGACTCAAGTTGATTCAAGTGTTGAATGAGTCTAATTTAGATTTGATTCATCGAGTCAACTTAAACTAATGAATTGAGATTCATTAAATCAAATTGACTTGAATCAAATGGTTGGATTTGATCAACCATGGGAGATAAGAGGTCAAGTTTGACTTGACTTGAGAGGGAAGATGAATGGTCAATTTTGACTTGACCAATTGCCATGTCATGGTGACTTGGCATGGGGCCAGCCAATGATGATGCTCCACATCATCATTGACACATCATGGAGTGCCACCTCATGTGGGAGACCAAGAGTCATTGGCTCTTGGAGTTACATGCATGCATGTAACCCCCTTATAGTGGGTTATGAAAGTGTGAAGTTAAGTTGTGTAACTTCATCTTCTTCCTCCTCTCTTCCCTTAAGCTCTCTCTTCCTCATCTTGTCGTGAGCCTCTAAGGGGTGATAGCACACTCTAGGTTGCTTTTCTCCACTTATTTCTTGTGTGGATACCAATAGAGGAGTGTACACTTGACACTCTCGAGTTCCTGCAAGCCGTTTGGACGAGCAGGATAAGCGAAGGGCATCGCATAAAGGGTAAA
Source organism: Wurfbainia villosa (assembly GCA_025175895.1). NCBI lineage: Eukaryota > Viridiplantae > Streptophyta > Magnoliopsida > Zingiberales > Zingiberaceae > Wurfbainia > Wurfbainia villosa. Next base: position 79,801,125 of record CM046001.1, on the reverse strand, counting down.
ACTCTTAACATGTAGATCTAGAGTAGATCTAAGGTTTTTAAACATGTACATATAGTTTTGTTTATCTTCGTATGGATCCGTGGCCGACTTCTGGGGTTTCCAGAACACAAAAAGCGGTTTTTGCAGCTCGGATAGTCCAACAATGGTATAAGAGCCACGTGCGAAGCATGTATGTGGTTTAGTTTTGTAGTTTTTATATTAGATATAAAAATTACAGATCTATAAGTTTCTGTAAATTTCCTAATTTTATAGATTTTTTGGGTATTTTTCTCGAAGAGTCGAAGCAACAAGTGTTTGGACACTTGTAGGCTTCAACCACGGAGAAAAACTCTCCGGAATGGCGAATTCTCACTTTAGGATTTTGGGACAGTGACTTAAGTCACTGTAAGATCAAGATGGGACACTCGCAAGGTTGATTTTGTTAGTAGGGGCACTGCCCCTAACCCCGAAAGGGGCATTGTCCCGTAATCGCGCCCGGAAATCGCTTAGCGGGACCGTTACGGAGATGTGACTCATAAAATTGAAAAAAATAGGGAAAAATTATAGAAATTTCTTAAAATACATAATTTAGAATTATGTATAATATTGTGATGTTCATGGCCCAAGAAACCCAATGTGATTGGATGAATGTGTTGTGATTCATAATACGGCTTGCGCACCATTTTTGTGTTGTGCATGTTGTATAATGTATGCGACCTACACGTCGTGCCTCTCTTTTTAATATTCTAGTTGTAAATAGTTTGACTTGAATGTAACTCAAGTTTCATGTTTGTAATGTACAAAAATAGAGCGATGGAAGGTCCACTAGTAGACGGAGTTACGAGGAGGGTGCCGATGACACATGGCGGTCAAAGGAGGCGCTTAGAGAAGCCGCTAACTCTAGGTTGATCGTCCGATCTTCTCATTGCCTTTTGAAGATCGTAGTAGGGCAATGACCTCATCACAATTTATATATATATATATATATATATATATATATATATATATATATATATATATATATATATATATATATATATATATATATATATTTGTTTTTGCTTGTATGTATGTGATGCATGCTAGTAAATATTCCTTGTGTGTATATGATGCATGCTAAGATATTTTGCTTGTATGTATATGATGCTTGCTAGTATATTTTTCTTGTATGTATGTGATGCATGCTAGTGTAGGGTAATAAAGGTCTTAATGCGTATATGATGCGTATTTACGATTAGATTAGATCTTAATCGAATCAACTCGAAAATGTCTACCAAGTTTTGATACCCATCACTACCTTGATCATTTGTTGTTGAATCTACCAAAGAAGAGCAACGTATATTATCTTGGTAGGGTGCGGAGGGACAATCTTGGTCCCGCCTATCACGGCTTGGGTGAGAATAAGCTCAATTAGATTGAGTAAAACTAGTTAACTCAATTGGATCGAGTAAAACTATAGGCATATTCCAACCATTGGAAAGATAGGATAAGATCACATTTACACTAAATCTTGGGTGATTTAGCCAAAGCTAACTCAAGGGTTTTTGTAAATGTGGATCTTGATCCTATAAACAAGAGTTACATAGAGATGTAATTGGTAATTTGTTACCTATCGATCATACTAAGTCTTGGGCAATTTAGCCAAAATGAACTCAAGGCGTAGTATGATGTGGATCTTGTCCCACAAGAATTATAGCTAGTTTGTATGAATCTAGTAATGTGGTTTGACCACATCCATGACTCGATTCTACAAAAGTCCTATAATTCAGTGGGAGCATCATTTGATTAAAGGCCTAATTAAATGATAAATGGAATATGATATTAATTTTCTGCATTGTGTATGTTGTAGATTACCATGTCAACAAACACGAACACTGTCTCCCTGCGTTCTATCCTTGAGAAGGACAAGCTCAATTGAGCTAATTTCCTAGACTGGTATAGGAATCTGAGAATCATTCTCACCCAAGAAAGAAAATTGTATGTCCTGGAGTAGCCCATTCCGGAGGCACCTCTTGCCACTGCCTCGCGAGCTAACCGAGATGCTTACAAGAAGCATCAAGATGATGCATTAGATGTGTCATGCCTAATGCTCGTGACCATGAACTCTGAGCTTCATAAGCAACACGAGTTCATGAATGCTTTTGATATGGTTGAACATCTTCGTCAACTGTATCAAGGAAAAGCAAGGCACGAGAGATATGAGATCTCTAAGGCACTATTTTAGTCCAAGATGCAAGATGGGACTCCCGTAGGTCCATATGTACTCAAGATGATTGGGTACATAGAAAACCTACAGAGGTTGGGATTCCCACTTGGCCAAGAGTTAGCCACAGACTTGATCTTGCAATCTTTGCCACAAAGCTACAATCAATTTGTCATGAATTACAACATGAATGAAATTGATAAGCCACTGCTTGAGATGCTTAGCATGTTAAGAACTACTGAGCTCAACCTTAAGAAGGAAAAAACCTGACTCCATTTTGATGGTGCAAAAGAAGAAAGGAAAGGGCAAGCCTAAAGGTAAGGGAAAGTCCCAAGCCAAGGGCAAAGGCAAGGCACTGAAACCGAAAGGAGGGGTGGCCAAGGAAGGGACTTGCTTCCACTGTAAGGAAGCTGGACACTGGAAGCGTAACTGCAAAGCATACCTAGAAGATCTTAAGAAGAAGAGAAGTGAGACTTCTACTTCAGGTATAAATGTTATAGAAGTCAATCTGTCTATTTCTTCATCATGGGTATTAGATACCGGATGTGCATCTCACATTTGTACCAATGTGCAGGCGCTGAGAAATAGCAGGGCATTGACGAAGGGCAAGGTGGACCTACGAGTAGGTAATAGAGCAAGGGTTGCTGCTGTTGATGTAGGAACTTATGATTTATCTCTGCCCTCTAGGTTGTACTAGAACTAGATGAATGTTGTTATGTTTCTACTTTGACTAAGAACATAATTTTGATTTCTTGTTTGGACAAGAAAGGTTTTTCATTTATAATAAAGAACAAATGTTGTTCAGTTTATTTAAATGATATGTTCTTTTGTAGTGCACCTCTAATGAGCGGACTCTACATTCTAGACTTAGAGAGCCCCATCTATAACATAAGTACCAAAAGGTTCAAGTCAAATGAGTTGAACCAACCCAATCTCTGACATTATTGCTTAGGTCACATAAATGAGAGTCGCTTATCCCAACTCCATAAGGATGGGTTGCTGGACTCATTTGATTTTGAATCATATCAGACATGCGAATCTTGCCTTTTAGAAAAGATAACTAAGACTCCCTTTAGTGGACACAGCGAGAGAACAATAGACTAATGTTGCTGCTAGAGGTGGTTACAGGTATTTCATTATATTTACTGATGACTTCAGTAGATATGGTTATGTGTATCTGATGACACATAAGTCGGAATCCTTTGAAAAGTTCAAATAATTCAAAAATGAAGTACAAAATCAGCTTGGCAAGAGTATTAAGATACTTCGATCAGATCGAGGTGGTGAATACCTTAGCCATGAGTTTCATGACTATCTAGCTGAGTGTGGGATTCTATCCCAACTCACTCCTCCTGGAACACCACAGTGGAATGGTGTATCCGAAAGGAGGAATCGTACCCTATTAGATATGGTACGATCTATGATGAGTCACACAGATCTTCCTATATCCTTTTGAGGATATGCTCTAGACACAGTAGCCTTCACACTTAACCGTGTACCATCCAAGGTTGTGATAAAGACACCATATACGATATGGACAGGGAGAAATCCCAAGATGTCTTTTATGAAGATTTAGGGTTGTGAGGCTTAAGTTCGACGTCAAGTCTCAGACAAACTAGGACCCAAATCCAATAAGTGCTATTTTGTTGGATATCCCAAGGAGACGAAGGGATATTACTTCTACATTCCCAATTAGCACAAAGTGTTTGTGGCAAAGACTGGAGTATTTCTAGAAAGGGATTTTGTTTCTAGAAAAACTAGTGGGAGTACGTTCGATCTTGAAGAAATTCAAGATAAGGGTCATAGCACTGAGCCCTTGATGGAGGTTGAACAGGAACCACAAAGTGTTGTGGGTGATGAGATTGTTGCACAAAGAGTTGTGGAACAATAACCTGTTCAGGTAGACTTACCTCTTTGCAGGTCTGATAGGGTACGTCGTCAGCCTGAGAGATACTCATTTCTCTTGTCTAACCATGATGACATTATGCTCATTGAGAATGATCCTACCTCCTATTAGGAAGCTGTGATGAGCCCAGATTTTGAGAAATGGCTAGAGGCCATGAGATCCGAGATGAAATCCATGTACACCAACCAAGTATGGATTTTGGTTGATCCACCTGAAGGCGTCAAACCCATTGGGTGTAAGTGGGTCTTTAAGAGAAAGACTGACGTGGATGGACTTACGCATACCTATAAGGGTCAATTGGTGGCTAAAGGTTTCAAGCAAATTCATGGTATTGACTATGATGAAACCTTTTCACCAGTGGCGATGTTTAAGTCCATTCGTATCATGATTGCTATTGCAAAATACCACAATTATGAGATCTGGCAGATGGATGTCAAAACCACGTTTCTGAATGGAAACTTGCTCGAGGATGTGTACATGACATAGCCTGAGGGTTTTGTAGATCCACAGCATACTAGGAAAGTATGCAAGCTGCAAAGGTCCATTTATGGGCAAAAGCAAGCTTCTCGGAGTTGGAATCTTTGATACGATGATGCGATCAAACAGTTTGGTTTCATCAAGAATGAAGATGAACCCTGTGTCTACAAGAGGGTTAATGGAAACACAGTTATCTTCCTTGTATTATATGTATATGACACACTACTCATTGGGAATGACATCCCTTCGCTATAGTCTGTAAAGACTTGGTCGGGGATGTCACTACAAAAAAAATCCATTTTTGGCAACGAATTGTGCAACGAAATTTGTAAAAAAATTCGTTGCAAACAAATTTTGCAACGACAAATTTTTTGTTGCAAATAATTCGCCACTAAATTCTGCAATGAAAAAATAAATTTCGTCGCCAAATTACAACGAATAATTTTTTCGTTGCAAAATTCGTCGCCAAATTTGGCGACGAATAAATGTTTCATCGCCAATTTAGCGACGAAAAGAAGATTCGTCGCAAATTTTTGCGATAAATAATACTTTTCATCGCCGAATTCGGCGATGAATAATTATTTTCGTCGCCGAATTCGGCGACGAATTATACTTTCGATGCCAAATTAGCAACGAAAATATTTTTTTATCACCAAATTAGTGACGAATAAATTTTTTCGTCGCCAAATATGCGATGAAATTTTTATTCGTCGCAAAACTCTCGCATCCATCTCCGGCCAATATAATGAAATTTGGCGACGAATATTTTTTTCGTCACAAATTTAGCGACGAAATATTATTTTCATTGCCAAATTTGCGACGAAAAAAAATATTCGTCGCCAAATTCTGAGGAATGGAATTAACAAATAAAATTAAATTTGGCGACGAATTTTTTTCATTGCAAATTTGGCGACGAAAATAATAATTCATCGCAAAAAATTGCACTATCAGTCGACTGATGTATTAATCAGTCGACTGATAGTGCGACCAGTCGGACTGACCAGTCGGCTACCAGACATTCTGTGAGTTGCTACAGTATGGCAGTCGACTGATCATATCCATCGATCATTGCCGCTATTCAAGAGTGTCGATCCTACGAAGCATTTTGTAATCGCTAAGATATCACGATCGATATTGTATACCAATGATCGATAAAAATTTTATCAGTCGAGTGAATGTCTACATCAGTCGACTGGTACTTATAAATTTGTAACGAAAATTATAATTTCGTTGCTAATCTAGAGAAAAAAAATATTTGAAATTTATCTTTTTTTGCTGTTTTACAACAAACACACAACAATATTAACACAATTATACAACAAACAATAATATGGACATCAAACCAATTTATACAGATAAGAAATACATCCAAAGATCTACCGTACCATTATCATCAAGCAATAGTTAAATACAACAAACTTATAAAAACATAAATATGGCATGTCATAAGTCAAGAAGCTAACAAATAAACTTTCATAAATACAGTCAAAGATAACCAACATCATCACCATCATCATCAAAAAAACACATCATCATTTTCTCCATGACAGGTATCAGGCGGAGGAGGAGCAGAGCTAGAAGGAGGAAGTTGATTTGAGCTAGACGGTAACTAAAGATGTTGCATAATAAACATTTGTTGCCTTTGAACTTCGTTCATCTTTTCATTTAAGTCTTGAACTTTCTGAGCGTTCTATCTTGATTCAGTTTCCTTCTGCGCTAGTAAGTCTCTCAAATGATTAACCTCTTCGGTTAATTGAATAACTTGGGCTTTTGATGCTGGAGAGGATGAAGAAGAAGCACCAGGGACTCTATAGGATCGGCTCAAAGAGCCGAGTCCAAGTATTCTTCCACTTTTCGGTCCTCCAGATGCTTCAAGCCATAAATTTATATTGTTAACAGATGGCTCCGATTCGACTCCATCATCACTTGCTCCCGAATTTCTTTGTGAAAGTTCATCATATTTCTCTTATTGTGAAATAAAAAAGAATTAAATATTAACATAAGAAATTAAATTTTTACAATTACACACCTTTATTGTTCTAGCTCTTTCACCACTCCATGTTTTATCCTTTTTTTAGAATGTACGAGTGAAAGTGTCAATAAATAATGGCTATATTCCCGTCTCCTTCACCTAAACAAATTAAACAGTTAATATTTATAAATTAGTGAGTATTAGATTATAAAATCATAAATTGAAAGTACTCACCAATCGATGTCTATGCTCATCGATATTTATGGATCCTCCCGCATACGTGGCAAACATAATGGAGTTACAATTAATTTTGCTTATTTGCTACATTCCTCCTCCACTTACTTTCATCAGATCCCCAATATGCAATAATTTTATTCCAATTCTCCTCAGTTATACAGTGTGGTTTCTTATTTCTAGTTTTTTCATGATTTAGTATGTTTCTAATATGATCACCACATTTTTTTTTTAAAAATCCTCCTAATCTCTAGTGTTTTAGTCTCCTCCCAAATAAATACTCACTGCAGTAGAGGAAAATAAAAATTGATTATATTAACTGCAATTTGATATACTAAATGATTGAAATAAGTTACCTTGAACTCATTCCACCACAGAACTTTAATTTCTTCCGGCGTGCTTGTATAAATTAAGTAGAAGCGCCATTGATAGTTATTCTTTTATTCACCTCGTGAATAACACGAACAGAATTTGTAAATCTAACATAAATCAAAAACAAACTCCGTTATATACTTTAAAAAAATATATTCTATTAAAATTTTAATATAGATATTATAAAACTTGAATACTTACGAATCTCCTCACGGAGATATAAACTCTCTCGTATCTTCCCTCTCCACCAGTGTTTGTTGTACCGGGGAAGAAACATTAGCAGGTATATGTTGAGAATCAGAGGATCCTGCAACTGGGGAAGAGGTGAAGGGCACATTTCCTGCAAGAGCATCAGAATGTGCAGGTGTTGAAGCAGAGCAAGACTGTGATCTTCCATCACTACTACGTCTATGACCGCCACGTCGAAACTAACAATCATGATTATTAGAAGAATATTACAGGAAAAAAATGCAGTTGCATATTGAATTATTAATAGGAAAAATATGAAAATATTACCATATTCATAGCAACTGGATGACCCTAAAAAAAAAGTTCATTAGCATATCAAATATATAGATTTTCGAATGACATAGTAAATTAAAACATAATTGGTATTCAATAAATTAAAAGGTAAATTACCAATAATTAGAAATCGAAGTCTGTAATAAAATTTTTAGCCTGATAATACGTCTAATCGTCATCGTCATCGTGATCGTGATCGTGATCGTGATCGTCATCGTCATCCTCATCCTCATCATCATCCACATCCTCATCCTCATCATTGAAATCTTCATCTTCATACTCATTCAGTTCACTTGCATCAACGTCTATTATAATGCCACTGGGATCTCGTAACGTTGAAATATTATACTCTTCGATATGAAATGTATTGACAACTTCATCTTGTTGATAGGTTATGTCCTCCCAATGTTCCTCAATTTTATTACGTGCTTTGGTTTTACAAACTGCCCACCAATCACTTTTGTCTCGTCTCATACTAGGATATGAAACATAAAATACTTGAATCGCTTGCTGTGCTAATACAAATGGTTCGTACCTCTTGTATATTTTTTTGTAGTTAATTTCAACCAAATTAAACTGTGGATGCACCCTCATGCCTTTGATAGGGTCAAACCAACGACACAAAAATAAAATAACTCACAAATCTGAGCCTGGGTACGCTACCTCTAAAATTTCATCTAGCAAACCGTAAAATTCATTCCTTGCACCTCCATCAATAGATGATCAACACAAACTCCGCTTATTCATTGTAGTTTTCCCAGTTCCATAAGCTTGAGTATGAAAAATATATCCGCTTTGAAATATGGCCAAGTTTTAACCATTGAATTTGGACCCCATGATGCATTGTTTATTAGGTCTTGCTCAATGTGGCGCGTTGATTATCATGAACCTAAAGTAAAATCAATATGTGTCATCGACAAGATTTATCAAATTTAATATTATATACTACTTACATAATTTTTGAACCATTGTGCAAATTCTTCATCACGTAAATTATTAAACTCATGCTCTAAGCTCAATATAGAGTTTAAAAATCCTAAAATATAATTAAATAAAACATGAACAATATTTTATGATATACAAAATGTTTAATATAACTACTATATACTTAATAAAATATATGTATGGTTTGCTTCGCCACTCGACGATTAAGTATCTACTTGTACAAGATCCACTTGGTCGACTAAGGTAATTAAAAATTGAAAATGCCCTCAAATTTGGATCAACGGGACCCTCATCGTTTCTTCCTCCTTTCCGACTCTTGCATTGAACGTGAGGTTCAAAGTAATATGATGCAAAAGTTATAACTTCCTCCACAATATAAGCATTAACTATAGAAGCTTCAACATGAGCTTTATTTTTCACTTTTTTTTTCAAGTGATAGAGGAATCTAAAAGTAATACAATAAAATTTATTAGCAAATAAATTAGACTAGATTTGACCAAATGAAATAACAACGAGAAAAAAGTTTAAAAAAATCACCTTTCAAATGGATACATCCATCGAAATTGAACAGGACCTCCAACTTTGGCCTCATATGACAAGTGAACCAAAATATGTTCCATTGAATCAAAAAATGCCAGTGGGAATATCCTTTCTAAGTTACACATAATAATCGGAATGTCTCTCTCTAATGTCTCCATGTGTGAATGACTCAGTACTATCGAACAAATATCATGAAAGAAAATGCTGAATTCCACAATTGCACCCCAGACAAAATTTGGTAATAGTTCCTTCAAAGCAATAGGAATTAATCTTTCCATGAATATATGACAGTCATGACTTTTAAAACCCATAAATTTGCATTCCTTCAAATCAACGCATCTACCAATATTTGAGACATAACCATCAGGAAATTTCAACGATTTCAACCATTCACAAACAATCCATTTCTGATCCTTATTCAATGTATAAACTGCTTTCGGTTTTTGTCCCCTACTATTTGCATCAACATCAAGGGTAGGTCGGTTACATATGAGACACAAATCTTTTCTTGCATTCAGATTGTCTTTTTTTTTCCAGTTATATCCATCACCGTATTTATCATATTTTCAAAAACATTCTTCTCAATATGCATTAAATCAAGATTGTGATGAATTAAATTATTCTGCCAATATGGTAAATCCCAAAAGATACTCCGTTTTGTCCATTTATGTGTAATTCCATAGTCATATGTTGTGACATTGGGGTCTTCAATAACAGATGGAAAGTTAAGCACTCTTTGCCATAGACTTTGACCCGTGAATCTGATTGGTGGAGGTGTTCTTTCAATTCTATTATTAGTAAATTCTTCTTTATTTCTTCTGAATTTATGATTTGGCGGTAAAAATTGTCTATGACAATCAAAATAACTCGGTTTCTTTCCGTGTTTCAATCTGAATGACTTTGATCTCTCCATACATATTGGACATCCTAAAATCCTCGTAGTACTGCAGCCGGATAACATCCCATAAGCAGAAAAATCATTTATGGTCCAAAGAAGTACAACTCTCATAGTAAATAGCTGATTAGTATGGACATCATACGTGGAAACACCCACGTCCCATAGTTGGATCAACTCGACAATCAACGGTTGCATGTAAACATCTATTAACTTCTTCGGATTATGAGGGTCAGGCACAATCAATGTTAAAAACATATAAGGTGTTTTCATACATATACTAGGAGGAAGATTGTATGGAGTTACAATAATTGGCCATCAAGAATACGTTCTTCTTGATTTGCCAAACGGAGCAAATCCATCAGCACATAGACCCAACCTGATGTTTCTAATCTCATTTGCAAACTCAGAATATGTTCGATCAAAAATTTTCCACGCCTCTGCATCAGATGGATGACACATTAGCCCATTCTCTGTTTCATGATTTGCATACCAAGTCATGTGTTCAGCAGTCACCTTTAAAGCATAAAGCCTTTGCAATCTAGGAGTTAAAGGCAAATAGAACATTTGTCTGAATGATTTTAATCGCTTATTGCGATTTGATCTCGTGGTACTCTTGTACCTGCATTGACTACAGAATTTGTAAGTCTCTAAATCTGCATTATCTCCACAATATAGCATGCAACCATTTCTGCAAACATCAATTCTTTTTACCGGAAGACCCAAATCTTTCACAAGTTTTTTCATACTGTAAAAATCATTCGGCATTATGTGATCACGCAACAATACTTCTCCAATAACTTGAACAAAATCATTAAAACATTCTTCTGACACATTATGCTCAGCTTTAACATTCAACAATCTTGCAGTGAGAGATAATTTTGTGTGACTGTCACAACCGGACCACACGGGTTCATCTGCAGCTCTCAATACTTCTTGAAATTTTATATATGGCTCATTGTGCACATTTTCATTACCACCAGTAATTTCTACCTCCAAATAATTATTATACATGTGTTCAAATGTTGAGGATAATCTAGAGCTTGCCGCTGCTTGGTTCGCTTTATTCAAATTATGACTAATCGTGATCAACTATCATCCTCTGGTATGGATTGCATTGATCGTAATATACTTGCTCTCTACTAGCTGTCCTTTGTATGTTTCATCCAACCTCTTCATCAGATATAAACGGTTCACCATGACAAGTCCAATTATAATAATTTAGCGTAAAACCAAATCTACAAAGATATTCTCGAACTTTATCACATTGGAAAAATTTACCATTATGATATTTTTTGCATGGACACCTTAACTTATTCCCATCCATAAACTCAACATTATTAGTAGAAAATCTCAAAAATTGTTCAACCCAATTATAAATTCATCGGTTAAACCACGACGTTCTGATAAATTCTTTTTATACATCCAACTGCATTCTCTCTCCATCGATCCTGTATTCGAAATTATATCAACAACGATTAATTTTCATTTCTTCCAAATTAACTTCATCCGTATATATATATATCAATCTAATCATAAATTTATACTCAACATTAATTAAATTTTTCTAATACTAAATATGATTTTGTGTGATATTTAATTGCAAATTATAATATCATTATTTTGAACAAATTATGATCTACTAACAGTACTTAAATTACTTAAAATCAAACATTACAATTAAAAATTATAACAGAATTCATAATACTGTAAATAATGTTATAAACAATATTTTTACACGAACCTGTCCGGAAGGAAACAACGTGGGGATGAGCTCACTACTAGATGAACACCTTGACAAACACCTTCAAAGTAGGATAACCTATTAAACAAAATATTATATTTAGATTACGACACAAGATATAATTGGGATATTATACGCCGCTGAAGCAGCTTGGTCGCTCGCCGACGCGATCTTATGGCGAGAACTGCCGCGTGTACACGCCGACGACATAGATAACGCCACCACGTGCTCGCTGTGAGCTCGCAGGTGCCGATGCCGCCGCGGTGCTCACTGTGATGGTCTAACGCAACCTTGCGCGCAAAGAAGATCGCGAGCTCGCGGCAGTCCGCATGCATGTGGCGCGGAGGCGATCATCGCGAGCACGCGCGCGCGGCGATACCGCCGTGAGCGCGCGTAGCACCGCCACGAGCACGCTGGCACGCGGCACAAGCATGAAAGACGCGGCGGCCATGGCCCGTCGCTGCCTCGCGAGGCCGCCGAAAGGGAGAGGGAAGTAGAGGAAGACTCTTACCGACGGGCCGGTGACGGGAGGAGTTGGATCGGCTGGATAATTAGGGAAGAAGAGAGGGAGAGGGAAGAAAAAATAGAGAGTTGGATCGGCGGGATAATTAGGGAAAATTTAGCGACGAATGTTTTTTCATCGCCAATTTGGCGACGAATGTTTTTTCATCGCCAATTTGGCGACGAATCATATATTCGTCGCCAATTTGGCGATGGATTCTATATTCGTTGCAGATTCTGCAATGAAAAAATAAATTCGTTGCAAAATTTTGCAACGAATTTTTTTTCGTTGCAGATTCTACAACAAAAAATAATTCGTTGTAGAATTTTGCAACGAATTTTTTTTTTTCGTTGTAGAATCCTGCAATGAAAAAAAATTCGTTGCAAATTCTGCAATGAATTTTGAATTTGTTGTAGGATTCTGCAACGAAAAAAAATTCATTGCAGAAATTTGCGATGAATTTTTTTTTTCGTCGCAAATTAGGGACGAAAAAAAATTTTCGTCGCCAATTTGCGATGAATTTTGCAACGAAATTTAAATGTTGGAATTTTTATAATTTTTGCAACAATTTTTTTTTGTCGGAAATTTCGTTACAAATTTGCGACGAAACATAAAATTCGTCGCAAAATTTATTGCAGATTTGCAATGAATTATTTTCGTTGCTAAAGTTCGTCGCCAAAAAACTATTTTTTTGTAGTGTGTGCTTCTCATTGAAAGACTTTGGTGAAGCAGCCTATATTCTAGGCATCAAGATTTATAAAGATAGATCTAAGAGATTGCTTGGCCTAAGTCAGAGTACATATATTGACACGATATTACTACTGTTTGTCATGCAGAATTACAAGAAGAGACTTCTGTCGATGTCACATGTTGTGAGTCTTTCGAAGACTCAAAGTCCCTCTTCTAGAGAGGAGAGAAACTGCATGGATAAGATTCATTATGCATCAGCCATAGGATCTATCATGTACGCCATGCTATGTACTCATCTTGATGTCTCGTATGCTTTGAGCATGACGAGTAGATACCAGTCAGATCCAGGTGAGCGTCACTGGATAGCAGCAAGAATATTCTTAAGTACTTGAAAAAGACTAAAGAATATTTCTTGATATTTGGAGGTGATGAGGAGCTAGCTGTAAAGGGTTACAGTGATGCCAACTTCCAAACTGACCAGGATGATTATAGATCGTAGTCAGGGTTCGTGTTTTGCTTGAATGGTGGCGCTGTGAGCTGGAAGAGTTTGATGCAGGACACAGTTGCTGATTCTACAATAGAGGCCAAGTATATTGCTGCATCAGAGGAAGAAAAGGAGGCAATTTGGATCCGCAAGTTCATTATTGAGCTTGGGGTGGTTCCTAGCATAGTAGATCCTATAGAGCTCTATTGTGACAACAATGGAGCGATTGCGCAGGCTAAGGAACCTCGCTCACACCAACGGACCAAACACATACTAAGACGCTTCCATCTCATTCGAGAGATTATCGATAGAGGAGATGTGAAGATTTGCAGAGTACCCACAGAGGCAAACATCGCAGATCCCTTGACCAAGGCTTTGGCATAGAAAAAGCATGATGGTCACACTAGGTCATTGGGTATTAGATACTACAATGATTTGCGCTAGTGCTAGTGGGAGATTGTTAGTGAAAGCCCTAGAGCCAATCATGTGATGATTGTTGTATGGGATTTTTTGTATCATATTCCTATTTATAAAGGCATGGTTATTATATTTACTTGTATTGGTGTCAAATAACTAAGTATAATAACGTCCTTGAGTAGAAGGTTCTTATCTATATCAATTAATTGGTTGAATCGATAATGAGATGATATAGAGAACACTACTCTTAATCATTCCTAGTCAAGTATTAACATTCAGGGACAATGTTAATGCAAAGAGACTAGCATGTAAGTCAACTCGATAACTTGATCTCACAAGTCATGGATATGTGATATCAAGTTGACACATGGGTATGCATTGGAGAATGTATACTGAATGACTCGTCATGAGAAAGTATCATGGATCATTATATGAGTGTCATATACTTTCTCATGTGACTATTAGTATGATTATTAGTCCTTGGACCTGAAGTCACCGTGGTTCCCTACATAAGGAGTTGCATACTTTGGCTTCGTCAAACGTCACCCATAAATGGGTGGACTATAAAGGCGATTACTGGGTATGTAACAAATTATGCGAAGGGATGTGAGTGATGTAGATGGGATCTATCCCTCATATATGACGGGAGTGACATCGTTATTCTTGATAGAGTGAGACCACTAAGTGTATGGTCATACCCAAATGAGTCAATATGAGATATTGAGCTCATTTGATTAGAGTGAGTCTACTTGGAGTTCAAGATATAGATTGTACCGAGGATGACACGGTCTATGCCTCAATTGGCCAATCTAGATGTCAAGGATAGAGGTACATTGTCACATATTGTGAGAGTCACAATTAGTAGTCACAAAGGTGATGTTGGATCTCAACATTCTTGTAACTTGGGTTGCAATGATGTGTTGATAGATACCGCTCATTTCTTATGTTCCTAAATCGGTTTAGGAGCATTGCCAACATTACAAGAACCTATAGGGTCACACACAAAGGGTAATTAGATAGAGATTAGGTTCATATGATGAACCATGAGGATTAGGTTCATGGGATGAACCAAATTGGATTAAGAGTAATCCAAATTAGACTAATTGAGTTGGACTCAAGTTGATTCAAGTGTTGAATGAGTCTAATTTAGATTTGATTCATTGAGTCAATTTAAACTAATGAATTGAGATTCATTAAATCAAATTGAGTTGAATCAAATGGTTGGATTTGATCAACCATGGGAGATAAGAGGTCAAGTTTGACTTGACTTGAGAGGGAAGATTAATGGTCAATTTTGACTTGACCAATTGCCATGTCATGGTGACTTAGCATGGGGCCGGCCAATGATGATACTCCACATCATCATGGACACATCATGGGGTGCCACCTCATGAGGGAGACC
This sequence comes from Wurfbainia villosa, assembly GCA_025175895.1. Classification (NCBI taxonomy): domain Eukaryota; kingdom Viridiplantae; phylum Streptophyta; class Magnoliopsida; order Zingiberales; family Zingiberaceae; genus Wurfbainia; species Wurfbainia villosa. Next base: position 79,785,841 of record CM046001.1, on the reverse strand, counting down.
AAGAGCCATTGGCTCTTGGAGTTACATGCATGCATGTACCTTCTTATAGTGGGTTATGAAAGTGTGAAGTTAAGGTGTGTAACTTCATCTTCTTCCTCCTCTCTTCCCTCAAGCTCTCTCTTCCTCATCTTTCCGTGAGCCTCTAAGGGGTGCTAGCACACTCTAGGTTGCTTTTCTCCACTTATTGCTTGTGTGGATACCAATGGTGGAGTGTACACTTGACACTCTCGAGTTTCGGCAAGCCATTTGGTCGAGCGGGATAAGCAAAGGGTGTCGCATCAAGGGTAAAACTCTTAACATGTAGATCTAGAGTAGATCTAAGGTTTTTATAACACGTACATGTAGTTTTGTTTATCTTTGCACAGATCTGTGGCTGACTTTCGAGGTTTCCGCAACGCAAAAAGCGGTTTTTGTGGCTCGGATAGTCCAACACTAGGCATATGTCTAATCCATTTAGGGTTGATGCCTAGGTGATCCTCTATCTTTCTAATGGTCTCCCTAAGAAGGATAGGTCTAGAATTGTTCGATCTAGATTTGTCCTTAGGTAAAATTGTTTTAGAGACATTAGTTCAAAATTTCTCCTTATTCCTAAGGTTGACATTCTTAACACCTAAACAATAAAACCTATTTCTAGTAGCATGCTTTTCATGAGTAATTGTAAGTGAATTAAAAACATGCTTTTTGTTCCTAGAACTAGAAGGTGCATTAAAATATACCTTAGGATTTGCCTTAGAGGCTCTCCCTACATGTGTAGCTCCTTCTTTGACCTTCTTGCTCCCCCTAGGGCATTGACTCCTAAAATTCCCTGGTTGTTGGCACTTAAAGCAAATGATGTGCTCCTTGCTTTTTCTAGTGGGGGCACTGGCATCCTTGACTTTTTCGTTGACTTTTGGTGCCGGAGGACTTTTCTTGATTCTTTTAGGACATTTACTCTTGTAATGTCCTACTTCCCTACACTCAAAACATATAATATGATTTTTAATATTAATCGAAATGCTTGAGTTACCTTGGTCGATGATGGGAACCGAAGTTGATTCTTCATCTCCTCGACCGGAGGTAGATGACTCTTCCTCTTGCTCCGGCATGGAAGGTGATCTCTCCTCCCCCTCAATCCTAGAGGTGGAGGTTTCTTCTACTTCTTCTACCTTCTCTTCCTCCTCGAATGTTGAACATTCCTCAACCTCTGAATCCTCACTTTCTGAGGATGAGCTCTCTTCCTCCTCTTCCTTATCTTCTTAGATTGAGTGAGGCTCTTCATGGAATTTTGCCAATTTGCTCCATAGCTCTTTGGCATCCATGTATTCACCTAAGCTACACAAGATGTCATTAGGAATCAAATCAATAATAAATTTTACTACCTTCTTATTTTTATCAAACCCTTGGAGTTGCTCCTCGGTCCATCTCTTCATCTTGAGGAAGCCTCCCTTTGGTCCTCTCAGATAGTTAAATCCCTCCATCAAAATGGATCATTCTTTAAAATCCCTCATCATGATGAAGTCTTCAATTCTTCTCTTCCATGAATTGAAGCCTTCTCATCCATAAAGCGCATACGGGATCGGTGTGTTGATGTCATATCCTAATTGTTCTTCGAACTCCATCTTTCCCTCTAGCATGCTTGCTCTCAGTTGTTAATCCATTGAAGAGTGGCCTCACTCTGATACCAATTGTTAGGACCTCGGTGGCCACTAGAGGGAGGGGGGTGAATAGTGCGCCGGTGTTTCTTGATGGAATTTGATCTCGTTCATCTCTACAACACTTGTTAATGCAGCGGAATATAATAACAAAAGTAAATACAACACAACTACAAGAGACAACACGATATAACATGGTTCGAAATCGAATAGTTCCTACTCCACGGATTAGGCTCGTAAGAGCCCTAGCGATGTCAATCACGCACCACTACTCAAATAACTCCTTTTCGGAACAATCCAGAAGTGGAGAAATCTCGTACAAAGATTACACTAAGTAATACAAGAGATACAAGCAACTATGAATATGAAATGCAATACAAGTAAAGGAAAATACTTTACAAAGAGCTTTTGATTGCCTTGGACTAGCCTTGAAGGACTGGAAAACACCAACTATTCCCCTTCAAATCTCCCAAGAGAACCATGGCAAAAACCTCCTCCACGAGCTACTTTTATAACCTACATTTGGGCTGATTTTCACCTAGCAGTCGACTGATCAAGACCATCAGTCGACTGCCCCCTGTAACCATTGTCTCACAACGGCACGAGCCACGTCAGATAAGTTCTAACGGATAGACCATCAGTCGATTAATCATGCCCATCAGTTGACTGATCGAGTCTTCACTCGACTACCAAACCCTAACAGTCGACTCGGGAATCTTCTGTGCCCGAATTCTCGACCAATAGTCGATTGATCTCTAGATCAATCGACTGCTCAGGCTATTAGTCGACTTCTAGGCCAATTCTAGCAGTCTAACTCTAGTCAACTACCATCAATCGACTGACCATAGTCCCAGTCGATTGATACACTTCAAACATGAGGTTTTAACCCAAGTATGGTGACCCTATAGTTGTTGGACCACCCTTACCCTAGACCTAAGCCTTCTAACAACCTCTATCAGTCTCACGCCTATCAGATCCCTCCAAGTCATCCATGACTTGTTCATCCATACGCTAGCCTTCAAGTGCTTCCATCAGCTATTGTCATGGTAATGTGGTCTACACTGCCAAGGCACATTGGGCTTACGCTGTCAAGACTCTGCTTGGACTTTACGCAGCCAACCATTAGACTTATGCTGCCAAGACTCCACCCTTGGACTTTATGCCACCAATATTCCCCTTGGACTTCTCAATTACCAAGACTCAAGCTTGGACTTTCCCTTGTCAATCTATGTTGGACTTTCCATGCCAAGTCCCATGCTTGGACTTTTCCTTGCCAAGACCCATGCTTGGACTTTCCTTGCCAACCCATGTTGGACTTTCCATGTCAAGTACACAAGACTTGGACTTCTCCTATGATAATGGTCAAACCATTGTCAAACATCAAAATACTAACCTGGGTCAATTGCACCAACAATCTCCCCAACACATGTCAGACATCAATGTCAAACATCAAAACACTACTCGAGTCTAGTCAATCGTGACTTGGCCCGATTGCACCAACAGTTTTAAACCCAAGTATGGTGCCCCCTTACTTGCTAGACCACGTTTAGCCTAGACATAAGCCTTCTAGACACCTTTGTCAGCCTCATGCCTATCAGATTCCTCCAAGTCATTCATGACTTGTTCATCCATATGCTAGCCTTCAGGTGCTTCCATCAGCTATTTGAAAGGTTTTGCCCGGAAGCTCTGATACCAATTGTTGGGGTTGATCCGTGAGCTCTGATACCAATTGAAGGGATTTCCCTTGTCGAGTCCGTGAGGGGAAACTTCGCTTCCCCTTCACCTCGGTTGCTTGACCATGGTGATCCCTTCGATGTCCCCGGATTAAAAAATTTAATCCTAGACAAAAGGGATTCCCAAAGCAACCAAGTCATCGTCGTGCTATTCGTTTAGAGAGGTCACTTGAACAAACTAGTTGTTCAAGCGACCATCCTCTATTCTACGAGTAGCCGCGGAATAGACGATGTCCGGATCGCCGGTTTTTGTGTTTATACTCGGGATCCAAGTATTATTTAGCCTATTTACAGAAATATAACATGCTTATATTTTGAAAAACAAACACAAGCAATGAATAAAAGAGATAGAAGAATAGTTATACCTCTTGGTCTTCTAATGTATGACCCTCCTCCTTTTGGACGTCGTGTGGGCGACGATCCACCAAAAGTCGAAGCTCCTAGATCGCAAAACTTCCTTCCTTGCTTTTCCCAAGCAAGAGGAAGAAGAGAAACAATGTTTTTCTCCTTCAAAAACTCAACCAACAAAGAACTATAGAAGTTCTTGCCGCCGGCCAACTAGAAGGAGAAGAAGATGATGGAAAACTACCAAGACACCAAGGGAAACCCTATATCTTGTTTCCACCACCTAAGGAGAAGAAAGGGTAGTGTTTTGGGCTCCGTCCAAGGGCTGGGAAGGGCTGGAATAGCTGCTGGACGTTGGCCACAAGGCAAGGAAGAAGAAGGAAAACTTGCCTTATTTGGTGCCACCCTTGCTTCCAAACCCTAACCCTAATTCCAATCCTATCTCAACTAGGATTGCCCTATTCTTGCCGCCCAAGCCTTGCTCCCTCTCAATCATGTTATCCACGACCACTTCCCATGCCCTCCTTTTACAGAGTTAGGGATAAGTCATGAATTAATCTCCTCCATTGGTTCTAGGGATTTAATCTCAACCGTCGGATCTAGAGATTTAATCTCAACCGTCGGATCTTAGAGATTTAATCTCTACCAATGGATCTTAGTGTTTTGTTTCTATCCATTGGATCTAAGCATATTGAGGTGTTAATGGGCTACATTAGGGACCATGAGGAGGAGTTGGGTCTTGGCCACCCATGGATCAAGCCCACATAAAGTCCGATCCACTAATGATGGTCCAATCCACTAAAGGTCCATCATTGATCTACCTCACCAACCCCATATGATAATATGGGCTCCATATATTATTTGTACATTTTCTCCCCGTGTTTAAGATCTCGAATGTCCGTCGATTAATTAATTTACTAACCATTAATTAATCAACATCTAACTCCTTGAGTAGTACCACTCAACCTTTTCATTATGCCGGACCTAGTCCACCTGCAGGGTTTACATGATGAACCTTATGAGCTCCTCAAGGGGACATCATCATCCTAATATATAGGACACGGTTTCCTCCTATAATTAACGACACACCATATAAATAATATCATCTCCCAACTTACCGAGTCTATCGATTTAATCTATAAATCTCGCCCATTGGTAAATCAAAGAGATGAGTACCAAGTATATGTGCCCGTTATTATATCGGGATTAAGAGCATGTACTAAATAATATCTGAGGTCCGATTCGATTATGTAGTCAGCAATAAATCAAATCACCTGGTCGGTCCTGCTCAATACACACAAAGTGCACTAGTGTGATTCTATGGTCAAGACAAACCAATACCAAATCACACTACAACCATTCCGATGGTTTGTCCAAAGCCATCTCGGTTGTGAGCCTTTACTTATACTTTACAAGGAGCCGATAACATGATCTCCCGTGTGACACCACACACCATGTTATCTACAATGTAACGTATTAGACAATATGCATAAATATATGCAAACAATGATCATGTGATTCTTATTTCAAAATAAAGATGTTCATACAAAAGAGCTAGGCTTTCAGTATACATCCCAACAATCTCCCACTTATACTAAAAGACTATGCTATCCTTATACTGCCATACATCTGATTCCCCTTCCCTCCACATGCCTATCAAAGCTCTCGCTAGAAGGGCCTTAGTGAAAGGGTCTACCAGGTCATCCTCTGTTGCAATCTAGGCGACAACAACTTCTACCTCCTTTACGATTTCTCGTATCAGGTGGTACTTGCGCTCTATGTATTTACTAGCCTTATGGGCTCGTGGTTCCTTCGAGTTTGCAACTGCACCACTATTATAAAAATAAATTGTGATAGTTCTGGGCAAACCAGGAATCTCATCCAAGTCCATCAGGAAGTTCCTGAGCCATACAGCTTCTTTGGCCGCCTCATAGGCTGCCACATACTCAGCTTCCATGGTGGAGTCCGCCACGCATTTCTGCTGGGCACTCCTCCATACAATGGCTCCACCTCCCAAAGTAAACACAAACCCTGAGGTAGACTTACTATTATCCCTAGATTGGAAATCGAATCCGGTAACCCACAGTGAGTAATTGGTCCGCCTAAACTAGCATATAATCCCTAGTCCTTCTCGTGCACTATAATATATGCTTTACCGCACCAATATCCTCGTCTGGATTACTCGATATCACCGACCATGCCCACGCAAAGCAGATATATCCGTCTCGCATGAGCATCGCATACATGAGGCTTCCTACTGCCGAAGCATAAGGAACCGCCTTCATCTCCTCTATCTACTCAAATGATCTAGGACATATCTCCTTAGATAGAGGTACTCCATCGAAAGGTAGAAAACCCTTCTTGAGTTCTGCATGCTAAAACGCTCCATAATCGTGTCTATGTATGAAGCTTGGGATAAGCACAACATCCTTTTCCTGCGATCCCTTATAACCTTGATCCCAAGGATGTGTCTCACCTCTCCCAAGTCCTTCATATCAAACTGCTTGACAACTATACCCTTACGTCCGATAACACTTCGATGTTGTTGCCAACCACCAAAATGTCATCTACGATAGTACAAGAAATACCACTACGCTTCACACATCTCTTGTATACACAAGACTCATCCGGACTGTGAATAATTCCAGAAGACTTGATTATCTCATCTAAGCGGATGTTCCAAGATCTTGAAGCGTGCTTCAATCCATAAATGGACCGATTAAGCTTACACACAAGATGCTCTTTGCCCTTAGCAATGAATCCCTCTGGTTGCTTCATATAGATGGTTTCCTCAAGACTTCCATTAAGGAAAGCTTTCTTGATATCCATATGCCACACCTCATAATCCATATGAGCGCTATGCATAAGAGCTCTCAAACTCGACTTGAATCCATAGATTCAATCTCAAGATTCATTGCACTTTGCCAAGATAGTGCATCTTTATCTTGGATTGCCTCGCCATATGTCCAGGATCGTTCATGTTCGCCAGTGACCAAATCGAAAGATTCTCCCAAGAACATGAATCTATCAGTCGCTCTCACAACCCTCCCACTACGACGAGACATCACTTGTGTATCCTCCTGTGACACGCGTGCTGACATGTGGTATATCCTCTTGTACCTGGTACTAAAGAAGTGACTTCCCTTTAACTCCTCCGTAATAATTTTACTCTTGGGCTTGTGGCTCATCACATAGTCTTCCTCTAGAAATCTGGCGTTCGTGCTAACGATCACCCTCTGATCTCTAGGACTATAAAACAAACCACCCTTCGTTCCTCTAGGATAGCCAACGAACAAGCGCACTTCTGTACGAGGTTCCAACTTACCAGTATCTGCATTCGGCATATATGCTGGACTCTCCAATATCCGAATATGTCTTAGACTAGGCTTTCGCCCGGTCCACAACTCTGTGGGAGTAGAAGGCACTGATTTAGATGGAACCAAGTTCAGAATGTACACCGCCGTATCTAGAGCATATCCCCAGAACGAGTCTGGCAAGTCAGAATAACTCATCATCGATCTAACCATCTCTGTAAGAGTCCTATTCCTTCGCTCTTCTACATCATTCTGCTGGGGTGTGCCAGGTGCAGACAATTGGGATTGAATCCCAACCTCTGATAGGTAATTCCTAAACTCTCCCAAGAGGTACTCGTCACCACGATCAGATCGTAGTGTCATCTTGAATAATTGTCTATGAAAAAGACGAAATATTCAAAACTACCTCTTGCCAGGATAGACATAGGACCATACGAATCAGAATGAACCATTTCTAACATATCTTTGGCTCTATACCCTTGGCCTTGAAAGGCCTCTTGGTCATCTTACCCTCCAAGCAAGATTCGTAGGTTGGGAGATCCTCCACCACTAATGAACCCAAAGGTCCATCAGCTATCAACCTTTGAATTCTGCTTAGGTTAATGTGACCAAGACTAAGATGGCAAAGATATGTTTGGTTCATCTTCGAAGGTTCTTTTCTCTTATTGGAATTAGAAGATGAGTTATTAACTTCAATTTGCATCGTGGGAGATTTTGGTTCAAATTTCCTTTCAATGTACCTGAATAGATATTCTCCCTATTCCTTTTTATAACAACTCTGTCATTAAAAGAAATAGAATATCCATCCATAATAATTTAGAAACTGAAACTAAATTCTTTCTAAATAAAGGTACATAAAGGGAATTTTCCAGAACCAAAGTTTTATTATTTTCAAGAGATAAATAAAACTTCTCCCACTGCAATAGCCGCCACCATCATGGCATTGCCCAAGTAAATGGTAATCTCCCCTGCAAATTATTGCAGACATGATTAGTGGCTCCCGTATCTACTCACCAGGTGCTGGTAGATATCACCGCTAATCATGTTTCAATGACTAGTCCAAAAGATATACCTATGTTCTGTTTTGGATTGGGACAGTCCTTCTTCCAATGTCCATCCTGCTTGCAAGTGAAGTACTTGCCTTTCGGCTTCTTCACTCTTCCCTGAGATCCTCCCACCATCTTTGCTTCACCTTGTTTCTTCTTCTTCTTGCCTTTCGGCTTAGAAGTAGAAACTCTTTTGAGCAATGATGGCTTGAGGACACTCTTCGAAGAGTGCATACTAGCAGACAAGACAATATTTGGATTCATTTCCAATCAACATTATTTGGGTACCGTAAGTGTATTTCTTTTAGTATCACAACAAGTGGACTGAAAGTCATTTTGAAAATCCTAAGAATCACATAGATCATTACTTTAGATTTCAAATATTATTGATTCCTCAAAACAATAAAATTCCGAAATCAACCAACACCTCAAAACACCGAGAATATCGCATGCCACGATAGTGTGGACGTATACGAATTCTACATTTGTAAGAGGAGGTTTTACCCATTAATTTTATTATCTTGTCAACCTTACTTTTTGACAAATAAAATTAATAGTTGGTTCCTCTTTGGCCCTACAAATAAAAGCAGTGACTCATGGGGAGGATACTTTTATTTGCATCTAAGTGTGCACCATTACACGATACTAAGGGAATTATTTTGGATTATGTGCCTTACGCTGTGGGAAGTACACACGCCCTAGATAATTTCCTATAACCATTATTTGACCTAGTGATCCGCAAACAAACTCATCCGCAGGAGGAAGGCACTCGAGCCAACACGCAAGTTTGTTGCATCACACGTCAAATTGTAATGGAGGCCACGGAATTAATTAAAATATCCCTCTCCCACTTAGTAAATTAAAATGAGGAATTTTCCTACGATGCATATCAAACAAAAGCAATAAATATGAAAAATAAATTATTTTCCAACTATTATGGCCTTTGTCTTCAATATGGCTCCTGTCGATCGCTTATCTCGTCTGCTCCTCCTACGCCATGTACAAGCCCTCCGGAGATTCGAGCCGAGACTAAAACCTATTTTAATTTACATCCATCGATCCTATACTCCACGAGGGAGTGTACATGAATCTAGATCGAAAGTAAAATAAAATAAAGAGCGGCTAAACAATGTCGTATTTAATTTACAAAAACTAAATACTAGCCTCGTCAACCCCGAGGATTCAACAAAATAAACATTTACACACATACAATCACATACACACACATGCCATAATAGTGGAATCTTATGCCTGCAACCAAAGAGTTAAGCTACGCATATCCTACTATTATCCGACACATTTAATATATGAAAAAGTGCATAAAAATTAACCGAATCCTAAACACACAAAACCGGAAACCTTGGCTCTGATACCAATTGAAAGGTTTTGCCCGGAAGCTCTGATACCAATTGTTGGGGTTGATCCGTGAGCTCTGATACCAATTGAAGGGATTTCCCTTGTCGAGTCCGTGAGGGGAAACTTCGCTTCCCCTTCACCTCGGTTGCTTGACCATGGTGATCCCTTCGATGTCCCCGGATTAAAAATTTAATCCTAGACAAAAGGGATTCCCAAAGCAACCAAGTCATCATCGTGCTATTCGTTTAGAGAGGTCACTTGAACAAACTAGTTGTTCAAGCGACCATCCTCTATTCTACGAGTAGCCGCGGAATAGACGATGTCCGGATCGCCGGTTTTTGTGTTTATACTCGGGATCCAAGTATTATTTAGCCTATTTACAGAAATATAACATGCTTATATTTTGAAAAACAAACACAAGCAATGAATAAAAGAGATAGAAGAATAGTTATACCTCTTGGTCTTCTAATGTATGACCCTCCTCCTTTTGGACGTCGTGTGGGCGACGATCCACCAAAAGTCGAAGCTCCTAGATCGCATAAAACTTCCTTCCTTGCTTTTCCCAAGCAAGAGGAAGAAGAAACAATGTTTTTCTCCTTCAAAAACTCAACCAACAAAGAACTATAGAAGTTCTTGCCGCCGGCCAACTAGAAGGAGAAGAAGATGATGGAAAACTACCAAGACACCAAGGGAAACCCTATATCTTGTTTCCACCACCTAAGGAGAAGAGAGGGGAGTGTTTTGGGCGCCGTCCAAGGGCTGGGAAGGGCTGGAATAGCTGCTGGACGTTGGCCACAAGGCAAGGAAGAAGAAGGAAAACTTGCCTTATTTGGTGCCACCCTTGCTTCCAAACCCTAACCCTAATTCCAATCCTATCTCAACTAGGATTGCCCTATTCTTACCAAGCCTTGCTCCCTCTCAATCATGTTATCCACGACCACTTCCCATGCCCTCCTTTTATAGAGTTAGGGATAAGTCATGAATTAATCTCCTCCATTGGTTCTAGGGATTTAATCTCAACCGTCGGATCTAGAGATTTAATCTCAACCGTCGGATCTTAGAGATTTAATCTCTACCAATGGATCTTAGTGTTTTGTTTCTATCCATTGGATCTAAGCATATTGAGGTGTTAATGGGCTACATTAGGGACCATGAGGAGTTGGGTCTTGGCCACCCATGGATCAAGCCCACATAAAGTCCGATCCACTAATGATGGTCCAATCCACTAAAGGTCCATCATTGATCTACCTCACCAACCCCCATATGATAATATGGGCTCCATATATTATTTGTACATTTTCTCCCCGTGTTTAAGATCTCGAATGTCCGTCGATTAATTAATTTACTAACCATTAATTAATCAACATCTAACTCCTTGAGTAGTACCACTCAACCTTTTCATTATGCCGGACCTAGTCCACCTGCAGGGTTTACATGATGAACCTTATGAGCTCCTCAAGGGGACATCATCATCCTAATATATAGGACACGGTTTCCTCCTATAATTAACGGCACACCATATAAATAATATCATCTCCCAACTTACCGAGTCTATCGATTTAATCTATAAATCTCGCCCATTGGTAAATCAAAGAGATGAGTACCAAGTATATGTGCCCGTTATTATATCGGGATTAAGAGCATGTACTAAATAATATCTGAGGTCCGATTCGATTATGTAGTCAGCAATAAATCGAATCACCTCTGTGTCGGTCCTGCTCAATACACACAAAGTGCACTAGTGTGATTCTATGGTCAAGACAAACCAATACCAAATCACACTACAACCATTCCGATGGTTTGTCCAAAGCCATCTCGGTTGTGAGCCTTTACTTATACTTTACAAGGAGCCGATAACATGATCTCCCGTGTGACACCACACACCATGTTATCTACAATGTAACGTATTAGACAATATGCATAAATATATGCAAACAATGATCATGTGATTCATATTTCAAAATAAAGATGTTCATACAAAAGAGCTAGGCTTTCAGTATACATCCCAACACTATTGTCATGCTAATATTGTCTACACTGCCAAAGCACATTGGGCTTACACTGTCAAGACCACACTTGGACTTTATGCCACTAACCATTGGACTTATGCTGCCAAGACTCCACCCTTGGACTTTACGTCACCAATATTACCCCTTGGACTTTTCAATTGCTAAGACTCAAGCTTGGACTTTCCCTTCCAACCCATGTTGGACTTTCCATGCCAAGACCCATTCTTGGACTTTCCTTTACCAAGACCCATGCTTGGACTTTCCATGCCAAGTAACTATGACTTGGACTTTTCCCATGACAATGATCAAACCATCGTCAAACATCAAAATTATGACTTGGGTCGATTGCACCAACAATCTCCCAACACATTGTCAGACATCAATGTCAAACATCAAAACACTACTCGAGTCAAACTCGAGTCTGGTCAATCGTGACCTGGGCTGATTGCATCAACAAAGCTTTCCTCATGATTCATCCATGGTATATGATGAGTTTGAGTTCATCTAGATGCAAAAAATATGCACTTTGAACTTAACTCATTTCCTAGCATCTCACATGTGTCTAGGGTGTTCGAAAATACACACATGTCAATTTGATGTGAGATGTGTGTTTTGTTCATCTTAATCTAAGGCCTCATGCATTTTCTAAGGCAACGCTACTTGATTCCCTTATATATGGGACTTCAAGTCATGTCATAGTCCTTAACTCAATTTTATTAATGCATGAATGATGATTAGGACATAAATGAAACATGTGCCAATAATCATGATGTCATGACATATGATTAAAATTTAAGCATTCATGACACAAAAACAAACCTAAGCATTATCATGATATATTAAATGATAAAATGGAATATGATGTCATGACATGGTATATGACAATCAAGGCATTACAAATAAAATATACGGCATAAGAATACCTAAATTTTAATATTTATTGTCATTTGTTATGATTAATTCCATTTTGCCATATTACTACTAATCCCCTAAGTGTGCTAAAAACTCAAAATGATACACTATGACCTCTAAAACCTAATTGTGCCAATTTGATCAATTTCTCATAAATCTCAAAATATATTGGCATATCCTAAAAACCTTTAGGATTAAATTCAAACCACATTTCCAAAGTGTCACAATACCTTGGAAATGACCAAAATTGTCAACTTTGCTATGGTTGAGTTAACTACCCCACCAATTCAAGTTGACACAAATTAACCCATCTAACATGAAGGGATCACGCTCCTAGGAACCCAATACCTATTGGAGCTCTTTGGGTTTACTAGGTATTCCTTAGGGATAACTTCCCTAGATACCCTCCTAATGACCCTTCTAGGCTTAGAAGCCTTGGTCATTTGGGTCTTGCCTAGGTTAACTCTAGGGGTGACTCCCCTTGTAACCTTTTTAGTGCCTTCCCTAGGTTTCCTTGAAACCTTAGCCACTAGGCACACTCTGTGGTCAACCGTAGGGATTACTTCGCTAGTAACCTTGGTCTTCCTAGACCTAGATTGTGTTCCATAATCGAATGGAACATTGTGATAAGTAGGTATTACCTTCTTGGACATAGGATTGTGACCCAAACCTTGTATCCTAGATGGTTCTTGCCTCTTACACCCTTGACTTTGACTCCTAGACCCTTGAATTTGATTTTACATATTGTTGGATCGAGAAGCGTCGCTAGAGGGGGGTGAATAGCGAGCGTAGAATTTCTTTTCGTTCGTTAAAACACGAGTAGACACAGCGGAAAAATAAGAAGACAAGTTTATTTTTACTTGGTTCACAACCCAACGGTTGCTACTCCAAGGCCCTATCGGTCCTAGACCGCGTACGGAGGGCAAAGCACTATAACGTCTCCTCCTCATTGGAGGTAGGAGACAACGATCACAAAACCGAATGTACGAGGATGAGGCAACAAGCCTACCTCACCTCGTTACAAAAAAACAATGAATACAATATCAAAATATATTACTAGATGCTGCTACCGATGAAGAGGATCTGAACTTGTTGTCGCGTCGGTGTTATGACGGTGTTGGAGCATTGGCGTTGTAGGAGCACTTGATGAATAAACTTGATGATGTTTGGAGTTGGAATCCACCCCTCCTTTTATAGATTTTGGCCTCTAAATTTGTCTCCTCATATTTCAGAACAGATCACGAAGTTGTATAAATTTTATCGCGAAGTGGCCGCTTCAAACCTTATCCGTTTTGACCTAGCGCAGGATCGATTAAATGCGCCATCATCGATCGATGATGCCTCCCATCGATCGATGAGCATCGATCGGCCCCATGTCCAGTGATCATTGCCGGCACCGCCACTTCTCTACAGTGAGAGGTTAGCTCGAAAAATGATAAATACGACGGTTTCTAACCGTCCGATCTCGACCTAGACCTTCCACAAGAAGTCTTAGTCGGATCGCCGCCTACGGTCGTCCCCGTACAGAGGACATGACCTTACCATCTCTCACTCACACGAGCTTACCTCGATTCTTACTGTGTCGCTTTCGCTTCTGGCCTTCCACTCGATTCCTTCGGCTCCCTCCGAAGTCACTCGAGTGTCGCCCGACCACCACGACTTCCTCCGGGTGTCGCTACCCTTCAGTTCTAGCTTTAGTACTTTTCTTCACACTCGATTTAGTTCATGAGATAACGATGTAAACTTAACTTTGTTTCTTTGCCATAATCAAAACACAGGTTCGATTATTTGGTGCCCTTGCACCAACAATCTCCCCCTTTTTGATCTATGGCAAACCAACACAAAGTTAAGGGAAATTAAAGCATAAAACAAGTATAGTAGATGATGAATGTCATTTTCAAAAACTCCCCCTTAACCCTAGGTGAGTTTTGAAATAGATACTTTAGTTTTCAAAATTAAATAAATTTTTTGTTACTCCCCCTTAACTTTCGCTCTTCTCCCCCTTTTGCCATAAATCAAAACAAATGTTGGGGTTTGTTATGTAAAATTGGAGTTTGTTATATAAAATAGGGGTTTGAAAACAATATGGTATATGCATGCATCAAGATAAATTAGCTATGAGTCCAAGCATGCGTGTAGCAATAATTAGATAGATTGGTTCGAGGTGTGTCCCTCTGCACAAATAATCTAAAGGTTTGTAATATAACCCTTAGGGTTAGTTTGCTTTCCCCTTTAGTCAAATATATGAAGTATAAGAGATGTAGGGGGCGCTAAACTTTAGCCTAAGAGTTGTTAAGTACAATAGTTAGGAAAATAAGTAGTATTTTGAAGAGGTTATATTTCAATTATCCTTAACATCTCACCCATTCTATGTGTCTCAGAATTTGTTCACCTTATATGTTTTGTGATATGATTTTAAATTGATTAAAGATAGTCAACCTTGGGTTAGATTCGGATTTAACATTTAGATTGTTAAGTAACTTTTCGAGAAATTGGCTTCCAGGTCATGGCGAGGCACAGGGGCCTTCTTTGATCGGAACAACGACCACTTCCTTAGACAAAGCCAAATTCAAGAAAATATCACTTAAGTCACTTAGGGTTACTTCCTGGTCTAACTAGTTTAGGATACGGCGAGGTAGCTTTAGCTAGTTCCACTCGGTCAAGTGCACCAAGCTAGATACGCCTTATCTAGCTCGAATACACGAGACTTTGTTTCCCTAACGTACTATCATCTCGTCGCGCCCTGATACTATGTTGTCAAGAGTTGACTAACTATTTTCCCTATCTAGCCGTTCTACAAATTAAAGTAAAATATTCAATGGTTTTGCTAAGTAAGCGGGTATACTATTTTAGTGTTAGCTCCCCCTAGGCCATTAAACCAATATGGTCTATTCAAATAATGAATTTGATCCTGGGGAATCCAAAACTTATTAGTCCTTATATGTGAATTCAATAAAACCTTTGAGACCCATGCTTGGACTCTTTGATGACTACGATTTACGATAGATATATATGACCTATTCGTAGTCGTTGACCTAAATCCGAGTCCGACTTTGTTGTACACGACTTTTTGGGTTCCAAGTAGTCGGTTAAGATTCTTAGATCCCAACGTGAACCTTTCCAACGTAGCCTCAACCTCTTGAACTCGGTCTTTCAAGAGAGAATTCTCCTTCTCAAGTTTTTCAATTTGGGTTGAGTTTCCCTCTTGAACTTGACTAGTTGAAGAGGTTAGAGTAGCCTCTTGTTTGAGGGTTTCAACCTCCTCAAGTAACGACTCAACCCTAGACTCGGACTTAGTTAATTTCCTATTAAGCATTTTAATTGTATTGTAAAGCGTATGAATTAGTGAGCGGCTAACCTTAATTTTCTCTTTTGGTCCAGCTTTGAGTTGCTTCTCGAAGAAGTCCTCGAGTTCGGAGTCGGTGTTGTAATTGGATGTAGGGGATCGATTGGCCGGCTAGAGGGGGGTGAATAGCCCTCGTTCATTGGATGTCGTAATTTGTTCATTCTCATTGCGTTGCTTGTCTACGATTGTCGTTAGCACAGCGGAAACAATAAAACAATAATAATACTAACAACAAATAAGCACACGCAAACACACACGATATACATGGTTCGGAACCGAATGGTTCCTACTCCACGGGCGAGCTCCTCGAGCTCTAGAGATGCACACGACAATACTCAAACTCCTTCTCGACTACACGTCGGAGGTGGAGAAACCTCTCACAAGCAATTACAACAGTAATATACAAATACAAACAAGAAAGAAACACTTTTCACCGATTGCTTTTGATCACTTGTTTGTTGCTTGCTTTGATTGGCTCTTGAAGGACTGGAATGCAGCAGCAATTCCCCTCCAATAGCTCCACAAAAACCATGGCGAAATCCTCCAACTCGTGCTCCTTTTATAACCAACATCAAGCTATTTTCGCGCCCATCAGTCGACTGATCGTGACCATCAGTCGACTGGTCCCGTAGTCGTTGTCTCACAACGGCCCGATCCACGTTGGTTAAGTTCCAACGGATCACACATCAGTCGACTGATGGCACCCATCAGTCGACTGATCATCCATCAGTCGAGTGCTGGCGAGCTCGACTCCATTCTGTGCGTTCGCGGCACGTCATCACACGACCGCCATCCCTACGGCCGATTGATCCTCCCAACAGTCGACTTCCCTCCCTCGGCAATCGACTGATCAGTCAGACTTGGTTGAGTCGAACACTGGTCGAACCCATACGACCTAGAGCAGTCGATTGGCACCTATGCCAGTCGACTGATGTCGGCTAAAACCTCAAACATAAAGTTGTTTGAGTGTCCGACACTCAGTCTTAGCCACTTGGCCAAGCCCACCTTATCCCTCATGGAGTTCCCCACCGAAGCTCTCTTCTCTCGGCCTACGTCCCTCGGATGTGCCAAGCGCACGGCTTCGCAACGCCATCCTTCGCGTCTCATACCCTAGAAGTATGCTTCCCTTTGGGCTCACTCCATTCGCTCCCCGTCTGACGGTCCCTCGGATGCACCAAGTGCACGGCTTCGCAATGCCATCCTTCACCGACTCAAGGACCCCGAGCCTAGTGAACTTACCAAGTCCTTAAGACTTCCCATATGCACCAAGCGCACGGCTTCGCAATGCTTTTGATTTCCCATGCCAAGCACCAAGCGCACGACTTTGCAATGCTTTGGACTTTCCCATGCCAAGGCTTCCCCCTTGGACTTCCACACCAAGCTCCATGCTTGGATTTTCCATGCCAACTCCATGTTGGACTTTCCCATGACAATCCCATGTCATGAGTTTTGTCTATCATCAAAATATCATCAAGGTACTGCTCGAGTCAAACTCGAGTCAACCTGGGCCGATTGCACCAACAATCTCCCCCTTTTTGATGATTGACAAAACTACCATCTCAAATCTACCAATTCTCTCATATTGGCAATTCTCATATCCCAATGAGAATTCCAACGAACCCTAATTGGTAACTTGGTAACTTCTCCCCCTTTTTGACATTACATCAAAAAGGTCCTCCCCAAGGGTATGAATGTCTCATATCCCAATGAGATCTTACAATCTCTCCCTTGGAGGAACACATGCCTACAATCTTTCTAGTGATCCCATATCACTTAAAGAGAGGCAACCCAATTTTCCTTCCATGAGGAAATACACATCCATCTTCCCATGATGGATACCTCCCCCTAGAGGCTTGCTCCCCCTTGACCATTGCACCAACAATGTCCTTGGAGAGTCCCTAAGCCAATAGGAACATTAACCAAATCAAAATTAAGGCAAAGTTCTACAATGAACTCTCTTCCACATTAAAATTGATACTCACCCTCAACCCAACTCCTAATCCATATCCAATGGATTTCCACCCTCTCTAATGCTCTCCCAAGCATATCCTAGGGTTAGGAGTGGTTAGGGGACCAAAACATGGATAAACATGGGCCTAACTATCAAGTTTACCCAAAATCACCAGGCTACGATCGACTCCGATCGAATACCGATCATTGGACTTACCATCGATCTCGCCATTACAAGCGTTCAAAATCCATAAGTAAATATACGTAATTTTAAAAATCTTGAAAATGCATACGTATAATACTTATCCTAAACACTATGGGTGAAAAATATTGAAAATTTATTTTACCCATTAAATTAGGAGATTGATACAAAGTTTAAAATTTAAGAAAACTTCAATAAAGAGCCATCTTTGTATCATCCCATTCAATGGTGATAGCTATCAAAAGATAGGCTTCACCAAGGTTTTTCAAAATGTTTTCAAAATATTTTTCAAACCTTTATTTTCTTTTTCCTAAACATCTCGCCAATATCTAGATGTGTAAAACACATACAAGTCAAATTTTTGTGAGATATGGGTTTTGTTTTGTTTATGTTCTCATGCATATTTCTAAGGCAATATTCTTTGATTCCCATCAAATCATGCCATAGTCCATAATTTCATTTTATTTATATGCATGATATGATTATGACATAGATATGATATAAGTAAAAGCATATGCCAATATCATGATGTCATGGAATGTAAATGTGATCTAGGCATTCATGACATCTAAACATAATTCTAAACATGATCATGACATTTTATAGATAAAAATGAAAATGATATCATGACATGGTAAGGCAAACCAATCATGGCAAGTAAAATATACTAAGGTATAGAATACCTAAGTGTGCAAATCAATTTGCCATTTTTAGGGATTAAATTCACTTTGCCTTAAACCATTCATTTCCCTAGTGCGCCAAAAACCCAAAATGGCACACAAATACCTCTAAGACCTAATTGTACCAATTTTAAATCATTTTTAACTTCTCAAAACCTATTGGCACTCCCTAATGTGTCAACTCACAATGGCTAGGTTAACTACCCATCCACTTAGGGTTGACACACCCTAACCCATTTAGCGTGAATCAATCACGCTCTTAGGAACCCAATATCTATTAGAGCTCCTTGGGTTAACAAGGTATTCCCTAGGGATAACTTCCCTTGATACCTTCCTAATGACCCTTTTAGGCTTTGAAGCCATAGTCTTTTGGGTCTTTCCTAGGTCAACTCTAGAGGTGACTCCTCCATTGACCTTCTTAGTGGCTACATTTGATTTCTTTGAAGTGTTAGCCACTAAACACATACCATGGCTAGACTTAGGGATGACTTCCCTATTAGCCTTGGTTTTCCTAGACCTAAATGTGGTTCCATAATTAAATGGAACATTATGGTAGGACATAGGTTTGTGACCCAAACCCTTCTTGCCCTTAGATGTTTCTTGTTTCCTAGGTCTTGACTTTTGTGCATTAGACCCCTTAACCGAGTTTGATATTATTGCTAGGGTCTTCTCCAATTTTTCTAGCCTTGACCTCAAGGCTTGGTTCTCCACCTCTAATTTCCTCAATTTTGAATTTTCATTAGGTTTAGGGGAAATGTTCTTCTTCTTAGGCATATGCCTAGATTTCTTGGGATTAACACCCAAGTTTTCTTCAATTCTCCTAATTGACTCCCTAGGTAAAATAGATCTAGTGTTTTGAGTCCTAGGTTTGTCCTTAGAGAAACTAACATGCTTGGCACCTAAGCAATAAACCTTATTATTTCTCTTAGCATGCTTTTCATTGATAATAGTAAGAGAGCTAAAATAATTCTTAGCATGCTTTTTAACTCTAGGAATTAAAGGTGCATTAAGTAAATGTACCTTAGGGTTAGCTTTAGAAGCTCCCCCTATATGAGTTGCACCTTCTTGCCCTTTCTTCCTCCCCCTAGGGCATTGGCTTTGGTAGTGTCCCTTTTGATTGCATTTGAAACACACAATGTGCTCTTTGCTCTTGATTTTGGGAACACCAGCATCGTTTGACTTTGGGTTGACTTTTGGTGTCGATGCCTTCTTCTTAACCAATTTAGGGCATTTGCTCTTATAATGCCCTTTCTCCCTACACTCAAAGCATATTATGTGATTTTTATTTAAAATAATAACACTTGAGTTACCTAGGGAGGTGGTGGAGGCCTCTTCCCGATCTTCACTTCTCCCGGATGTGGATGTTTCTTGTTCTTGCTCCGGGATGGAAGATTGCCTCTCCTCCCCCTCAATGCTAGAGGTGGAGGTCTCCACCAAGTCATCAACATCTTCAAATGTTGTGGGTTCTTCTTCCTCGGCATTTTCTTCTACTTGTGCCGGTTGGGAATTTTCTTGGAAATTTATTATCTTATTCCATAGTTCCCTTGCATCCCTATAATCACCCAATCTAGACCAAATAGTGTTAGGTAACAAATCACTAATCAATTTAATTACCTCGAGATTTGTCTTGAAGTTCTTGATTTGGTCTTGGGTCCACTTTGATTTTTCAATGGGCTTGTTGTGTTTGTCCCTAGGCATCTCAAAACCATTTTCTATAATAATCATATAATCAAAATCGGTTTCGAGATATACCTCCATCCGTTTTCTCCACCAAGCAAAATCTCCTTCGAATTTTGGTGGTTGGAGGTTGTAGCTGGCCATCTTGTAGTGCTCTCACGGCGGTTAGTCCTTGAAGAGCAACCTCGGCTCTGATACCACTTGTAGGGGATCGATTGGCCGGCTAGAGGGGGGTGAATAGCCCTCGTTCGTTAGATGTTGTAATTCGTTCGTTCTCGTTGCGTTGCTTGTCTACAATTGTCGTTAGCGCAGCGGAAACAATTAAACAATAATAATACTAACAACAAATAAGCACACACAAACACACACGATATACGTGGTTCGGAACCGAATGGTTCCTACTCCACGGGCGAGCTCCTCGAGCTCTAGAGATGCACACGGCAATACTCAAACTCCTTCTCGACTACACGTCGGAGGTGGAGAAACCTCTCACAAGCAATTACAACAGTAATATACAAATACAAACAAGAATACAAATACAATACAAAAGAAACACTTTTCACCCATTGCTTTTGATCACTTGTTTGTTGCTTGCTTTGATTGGCTCTTGAAGGACTAGAATGCAGCAGCAATTCCCCTCCAATAGCTCCACAAAAACCATGGCAAAATCCTCCAACTCGTGCTCCTTTTATAACCTGCATCAAGCTATTTTCGCGCCCATCAGTCGACTGATCATGACCATCAGTCGACTGGTCCCGTAGTCGTTGTCTCACAATGGCCCGATCCATGTTGGTTAAGTTCCAACGGATCACACATCAGTCGACTGATGGCACCCATCAGTCGACTGATCATCCATCAGTCGAGTCGGAAGCTCGACTCCATTCGTACTGTGCCGCGGTGTCATCGATCGTGCCATCCCTCGACGATCGATCCTCCCAACGATCGCCTCCCTCGGTGAGTCGATCGCCTAGACTTGGTTCATGAACCGGTCGAACCCATACGACCTAGAGCAGTCGACTGGCACCTATGCCAGTCGACTGATGTCGGCTAAAACCTCAAACACTAAGTTGTTTGAGCATCCGACACTCAGTCTTAGCCACTTGGCCAAGTCCACCTTATCCCTCATGGAGTTCCCCACCGAAGCTCTCTTCTCTCAACCTACGTCCCTCGGATGCGCCAAGCGCACAGCTTCGCAACGCCATCCTTCGCGTCTCATACCCTAGAAGTATGCTTCCCTTTGGGCTCACTCCATTCGCTCCCCGTCCGGCGGTCCCTCGGATGCACCAAGCGCACGGCTTCGCAATGTCATCCTTCAGCGGCTTCGCAATGTCATCCTTCAGCGACTCAAGGACCCCGAGCCTAGTGAACTTACCAAGTCCTTAAGACTTCCCATATACACCAAGCGCACGGCTTCGCAATGCTTTGGATTTCCCATGCCAAGCACCAAGCGCACGGCTTCGCAATGCTTTGGACTTTCCCATGCCAAGGCTTCCCCCTTGAACTTCCACACCAAGCTCCATGCTTGGATTTTCCATGCCAACCCCATGTTGGACTTTCCCATGACAATCCCATGTCATGAGTTTTGTCTATCATCAAAATATCATCAAGGTACTGCTCGAGTCAAACTCGAGTCAACCTGGGCCGATTGCACCAACATTGGATTCGGATTCGGACTCTGACTTGGACTCTTTGGGTCTTGCCATGCATGCTATGCCGCCGCCTTCTTCGTTGTCCCATGTTGCATGAAAAGCCTTCTTTTGATTTGATTTGAATTGTTCCCTCTTTTGATTCTTTAGTAGCCTCCTTTCCCTCCGAACGATCTTCCGAACTACGTTCACTATTGCTTCCACCTTTTCAGATTCGGACTCTAATTCGTCGTGGGTTCGAGTCCATCTTCTTGCCTGGTAGGTGGCTTGCTTCTTTGTCCTGCAAGTAGAGCAATACCTCTCTCGGCCCGGACCACGTTAGTTTGCTCGTGAAGTTCAAACTCGAAAAATAATTCGTCTAACCTAAGCTTCGAAAGGTCCTTAGAGACCTTGTAAGCATCGACCATGGATGCCCACAAGGTAGTCCTAGGAAATGAATTAAGAATGTACCTTAGTAGGTCCCGGTTTTTGACCTTGTGTCCGATGGTGTGCAGGCCGTTGACAATGTCCTGGATTCGGGCGTGTAGTTGCGTCGTCGTCTTGTGTTCCTGCATCTTAAGGTTATACAACTTATTGAAAAGGTCACGTTTACATACCTTAGCATCGGACGTTCCTTCGTGTAGCTCGATTAATTTGTTCCATAGGTCCTTGGCACTAATGAATGGTCCGATGCGGTTGAGTTCCTCCTTGGACAACCCGCATTGCAATATTTGAGTTGCTCTTGCATCGGCTTCGATTTGCCTCTTGGTTGCATTTGTCCACTTGTTGAAATACAAGGGCTCTCCTTGATCATTGGTGGGTAGAGCAAAGCCGGTTTGGATTATTATCCAAGTCTCGACTTGTGTTTTCAAGAAACACTCCATCCGACCTTTCCAATAACGGAAATCATCTCCGTTAAAGAACGGAGGTCGGGTGGTGCTATACCCCTCAATGTGAGCCATTAAGTATCTTGCAAAACACAAATAAAAACCAAAGAGAATTCCAAGACTTGGTCTTGGATTAGTAATGCGGGAAATAAATAGGAAATAAACAGAATTAAATGAGAAAAATAAGAAACTAACAAAAACTAACAACTTACGACCTTCGATGTCCCCGAAAGGGTACTATACGTTGGATTTTGGGGCTGAAAATAGCTTGTTACAAGGGTAAACTCTTGCAAGAAATGTAGATCTCTCAGAGAGCTTCGATTTGGTAGGTAGATCATTATGTGAGTCCACTTGTACGAAAAGTTATGGCCGTTTTACCGTTGGCTACTCCAAGAGAGAATACTTGCAAGCACACAACCAAAAGAAACGTACCAAGACTTCATCTTGGATTAGTAGTGCAGGAGGAAAAAGACCTAAAAAAAAATATGAACAGAAAACCAAAACGTGCTAGATCGGTGGTTTCACCAAATCTTAGCGCCCCCGCTCTGATACCAATTGTTGGATCGAGAAGCGTCGCTAGAGGGGGGTGGTGAATAGCGAG
Organism: Wurfbainia villosa; assembly: GCA_025175895.1. Lineage (NCBI taxonomy): Eukaryota > Viridiplantae > Streptophyta > Magnoliopsida > Zingiberales > Zingiberaceae > Wurfbainia > Wurfbainia villosa. The sequence goes on along the minus strand of CM046001.1, from coordinate 79,762,527 downwards.
CGTAGAATTTTTTTTCGTTCGTTAAAACACGAGTAGACACAGCGGAAAAATAAGATGACAAGTTTATTTTTACTTGGCTCACAACCCAACGGTTGCTACTCCAAGGCCCTATCGGTCCTAGACCGCGTACGGAGGACAAAGCACTATAACGTCTCCTCCTCGTTGGAGGTAGGAGACAACGATCACAAAACCGAATGTACAAGGATGAGGCAACAAGCCTACCTCACATCATTACGAAAAAACAACGAATACAATATCAAAATATATTACTAGATGTTGCTGTCGACGAAGAGGATCTGAACTTGTTGTCGCGTCGGCGTTATGACGGTGTTGGAGCATTGGCGTTATAGGAGCACTTGATGAATAAACTTGATGATGTTTGGAGTTGGAATCCACCCCTCCTTTTATAGATTTTGGCCTCTGAATTTGTCTCCTCATATTTCGTAAGTATCACGGTCGTATAAATTTTATCGCTATGGTCGCGTCGAAACCTTATCCGCTTGACCTAGCGCATGGTCGATTAAATCGCCATCACCGATCGATACCTCCCATCACCGATCGATGAGCATCACGATCGCCTAATGTCCAGAGTCAACCGCCACCGCCACTTCCCTACAGTGAGAGGTTAGCTCAGAAAATGATAAATACGACGGTTTCTAACCGTCCGATCTCGACCTAGACCTTCCACAAGAAGTCTTAGTCGGATCGCTGCCTACGGTCATCCCCGTACAGAGGACACGACCTTACCATCTCTCACTCACACGAGCTTACCTTGATTCTTACTGTGTCGCTTTCGCTTCCGGCCTTCCACTCGATTCCTTCGGCTCCCTCCGAAGTCACTCGAGTGTCGCCCGACCACCGTGGCTTCCTCCGGGTGTCGCTAGCCTTCAGGTCTAGCTTTAGTACTTTTCTGCACACTCGATTTAGCTCGTGAGATAACGATGTAAACTTAACTTTGTGTCTTTGCCATAATCAAAACACATGTTCGATTATCTGGTGCCCCTGCACCAACACATATTTCTAAGGGTCTTTTCAAGTTTCTCAAGCCTTGACCTCAATGCTTGGTTCTCTAACTCTAGTCTTCCCAATTTAGATTTTTCATTAATCTTTTGGGAATGAGACTTACTAGGCATATGTCTATGGTTCTTGGGATTAATGCCTAGATAGTCCTCTACCTTCTTAATAGACTCCCTAGATAGGATTTTTCTGGAGTTATTAGTCCTAAATTTCTCCTTATTTCAAAAATTGCTACTCTTAGCACCTAGGCAATAAAGTCTATTATTTCTAGCATGCTTTTCATGAACAATAGCAAGTGAATTAAAAGCAAGCTTTTTAACATTAAACTTAGAAGGTGCATTACTAATATATACCTTAGGGTTTGCTTTAGAGACTCCCCTTACATGTGATGCTCCTTCTTGGACCTTCTTCTCCCCCCTAGGGCATTGACTTCTATAGTGCCCTCGTTGTTGGCACTTGAAGCACACCATGTGGTCCTTGCTCTTCTTGGTGGGGACACTGGCATCCTTGAACTTTTGCATCGATTGAGGCTTCTTGACACTTTTCGGACACTTACTCTTATAATGCCCAGCTTCCCTACACACAAATCAAATTATATGATCTTTTTTTAACTAAATTTCTTGAGTTACCTAGGTCGGTGGTGGGATTTTGAGCTTTTTCATCTTCTCGACTGGAGGTAGAAGCTTCTTCTTGATGCTCCGAAGTGGATGGTCTCTCCTCCCCCTCAATCCTAGAGGTAGAGGCCTCATCTGATTCTACTTCCACCACCGATCCGATTGTTGACTCCTTATCAACCTCTGAATCTGCAAGCTCTTGAGATGATGATGTGCTTGCTTCTTCTTGATCTTGAGAGGATGAGCACTCCTCCTCGAACTCCTCCCCGGACTCCTCGTCAGATTTCTCCTCTACTTCATGAGCCGGTGATGGGTTTTCATGATATTTCTCCAACTTGATCCAAAGGGCCTTGGCATCTTTACAATCTCCTATCTTGATCAAAATATCATTAGGAATTACACCAAGTAATATACCCATTACCTTATTGTTTGTATAGAAGTATTGGAGTTGCTCCTCGCTCCACTTCTTCTTCTTGAGTATTTTCCCATTCTCATCCTTAGGAGCATCGAACCCTACTAAATCACTAATCCAATTGTCATAATCACACATGAGAAAATACATCATTCTACCTTTCCAATATGCAAAATCATTGCGGTCGAAGGAAAGCGGAATGTTGATGTCGTCACCAAATTTTTCTTGAAGATCCATCTTGCCCTCTAGCGCATTTGCTCCTTGGCGGTTAGTCCAAATGAAGAGCGGCCTCACTTTGATACCACTTGTTAGGTATCAGAGTGTCTTCTTCCTCTTAGATCCACCGGGCTCTTATGCCACTTGTTAGGAATTGGAGGTTGCTAGAGGGGGGAGGGTGAATAGCGTGTTAGCTGCTTCAATGGAGATTGTTTGCGCTTGATCATCTACACTCTTGTTTGCACAGTAGAATAATAATAACAAATACAAATAACAAGATACACAAGCACAAACACATGCGATATAACATGGTTTGGAACCTTTGGGTTCCTACTCCACGGATTGGGCTCGAATGAGCCCTAGCAATGCAAAAACCACTAATAATCAAATACACTCATTCTCGACAACAAGTCGGAGGCGGAGAAATCTCATACAATAGATTACAAAAATAATACAAGATAAAACAAGAAAATACAAATGAAATACACAAAACAATATAAAACAAACTTTACAACTGTTGCTTTGGATGCTTGCTTGTTTGGTTGCTTGAGTTGCACTTGGAGACCCTGAATTGCACCAGCAAATCACCCCAAATTGCCTCAAAGAACCATAGAAATAGGCTAATTTCGTGCCTAGTAGTTGACTACCATAAGGCCTTAGTCGACTGCCAACAGTGTTGTTGTCTCACAATGACTTAATCAACGTCGACATCCAAGCCAACGGATACACTGGCAGTCGATTGCCAAGGCTATAGCCGATTGACCAGTCGGCTACCGAGCATTTTGCTCCCACAACCTCGACCAATAGTCGACTGCCCTCCATGGCAGTTGACTGCTCAAGCCATTAGTCGACTACTCAAGCCATCAGTCGACTACCTAATGATGGCAGTCGACTGACAAGACCTTTTGTCGTAGTCGAACCCTAGTCGACTCACGAAAGTCGACTGATCATAATCCCAGTCAACTGCTATAAGTTGACTCGGCTACCAAGTGTCAAAACACTTGACCAATCGACTTGTCCAAAGTCCCAGTCGACTGATAACCTCAACCATGAGGTTTAACCCCAAGTATGATGCCCTCATACTTGCTAGACCACCCTTAGCCTAGACCTAAGCCTTCTAACCACCTCCATCAGCCTCACGCCTATCGGATCCCTCCAAGTCATCCATGACTTATTCATCCATACGCTAGCCTTCAGGTGCTTCCATCGGCTATTGTCATGCTAACGTGGTTTATACCGCCAATGCACATTTGGGCTTACGCTGCCAAGACATACACTTAGACATTACACAGCCAAACCATTGTACCTATGCTGTCAAGACTCCCGCTTGGATTTTACGTCGCCAATATCAACCCTTGAACTTCCCAATTGTCAAGTACCCATGACATGGACTTTCCTTGCAACCCATGTTGGACATTCCATTTGCCAAGACTCAAGCTTGGATTTTCCCTTGCAAAGACCAATGCTTGGATTTTCCCTTGCCAAGACCCATGCTTGGACTTTCCATGCCAACTACACAAGACTTGGACTTTCCATGTCAAGTACATAAGACTTGGACTTTCCATCGCCAAGTGTCCCACTTGGACTTCTCCATCATATGGTCAACCCCAAGTCAACCATCTAGTCAACCCATTATCAAACAACGATCAACTCCTTTGTCAAACATCAATGTCAAATCTCAAAACACTAACATCAAACCACTACTCGAGTCAAACTCGAGTCTGGTTAATCGTGACCTGGGTCGATTGCACCAACACACTTGATAATGAAGCAAGATGAGGTATATGTGATATTATATTTCAAAGTGTTTTCACAATTTTTTTTTATTCAACCAATCTGACTTGTTTATATTTGCAATTATTAATTAAAAGCCTCGAAGGAAGAATTTTGGACCAACAAACAAGAAACATACTTTGTCAGCAAGTATACTAAGATCATTACATATGTTATATTGTTATAGTAAGCGTGCTCTAGAAGGAGGAAGATATATATCACTGTGTTTAGATCATGATGTGTTTGATGATGATTATAAACTTCTTTTGCACCTTGAGGACATCTTTCCTTTGTATCATTTGGAGCCAATTTCAGGCAATTGTGTAGTTGGATACATATGGTAAGTGTTATGATTTAATTATTTTAGCAATTAATTCTGCCAAGATTCTATTTTATTTCCATTGTTGTGAACCTAGAATTTGATTTTTTTTTGTAGCATAACATTCTGTGACTATTCTATCTTCTTTATGTTTTCATTTGCAGGCATCTTTTTAAAAAGATGGTGAACGATAGAAAGAAAGATAAATTCATATTTTTGAATCCACACAGGATCCCATATGTGGAAAAAACTACACACGACAAAACATGTAAGCCTGAACAATTGAACCAAAGGGCAAGCCTTTTAGCAGATAGGCTAAGTGGTGCATTAGTTGATCAACTAGTTTTGGTACCATGTAATATTGGGTAAGTAAGAATTAAAATATCATTTTCAATTGTTTTCTTTCTATAATTTATTGAATTGAATGAAATAATCATGTGTTTGTTGATAGTTGGCATTGGATTCTCACGGTCATTGAATCGTGTAAGGAGATTATATATTTGTTGGATTCTTTAAATCATCGCATTCGCAATGAGGATTGAAAATATGTAGTGGAAATGTTAGTTCATATTATTTTTTCTTAAGTATTTAATTTAGTCAATAAAAAACTCATATATCAAATATTATTAATGTATGAAAGGCTTTAAGATTGTTTAATTCAAACAAGGGGAGGAAAGGTAGAAAAAATGTTGTGTGAGAAGTAATACAGGTATGTGTTAATTATGTTGAAGATATATTTTAATGTGTATAAATGTTATTAACAATTTATTTCTAATTAACATAGGCTCCTCGACAACAAGATGTGAAACAATGTGGTTATTATGTGATAAGGCTTATGAGATAAATTATTGAAGAAGTTGAATATATCGAGAGAGATTCACTACGATTAATAGTAAGATTATCTTATTTATCATAAACAATTTAAAATAAACTATTTAAAATTTTGCATTGTCAGTGGTGATTGTTGTTTTCATTAACATAATCTATGTGTGTGTTCACAGTTCACAAAAATGTCATACTCTCGAAAGAAACTGATGAGGTACAGTTCGAGTTGGCAAAATGTATATAAGAACATATTTAAAAGTAGGTATTGAATGTTCAATGGCATAGTTTCGTAGCCATCTATTTCCATTTAGCTAAAGTTATATTTATGTGTTTGTTTGAAGATGTTTGTAGTTGTTGGGGATGCTTGTGCCTATTTGTGGTTGTTAGTGGAATACTTGTTTGTTTGAGAATGTTTGTGGCTGTTAGTCGTTGTTAGTTGTTTAGGGATGTTTGTGGCTATTATATTTAGATTATGGAATACTTGTTTTATTTTTGGGTATGTTTGTGGTTGTTAGTGGCTATTTGTGGTTGTTAGATTTTGTGTTACATTTGAATGAGTCCATTTTATATTACTTTAAATTGGATTCACTCTCCATACCTATTACAGACTTTATCTGATCATAAATTGTGTATTTACTACAACTCTTATGAATAAATTTTTAAGAATATGTGCAAGCTTTGTATTGATCATCTTTATCATAATGTAATAATTTTCTTCCTCATAGATGAATATGGATAGAAACTGAAAGTGGAGTTTTTGTTTTGCCAAGAATACTTATATATTCTAGAAGATGAAATTCAAAAAGATTCAATCCAAAAAGCAAGATAGCTTAGAACTAATATGCATTTCTAGTATGTAGATTTTTTGCTGAATTTTGTAAACTTAACTTGGATCCAAAGTTTGTGGATTATGGCTTCACACATTCCATTTTTCATTACTTGTTGATTATACAACATTTAGGTTTCAATTGCAAGAAGATTGATTAGTTGCACTTTAATGATATTTTAATTAGTGTTATTTATAAGGATTTAATTAAGTAGTTCATCGTGTAATATAATAGACAACTATTTTTATTTGTTGATAAAAATTGATATTTCATTACAAACAACAATGCTTTTTATCCATAGTAAAAAATCATTGTCTATGCTAAAAAATAACAATTTTAATTCATTGAAAAACCGTTGTCTTTGCTAACATGACAATGCTTTAATTTTTTTGTAAAACCATTGTCTTTCCTAACAAAGACAATGCTTATTATCCATTGTAAAAGTGTTGTATTTGTAGAATGACAACACTTTTCATTTGTTGCAAAAGCGTTGTCTTTGCGAAAACAAACAACACTTTTTATCCATTGCAAAAGCATAGTGTTTGCTAGAAAAATAATGCTTTTTATTCATTGTCATTGACCGGGCTTTTAACAACAGTGCTTTTAAGAACGCTTTTTCAGCCACATAGACAACGGATAAAAAGCATTAACTATGACCTTTTTTCTTGTAGTGTTTATACTCTCTACTCTTCCTTTTCCATTCATTAAAAATGAATTTAAAAGTATATTTATACACAACACCAATTTTCAAAACATTTTTTAAAAACAATTTTATGGATGTTTCCTTAAGTAAAAACAAAGATAGATTTTTGCCTAGCTAATTCAAATATTTTAAAATATACCAAAACATTCTTAAAAAAATTTTAAGTATAGCGTTCACAACAATCAAAATATTTGTCAATGTACATTTTCAAAAATATTTTGAAAATTTAAAGTTTTAGAAAACTTATTCTATTAAATGCATATCACATTCTAAGCAAGCATAAAATTCAATTAACTAATTATGACCTATGAATCTAAGCATGTGCCTTTTGAATGAGTTTAAATAACTCTAAATATGAAAATAATATGTTAAAATAAATCATCTAATAAAGTGTCCTTAAATAAATGTCCAACTTCATTTTTGACTTAAATGACATTAATATCACTAAATCTTGATAGAAGTTGGTCACCTAAGTGATTGATCTATATTTACCCACTTTGATTTATGATGATGCACTTGATCTATATCTGGAAATAGGAGTAAGGTCCTAACATCTCATTTCATCTATGTGGCTCAATATACAACGGTTAAAGCTAAGGAGATGCACTTGCTCCTTAAATCTATAGGTATATGATTTCTAAGGTAACTACAACGAAAATTTGAAAAGACAACAGTGAAAAATTATTGTCTTTGATCCAAAAAATCTGTGGTAAATCGATGCATTGAGAAAGGTGGAGCACTCAAAGACAACGGTGAAAAATCATTTTCGTTTTAAGGAAAAGACAACGATTTTTAACCGTTGTCTTTGAGCGGCATATCTTTCTCAACATGTTGATTTACCATGGATTTTTTGGGTCAGACAATGATTTTTCACCATTTTGTTTCAACTAAAACTACAACAGATTATAACTGTTGTCTTTGAGCACCATATCTTTCTCAATGCGTGGATTTACTATGATTTTTTGAGTCACAGGCAACAGTTGTTAACCATTGTCATTTGTATTTTCATTGTTATTTTAACCATTGTATTTTTAACTGTAAGATATCGAAAAATAAAATACCCCTTGATAATTAAGAAATTATCCTATATAATTTTCTAAAAATTTTTAGAAATTTTTCTGGATTTAAAAGGAAATTTTATGATCTTTCATGGGGATAAAAATAAATAGGCTTTGGTAGAACCTATTTAAGGGAGTTAATAGGTGTCATTAACCTAATGTTTAATACCTAAACCTAAGTTTAGTTTTCCCGATTCCTTCCCATATCTCCCTCCTGATTTCTCACGGCCACTTATTTCTTCTCTCGATCGTCCTTCCCTTCTCTTCTCACACCGCGAGCTCTCCTTGCCCTTCGATCGCCAACGACCCAAGCTAGCTCACCACACTGGTCGGCTTGCCTTCGCTTTGCCCATTCACGACCACCCTCCTCACTTCACCGTTGCCCCGCGACCATCCACGACCACTCGTGGCCCCTGGGCAGAGCACCTCGCGTCCCATCACCTCCTCAGTCGCTCGTCATGTCGCTTCATCGCCACCAACCACCACTCCTTCCGTAGCTACCTCTTGCCTCCCTATTTGTGCGAACCCAGCTCGGTGATGGAGACTCTGTCGCCCGAATCTTCCTCTCTAACCTATCATCAAATTCTGACAACAGTAAGGGTTGTCCTCCCTTTCGCTGCCTGTATCCGTCGCGAGCTCAATTTTTATCGCTATTGTCGCCTTCTTCATCATCAAGGAGGAGTCCGACCTTGCCATCACTGAAGCCATGATCGGTTACTTTCCTCATGCGTAGCTCAGAGCGTGATCGACACCACAGTGAGTAGCTGGTGGATTTCTATAACCTACATATCTCTGATTTCGGGTAAGATTTCTGCATCGATCAGTTAATTGGATTAAGGAATTTGGATGTATGGTAGCTATGCATTTGGTTATTGTAGCAGGGTTAATTATGGATTTGAGTTGCTCCGGATTGTGATATGTTGTGATTCCAAGTGATTGTAGTTGAGCTGGGGATCTGGGTTTGGGTAGGCTACACGAGGTAAGTATGCATCTTGAAATGAATGTTTGTAAGGATTATTGGAATTGGGTGTAGGTTGCAGTGCAACGATTTGATTTGGAGTGGTTGTTGTAAGAAGGTGAAGAGGTTGTGTTGATGGTAATAAGATTGGTAAGTTCTAATTTGTTATTCTAAGGATGTGTAATATCTTTTCTGATAGCTAAATGTGGATTAAGTTGAACCAGTTCTTATGGATAATGCTGGATTAGTTGGATATAATTGAACTACATATATTTGTTGATTTCAGGACCTTGATTCAAGATAGGGTCGTGGACGTGAAGACTATAAACATAGTCTACATAGCAGGTAGGTAATATTCTACCCTGGTTAGGTAGTTGATTATTCTTAGTGTATGCGTTTCTATATGGTTGTTATTTTACCTTGACTCCACTCTTATTTAATCATGTGCTTGATACTTAGCCTTTGCACTTTGAGATATACTGTTGTTGTCATATTTTCATTCATCGTTGCTATAAATTACCGATGCTATGGTATGTAGGTCTTTAGATGCTTAACCATGGGGGTTATAGCTGAGTATAGATGTCGATTTGACTCGTGTCATCAGGAATAATCATCCGGGGGTGGATGATGCCCTTAATGTAGAGTTTTGTGGTTGTATCACTATTACGGATCATATGTCTGTACATGGTAGTGTGAGTTATCGATGGTGTGTTGCTACGGACTGGAAGTCCTAGCATGGTTGATGGTTAGTTGTATACGACTCTCTATTGGGTAGAGAGTGTATTGTGGATGTATGTGTGGTTGTGCATTTATGTCATTTACATGCATGCTGGCGACTTGGTCTCCCTTTTTGTTAAGTGGGTCGTCAGTCATTCTGCCTCTACAGTTACTCGTGGTAGTAGTAACTAGTGTGAGGGCAGTTCATTTGTTGTGCTACATTCGATCACTCTTGATAGTGGTAGTTGGAGTTGCGTACAGTTGTCCTGGGTGTGTGGCACTCGACCATTCATGGGTAGTGTCAGTCGGAGTGGCCAGCAATAGGGACCCCTGTTGTGTAGCTTATAGCTCTTTAGCTTATTGCTACTTTTTCATACTGTCCACTCGGCCACTCGAGAGCAGTGGATGTTGTTGAGTTTGGACAGTTATCATATATATATATATATATATATATATATATATATATATATATATATATATATATATATATATATATATATATATATATATATATATATACACACAGTCTATATATACGCTTGTTGTATTGTTGCATTTGTTTATGCTATGATTGCTGCATTTGATTGTACATCATCTTGCATGTTATTCACATGATCTATACTGTTGTGTGGGATACCAGTGTATGACTTGGACTGGACTGTTGTACACCTATGACCAGTAACATGATGTTGTATAGGACTGACTAGGTTTGATGATGTTGTTGTTTATAGGTTAGTAGGGCAGTGTGCTGATTACATGCTTAGTGCTTTTCTTTCATGTTGTATTTGTTATATGGTAGTATGTGTGTTCAGGTTATACGAGTTGTTTCGTTGTAGATCTTCTGGTATGTCAGTACATTACGTTATGTATAGTTGATCAGTTGGTTGTTTATCCACTGCTTAGATTCACACTGATAGTTAGTTGGCTTTACCTTCACGATTGTATACCATTGATCTCTATTTATATATATTTGTTCATCTCTATTTGTATATCTGTTGCCCTTCATATCTTTTTTGTTGATCATGCACTATCTTGCATATTACCGCTTAGTTTTATACTCACAACCACATACCCTGGGTTTTCTTGTCGCCCAGGTAATAGGTAGAAGATTTCCTTGGATGCTCGGAGCTTCGCCAGCAGATGCCATCTCACCTCGTGTATTTAGATTGTAATCCATATTGGTGTTGTATATTTTGCATTGTATATTTTGGATTTTTATCCTATATTATTTCCGTTGTTTGGTAATCGGTTATGTTGTTATGTATTGGTTTTGATCATGTTTTTCTTGTTGTGTCAAAGTCATACTGGTACGCATGTGTTTGAGTCTTTGTATCTTTATTTGATGTCAGTATATTTCACTGTGATTTATGAATTATATCCATATTTATGTTATGTGGTTGTGGCCGAAAGGCTTGTATCAATAGGATATTCAATCACGTACAGGGAAGATGCTGTCCGTTTTTCAGCTCGACATACTCTTAGGGCATGACAATTTTATTGATATTAGACCCCTAGGTTGCGAAGTCCACTTTCAGATTTTATGTCATTCGAATATCGAGTTTTATTTTGCTCGATTTTGGTTTTGTGAGTTTTGAGATCTGGCTGTAGCGGGACATCTCCAAGCTACAAGGGATAAGGTATGCTAATTGTTATCTCATATCTTTTGTTGGTTATGCATTTAGTTGATTATAATAGTGCATGACATGTAGTGTGTTAGTCATTATTTGTAACCATGGTTTGAGTTGACCACAGGAACGACATGTTGAGTTTATTAGATAGGTACTTGCTTTTGAAAAGGTGAATTACCTTTGAGAGTCAACTGATACCGAGTCGGAAAGCAGGGTCAGGTAGTAACATTTCTTATGGAGATCAGATATTACAACCTTAGGGATTTTTACCTATTTATGCAAGTCAGATCATTACCCGTGAGGTAATGGACAAACGAGTATACTATTGTTGATGCAGACGGTAGAGGATTAGTATATGATGTTTCATAGGGATTTTGATCCCTGAGTTGTGCGTGTGGGGTTGTATAACTTTGAAAGTACTTTTGAGTACTTAATCTGTGTGATGTAGAGAAAGTAGAGTTAGTTGCATACCATTATCGAGATCAAGCCGATACTTGGTGGAAGAGGTAGGAAATAACCTTCGGGGAATAGGATATCACTTGGTCACGATTTAGTCATGTTGGGAGAGAGTATTTCCCCCGTGTTATTTCCTTTGACTCGTTGTCAGGCAAATCTTGAGCTTTAAGTAGGATGATTGTTTTGTAATGGGAGTACCATGCAGAGTCGTTAGACTTGCAAAGGTTATGGTCACCTAATAGCTCAAGGTTGTGATTGGGTTGTCTTAAGCCACTCATGGTTTATTGGCTTACATTTTGATCAGGATGTTTGGATCTTCTATGAGATCCTACTGATAGACATTGGAACGAGTCATGAGTTTAGAAATGACTCCATACAAGTGTTTAAGAGTTGGAGACCGATAAGCAGATATTGTAGATCAAATTATTAGAATCGGTAGTCTCCAAATGTAGGATAAAAGGAGCAAGATCAGAGTCATAGGCCACGAGCTACTATTGGAGAGTTTTTTTTATCATAGAAGATCAATCGCAGATCGTCATAACTGTCTCATGTTGTCAATGAAATCAGAAGAAAGGGTCCGAAGGGATTATGTGCGTGCAGTGTGGGACACGACGACACACGAAGTCAGATTATCCGTTGGATTAATTCATCTATTGCTATTGTAAGCAACCAGTACATTTGAGGAGGTGTACTTTGAAAACTCAGTTGAAGACTATAGATGTTGTTTCGAGAGGATGATGTGCAATCTCGATAGCAAAGATCATCACAGAACATTGGGTTATCACACCAACAGTGATCTACTACCTAAGGCATAGTTGGAGTTCCTTGATACTTCCCTCCAGGGGAAGTGATTTACTCGACAGTATCAACAGAAGACATCTCATAAGACTCATACAGACAACAGTGTTTATCACCTCCATTGCAGCCGTTTCGATTTACATCTTCATTTTGCCAATTGAGTTTAGTTCCTCTAAGGTAGTCTTTTGCACCTACATAAGCTCAACCACCATGAGCAGAAGTTGGACGAGTTTATTTGATTACTAGAGAGAAGACATGAAAGGTCGAAGGATTGATCGTTCGGGGTATTACTTTAGTTTACCCGCTCGGTTGAAATATTGAGAGATACGGGTAGTTTATAGATATATTTGTCTAGAACATTCTGAGATAGGATTAGAAGGATTTTTATATTCAGATCATGTGGATCAGTGGTTTCCTTACGGTTAGGTGAGAGGTTGACCAACAACCAAGAAGACAAGGGATGCCCTTAGACTTTGATAGACATACCTTTACTGTAGACATATCCTTATAGATGGTTAATTATTGAAACTATGGTATGATAGGTCTCTCGGATGTGTGTATAATTTGAGATTTGAGAGTATTCGGATGTAGTTTCAGATGAACTCCCATGCTTGCCAATGCATAGGCAAGTGGAATATGCTATCGGAGTGATTTCGAGTTTTGAAAAGTTAGAAGGTTGATGATGCACAGGAGGTATTTATTAGAATGACGATTTTACCAGGAGATAATTTTATTAGTATCAGTGTTTCTAAACACTATGGAAATTGGAAGAATATAAGTTGTGATTATAGGAGGTGTTGGATGTTGGTGCAATCGGCCCAGGTCACGATTGACCAGGACTCGAGCTTGCCTCGAGAGATATTTTGATGTTCGACAAAAATATATGACAATGTGATTGTCATGGGAAAGTCCAAGTCATGGGTACTTGGCATGGGAAGTCCAAGTCGGACACTTGGCATTTGGGAAAGTCCAAGTCTTGGGTTCTTGGCATGGAAAGTCCAACATGGGTTGGCAAGGGAAAGTCCAAGCTTGAGTCTTGGCATTTGGAAAGTCCGTTTGATATTGGCAGCATAAAGTCTAAGCGGGAGTCTTGGCAGCATAAGTCCAATGGTTGGCGGCGTAAAGTCCAAGCAGAGTCTTGGCGGTATAAGTCCAATGTGCCTTGGCGGTGTAGACACCGTTAGCATGACATAGCTGATGGAAGCGCCTGAAGGCTAGCATAATGGATGAACAAGTCATGGATGACTTGGAGGGAACCGAGAGGCGTGAGACTGACGGACTTGGCTAGAAGGCTTAGGTCTAGGTTAAGGGTGGTCTAGCAAGTATGGGGGAACCATACTTGGGTTAAAACCTCATGTTTGAGGTGTGCCAGTCGACTGGTGTCATGTGGCAGTCGACTGGCGTGAGTCAACTAGGGTTTGACTACAGGAATTGGCCTAGCAGTCGACTGCCAGAGGTGGGCAGTCGACTGATTGGCCGAGCAGTCGACTGATCATGTGATCAGTCGACTGGTGCTCAGTTTTTCGGGCATAGAATGGAGTCTGACTCGACTGCTAGGGTTAGCAGTCGAGTGGAGGCTCGAATAGTCGACTGATGGTCATTATCAGTCGACTGTTAATGTATCATTTGAATCTTTCCATCATGGATCTAAACATTGTCTCACAACAACAGTGGCATTAGTTGACTGATGGTCCCGAGCAGTCGACTGATCGGCGATTTCCAGCCCAAGTTGCAACTTTAAATGGAGCTCGTGGAGGAGGAAATCACCACCGATTCTTGAGAGCTTTTGGGGTGATTTGTTGCTGTAAATCAGGTCTCCATGTGCAAGTCAAGCAACTAAGCATTCAAGCAATCAAAAGCAAAGTGTTGTAAAGTTTTCTTTACTTGTCTTTCATATTTGTATTGTATATTGCTTGTATTTATTTCTTGCTGTTGTAAGATCATTTGTACGAGGTTTCTCCACCTCCGACTTGTGTCGAGAAGGAGTTATTGTGATTAGTAGTGCGTGTTTGCATTGCTAGGGCTTTTAGAGCCCGATCCGTGGAGTAGGAACCGTTCGGTTCTGAACCACGTTATATGCTTGAGTTGTGAATTGTGTTTGTCATATTTCGTTATTGTTATTTGTTTTATTTCCGCAACGCCAACAAAATTGTAGAGATGAACGCGATCAAATTCCATCGAGCAATGAAAACAAGCTATTCACCCCCCCTCTAGCTTCCTAGGATCCCCTACAAGTAGTGCATCTTCATGCCCTCTTCACTCGATTTCTTCTCTCCGATCGTCACCAACCTTCTCTGACAAGTCGTTCCCCGTCCACGCCGGCGACCAAAAGCCCCAGGTTTGGAATCCATTTCTCCCGTTAATGTTTTTGATCTCTCTATAGCCCTAATGGCATCTCACAGCCCTAGGGTTCCTCTCCAGCATTAGGGTTCCGATGAGATCATCATTCCGGCGACCCTCCAGCGTTCTCTCCGGCAAACCAACTGTCCGTTAGGCCCTCACAACTATCGACCGTGTAATGGCACCAAAGTATATCTCTATACACCTTAAACCCTAATTTTTTTTCACCACATTATTGATTTAATCACGTATTTATTTGTGTCATTCCATTACATTGCATTGCATTCATCATTCATCATGTAGGAGACAGTGTAGGAATGACCCAAATGAGGGTGGATCACAGTTGTACCAATCGATGGCAGTTAGGTACATAGATAACCAATTCTTTAGACACTACTGTAGCGACATCATTGAGATTCTAATGCATTATCAACTCATGAAGATCGCTCTATGTACTCATGCCATCAATGATGATCTCCTTAAGGAGTTTTATCAAAATTTAAGGAAGGCAGACGATAGTCCTGAAGATCATTCTATGTACTCATGCCATCAATGATGATCTCCTTAAGGAGTTTTATCAAAATTTAAGGAAGGTAGACGATAGTCCTACCTACACTACTCGCATTGCAAAACGCGACCTAGTGTTCACTCCTACGATCTTGCAGGAGTTCCTAGAGTGTAGGCCACCTACCTTTGATTCACCTCTTCCTGCTCTGTTTGATCACATTTCTTTAGATTCCATGCATGAGCACCTTTTTTGCCATCCTCGCCCACCAGCTCAGAACCTTTTCCCCATTAGTGAGTTATCTGCACCTGACAATGTGCTTTACAAAATCATTGTTGGGTGCTTTCTCCCTATTGTGACTCGGGGCTTGGCCAAGATTAGGCCTCCCCATCTTTTCCTCATGTATGCCATGCATCATAGATTAGATGTGAACATTGCATTGAACATGTTTCATTGCATTGTCCATTTCATATCCCCTGTGCAAGGGAAAGTTCATATGCCTTTTGGACATATCATCACTGCATGGTTAGAGTCCATAGGCATTAAAATTTCTAGGGGATCTTTGAGGGCGCTATCCAAGATTTAAGACTGTATATCAGTGCGTAACTTCACATTGGTGGGGTTGCAGACCGGAGATGGGCAGATGGAGCTAATACCTCAACCTCATCCCAGGGCACATGGGGAGGCACCTCTAGTGCTTGGAGAGCTTGCAGGACAGTATGAGGACCCCGATGCTACTGATGAGAATGACCATATGTCAGCAGATGCATCAGCAGCAGGTCCTTCAGATCAGGTTGCACAGCTGGAGACCAGATTCGAGGATTACCAGCAGACGATTGACTCTCGACTAGAGGAGATCATATCGGGGTAATCCTCCATGGGTCAGCACCTCAGCCGGATGGAGGAGCGCCACACCCGGATGCAGGAGTGCCAGAGCCACATGGAGCAGCGTCAGCTTGATATGTACGAGATGATGCGGGCCTGGACCCTGAGCCAGCAACCTCCTCTGCCTCCACCTTTTGCAGGAGATTAGAGCTAGAGGATGTTTAAAAATTCTGTTTTTAGTTGAGCGTTTCAAACTTTTATTTTGGTTGTAAAAACTGATGTTTTAATTGAATTAAATGTTTTGTTTATTAAAAATGTTTTTGTCTGATTATATGTGTGTGTATTAATGTGCTTACTTATACAAATTTGCTATGTCATGACATCAAATTCTATCTTATCATATAACATGTCATGATACTGTTTAGGATTATTTTAGACGTCATGTTCGTTTTTAGAGCTTATTCATATGTCATGACATCATGATCTTTGGCCATGCTTTATTATTGCTATCATTTATGTCATGATCATTCATGCATTTAACTTGATTAAAATTGATTTAAGGACAATGGCATGACTTGGAGTCCCATTTATAAGGGAATCAAGTAGAGTTTTCTAGAAAATGCATGTGGCTATAATAATCCTAACTCCACATCTCACATCTAAATAGACATGTATGTGTATGTATACACCTTAGATAAAATGTGAGATGTTAGAAAAATAAGTTAAGTTCAAGATGCATAGGTAGTGCATCTAGATGAACTTAAACTTATTTCAATCATCAATATGAATTAAGAGGAAAGATAATATACAAGTCATGTATATCTAGACAATAATCCATGGTTCAAAACAGATTTTTAAAATCACTTTAAAAAACCTTGGTGAAGTCTATCTTTTGATAGCAATCACCATTGAAGAAGTTGATACAAAGTAGATTAAAAACTTTAAAGTTTTAATGGTTTTTGAACTTTGTATCAATCTCCTATTTTAATGGTTAAAATATTTTTCCAATATTTTTCACCGATTGTATGTGTTACAAATATTATACATATGAAATTTCGTGATTTTTCAAGCTATGTATAATTACTTATGATTTTTCAAAGTTTGTTTCTGATAACTGAAAAATTGAGTTTTCAGTTATCAGTCGACTAACCTTTGTTTGTGATCAATTGATGGGTGGCATGCTCTGGTAACCGCCTAGTGAAAACTACCATAAAGCGCCGCAAAATTGCCTTGGCGGAAAAACCACCGCAAGCGCCTGCACGACACTTCCTGGCGAATCGCTCGCGAAACCGCCTGGCGGAAATTGCCGGCGAAGTGGGCGGAAGCGCCTAAGCGCAATTATCTCATGTTCTTGAGTGCGATCATTAATGGGCGACAATCGATTTTGAAGGACTCATTGTCGATGTAAAACAAGGGTGTTTAACCCCTTTTTAGCTATAGTAAGGTTCCCTAACCACTCCTAACCCTAGGATATGCTTTGAGAAACATTAGAAAGGGTGAAAATCCATTGGATATGGATTAGGAGAGTTGTTTAGGGTTTGTATCAATTTTGAGGTAAAGAAAAGTTCAATGTTGAACTTTAGGCTTTAATTTTAATGTTTTAATGTTCCTATTGGCTTAGGGACTTTCCAATAACATTGTTGGTGCAATGGTCAAGGGGGAGCAAGCCTTTAGGGGGAGGTATCCATTATGGGATGATGGATGGTATTTTTCCTCATGAGGAGGAAAACTGGGATTTTGAGATACCCAATTTGAAAATTGGGAGAGTGTTAGTAATATATGAGAGATGTCCTAAGGCAATCGCCTTATGTATGAACCATTTATATGATAAATGAAGATTCACTATTTGAGTATACATGTTTTATGTATTTGATTGGATCTTAAACTCATTTATCAATGTCCACGATACGATTCACAAAGATGAGAGAATTTGTGATTGGATCACAACTAGTGAGTATCTCTACATGTGTAATTGTGATGTATCGGAATTATCCCTAGTCGATGAATTGATGGATTTGGACACCATCAATTCTGTCGAGACTAGCACGAGGTATACTCCTTGGTGTATCCAAGCAGCTGATTCTCACTGGCTGGAGACATAGTGATGTCCAGAGTTAATCGTGGATGCTAGTTATGGTAACTAGTTC
Source organism: Wurfbainia villosa (assembly GCA_025175895.1). Taxonomy (NCBI): domain Eukaryota; kingdom Viridiplantae; phylum Streptophyta; class Magnoliopsida; order Zingiberales; family Zingiberaceae; genus Wurfbainia; species Wurfbainia villosa. Next base: position 79,744,389 of record CM046001.1, on the reverse strand, counting down.
ATTGGAGTGACCAGCCGTAAGACTTCATATGGTTCTCTGCATATATAGATATGTCAATGAAGTTCTTACTGTGGCTTAAGTGCGAGGTTCCTTTGACTTGCGGTATTCAAGTCATCTTGATCATGGAGACTTATGCTTTGACATCTTAAGCAAACATCTCTAAGGAGATGTGGACCCGGGATGATTGGGTATAAGTCGAAGTGATCGAAGGTGTTTGAATAGCCTATAAAGGATTCACCACTCCTTGCGAGGAGATGTATACCCATGGCCTCTCGTCGGATTGTTACTAAAGTCTTTGGCCAAAGCATTACATGTTTAGAGTAAGGTACTCTTCGATACATATGGAGTAACTAGAATCCGTAGGACGAGGAAATGATACTTGGGCTAGGTGTGATGTAGTCAGCCTAGTGGGGACTGACACAATAGACCATGTCCTGAACCAAGTGGGTATAAGATGAGTGAAGGGAATGAGGCACGAATCATTCGAGCTGCTGAAGGGTTTCAGAAATAGTTCTGGATCAACCGTTGATCTTTTCGGTTAATTGGGGATCATGATGTACTACTAGGTGCCACTCATGATCGTTCTATAATTAATGGTTAATTATAGATGGCCAACATAAACCGAGAACCTATTTGGTCACATGCACAACGAGCGTAATCCAAAGGATTTAAAACGAGCTTGAGAATGGGATTCTCAGACCGAGAGAAACTAGGTTTGGTTGGACCAAACATAAAGCGAGCATGAAATCATTTGATCATGATGGAAGCGTGGATGGGCCGAGTCTTATGAAGACGTAATGGATGAACCAAAATGGTTTGGTTCTAATCCAATGGATGAGAATAAACCAAAGGGGTTTGGTTTATTTTAAACGAATGAACCAAAAGTTGGTTCGGTTCGTTTTAACTTAAAATAAACCATCATGGTTTGGTTTATTTTAACTTATCTTAATGGAGCGGGTTAACGGGCCTAATGGTTATGATCCAATAACCATTAAGAGAATTAGTTCTCTATAAAGAGGGCTTAATGGATAATTAAGCCTAATCCAAAACCCTAGCCTTTGAGTTGCCACCCACCCTTGAGTTGCTCTCGCCAACCCTAAGGTCATCGCCCGACTTGTTGTGCAGCCGTCATCTCCTTGTCGGCGTCCAAGCTTCAGCCGGTGAACCCTCCGGCGACCCTCCGGTGATCTTCCTAGGCCTCGGTGAAAAGGTGAGCACTTGGCTTCCTTGTTTTGGCCGGAGCCTACTCCTCCACCAAGCTGTCCAGTTTTCTGGACAGCTTCTTCTCCTCTCGTCGGAGCGTCGTTTGGACGACGGTTAGAGCTCTGACAGCGGATAACTTACCGGGGATTCGATCTCCGGTAATCCTCTGAGGTGGAGGACGAAGGATTCGTCAATCGGTTGACGAATACCTCTCCGGAGAAGCGAGTTTTGAGGACTCATTTTGGATCCGAATTTGGATTCGGATCGTGATCATCTCTCGATCACGTCGTCTTCAACACGAGGCTAGTAACCCGTACGAAGACGAAGCTCGTGGCTTAGCGAAGTCATCCCGAGGAACTCGTCGTGGATACGGATAGAGACGATTCTAGTGAGAATCGTTCCGGTTGATGCCGTTCCCGCTACACGTCATACGAAAGGTATAACGTAGATAAATTTCCTTTTATTGCAAATTTAAATTTACGGTTATGTCTACACTTGTTGTAATATGCATGCGTGTGTTCTGTGTGTTGTAATAAATAGGAGTATTTATTATTTTTTTGCTTCCACTGTGTTCATGTTTACGAAACATGATCGAACACACACACGCCGCGGTGCCGGAAACCCAACAGTGGTATCAGAGCCCAGGTTGTGTTTCGACATAATCGTAAAAATGGTTTTTCGATAGTCATAATGTATTTCTGGAAATTTTCTAATTTTGGAAATTTAGAAGTATTTATGGAAATTTTTCAATTTTGGAAAGTCTAGAAGTATTTATGGAAATCTTCCACTTTTGGAAAGTTGGAAGTATTTATGGAAATCGATATTTTCCATAAATAAAATATTTGATTAGATTTGGAAATTTATTTCCTAATTTAATCATGATTTGATTTGGGAAATCAAATCTTAAAATATTTTATTTCCATAAGTAGTTTTTGTTAGTTAAAGCCCTAGAACCAATCATGTGATGGTTGAATAGGGAACATTTTGTATCATATTCTATAAAGGCAAAGGATTGGTTATTATATTTACATCTTGCTTGTGCCACCTAATTTAAATATAATAATGCCCTAGAAAAGTAGGTTCTTATCTACAGCACATCAATTGGTAGAATTGATTATGAGAGGCTGTAGAGAACACTTTCCTAAATGTTCCTAGTCGAGTATTAATATGCAAGGGCAATATTAATACATAAAGACTAGCATGTAGGTCAATTGATGACTTGATCTCACAAGTCATGGATATATGATATCAAGTTGACACATGGGTATATATTGGAGAATATATACTGAACTGACCCGCCATGAGAAAGTTTCATGGATCGTTATATGAGTGTCATAAACTTTCTCATGTGACTATTGGTATGAATAGTCCTCGGACACGAAGTCACTACGGTTCCCTACATAAGGAGTTATGTACTTTGGTATCGTCGAAGCGTCACCCATGTAGGTGGACCATAAAGCGATTCTTGGGTATGTAACAAATTATGCGGAGGGATGTGAGTGATGTAGATGGGATCTATCCCTTCCATATGACGGAGTGATATCGGTGGGCCCTTGATTGAGTAGAACTACTAAAGCATGGCCATGCTCGAATGAGTCAATATGAGATATTGAGCTCATTTGTTTGAGTTAGTTTACTCGGATCAAGAAACACATAGATTGATCGAGGATGACACGGTCTATGCCTCATTGATCAATCGATATCAAGGATAGAAGGATCATATATTATAGTAGTCACGGAAGGTTAGTCGGATCTTGACTTATCTCGTAACTTGGGTAGCAATGATGTATTGCTAGATGCGCTCATTGCTTGTGTATCTAAAGAGTTTAGATCCACTTTTAGCGTTATGAGAGCCTATAGGGTCACACACAAGAGCATGATAATTAGAGGAATTAGAGTATTCTAGTTTGACTAGAATAATTTGGGAATAAGCTTAAGTACAAAATGGTTTTGGACTTTAAGCTTAATGAGAATTTTAGCTAATTGATTTAATGAGATTAATTCAATATGTTACCTTATTGATTTAATAAGATTAATTCAATATGATAACATAAGCTTAATTGAATTAATAAGATTAATTCAACATGCATGAAAGCCACATAAGAATGCCACATAAGCATGCCACCTAAGCATCCACCTAAGCTAGATGAGGTGGAAGAAGACAAATTGGTTTTTGTCTCCTTAAGTGGCCGGCCAAACAAGGATATGTCTCAATGCAATGGATTGCATTGAATGTGTGGAGGTGAAAGGGTTTTTCCAACCCTATAAAAGACACCCTAAGTGGCCGGCCAAAGAAGGGGGATTGGCTTTTGTTGTTGGTGGAAGCTTTGGTTGTGTTAGTGGTGAGAAAGCTTGGTGGAAGCTTTGGTTGTGTGGGTTTGTGAGTGTAGGCTAGCAAGAAGAGGAGACTTCTTCTTCCTTTCTCCTTTTCCCTCTCTTCCTCTCCTTTAGGGACTTCTCTAGCAAGAAGTAAAGGAGAGCTCTTCTAGTTTTCCTTTTGTGAGACAAGAGCGTGCTCGTGTGGATACGTATAGAGGCACGGACACTTGAACGTGCTAAAGATCCAACAAACCGAAAGGAAAAGCGGGATTGCAAAGGGCACGCGCAACAAAGGTAGAACTCTCCTATAAGATAGGTTTGGTTTAGAAATTTATTTTATCTGAGTTTGCTTTATGGATCACTTGGAAGGGATCCTAATTTTTCCGTTAACATATGCCATTTGGCATAAGATTCCCTACTGATGGTATCGAGCCACTTGCGAAGATCGTATAAAAATAGGTTTTCTCTATTTTATATGTGATATAGAAGTAGGATAAATTTTATTATGAGTTGATAATTGCATTAGCAAATTTTCAAACATAATAAAATATCCAATGTCTTTTAAAAGTTAAAATGACATGGTGCATGGTTATGGCCTAGTCCCAAAGAGTTTGTGATTGTGTGTTGTAATTCTTAATACGGCCTGCGTGTCGTGCCTTTCTCCTAATATTCTTGTTGTAAAATTAGTTTTAGACTCGAATGTAACTCGAGTATTTCTCCTTTTGTAATGTACAAAACAAGGATGGAGAGTCCATTGGAAGATGAGGTTACAAGGAGGAAGTCAACACACAAGACAACCAAAAGGAAGCACTTAGGAGAAGATGCTATCCCTAGGTTGACCAATCAATCTTTTCATTGGCTTGAGAAGATTGTAGAATAAGGGCCATAACCATGACACGTTAGTTTAATATGTATGTGATGCATGTTAGTTTAGCTTGTATGTGATGCATGATTAGTTTAGCTTATATGTGATGTATGCTAATATGTATATGATACATGTTTATTTCTTAATAAGTCTAAACGATATGCCTACCAAAGTTGGTACTCACTACTTCCTCGATCATTTGTTATTGGGTTTGCAAAGCAAAGCAATGCATTTTATCTTGGAGGTGCGAGTGGACAATCGTGATGTCCACTATCAGTCTTGGTTAAGACTTAATTAAGTGTTTTCTTAATTGGTTAAGAAAGTAGAGGCATATATTAGCTTTGAACATAAGTGTTAACATTAGTTTTGTGTGATTTAGAACATCGGCTTTGTCTTAGAAGTGGTCGTTGCTCAGATATCCAAGAAGGCCTGTGCCTCGCCACGACTGGAAGTTTGGTTTAGGAATAAACACTAAACTAATCTAAAACTTAACCAAAGCTAAGAGTTACATCAGATGTAATTGGCAAAAGATTGCCTACCTAATTATACTACGTCTTGGGCGATTAGCCAAAGCTAACTCAAGGCAATTATAATGTGGATCTTTATCCCATATAAATTTATAGCTAAATAGTAGCTATGAGAATTTAGTGGGAGCCTCATTTAATTAAAGGCCTAATTAAATGATTTAGGTATGATACTTAACTTTGCATTTTAATGTTGTAGATCACCATGTCATCTAACCACGACACACCCCTCGACTTGCGATCTGTCCTTGAGAAGGACAAGCTCAATGGAGCAAACTTTCTTGGGTATAGGAACTTGAGGATTATCCTCAAGCAAGCATAAACTATATGTCCTAGAGCGAGCTACCTGAAATACCCGCCCCTATGGCCACTTTCGTCTTTGAAAAGGATGCTTATAAGAAGCATCAAGATGGCGCATTAGATGTGTCATGCCTTATGCTTGCCACCATGAACTACGAGCTTGAAGCAACATGAGAACATGGATGCCTATGATATGGTTGAGCATTTGAAACAACTATATCAAGGACAAGCTAGGCACGGCGTTTTGAAGTGTCTAAGGCTCTTTTTGCATGCAAGATGCAAGAAGGAACACTGTAGGAACTCACGTACTCAAAATGATTGTGCGTTGAGAACCTTGAAAGACTAGGTTTTCCAGAGCCAAGAATTGGCAATCGATGTTATCCTGCAATCGTTCTTGGAAGCATACAATCAATTCGTCATGAATTATAACATGAATGAAATTGATAAACCTTTGCTGAGATTCTCGGCATGTTAAGAACTTGAACCAAATCTCAAGAAGAAAGTTAGTAATGTACTAATGGTCAAGAAGGACAAAGGTAGTATGAAGGCAAGGGTAAGACCAAGCCAAAGGCAAGGCCAATTCATCCACTTCAAAGGGTAAAGGTAAAGTACCTAAGGAAGGGGACCGCTTCCATTGCGGTGAGGATCGACCTTTGGAAGCGGCTATGAAGTCTACCTTGAGGAAGTAAAGAATAAAAGAAGTGGGACTTACGCCTCGGTATACACGTTATAGAAGTTAATCTATCTATTTCTTCTACATGGGTATTAGATCGGATGTGCATCTCACATTTGTACTAATGCGAGGGTGAGAAATAGTAGAATAATGGCAAAGGGTGAAGTGGACCTACGAGTGTAGGCAATGGCAAAGTTCTTTCTTGTATTTGTAGGAACATATTCTTTGTCTTTGCCCTTTGGGCTTATCTTAGAACTAGAGGAGTGCTTCTATGTACACTGCATTAACAAAGAACATAATTTCTGTATCTTGTTTAGACAAGAAAAACTTTTCTTTTATAATAAAGGACAAATGTTGTTCCATTTATTTAAATGAAATATTCTATTGTAATGCACCACTTATGAATGGTCTCTATGTTCTAGATTTAGATAACCCAATTTATAACGTAAATACCAAACGGTTCAAATCGAATGATTTGAACGGACATATCTCAACCTTTATCGCCTAGGTCACATAAATGAAAAACGCATATCCCAACTCCATAAAGATGGATTATTGGACTCATTTGATTTTGAATCATATGAGGTATGCGAGTTTTGTCTTTTAGGAAAGATGACTAAAACTCCATTTAGTGGACATGGCGAGAGAGCGACGGACTTGTTAGGACTCATATATACTGATGTATGTGGCCCTTTCAATGTCGAAGCCAGAGGAGGCTATAAGTACTTTATTACTTTCATTGATGATATGAGTAGATTTGGCTACTTATATTTGATGAGACATAAGTCAGAATCCTTTGAAAAGTTCAAAGAATTCAAGAATGAAGTACAAAACCAACTTGGTAAGTGTATTAAGCTACTTGATCGGATCGGTGGTGAATACCTTAGTCAGAGTTTCGTGATCACTGGTGAGTGTGGGATAATATCCCAACTCACTCCACCAGAACACCACAATGGAATGGTGTATGAGAGAGAAATCGTACTCTATTAGATATGATACGATCGATGATGAGCAGGTGATCTACCTACTTCCTTTTGGGGTTTAGCTCTAGAGCAGTAGCTTTCACTTAATCGCGTTCCATCAAAAGCCGTAGAAAAGACACCATATCTGATATGGGTAGGAAGAGTCCCAAAATGTCTTTTATAAAGATTTGGGGTTGTGAAGCTTACGTTAGGCGTCAAGTCTCGGATAAACTAGGACCCAAATCGGATAAGTGTTATTTTGTAGGATATCCCAAGGAAACTAAGGGATATTACTTTTACAATCCCACACTTGGCAAGGTGTTTGTTGCGAAATGTCTTTCTAGAAAGAGAATTTATTTCTAGAAATACTAGTGGGAGTAAAATTCATCTTGAAGAAGTTCAAGATGATGATAACACTAAGGCTTGATGGAAAATGAGCAGGCACCACAAAGTGTTGTGGATGAGAAATTGTTGCCCAAAGAGTTGTGGAACAAACACATGTTCAAGTAGACCAACCTCTTCGTAGATCTAATAGGATCCATCGTCGGCAGAGAGATATTCTTTTCTCTTGGTAGGGTGATGTATTGCTTATCGATCTTGGCGAGCCTACATCCTATCAGAAGCTATGATGAGCCCAGTTAGAAATGGCTAGAGGCCATGAGATCGAAATGGAATCCATGTACACTAACCAAGTATGGACTTTGGTTGATCCACGAAGGGGTAAAACCCATTGGGTGTAAGTGGGTCTTTAAAGTAAAGACATGGATGGTAATAAGCATACCTATAAAGGTAGATTGGTGGCTAAAGGATTCAAACAAATTCATGGTATTGACTATGAAGAAACCTTTTCACGATTGCGATGCTTAAATCCATTCGGATCATACTTGCTATTGCGACCTACCATGATTATGAGATCTGGCGGATGGATGTCAAAACCGCTTTTACGAATGGAAAGCTACTCGAGGATGTGTACATGACACTTTGAGGGTTTTGAAGATCAAGCATCTGGAAAGGTATGCAAGCGCAAAGGTCCATTTATGGACTAAAGCAAGCCTCTCGGTGGAATCTTGATTCGATGATCTGTCAAAAGAGTTTGGTTTCATCAAGAATGAAGATGAGCCTTGTGTCTACAAGAGAAATAGTGGAGCACAGCTTGTATTTCTTGTCTTGTATGTAGATGATACATACTTCATCGAAATGATATTCCCTCACCCAAATGTGAAGATGTGGTTAGGAATTGTTTCTCGATGAAGGACTTAGGTGAAGTCGCTTATATTCTAGGCATCAAGATCTATAGAGATAGATCTAGAAGATTACTTGGCCTAAGTCGAGTACATACATTGATAAAGTGCTAGATCGCTTTGCTATGCAAAATTCCAAGAAAGGATTTCGCTTTATCACATGGTGTGAGTCTTTCAAGACTCAATGTCCTCTTCTAAGGAGGAGAGAGATCGCATGGATAAGATCCCTTATGCATCGCCATAGGGTCTATCATGTACGCCTATGCTTTGTACTGCTCCGACGCCTCGTATGCTTTGAGCATGACGAGTAGATACTCAATGATCCAGTGAAAGTCATCGATAGATAGCCCAAAAATATTCTTAAGTACTTACGAAGAACGAAAAGAATATTTCGATATTCGAGGCAATGAGGAGCAAAGGGTTACATGATGCAAGCTTCCAAAATGCATAAGGATGACTATAGATCGCAATCGGTACGTGTTTTGCTCGAATGGTGGAGCCGTGAGTCGAAGAGTTCAAGGTGACACAGCGGTTTATTCTACAATGGTTTAGTATATTGCAAAGATTCGATGCAAAGAAAGGAGGTCGTTGGCTCCGCAAGTTCATCGCTGAACTTGGGGTAGTTCCTAGCATTGCAGATCCAATAGACTTCTATTGTGACAACAATGGGGCTAGCATGTGCTAAGGAACCTCGATCACATCGGACCAAACACATACATCAAGGCGCTCCATCTCATTCGAGAGATCATCGATAGAGGAGATGTGAACATCGCATCACCATCGATCAAGGCTTTGGCACAGAGGAAGCATGATGGTCACACTAGGTCACTAGGTATTAGATATCATAGTGATTGGTACTAGTGCTAGTGGGAGATTGTTAGTTATAGCCCTAGAACCAATCATGTGATGGTTGAATAGGGAATATTTTGTATCATATTCTATAAAGGCAAAGGATTGGTTATTATATTTACATCTTGCTTGTGCCAGTTAATTTAAATATAATAATGCCCTAGAAAAGTAGGTTCTTATCTACAGCACATCAATTGGCAGAATTGATTATGAGAGGCTGTAGAGAACACTTTCCTAAATGTTCCTAGTCGAGTATTAATATGCAAGGGCAATATTAATACATAAAGACTAGCATGTAGGTCAATTGATGACTTGATCTCACAAGTCATGGATATATGATATCAAGTTGACACATGGGAATATATTAGAGAATATATACTGAACTGACCCGCCATGAGAAAGTTTCATGGATCGTTATATGAGTGTCATAAACTTTCTCATGTGACTATTGGTATGAATAGTCCTTAGACCAAGTCACTACGGTTCCCTACATAAGGAGTTGTATCACAAACGCCACCCGTAAATAGCGGTGGACCATAAAGGCGACATCGGGTATGTAACAAATTTTGCGGAGGGATGTGAGTGATGTAGATGGTATCTATCCCTTCCATATGACGGTAGTGATATCGGTGGGCCCCTTGATTGAGTAGAACTACTAAAACGCATGGCCATGCTCGAATGAGTCAATATGAGATATTGAGCTCATTTGTTTGAGTTAGTTTACTCAGGGATCAAGAAACACATATATTGATCGAGGATGACACGGTCTATGCCTCATTGATCAATCTGATATCAAGGATAGAAGGACACGGTCATATATTATAGTAGTCACGAAAAGGTTAGTCGGATCTTGACTTATCTCGTAACTTGGGTAGCAATGATGTATTGCTAGATGCCGCTCATTGCTTGTGTATCTAAAAGAGTTTAGATCCACTGCCAACGTTATGAGAGCCTATAGGGTCACACACAAAGAGCATGATAATTAGAGGAATTAGAGTATTCTAGTTTGACTAGAATAATTTGGGAATAAGCTTAAGTACAAAATGGTTTTTGGACTTTAAGCTTAATGAGAATTTTAGCTAATTGATTTAATGAGATTAATTCAATATGTTACCTTATTGATTTAATAAGATTAATTCAATATGATAACATAAGCTTAATTGAATTAATAAGATTAATTCAACATGCATGAAAGCCACATAAGAATGCCACATAAGCATGCCACCTAAGCATCCACCTAAGCATCCACCTAAGCTAGTTAAGGTGGAAGGAAACAAAATGGTTTTGTCTCCTTAAGTGGCCGGCCAAACAAGGATATGTCTCAATGCAATGGATTGCATTGAATGTGTGGAGGTGAAAGGGTTTTTCCAACCCTATAAAAGACACCCTAAGTGGCCGGCCAAAGAGGGGATTGGCTTTTGTTGTTGGTGGAAGCTTTGGTTGTGTTAGTGGTGAGAAAGCTTGGTGGAAGCTTTGGTTGTGTGGGTTTGTGAGTGTAGGCTAGCAAGAAGAGGAGTCTTCTTCTTCCTTTCTCCTTTTCCCTCTCTTCCTCCTTTAGGACTTCTCTAGCAAGAAGTAAAGGAGAGCTCTTCTAGTTTTCCTTTGTGAGACAAGAGCGTGCTCGTGGGATACGATAGAGGCACTGACACTTGAACGTGCTAAAGATCCAACAAACCAAAGGAAAAGCGGATTAAAAGGGCACGCAACAAAGGTAATCCTCTCCTATAAGATAGGCTTTGGTTTAGAGAAATTTATTTTATACGAGTTTGCTTTCGCATGGATCACTGAAGGGATCCTAATTTTTCCAAGGCAAGATATGCCATTCGCATAAAGAATTTCATAAGATTTTAATGATTTAGGAAATTGGTTTCCTAAATAGATTTTCCTTAATCAAATAATTCCATGAATAAAATATGTGATTAGATTTGGAAATTTGTTTCCTAATTTAATTATGATTTGATTTGGAGAATCAAATCTTAAACATATTTTATTTCCATAAATAGTTATGACATATAAGGAAATATATACATGACATAATTGTATGCCATGTAATTGCATTAGATGCATAACATTATGCCATGCGTGTCGTGACATGTAGATGTATGCCATGTATGCCATGCCATGTAGATAATAGTTATTTGCATGCAAAGAGGATGAGACATAAAAACCCTTAAATAATATTAAGGCCTACACCTTCCATTAATATGGTTAGAACCAGAGTTCCGTTTCTTGTTTGGGTTGTTGGACTCTCTCCAAGCCCGGCTCGAACCCGAATATGTTCAAACCATGGAATAGTTTAATACTAATATGGTAAGAGTCAGAGGTCAATCGTTAGCTTTGGTTGTTGGACTCTCTCCAAGTTGGGCTAATTGGTTGAATGCGCTCTAACCATATTAAAACTATGTCCCGATTAATGGGTTGGCTTTAACCTGGAGCATCGACTTGTTGGACTCTCTCCAAGGTCGATGTAAAGGGAGGTGAAGTTGGGTGCTATGCATATGATGCATACTTGTTAATGTGTTAACAACCCGATGTATGTGTGAACATTCAATTAGTTGATAGCACATTGTGATAGTTGCATATACGTGATATGCAATCGGTATAGTTGATACCTACCGTCGTAGTTATGAATGGCTTGTTGGACTCTCTCCAAGGTTGTTCATAACTATGATGGATATCAGCCCATTCGGAGATGGACCTACGATCTCCCGAAGTGATTTTGGGGTTTTTGAAATTCGAAAAATGAATGGGATTTATAAATGTATATTGATGCATTTTAAAATCATCTTTCTCATATATGCTCGTTTTGTATTTCTAGGTCAATAAATTGATCATGACGTCTTTGAATTTGCGCACTATTTTGGATTCGAACAAACTGACTGGGCCTAACTTCCTGGACTGGCTTAGAAACCTGAGAATTGTTCTCAAGGCGGAAAAACTTGCATATGTCCTTGAAGAGCCTCTTCCTGACCGTCCTAAGGACGATGCAACTCCAGACCAAATGTTGGTCTATCAGAAGCATGTGGCAGATTCTGAGCTGGCGAGTTGCATCATGCTAGCGGCGATGGTACCTGAGCTGCAAAAGCAGCATGAGCATATGGATGCTAATACTATGGTCTTCCATCTTCATGAGTTGTTCGATGAGCAAGCGAGATCCGAAAGGTTCGAGGTCTCTAGGCTCCTCTTCACCACGAAGATGCAAGAAGGTTCATCTGTAGTGCAGTTTGTGCTAAAGATGAACGGGTACATCAAGCGGCTAGCTACCCTCGGTTTTGTGATGGATCATGAGTTAAGTATTGACTTAATTCTGCATTGTTTGCCCAAGAGTTTCTCGCAATTTGTGATGAACTATCGGATGAACAAATTGGAATCCACCATTCCCGAGCTCCTCAATATGCTAAAGACTGTGGAGCCTTCTGTGAAGCATGAGGAGAAGGCGGTTCTGTTAGTTGATTCCTCAAAGAAAGGTTCTAAGAGGAAGGCAAAAGAACAGAAGAAAGGAAAGAACAAAAGGGCAAAGAAGGCGGAACCAGCGCAAAAGGGCACTTGCCATCACTGTGGCAAGGAAGGCCACTGGCGAAGAAACTGCAAGATTTATCTTGAGTCCATGAAGAAGAAGAAGGCATCCGATGCCCCATCCTCTTCAGGTATCTTCGTTATTGATTGTCATTCTATTTCCTTGGACACTTGGGTATTGGATACTGGGTGTAGCTCATATATATGTAATGACATACAGGGGCTAAGGAATAGAAGAAGACTTGTCAGAGGGGAGTCAAATTTGCGAGTTGGCAATGGAGCAAAGGTTGCTGCGGTCGCCATCGGAACTTATTTGCTGAAGCTCCCTAGTGGACTAGTCTTAGAACTGGACAATTGCTATTATGTTCCTTCTCTAAAAAAGAACATTGTTTCTATTTCCTGTTTAAATATAAATGGTTTCCATTTGACATTTAGTAACAATTGTTGTTATATAACTTTAAATGGCGTACTTTATGGAACTGGAACCTTGAGTAATGGCATTTATACGTTAGACATATCCAGTGACATTTTCAATATCGAAGCAAGCAACACGCGTGCTCGAAAGGATAATCAAATAGACTCCTATATGTGGCATTGTCGTCTTGGCCATATAAGCAAGAAACGCATGTCCGAATTACACCGATGTGGAATTCTGGAATCGTTTGAATTAGATTCATACGATACATGTGAATCATGCTTAAAAGGCAAGATGACTAAGTTACCTTTTACTGGAAAAGGTGAACGAGTGGGAGAGTTACTAGGTCTAATACATACTGATGTATGTGGACCTATGTCAACTCAAGCATTAGGAGGCTATAGCTACTTCATTACCTTCACCGATGATCACTCACGGTTTGGGTATGTGTTCTTGATGAAACACAAGTCTGAAGCCTTTGAAAGGTTCAAAGAATTCAGAAATGAAGTAGAGAAACAACATGACAAGAGTATTAAAATACTTCGATCGGATCGAGGTGGTGAATACTTAAGTCAAGAATTTCTTGATTATCTAAGAGACAAATGGCATATTGTCTCAATGGACTCCGCCCTATACACCACAGCATAATGGTGTATCTGAGAGGCATAACCGGACCTTGTTGGACATGGTCAGGTCAATGATGAATCATGCAACTCTTCCCAAGTCCTTTTGGGGCTATGCACTTCAGACAGTTGTTTACTTGTTAAACAGAATGCCTACCAAGGTAGTCTCAACTACTCCATATGAGATATGGAATGGTAAGAAACCTCATGTATCTTACTTGAAGATATGGGGTTGTCCTGCTTATGTGAAGTGATCAGATATCGCATAAATTGGATGCTAAGTCTGATAAATGTCTATTTGTTGGATACCCTAAGGAAACAAGGGGTTACCAATTCTATCATCCTGTGGAACAAAAGGTGTTTGTTTCAAGGCATGCTGTGTTTCTAGAGAAAGAGTTTCTCTTGCAAGAAAACAGTGGGAGTGTCGTCGAACTTGAGGAGGCTCGAGAGACTCAAATAGACATTAATGAGATACCTGGTGAAGCACAACAATGTACAACTCATAGTGATGAGCAATCTAGGACCTATTGTAACACCACATCTTCGTAGATCCGTAGAACACGCAATATTCCCGAGAGATATGGATTTCGTAAGTTTAATCGAACGATGTGTTACTCATTGATGATGAGGAGCCTACCGTTATGAAGAAGTGACAAGTTCAGAAAGGGATAAGTGGCTTGGTGCCATGAAGTCGGAAATGGATTCCATGTACGAAAACCAAGTTTGGAACTTGGTTGACCCACCTGAAGGCATAAAGCCTATAGGGTGCAAGTGGGTTTTCAAGAAGAAAACCGACATAGATGGTAATGTGATTACCTATAAGGCTAGATTGGTGGCGAAAGGATATCGTCAAAAACAAGGTGTTGATTATGACGAAACCTATTCGCCTGTAGCTATGCTTAAATCCATTCGGATGCTCCTAGCCATAGCGGCTCATTATGATTATGAGATATGGCAGATGGATGTGAAAACAACTTTCCTTAATGGAAACCTACTCGAGGACGTGTATATGATACAACCTGAGGGTTTCACATCGGTTGATAAAACCAAGGTATGCAAATTGCGACGGTCCATTTATAGATTGAAGCAAGCATCCAGGAGCTGGAATATCCGTTTTGATGAGACAATCAAAAAGTTTGATTTCTCACAAAATTCAGACGAACCTTGTGTGTACAAGAAGGTTAGTGGGAGTGCAGTCGTATTCCTAGTATTGTATGTCGATGACATACTACTTATAGGAAACGATGTTTCAATCTTACAATGAAGGTTTGGTTATCCAAGACATTCTCCATGAAAGACTGGGAGAAGCAACCTACATCCTCGGATTAAGATCTATAGAGATAGATCAAAAGCGGTTGCTTTGGTCTTCGCAGTACATATATAGACCGAGTGCTAAAGAGGTTTAGCATGTCGGAATCCAAGAAAGGTTTCCTACCCATCAGGCATGGGGTACACCTTTCGAAGTCTATGTGTCCGCGCACAGAAGACGAGAGGATTTTCATGAGTAAGATTCCCTATGCATCATCAATAGGATCTATCATGTATGCTATGTTATGTACGAGGCCCGATGTATCATATGCTCTGAGTGTCACGAGCAGATACCAGTCCGATCCAGGAATGGATCATTGGGCGGCTGTTAAGACGATCCTTAAGTACTTGAGAAGAACTAAGGATGTGTTCCTAATATATGGAGAAGGGGACATGGTGATATATATACGATGCACTTCGAGACAGACAAGGATGATTCCGTGTCTCACGGATACGTGTTCACCTTGAATGGGGGCGCAGTGAGTTGGAAAAGTTCCAAACAAGAGACTGTAGCGGATTCTACCACTGAGGCAGAATACATTGCAGCTTCGGAAGCAGCAAAGGAAGCGGTTTGGATCAAAAAGTTCGTTCATGAACTTGGTGTGATTCCGGCCATTGTTGAAGCAATACCGGTCTACTGCGACAACAATGGAGCAATTGCACAGGCGAAAGAGCCAAGGTCTCATCAGCGATCCAAACATGTGCTTCACCGCTATCATCTTATCAGAGAGATCATCAGTAGGAACGAAATACAAATCGAGAAAATTCCCACTGAAAGGAACTTAGCGGATCCCTTGACTAAGGCATTACCTCAAAATAAGTTTGAGGGTCATGTTCGAGCTTATGGTATTGGATACCGTAGCGATTGGCATTAGGCCAAGTGGGAGTCTGTTAGTAATATATGAGAGATGTCCTAAGGCAATCGCCTTATGTATGAACCATTTATATGATAAATGAAGATTCACTATTTGAGTATACATGTTTTATGTATTTGATTGGATCTTAAACTCATTTACTGAATGTCCACGATACGATTCACAGCATGAGAGAATTTGTGATTGGATCACAATTAGTGAGTATCTCTACATGTGTAATTGTGATGTATCGGAATTATCCCTAGTCGATGAATTGATGGATTTGGACACCATCAATTCTGTCGAGACTAGCACGAGGTATACTCCTTGGTGTATCCAAGCAGCTGATTCTCACCGGCTGGAGACATAGTGATGTCCGGAGTTAATCGTGGATGCTAGTTATGGTAACTAGTTCATTGGAGTGACCAGCCGTAAGACTTCATATGGTTCTCTGCATATATAGATATGTCAATGAAGTTCTTACTGTGGCTTAAGTGCGAGGTTCCTTTGACTTACGGTATTCAAGTCATCTTGATCATGGAGACTTATGCTTTGACATCTTAAGCAAACATCTCTAAGGAGATGTGGACCCGGGATGATTGGGTATAAGTCGAAGTGATCGAAGGTGTTTGAATAGCCTATAAAGGATTCACCACTCCTTGCGAGGAGATGTATACCCATGGCCTCTCGTCGGATTGTTACTAAAGTCTTTGGCCAGACCATTACATGTTTAGAGTAAGGTACTCTTCGATACATGTGGAGTAACTAGAATCCGTAGGACGAGGAAATGATACTTGGGCTAGGTGTGACGTAGTCAGCCTAGTGGGGACTGACACTATAGACCATGTCCTGAACCAAGTGGGTATAAGATGAGTGAAAGGAATGGGGCACGAATCATTCGAGCTGCTGAAGGGTTTCAGAAATAGTTCTGGATCAACCGTTGATCTTTTCGGTTAATTGGAGATCATGATGTACTACTAGGTGCCACTCATGATCGTTCTATAATTAATGGTTAATTATAGACGGCCAACATAAACCGAGAACCTATTTGGTCACACGCACAACGAGCGTAATCCAAAGGATTTAAAACGATCTTGAGAATGGGATTCTCAGACCGAGAGAAACTAGGTTTGGTTGGACCAAGCATAAAGCGAGCATGAAATCGTTTCTGTCGCAATGGAAGCGTGGATGGGCCGCGTCTTATGAAGACGTAATGGATGAACCAAAATGGTTTGGTTCTAATCCAATGGATGAGAATAAACCAAAGGGGTTTTGTTTATTTTAAACGAATGAACCAAAAGTTGGTTCGGTTCGTTTTAACTTAAAATAAACCATCATGGTTTGGTTTATTTTAACTTATCTTAATGGAGCGGGTTAACGGGCCTAATGGTTATGATCCAATAACCATTAAGAGAATTAGTTCTCTATAAAAGAGGGCTTAATGGATAATTAAGCCCTAATCCAAAACCCTAGCCAACCCCTTTGAGTTGCCGCCCCTCACCTTGTGCAGCCGTCCATCTCCTTGTCGGCGTCCAAGCTTCAGCCGGTGAACCCTCCGGCGACCCTCCGGTGATCTTCCTAGGCCTCGGTGAAAAGGTGAGCACTTGGCTTCCTTGTTTTGGCCGGCGCCTACTCCTCCACCAAGCTGTCCAGTTTTCTGGACAGCTTCTTCTCCTCTCGTCGGAGCATCGTTTGGACGACGGTTAGAGTTCCGGCAGCGGATAACTTACCGGGGATTCGATCTCCGGTAATCCTCTGAGGTGGAGGACGAAGGATTCGTCAATCGGTTGACGAATACCTCTCCGGAGAAGCGAGTTTTGAGGACTCGTTTTGGATCCGAATTTTGATTCGGATCGTGATCATCTCTCGATCACGTCGTCTTCAACACGAGGCTAGTAACCCGTACGAAGACGAAGCTCGTGGCTTAGCGAAGTCATCCCGAGGAACTCGGCGTGGATACGGATAGAGACGATTCTAGCGAGAATCGTTTCGGTTGATGCCGTTCCCGCTACACGTCATACGAAAGGTATAACGTAGATAAATTTCCTTTTATTGCAAATTTAAATTTACGGTTATGTCTACACTTGTTGTAATATGCATGCGCGTGTTGTGTGTGTTGTAATAAATAGGAGTATTTATTATTTTATTTCTTCCGCTGTGTTCATGTTTACGAAACATGATCGAACACACACACGCCGCGGTGCCGGAAACCCAACAGAGAGTGTATAGGATTGCCTCTCTTAAGTGATATGGGACTTGTCACTTGGAAGATGGTAGACATCTTAGGTATTTTTAGACCAAGGGGGAGATTGTAAGATCTCATTGGGACATGAGACATTGACCTCCTTGGAGAGAACATTTTTGATGTATGTCAAAAAGGGGGAGAAGGTAAAATTATCAATTTGGGATAATTTGTAAGGGATTTGAGTTAGTGTTCTAACTTAATGGTTTGTTTGGTTTTTGTCAAACATCAAAAAGGGAGAGATTGTTGGTGCAATCGGCCCAGGTCACGATTGACCATGACTCGAGCTTGACTCGAGAGATGTTTTGATGTTCGACAAAAACATATGACAATGTGATTGTCATGGGAAAGTCCAAGTCATGGGTACTTGGCATGGAAAGTCCAAGTGGGACACTTGGCATTTGGGAAAGTCCAAGTCTTGGGTTCTTGGCATGGAAAGTCCAATATGGGTTGGAAATGGAAAGTCCAAGCTTGAGTCTTGGCATTTGGAAAGTCCAAGGGGTTTGATATTGGCGGCGTAAAGTCTAAGCGGGAGTCTTGGCAGCATAAGTCCAATGGTTGGCGGCGTAAAGTCCAAGTGGAGTCTTGGCGGCATAAGTCCAATGTGCCTTGGCGGTGTAGACACCATTAGCATAACATAGCTGATGGAAGCACTTGAAGGCTAGCGCAATGGATGAACAAGTCATGGATGACTTGGAGGGATCCGAGAGGTGTGAGGCTGACGGAGGTGACTAGAAGGCTTAGGTCTAGGCTAAGGGTGGTCTAGCAAGTATGGGAGAACCATACTTGGTTTAAAATCTCATGTTTGAAATGTGCCAGTCGACTGGTGTCATGTGGGTGAGAAAGGGATGGGCTAGAATATTTCCCAAAATGTGGGTGAGAAGTTTATTACACAACAAATTAGGACCCCACATAATATTCAGAGGAGTCTTCACTCCCCATTTATGTAACAGAATGATTCTCTAGGTAAGCAAGGTGCCCACGTGTACGGTGATGAAGGAGGTTCATTATGCAACAGCTGGCTAGAGGAAGAGATGGAAGATAAAAGGCATAGGAAAAGCGAGAGGAGGGCGATCTGCAACTTCTAACAGCGAGAGACGAAGGTACACTTGAAGGGGAGAGCGACCACATCGCCGAAGAAGGAAGGAAGAAAGAGACAAGGAGAGTAATGAGCTTCATTCTTTCCATATCTGTATATTGAGCTAACTGTAAGGGGTTATCTCCCTCCGCTCCAGAAGCTTTTTCCGAGGAGGAGATTCATAGTGAAAGTGCTTTGGCACCGTAGCTCGTGGTAGAGCTCACCCCTGTAGAGTAGGAATCCTTATTCCGAACCACGTTAAATCTTGTGTATCTGCTCTTTGCTTTGGTTGTGCGTGTTCTTCTCCTTCGTATTTCATTACTGTTGTGGCCGGAGAGAACTCAAAGCTTTCCACATGCACCTTGGCGTTGAACGGAGGCTAGAAAATCCATCTACGACCGCATCAGTTGGCGCCGTCTATGGGAAACTACTGAGCAAGATGTTGAGATGCAGCCAGAGGAGATACACTACCCAGCAGCCTCCTCTGCGGAGGAGAATCCCATTACATTATCGTCGTCACAGCTAAGGGCCATGGTGGACACAGTTGTGGCTGAAGCCCTCGCTAAAGAGAGGAGATGTACTGGATACCTCCATCCTCATTCTGATGAACCTTCCCCTCACAGACAACAACAAGAGATGCCCCCCCCCCACTTTGTACAACTACAAATGTTGAGGTATTGCCTGGGGAGGGGCTGGGGGGGAGAGAATGCATCAGACCACTATACTGGTGACCCAGATCCGGCGAGAAGAGCAGGGCGAAAGCCAGTCAACCAGGGCTCCCAAGACTTACGAGCCCAGTCCTTTCACCGTTGACATTCTTTCTGAATTGTCGCCCTCATACTTCAGAAATCCCCAGGTGGACAAGTATGATGGTATGACAGATTCTGAAGAATATCTATCGCAGTTCGCAGGAGCTACCTCGCTTCATTGCTACACTGACACCATCAAATGTCGGGTCTTCCATACTACTTTAACCGGCTCGGTGCAAAAATAGTTCAACACCCTTCCCCCGGGGTCTATTACTTGTTTCGCTGATTTTCAAGGGGCGTTCCAACAAGAGTTTGCCAATAGCAAGACATACAAGCATGACACTTCAATCCTGCTACACATTAGCCAGGAGCCCTCAGAGTCACTCAGAGGGTATCTTCATCAATTTACTTCCACTACTAGGAATATCCCCTCGGCGAAGTCAGATGCGCTGAGGGTGGCCATCCCGCATGGGCTAAGGGAGGGACGTTTCCTTAGCTCAGTATTGAGAAAGCCCGCAGCTAGCTACGAGAAATTGCTAAGTCGCGTAGAGAAATACATTAACGAGGAGGAAGGACTAAAGGTTCGGAGGGCCGAACAGTCCTCTACAATGGCCCCTGCGGAAAGAAGTTGCCCTGCAGCCCCCCGAGCTCCTCCTCGGAGAGAATATGTGCGACCTTTCATACCAGAGGCTCCCAGGCCCCGATTATTGATGCAGGGAGCTCGCCCCAACCCTCCTTTGTAGATCGTGGCCGCCGACACAGTTCATCCCCCAAGAAATTGGAAAGAGTGGGAGATGGAGTTTTATGACCAACAGGGTCTTTTGCAGCGACCAATGGAGTATTGGAGGGTGCCTCGTAACCCTCCAACTCCTTTCTATTGTCAATATCATATGGAGTATAGCCACGCCAGTGGCCGATGTTTCAAATTGCAAGAAGAGCTGGAACACATCCAAGCCGGCTACCCACATCTACGGCCTCAGATAGGAGGCCCAGCAGAGTGAGGCCAGCGACCCAACATGGCTCACCCAGGGCCTTACAACCAAAGACCTCAGGTTAGCTTCCCTCTGAATCAACAGATTCCCATTCTGGAGGGTATTTCTCAAGGAGGGTCGTCAGGTGAAGGCCCTTCATCTGATTTGAATGACATCACCACACAGGGAGTTATTCACATTATCACAGGAGGACCTACTGATGGGGACTCCAAAAGGGCTTGGAAGTCCTATGCCCACCTCATGGAGAGCTTAGCTATCGTGACAGATTAGGCTATCCAGACTGCGCCACCAGTTTCATTCGGGCTAGAAGATCTCTGAGGCATTCTGCTACCTCATACGGATGCTCTGGTAATCCGTATTTCTTTTGCTAATTATGAGGTGGCCCGGGTCCTAGTCAATTCAGGAAGCTCTATTAATATCCTCTTCCAAAAGGCCTTTGGACAGATGCAGTTGGGAAATACACAATTAGAGGATGTGGCTACACCTCTATTTGGATTTAGGATATGGTGATCCCATAAAGATCACATTTCTAGCACAAAGCCCAAACAAAAAACTAATAGCAACATGTAACTGGAACTAGATGCTTTGTCCACTTATAATGCAATTTTGGGTAATCCCTTCTTATCTATTTTCTAGGATGTGGCTTCCCCCTACCACCAGAAGGTGAAGTTTCCGGTCGGGCAACTGATCGGGGAGGCTAGAGGTGAACAGAAGGCCACTCGGAGCTACTATATATAGATGGTCAGGGATGACTAGCAGAAAGCTAGAGTAGATGACCCTAAGGGAAAAGTCGTCATGATCTCTGATGTATGCGTATTTGAAGAGTCTCTCCCCAAAGTGGGAAAAATAGAAGAAGGGGAACCGATGGAGATAGCTTCAGGAAAAGTCACTCGAGTAGCTCAACAGCTCGAGGTTAAAGAGGAGCTGGTGGCCTACTTAAAGAAGAACGAAGATATCTTTGCTGGGGATGTGCACGACCTTATGGGGATAGATCCTCGCGTTGCTGAACATCATCTCGACATCACCAAAGGAGTCCGACCTGTCCAGTAGAAGCGGTGACATTTTGGGCCCGAAAAAGATAAAGTTATAGCTGAAGAAGTAGATAAGTTGTTGCAAGCAGGTCATATAAAAGAAATTCAATTTTCTGAGTGGGTGTCTAATGTAGTTTTGGTCCCCAAGCCTTGAGGCAATGGAGGATGTGTATCGACTTTCATGATTTAAATAAAGCATGCCCTAAAGACTGCTACCCCTTGCCTCGTATTGATCAGTTGGTAGATTCTACCGTGGGATACGAAGAAGTGTCCCTAATGGATGCCTATGAAGGATATCATCAGATACCATTTGCCAAAGAAGATTAGAAGAGAGTCAGTTTTGTGACGGCAGGAGGACTGTATGCCTACGTGGTGATGCCTTTCGGCCTAACAAATGCTAGGGCCACCTATCAGCGGCTCATGGACAAAATTTTTGCAGAACAAAAGGGCAAGAATGTGGAACTTTATGTCGATGACATCCTGGTTAAATCAAAGACCACTCAGGATCTAGTTACGGATCTAGATAAGACTTTTGCTACTCTGAGGCAATATAATATGAAATTGAACCCCAAAAAATGTTTGTACGGAGTAAAGAACAGGATGTTTCTGGGGTATATTGTAACTGAGAAGGGACTGCAGGCCAATCCAAAGAAAGTGGAGGCATTATGCAACATGAAGTCGCCTACTAATCTATGAGAAACTCAGAAGCTGGTGGGGAGGATTGTTTCCTTGTCCCGATTTATAGCCAGATCAGCAGACAAAGGACTCCTATTCTTTCGGATTCTATGCAAAGCCACTAAATTTCAATGGGATGATCAATGTGAGTAGGCCTTCCAAGAATTAAAGAAATATTTAGATAAACTACCTCTGCTAACCAAACCAGTCATAGGAGAGCCCTTGTGGATGTATTTAGCTATTTCAGAGGGAGCCATTAGCTCAGTATTATTAAAGCAAGAAGGTTCTCAGCAGCAACCTATTTACTATACCAGTCATATCTTGAAAGGAGCTGAATCACGGTACACTGAGATGGAGAAGTTGGCGTATATTCTAGTTTTGATAGCTCGCAAGTTGAGGTCATATTTCCTAGCTCACCCAATTAATGTTTTGACTAACAGTGAGTTAGGAAAGGTGTTGACTAAGCCTAATTTCTTTGGTAGATTGACTAAATGGGTAGTGGAGCTAAGTGAGTACGACATTCATTATCAGTCCCGAACCGTCATCAAGGCTCAGGCTCTAACTAATTTTCTGGTAGAGGTACCTTTTCGTTCAGAGAATAGCTCGGTTGAAAAAGAAGAAGGGTCGGAGGTGTGGATTGTCTTTGTGGATGGTTCTTCTTGATCTTTGGGCAGTGGAGTGGGGGTACTATTAATATCCCCTGAGAAGGAGGAAACTCGCATAGCCTTGCGCTTGGGATATCGAGCATCCAACAATGAAGCAGAGTATGAAGCCATCCTAGCTGGGTTACAAGCCGCCAGAGCTGTAGGAGCAACTTTTGTCATGATCCATTCAAATTCTCAATTAGTAGTGACACAACTCCAAGGTTCTTTTACGGTTCGGGAAGAAAGATTGCAAAAATATTTAATGGCCTTTGAGAAAGAGAAGGTTCATTTTTGGCAAGATCTCTTGCAACAGATTTCGAGAGAGAATAATTGGAAGGCGGATGAGTTGGCTGAGCTAGCTAGTGCTATGGAGGGGGTAAAACAACCTGAAGCGGTCTGCATGGATGTCCTCACTTCATTGGTGATATATAATGTGGAGGAGGCTATATCAGGAGTGGATCAGATCCCTGACTGGAGGACTAACAACATGGCATACTTGCAACAAGGGAAGGTTCAAGAAGAAAGAGGAGCGACATCTATTTTGATAAGCAGAGCAAAGCGGTTCACCATCGTGGATGGAGTCCTATATAAGAAGTATTTTGGATGACCCCTGTTGAAATGTTTGGGAAAGGAAGATGCTGAATGGGTACTCCAGGAAATACATGAGGGTTGCTGCAGTAACCATTTGGGTGGAAGAGGTTTGGTGAGGAAAGTCTTGTTAGCAGGTTACTTTTGGCCCACTCTCCAACAAGATGTGGCTCATATCGTGCAAATTTGTTCGACCTGTCAAAAGCACAACAAGCAGTCCAAACGATCAGCCGAGCTGATGAAAGCTATTGTTGCTTCCTATCCCTTTGATCAGTGGGGAATGGATATAGTGGGCCCCATGCCTATGGCACCTTTGCAAAAGAAATTTTTATTAGTGGTGGTGGATTACTTCTCCAAGTGGGTGGAAGCAGAGCCCCTCGCCAAAATCACTGAGAATGCAGTAATACAGTTTCTATAGAAGAACATTATTTGTCGATATGGAGTCCCAAGGAGATTAGTCAGTGACAATGGATGACAATTTCAGGGGAAAAGGATCAAGGAATGGTGTCAGAGTCTCAATATCTAGCAGGCTTTCATTTATGTAGCTTACCCTCAGGCTAATGTGCAGGTCGAAGTGACTAATAGAATCCTCATTCAGGGGTTGAAGACCAAGTTAGGTGCTCAAAGGGGAAACTAGGTGGATGAATTGCCAGGGATCTTGTGGGCCTATCGAACTACTCCAAAAATGGCAACGGGAGAAACTCCTTTCACCTTGGTGTACGGAACGGAGGCTGTTATTCCGGTGGAGGCCCTTTTGAGTAGTGCTCGCGTGGAAGTTTATGAGCCAGAGCAGAATCAAATCATCTGAGGCACCGAGCTGAATTTGCTAGAAGAAAAACAAGAAGGCGGGCGAAGTTTTATAAGCGAAGGGTACAGCAAGCCTTTAATAAAAGGGTAGTGCCCCAAATATTTCGAGAAGGGGATTTAGTTATGTGCAAGGTCAACCCTGCCAGAGATCCGGAGAAGTTGGCTCCAAATTGGGAAGGACCCTATGTGGTGACGTGTTGTGTGGCAGGATCAGCTTATTATTTGAAGGATGATAAGGGCAAGGAACTCCCTCGACCCTGGAACGTTGTACATTTGAAGCATTTTCATACCATGTAAGGAGCGAGGGATGAAGGAATGAGTTGGTGGGTCCCTTATGGAATATACGTGACGATCCAATATGTCATCTAATATATTGCAAACATGAAATCAAGTGGTGAGTCATTTGCATTAAAACTAATTTCTCCCCTATGGACTATGAAAATAATGAAAACAAAAAGGGAACTATATGTAGCGACAAGCATCCCTTAACAACGACCATTCTAAAGTGATACATAGAGTTATAATTTGAAATGATTTGGAGGGTAGCACTGGAAGCCAATTTCCTAGTGCAAAAAGAGTGCAGGCTGGTTAGCAGGAGGTAGTCCTTGGTCGGTGTATTGCTGAATTGCTTCATCGAATCCGTCCTGGAAGGTGGCCCGCATCAGACTATCAACCGTTCTCATTGGCTCGCATCGTCAGGACTTCGATCTTGATGAAGTCTGAGGCAATTTTCTTGATGCTCACAAATGGATCGGCACATTTCACTGTAGCGTTGGGATATTTCCATGATAGCATCAGTCAGGACAGATATGTCATCCGCTCAGGAGGTCTGAACCTGTTGCAGGAACCTTGTCATCTCTATCATATCCTAGCGTATGGAGGTCGAGATCCCCTCTACAACCTCCATATGGGATCTGGTGCAAACGAGCTCGCTACCCAATCTTTGAAGGGATGCTTCCTGCCTGCGTATACAGGCATGAGCGTGCGCCCTAGAAGTTATTAATAAGGAGTTTTCCTATACCTCCTTGTATAAGCGGGTACAGAGGTCTGCTATTTTGTCTTCCACCCTTTGGTGTTGAACTCGCAGATTCTCTATAATTTCAGAACATCTTTCCTTTCCATGGAGGAGTTCAGCTATCTTCTCCTGAAGGTCAGCTAATTCTTGAGTCCTGTGAGCTGTTCTATCAGTATGTTCCTGCTGAGTGCCTTGTAGAGCAGATAAAAGTTCTGTGTGTGCCTACTATTGTGCTTGTAAGGCTGCAAATGTCTCAACATCTTCTTACCGCTGGTGATGAGCTTCCACTAGTTGCTTCTGACACTGCGTCAATTGTTGCAATAGAAGATGCTCTCGGCTTCATGTAGCAGTTTGATCCTCCAGCTATTGCTGCTCCTATTGTAGTGAGCCCGGTATTGCATGAAGGAATGATCCAGCTCTTGATAGTTTGTTAAGGCCTGGAGGTTATTAATAAGAAAGAAATCATTAGATGAAAGAAATCAGCAAAGTCAGTTTAGGGAGCTTACCAATTCCAGAATGTGGCGCAAACTCTCCATCTGTGGAATTAGTTCTTCCAATTTTAAGATTTAAAGACCACGGTTGGAAGAAGAAGAAGGGATAGATGACACTAGGGGCGAAGGTTCACTCATGAAGGGGTGGGGAAAGGTAGAAGTAATGGGTTGTGCAGTGGGTCCAGAAGGAGGAAGGGTGATGTTTAAAGGAATGGAAGGCAACGAGGAGGCGACTAGGAGAGGCAGAGGCAAAGATGGGTGAATCTCAGTCATCATGGGTTCTGATGTTGAGGAAGCCTTTGGAGAAGGAGAGGAAGTGGAAGCAGGGATGTCCTCTACCTGCATACGTTGATGTGCAGCGCCCCTCAATTCAACTTGATGTTGTAAGAAAGGAGGGGGCGATTTGCGGATGCCTAGGACATAAGGTGAAGGGACGGGCGAGTTAGGGTTTTCGAGCGACATCGAAGGTGGGGAGGGATAGGTTACACTAAGCGTATTTGACGCTGTTGAGATGGAGATTTCAGAGGAACAAGGAGGAGAAGGGGGTGCTGGAATAGGAGCCGCGGGAATGGGTGAAGGAAAAATAGGGGATGAAGGTGGAGGTGTTGTAGGTTGTTAGCCCTCGCTTCGCCCGGACCCTTAGCAAAGCTTTGCCAACGCTTGCTGAAAAAGAGAATATATCCTGCCTCTTGAGAAAGAGAAGAAGCGCAAAAGCTAGTCGATGGAACACCGGGGAGTAGTTGTGGGAGGAGAGGAAGAAGAAGATTGAAAGTCAGGAAAAGAAGATGGAAATGGAAAAGAGACAAGATGAAAAGTTTTATATATGAGGCACTAAATGGGCTTATGGTGTCAATTGGGTTTTAGGGCAGTGAGGTGAGCCCTTAGAAGGTGTGAAATAGTAATTTATTCTTCTCACCAACCGTTATCTGCAGAAGAGCAAAAGCATCTAACTTCAGGGAAAAGACGTGACCCTCGAAGGTATACTTCTCATTTTTTCTTTAAAGTTTGGCCTTAGCCAAAACTATTATCCCCGTTTAACGAATGAATGAAAAAATAATGGCAGTATGTAAAAATTCTTATGACCTGAGAGGGTGGAGCCTTAGGTCAGATTATCATATTTTCATGTGGCTCGGTGCTAGCTGAAGTCGTTATCCCCGTGCGGTGGTGGAATAGAGTAGGGTTTAAGGTAAAAACACCTATGAAGAATGATAGAGTGAAAAAGTTTCTTTTGACTTGAAGGAACCAAGCCCCATATCGGGTCGTCACACTATTTTATGGCTCGACACTAGCCGAAGTCGTTATCCCTGTGCGGTGGTGGAACGGAGAAGTAGGGTTTAAGTTAAAAACAACTGTGAAGAATGACAGAGTGAAAAAGTTTCTTTTGACCTGAAGGGGCCAAGCCCCATATTGGGTCATCACACTTTTTTATGGTTCGACGCTAGTCGAAACCGTTATCCCCGTGCCGTGGTGGAACAGAGGAGTTGGGTCTGACTGCACTTTTGAAGAAACACAGCGGCGGAGTAAAAAATTTATTCCGACCCGACCAGGCGAAGCCCTAGGTCGAGTCATCACTATTCTTATTGTTTGCCTGTAAGACAAGCAGATATCCCCATGCAGTAGTGGAACGGAGGAGTTGGGTTTAAGGTAGAAGCACTCTTGACGAAATACAGCGGCAGAGTAAAAAAAAATTTTCGACCCGACTAGGCGAAGCCCTAGATCGAGTGATCACTATTACTATTTGTTAGGACCCTTGGAATGGCTAGAGGGGGGGGTGATTAGCCTTTCTTGTTTCTACACAAAATGTTAGCGGAAGCAATACAAATATAAGCACAAACAAAAACAAGAAACAAAACTAACACCCGATGTAACGTGGTTCGGAGATGACGCTCCTACTCCACGGCAATCCGTAAGGTGGATTAGCCCTAATCAACCGTCACTAGAACCTCCTTTGGATGAACCAAGGTGGAGAAACCTTTCTTACAATTCTCTCCTCTTCTTTACAATGATGGATGATCAAGAACAAGAGAAGAGGAGGATTTAAATCACTAAAAACACTTGGAAGGCTTGGTGAGCACGAGAGAATAGTTAGGAGCAAGAGCACTAGCTTCACCAAGCTCCCCATGGCCCCTTTTTATAGAAGAGGGGTTGTTTTTCCCCATTAGCCGATCGATCGATCGATGTGATGCATCGACCGATGCATCGATCATGCCATCGATCGTGCCGCAAACCAAGCCACAACGCGATCTCCACGGAGATTCTCGTCGCACTTCAACGGCGGTGATCGGTCTTGATCCCTCTATCGATCAAGATCAAGAGCAATGAGTGAGACGGGGCGATATTTCTCTTGATCAGATGTCATTTTTTGATCGGGATCGCGAATCGATCGGTGATGGTCGGTTTCATTCGACTCGATCGAACGCCCGATCGATACATCGTATCAGTCGACTGATACTCATCAAGTATGAGTAATTCATACTTGATTTTATACCCTAGACCTAGACTTAACCTTCTAGCTCCTCAATAAGCCTTGCGCCTTCAGGATCCCTCCGAGTCCGCGACTTGTTCATCCTTTGCGCTTTGCTTCCACGAGCTTCCTTCGGTTTCGTCATGTCTTGGGTTGCCAAATGCTTGGACTTTACGCCGCCAAGACTACAAGCTTGGACTTATGCTGCCAAGACTTTACTTTGGACTTCCTTTGCCAAGATCATACTTGGACTTCCTTTTACCAAGTACTTCATCCTTGGATTTCCCTGTCACTTAAACACATTCGTAATTAGATCACAAGATATTGCCTAACTTAGATGATTAGCCAAACATCAAAACATATAAATGCTTGGAGCATTGTTGCACCAACAATCTCCCCCTTTTTGATGTTTGACAATCATTTAAGTTAGGTCTTTAAAGATACACACATAATCATCTAACTTAAGCATTCCTTCTCCCCCTTTGACATACATCAAAAAGAGAAGGATGAAAGAATTAAGAATGTTGGATCTTGGACTAAGGTATTAGATTGAAATTAAGCTCCCCCTTAATCCAAGATAGGATGTAAATTACATTTGAAGAAAAGCATAATCTAAAATTCAAAAGATAAATCCTAACTTTGCACCAACAATGGTTTTGGGGATAAAAGGATAGAATTTATTGAAACTCCCCCTAAACCACTGTATTAAGCAGTCTTAAAACTCGTTTATATGCAATATTATCATACTAGAGTGTTAGGACATCAAAAATACACCAAATATCAGAAAATAGAGCTTATTATCAGAAAACCCAGTGTATCAGTCGACTGGTATCTGAACCAGTCGACTGCTACGCCTGAAATCGAAATTTCAGCCTTTTCAGCCCATTTTCAGAAATGCGGTAGAAATTCCAAAAATCTCGAAAAATCACGAAATTTTGCGTACACATTTCTGAAATCATACTTTATTAAGGAAAAATAATTTGAAAAATATATGTTTTCCAGATTCCAAGATTGATACAAATTTGGAAACTTACAAAAGTTCTAAAGAATTTTCAACCTTTGTATCACTTTTGTGATTCACTTGAAAACTGTTTTCCAAAATATAATGAACATAGTTTAAAATATATATGATTTGGAATTTCCAACCATGTTCTTAGAGCTATGTACTCATTACTTGAATACAAGCCTTCCCAATGGTTGGTCCATAAGGTATTTATGTCTCTAGGTGTGTCATTGGCTCATAGTAATGCATCATAACAAGCATGATGAGCCAAGTACACCTTCCCTATCATCTCACATGGTTCTAAGTGTCTCAATATAAAAATCAAGGTTTCTTAAGGCTTTTTGTGAGATGTATCAAGGTATAAAGATAACATATAAACATGGGATCATGCAAACCTAGAATTTTACTCTACAAGGCACATACCAAGCTCTCTCCTTAAAGATGAAAATTCATTTTCGGGAAGAGCTTTGGTGAAGATATCGGCAAGATTGGACTTAGATTCTACATAATTAAGTTCAATGTCCCCTCTTGCCACATGATCTCTTATGAAGTGATGTTTTACTTCAATGTGCTTGGTCCTAGAGTGATGTACCGGATTTTTGGTCAAGTTGATGGTACTCACATTATCACAATAAACTTTAATGTTAGAGTAGTGTAGCTCATAGTCCACAAGAGTATGCCTCATCCAAAGTAATTGAGCTACACAACCACCCATAGCCACATATTCGGCTTCGGTGGTTGATAAAGCAACACAATGTTGCTTCCTACTACTCCAACTAACTAGGGAGGACCCAAGAAATTGGCATCCACCACTAGTACTTTTCCTATCCAATTTGCACCCGGCATAATCGGAATCGGTATAACCAAGTAATTCAAATGACCTAGTCCTAGGATACCAAAGTCCTACATTTAGGGTGCCTTTAATATACCTTAATATTCTTTTGACGGCTACCAAATGTGATTCTTTGGCACAAGATTGGTATCTTGCACACATACCTACCGCAAATAAAATGTCGGGTCTACTAGCGGTTAGGTATAGTAAGCTACCAATCATACTCCTATAAAGTTTAAGATCAATTGATTTACCTTCATGATCACTATCTATCCTAGTGCTAGTGGCCATAGGAGTGGTTACAATTTTGGCATTTTCCAAACCAAATTTCTTGATCATTTCATTTGCATATTTGGTTTGATAAATATGAATACCCTCATTGGTTTGTTTGACTTGTAAACCTAGGAAAAGGTAAGCTCTCCAACCAAACTCATTTCAAATTCATTTTCCATATTTTTATAAAGTCTTGAAGAAGATCATCATTTGTTGACCCAAAGATGATATCATCAACATATACTTGAGCTATGAATATATCTTTTAATGTTGACTTTATAAACAAAGTTTGATCTACTTGGCCTCTTCTAAACTCCTTAGAAATTAAGAAGGATGACAATCTTTCATACCATGCCCGGGGAGCTTGTTTTAACCCATATAATGCTTTCCTAAGCTTACATACATGATTTGGATAATCTATGTTCTCAAATCGTGGTTGCTCTACATATACTTCCTCCTTAATAAAACCATTTAAGAATGCCGATTTAACATCCATTTGGTAAAGTTTAAATCCCATGAAGGAAGCATACCCTAAGAGAATCCTAATAGATTCTAACCTTGCACCGGGCATAAGTCTCATCATAGTCAAGCCCCTGATTGAATCCCTAGCAACCAACCTAGCCTTATTTCTAGTGATATTTCCTTGATCATCTAGCTTATTCCTAAAGACCCATCTTGTAGTAATTATGGTGCTATCATTGGGTCTAGGCACTAATTCCACACTTGACTTCTCTCAAATTGAGCCAATTCATCTTGCATTGCCAAAATCCAATCCGGATCATGTAATGCATCATTGATCGACTTGGGCTCAATTTGTGAGATAAGAGCTACTTGACTAGTAGGAGGTCTATGAAATGACCTAGTTCTTACTCCTTGAGATAGATCTCCTACTACTTGGTCAAGTGGATGATCTTGATGAATTCTTAGGTTTCTAGAAGGGGTTTCAATTTGATTATCATTATCTTCCACCCTTCTTTCATCATCCAGTCTCCTCTTCCTCCCCTTGATCATTACCCTAATGGTCAAATTTTGAAGTTTTGGGTAATGTCTTGATTATTGTCATTAATATCCTTATCAATGGAGGACTTTCTAGGTAGGTACTAGTAGTTTCATCAAATTGAACATTGGAAGACTCCTCAATCCCTTTGGTTCTCTTATTGTAGACTCTATACTTCTACTTGTGGATGAGTATCCAACTAGGATTCCCTCATCCGCTTTTGATTCAAATTTTCCTAAGTTATCTTTGGTGTTTAGAATATAAACTTTACACCCAAAGACTTTGAAATAATGAATTGTGGGTATAGTCCCATTCCATAATTCAAATGGTGTTTTTCCCAAAACCTATGGATTTGAACCCTATTTTGGATATAGCGTGAAGCTGTATTAACTGCCTAGCCACAAGTAGCTAGGTAGAGAATATGCATTAAGCATAGTCCTAGCCGCCTCTTGTAGGGCACGATTTCTCCTTTCCACCACCCCATTTTGTTGGGGTGTTCTAGGACAAGAGAACTCATGCTTGTACCCTTGCTCTAAACAAAATTGTGAAAATTTTAGATTTTCAAATTCACCACCATGATCACTACGGATCCGGTTGATTTTGAGACTCTTTTCATTTTCAACCCTTTTACTAAATCCTATGATTATTTCTAAGGTATCATCCTTATGTTTCATAAAATAGACCCAAGTATACCTAGAAAAGTCATCTACTATAACCAAACAATATTTATTACCATTTAAAGATGGAGTACTATGGCAATCAAATAAGTCAAGATGCAATAATTCTAATGGTAAAGAAGTATTGGTTAGGGTTTTACCTTTGTGTGATGTCTTTGTTTGTTTTCCTTCTTGGCAATCATCACACAATATTTTCTTGACAAACAAGATAGTTGGTAGCCCTTTGACCAAATCCATCTTGGCTACCTTGGCTATGTTTTCATGTTGATATGCCCCAATCTTCTATGCCATAGCCAACTTTCCTCTTCTTTTGCAACAAAACACTTAGTAGAAATGTTAGAAGCATATGAAAGATCAACATAATAGATATTTGATTTCCTATATCCAACTAACATGAAATCATTTAATTCCTTGTGTCTAATCATGCATTTAGAGGATTCAAAAGAGACATGATAGTTTGCATCACAAAGTTGACTAACACTTAATAAATTAAATTTCATATTTTCAACTAGCAAGACTTTGTGAATAACAATTTTGGGGGATACCTCAATTGTTCCTCTACCTAATATCTTGAGTTTTCCACTATTCCCAAAAGACACCGCTCCCTTCTTCACATATTTAATTGTGGAGAACTTGCTCACATCCCCGGTCATATGTGTTGAGCAACCGCTATCCACAATCCACATACCTCGCTCTCCTACCTAAATCACATGAAAAACACAAGCTTTTGGTACCCAAACATTTGGACCGGTAACATTAAGTAAAAACTTCTTAGGTACCCAAGCTTTCTTAACCTTACCCTTAATAGTTGCTTTCCTATTTATTAATGAAATGTAAGCAACTTCTTTTTCTTTTGGCTTATAACCTAAACCGGCCTTGTTATAAACCGCTCTTTGTCTACTAAGAATCATATCAAGACACTTTGAGCCATATGAAAATTTTTCTAAACATGCTTTTAATTCACTAACCTCATCCTTAAGTTTGTCATTTTCTTCCTTAAGCATGCAAGAATCAACATGTGAAGGTTTTCATTTTTAATAGCCTTTAGTTCTACCTTCATGCTCTTAACCTTAGATTTTGACTTAACTAGAGCTTCTTTAAGATAGCAATTGATTTATAGAAGCATAACCTTGGGAGAATTCATTACCTCATCGTCACTAGATGACGATTCATCACTTGAAGAATCTTCTTGACTTGATGTGCCGGAATCATCTTCTAATGCCATGAGTGCCACATGGCGTGTGATATGGCAAAGCTCATCATCGGATGAAGAGTCTTCAACACTTGGTGTGTCCCATGTGGTTTGAGCCACCATGGCCTCCTTCTTCTTCTTTTCCTTCTTGTCCTTCTTTTTCTTTTCCTTTTCTTCCTTCTTCTTTAGTTCCGGGCAATTCGGCTTTATATGCCCCTTCTTGTTGCAAGCATGGCAAATCACATTATTGCTAAAACTTGAATTACCATTAAATTTACCTTTTGAGGAATGAGACCCCTTCCTTGCTTCTCTATTCTTGAACTCTCTTGACTTTCTATAAAGCTTCTTGACGAAATTTGCCATTTCACTAGATGAATCCCCATCACATTTGACTCATCCTCCGACTCGGATGATGATGAAGCTTCTTTTCTTTCCTTCTTCTTCTTTTCTTTCTTGTCCTTCTTTTCAACAAATAGAGCTAACCCCTTTTCCTTAGAGGACATGTTAGTTTGCTCATGTAATTCAAACTCACAAAATAATTCATCAATTTTAATTTGAGATAGATCCCTAGTTACCTTAATGGCATCAACTATAGAGGTCCATAAAGAATTTCTAGGAAATGCTTGTAAGATATACCTTACCAAATCCCGGTTGTCGACTCGCTCACCTATGATATGGAGTCCGTTCACAATTTCCTTGAACCTTCCATGCATTTGACTTACGGTTTCATGCATCTTCATTTGGAAGGCTTGAAGTTGTCCAATTAATAGGTCCTTCTTGGCCCTCTTTGACTCCTTGGAACCTTCATTTAGCTCAATGAGCTTTTCCCATAGCTCCTTGGCGGATTCAAAAGGCCCCACCTTGTTGAGTTGCTCCATTGTGACGCTACATTGGATGGTGAGGACGGCCTTTGCATTTGATTCAAATTTCTTGTTTATTTCTCTTGTCCAATCCTTGCTTGGAATAGGGTGTCCATGTTCATCCACCGGTTCCTCGAAGCCATCTACAACACTATGCCAAATTTCAATATTACTCATAAGATAGTACTTCATCCTACCTTTCCAATACGCAAAGTGACTCCCATCGAAGAGCGGTGGCTTGGCGATGCTATATCCCTCTTGAAGAGCCATTGATGTCTTGGTTGATGGTGAGATCTTCCAAGCTATCCGGGCTCTGATACCACTTGTTAGGACCCTTGGAATGGCTAGAGGGGGGGTGATTAGCCTTTCTTGTTTCTACACAAAATGTTAGCGGAAGCAATACAAATATAAGCACAAACAAAAACAAGAAACAAAACTAACACCCGATGTAACGTGGTTCGGAGATGACGCTCCTACTCCACGGCAATCCGTAAGGTGGATTAGCCCTAATCAACCTTCACTAGAACCTCCTTTGGATGAACCAAGGTGGAGAAACCTTTCTTACAATGCTCTCCTCTTCTTTACAATGATGGATGATCAAGAACAAGAGAAGAGGAGGATTTAAATCACTAAAAACACTTGGAAGGCTTGGTGAGCACGAGAGAATAGTTAGGAGAAAGAGCACTAGCTTCACCAAGCTCTCCATGGCCCCTTTTTATAGAAGAGGGGATGTTTTTCCCGTTGGGCGTCGATCGATCGATGCATGCCATCGGGCCGACCGCGGCTCAACGACCAAACACGATCTCTACGGAGATTCGTAGCCGCAATTTCTGACGGCCAGGTGATCAGTCGACTGATCCCTCCATCAGTCGACTGATGGGGTGATCAGTCGAGTGATCAAGACAGAAAGTGGGCGCATTCGTGGCGATATTTCTCTTGATCGATGTCATTTTCACGATCGATCGGTCAGATCGCCGACCGATCGATCATTGCTGACCGGTGATGGTCGTGGTTTCATTCTCGACTTAGTCGAAGTATGAGTAATTCATACTTGATTTTATACCCTAGACCTAGACTTAACCTTCTAGCTCCTCAATAAGCCTTGCGCCTTCAGGATCCCTCCGAGTCCGCGACTTGTTCATCCTTTGCGCTTTGCTTCCAAGAGCTTCCTTCGGTTTCGTCATGTCTTGGGTTGCCAAATGCTTGGACTTTACGCCGCCAAGACTACAAGCTTGGACTTATGCTGCCAAGACTTTACTTTGGATTTTCTTTGCCAAGATCATACTTGGACTTCTTTTTACCAAGTACTTCATCCTTGGATTTCCCTGTCACTTAAACACATTCGTAATTAGATCACAAGATATTCCCTAACTTAGATGATTAGCCAAACATCAAAACATATAAATGCTTGGAGCATTGTTGCACCAACACTATTGTTTGCCTGCAAGACAAGCAGATATCCCCATGCGGTGGTGGAATGGAGAGTTGGGTTAAAGGTAGAGACAAGGAGGAAGATATAGTAGTAGATGGGAGGAGCTAAATTTTTGCTCAGCAAGATACATGATTTTATCCCCGTACGATGGTGGATTGGAAGAGCTGAGTTTTGCCTCAGCTATACATATTATTTTATCCCCATGCAGTGGTGGATCGGAAGAGCTGAGTTTTGCCTCAGCTGTATATATTATTTTTATCCCCGTGTGGTGGTGGATCGGAAGAGCTGAGTTTTGCCTCAGTTGTATATATTATTTTTTCCCCGTGAGGTGGTGGATCGGAAGAGCTGAGTTTTGCCATAGTTGTATATATTATTTTTATCCCCGTGTGATGGTGGATCGGAAGATCTGAGTTTTTCCTCACCTGTATATATTATTTTTACCCCTGTATGGTGGTGGATCGGAAGAGCTGAGTTTTACCCCAACTGTATATATTATTTTATCCTCGTACAGTGATGGATCGGAAGAGCTGAGTTTTGCCTCAGCTATATACATTATTTGATCCCCGTATGGAGGTGGATCGGAAGAGCTGAGTTTTTCCTCAACTATATACATTATTTGATCCCCGTACGGAGGTGGATCGGAAGAGCTAAGTTTTGCCTCAGCTATATACATTATTTTATCCCTGTACGATGGTGGATCGGAAGAGCAGAGTTTTGCCTTAGCTATATGTATTATTTTATCCACGTGTGGTGGTGGATCGAAAGAGTTGAGTTTTGCCTCAGCTATATACATTATTTTATCCCCGTGCGATGGTGAATCGGAAGAGCTGAGTTTTTCCCTAGCTGTATACATTATTTTATCCCCGTATTGTGGTGGATTGGAAGAGCTAAGTTTTTTCTCAGCTGTATATATTTTTTTTATCCCCGTGTGGTGGTGGATCGAAGAGCTGAGTTTTGCCCCAGCTGTATATATTATTTTATCCCCGTGCGATGGTGGATCGGAAGAGCGGAGTTTTGTCTCAACTATATATATTATTTTATCCCCGTATGGTGGTGGATTAGAAGAGCTAAGTTTTGCCTTAGCTATATACATTATTTTATCTCCATGCGGTGGTGGATCGGAAGAGCTGAGTTTTGCCTCAACTATATATATTATTTTATCCCCATGTGGTGGTGGATTGGAAGAGCTGAGTTTTGCCTCAGCTATATATATTATTTTATCCCAGTGCGGTGGTGGATCGGAAGAGCTGAGTTTTGCCTCAGCTCTATACATTATTTTATCCCCGTATGGTGGTGGATCGGAAGAGCTGAGTTTTTCCTCAAGTGTATACATTATTTTATCCCCATGCGGTGGTGGATCGGAAGAGCTGAGTTTTATCTCAGCTGTATACATTGTTTTATCCCAGCTTGGTAAGAGACTAGCAGAATCGAGTTTTACCTCAACTATACATTTTTCTTTATCCTTGCATAAGGTGAAGTGAAGGAACTGGGTCCTCACCCTTTTATATATACGGTTCCTGTGTAATAAAGGCGTGGAGAAATTGTATACTTATTTGACTCTTGTGCAGTAAAGAGGAGTTGAGGCCTCACGCAGAAAGAAGAGGGCTAGAAGGAGGGACAAGTTGAGTAAGATACTGGCAGAAACTCGCAATGAAAAAGTTCATTAATGAAGAAGAGCTACATAATACAACTTTCATAAGGAAGAAAATAACAGATGAAACCCCTGTTCAAAAGGGATTACAGTTCTCTCTGAGGAGGCACTGAAGGAGCTTCCTTGTGTGGCTGGGGTTGACGTAATAGTTACCGAAGGTAGGACTGCTGTATGAATATGTGCTTGGACAAATTTCTCTGGGACACCATCAGTTTCTGACACAGAGAGTAGTTGCTGGTGGAAGCCACCCGCAAGCTCCTCTGTAGATCCAGAACTTTCTCTTCCAAATATGTAATATATCATTGCTCTTCAGTTTGCCCCTCCAAAGAAGGAGAGCTGCTATCTTGATCAGATACAGGTTCCATGGCGCAAGGGGGAAGAAGAAGAAATGGATGCCAATCAAATGGCGGTTTGGGGGTTTTTATAGATGTGGATGAAGGATATTCATTGGCCCACGTGGGAAGTAGAGGCAATAAATGCAAATAAAGAAGGGAAAGCGTAAATACAATAGTTGGGGTTTGTTGAATGCAGTAATTCTGGAAGGATGGTTTGAGTTTCCCAAAAGCAGTAAGGGTGAAGTTTGTTCAGACGAAGTTGCTATCATTTCTAATTAGAATAGTTTGAAACTTACAAGAAAATGACAAAATAAGTACCAATATCCCTTTCTTTTTATTAACATACCCAACAGTAGTTATATTGATTAAGCTACTGATTATACAGACTTTTTATTGTTATTGTTAATCTGGAAGGGGAGGCACCAAAATGACTCTGTAGAGGTTGCCTTGAGCCGGAGGTATAGCGGGTAGAGCTCCAGCGAAGGGGGGGGGGGGCAGAGGAATCTCAGTTGGAGGGACTGGAAGGAGAGCTAAGGTTGGTGGAAGAGGAGGAAGTTCAACGGAGGCCCGAGGATCTCCTATAGTATATTCCCAAGTCATGGGGGGGGGGGTGTCCAAACCCCGTTGCGAAAAGAAGGAAAAGGCGCTCGGAAGGACCTCCCGATATGGGGAGTCAGGGTGTCTGTTGATGCGAGAGGAGGAAGAGGTCGGTATGCTGAGGTTGCGGTGGATTATTCGGCAGGTTCTGTAGCCAGATCGTGTAATTCGAAAGAATCAAAATCGGAAGATATGTCAATGGGGTGTTCCGCAGAATCCATGGAGGTGGGATAGAAGGCAGAGGACGTTCGCAGTGACAATTTATAATCAAAAGAGGGAGAATCACATTTGTCCTTGGGAAGGGAGAGAAGATGAGAGGGCGAAGGGAGTAATGGCGTCAGCATGGGAAATAATCGAGACATTAGTTCCTAAGTGGCCAATTATCTCGAAAAGACAAAGTGGCAAAATGGTTTAATTTTTGTCGAGCAAAGAATCGGTTCTAGCAAGAGGAAGATAAAGCCCAAGATGGCTCGAGTGGGTTTCGAAGCGGAAAATTTTATCAGTCGATTGACACTATGGAAGGTAGAGAATTGACAGTAATTCCTGAAAGAATAGCCCAGAAATGTCCTAAAAAATTCTAATCCATAATAACGCATACATAAAAAGCAACACGAGACACTGCAGTTTTCAAGCATTATTTAATAATGGGAAGTCAGGCAATACAATAAGGAAGGCATGATAAATTACAGTTCAAAGAGCTCAGGAGGACATTTACCAAGAGCCACTTCAGGATCTAAGTAGCTCGTGTCAGTGCTTGGAGGAGGGTAGCCTTGTGCAACATTTGAGGAGGACCCGTCGAAGCTAGTGTAAATAATTACACACCATTTTGAACATATCACATCTTTAGGTCCACCTCCTGCTCCTTCAACTGGGCTTGCATGCAACTAATTGGGCGGCCAGCATGTCTCTCTCTTGTGTCGCCGTCACCGCCTGATGGCCCAGGGAAGATAGGGCCTCAACATGTTCTTTTTGGAGCTCTTGCTACTGCTGGGCCACTGAGGTTAGTATCTCAGGAAGGGTGGCTGCAATTGAAGAGAGATGTTTCCACTTCTCCAGACCAGACCTCTAAGCAGCTTCCAAGGCTTGACGCTCTTGCCGGAGCTGGAGAATGGTTTCGAGGAGCCAACATCTTGGATATATGCCTCTGCAAGTTGCCTTTTGTACCCTTCCAATTCGTGGGTGAGGATATCAACTTGCTGGAGTTGGTTGGACTGTAAAAACAGCTGGTGTTGAAGATCTTCTTCTTTCTTTGGAGCTCCTCTTTTTCACTCTGCACCATCACCAATTGGGTAATCGAATCTTCAGATTGGGAAATCAGAGTGGCCTCCCTCTACTTACCGTCCTTCATCTGTTGCGCAAGCCTCTGCTGTTGGGCTAGGGAGGCAGAATGACGGGCCTCCACATTGGACTAGTAATTCACTAGACGAGGCATCGTCTCATTATAGGTGGCAGATATCTGTGGAGGAAGGTAGATGTTACAAGAATAAACACTGATACACATATACTAAAAGCTAAGGAAGGAAGAAGCTTACCTCAGCCAAGAGTTGCCCATGTGATCGTAGGGGCCTTGTACACTAGACTGGTTGAAGAATTTCACTTCTCCCAGATGGCGAATTTTGAGAGAGGCTCCCAAAGTCGTCAGTGAAGGGTTTAGGGGGGGGAAGATCCCCTCCCACCAAAGAGGGGGAGGGATCCATAGCCCGAGACAGAACGGGAGAAGAAGGTATGTTAGTAGGAGTATTTATGGGAAAAGAATCAGTTGGAGAATCAATTTGTGAGTCGGGTTGAATGGGAGATGAAATAGGAGAGGGATAAGGAGAAAGTTCCCTGGGATGTGGGATAGCTAATGTGGTCTCTTCCACCCGAGGTTGGTAGATAACTAGGTGTCTGTGCCTATTTAGCTTTAAGCGGGAAGGCGGAGGAGAAGAATGAGGGGAAGAGGATACAGGAACCGAAGAAGATCTAGGGATGCCTTCCCTGGAAGGGCGCAACTTCTTACGAGGTGAAGAGGGAACTGCTGTAGACTTGCCTTTACTTCGCTTCTTGGAAGTCTTTTTCTTGGCTGCTGCAATCTCCTCACCTTTCAAGATGGCATCCTGCATTAGGTTATTTGCAAAGTCCGTTGTTAGAAAATGGGCTAGCCATGAAAGTTAGTTGCGCCAAAGTCTAAACAACATCCTACCTATGGTGTCCGGGTAAGTCAGTGGAAAAGGGGACAGCCCATGGCGACTGAAGAGGGGAGGTTTCATCAGGTGGTCCGAGCTATATTGGCATTCTCTTAATACTCGGTAGACCTCTAGAAAGGGACACTGAGTCCTAGCCTTGTGGATGGGGGTTAACTCAGGAAGATCCAGTTTCCAGGTGTCCGAATATAAAAGGGGCATTGGCAGTTGAGCAAAGAAGTAGAGTGCCTCCCATCCCTTATGGGAAGAGGGCATGTTCACTAAAAATTGACAATCCGAACAGCTGGACAGATAAAAGAGGCCCTCCTTATAAGACTTTAATTGGAAGAAGCAATGAAATAGTTGCAGAGACAAAGGAAGACCTAGGTGTCAGAACACTATGATGGCCCCCGATAATATGCGGAATGAATTGGGAGTGAATTGGTTGATGGGCAACTTATAGAAGTCCAAGATGTCTATGTATGAAGGGGGTATGGGCAAATATAAACCGTTAAGTAGTTGTTTAGAAAAGAAGCAAGTTAAGCCTGGAGGAGGAAGATGCAGTCGGTAAGAGGTAGTGTTGAAACGACATTCACTATTGGTGCAATCAACCTAGGTCACGATTGATTGGACTCGAGTTTCACTCGAGCAATATTTTAATGTTAGACAAAACATATGACATGTGATTGTCATGGTAAGACCAAGTGTGCAATCTTGGCCATGTAAGTCCAAGTGTGTAGCTTTGGTAGTGAAAGTCCAAGCATGAGGCTTGGCATTGGATGTCCAACATGGAGTTGGCAAGGGAAGAACAAGTGTGTAGCCTTGGCCATGTAAGTCCAAGTGTATAGCCTTGGCGGTGAAAGTCCAACATGGGTTGGCATTGGCATTTGGGAAGTCCAAGAGGTGGTTTGGCGGCATAAGGGCAAGCGGTAGTCTTGGGAGAGTAAGTCCATATGTACCTTGGTGGTGTAGACACCGAGAGCATGACAATAGCCAAAGAAAGTACATGGAGGTTAACGTATGAATGAATAAGTCATGGATGACTTGGAGGGATCCGTGCATGGATGAACAAGCCTTGGACAACTTGGAGGGATCTAATAGGCACGAAGCTAGTAGAGGTGGCTAAAAGGCTTAGGTCTAGGCTAAGAGTGTCTTGGGTTAAACCTCATGGATGAGGTGAACTTGGCCAAGTGACTGAGGTCAAGTGTTGGATTCTCAAACATGTTGTTTGAGATTTTACCCGACGGTCGGATGCTCAAACAACTTGTTTTTGAGGTTTTATCATTGATGCAGTCGATCAACCGATGGTGCGGTCGATTATCAGCCGTGATCAATCGATGCCATGATGGCAATGATCGATGGTCGGTTATTTGAGCCATGGATCGGTCGATGATTAGCGGGCGAGGCGAGAGAATGCTCATGCGAGCCCGATAAATTAGAAAGTATACGAGGAGTAGATTGATGGTAATTGATGTCGATTTCTAGTGTATCCAGGTCTAGATGCCACTTCAAGAGAAAACCAAAGCAAGTGATCAAAGCAAAGTGTTGTAAAGTTTTTCTTTACTTGTATTTCATATTGTC
Organism: Wurfbainia villosa; assembly: GCA_025175895.1. Lineage (NCBI taxonomy): Eukaryota > Viridiplantae > Streptophyta > Magnoliopsida > Zingiberales > Zingiberaceae > Wurfbainia > Wurfbainia villosa. The sequence goes on along the minus strand of CM046001.1, from coordinate 79,702,369 downwards.
TTTGTATTTTTCTTGTACTTTTGTATTACATTTTTGTAATTGCTTGCACGAGGTTTCTCTACCTCCAACTTGTTGTCGAGAAGTAGTTTTGGTAGTGGTGTGTTCATCACTCAAGCTCGTAGAGCTCACCGGTGGAGTAGGAACCCTAAGATTCCGAACCACGTATATCGGTTGTTCTTGTGGATATGTATTTGTCTCTTGTATTCATATTTATTATTTGTATTTCTGCTGCGTATTAACGTGTATTGTAGAGTGAGGAGATTGTCATCGAACTCACTGCCATGACAACAACCAAAATGGATGGCATCAACATCCAACTACTGAAATTCGAAGGAGAATCCACTTGGTGGAAGAAACGGATGGAGGTATACTTCGAAACCAATTTTGATACTATGCTAATCATTGAAAATGGGTTTGAAGTGCTAGGGGTGAAGACAACTAGCCATTAGTAAAATCAAGATGATCCGAGGAGCAACGACAATAATTCAAAACAAACATTAAGGTAACGATTATGTTTGTAAAATTAATACCTAACAATATTTTATCCACACTAGATGAAAATCGGGATGCAAAGGATTTGTGGAATAAGGTGGTCAAATTCCACAAAAATCCCAAACTGGCCCAATCGGAGAAGGAGGTTGAGGAAGCATGCTCATCCTCTCAAGCCCAAGGAGAAGCAAGCTCATTCTCACAAGAAAGTAAGGACTCGGAAGTTGAGAGATGCTCAACATCCGGATCGGTAGAAGAGGTGGAAGAAGTGGAAGAAGCATCCACCTCCGGAAGAAGTGAAGAAACCTCCCATATCGCCTCTACCGATCTAGGTAACTCAAGCATGTTAATTAAAAATAAAAATCATATCATATTCTTTGAGTGTAGGGTAGCCAGGCATTACAAGAGTAAATGCCCAAAATTGGCCAAGGATAAAGCACCGACACCAAAAGTCAAACAAAAGTCAAAGGATATCGGAGTTCTCACTAAGAAAAGCAAAGAGCACATTGTGTGCTTCAAATGCAACCAAAGGGGACACTACCGAAGCCAATGCCCTAGGGGGAAGAAGAAGGGGTAAGAAGAAGGGGTAAGAAGGAGCTACACAAGTAGGAGGAGCTTCCAAAGCAAACCCTAAGGTATAGTTTAATGCACCTTCTAGTTCTAGGATTAAGAAGCATGCTAGAAATTATTTTAACTCACTTGCTATTGCCCATGAACATAAGCATGCTAGTAGGAATAGATATGTTTGCTCAGGGGCTAAATCGTATGAACTTACAACTAAGGAAAAATATACATCAAACAATTCTAGACCTATTTTACCTAGGGAGAGTATTAAGAGGATAGAAGAAAATTTAGGCATTAACCCTAAAAAGGGTAGGCACATGCCTAAGAAGAAGAGTCCTTCCCAAAAGATTAATGAAAAATCAAAATTGGAAAAATTAGAATTAGAAAATCGAACCTTGAGATCAAGGCTTGAAAAATTGGAAAAGACCCTAGCAAAAATGTCAAACTCATTTAAGAGGTCTAATGGTAAAAAATTAGGACCTAGGAGACAAGAACCGTCCAAAGGCAAGAAAGGTTTGGGTCACAAACCTAAGTTCTACCACAATGTTCCATTTGATTATGGAACTAAATCTAGGTCTAGAAAAACCAAGGTTAAAAGGGAAGTTATTCCTAAGATTAACCATGGTGTGTGTCTAGTGGCCAAGGGTTCTATAAAACCTAGGAAGACCACTAAGAAGGTTACTAGGGAGGCAATCCCTAAGGTTAACCTAGGAAAGACCCAAATGAATAAGGCTTCAAAGTCAAAAAGAGTCATTAAGAAGGTATCTAGGGAAGTTATCCCTAGTGAATACCTTATTAACCCAAGGAGCTCCAATAGGTATTGGTTCCTAGGAGCATGATCGATTCATGCTAGATGGGTTAGGGTATGTCAACCCTAAGTGGATGGGTAGTTAACCTAACTATGGTAGAGTTGACACTTTAGGATGTGCCAATGTATTTTGAGAAGTTAAAAATTGATTAAATTGGCACAACTAGATGTTAGGAGTCATGGTGTGCCATTTTGGATTTTTTCCCACACTTGGGGGATAAATGAGTATTAAGGCAAAATGGATTTAATTCTTAGAAATTACAATTTGGGCTTAACACTTAGGTATTTTATACCTTAGTATTTTATACTTGCCATGATTTATTTTCCTTGTCATGTCATGACATCATATTTATTTTTATCATATAAAATGTCATGATAATACTTAGGGTTAGCTAAATGTCATGTTATGCTTAAGTCTATATCACATGTCATGACATCATGATTATTGGCACATGCTTTTATTCTTGTTATCATTTATGTCATAATAATTATCCATCCATTAAATAAAATTGAGTTAAGGACTATGTCATGATTTGAAGTCTCATGCATAAGGGAATCAAATAGAGTTGCTTAACATATGCATGAGATCCTAAATAACCAAAACTTACATCTCACTAGAACACTTGACTTGTATGTGTTCATACACTTAGATACAAGTGAGATGTTAGGAATGAAATTAAGGTTTTAAAATGATTTCAAAACCATTTTGAAAAACCTTAGTGAAGTCTATCTTTTGATAGCAATCACTATTGAATGATGTGATACAAAGTAGGGCCAAACATTAAAAATTTCAATGGTTTTGAACTTTGTGTCAATCTCACTAGTTTATGGATATTTTATTTTTCCAATATTTTTCACCCATAATGTTTGTTATAAGTAATGTACCTATGAATTTTTAAGATTTTTCAAAATACACATTTTTACTTATGAATTTTCAAATTTAAGTTCTAAAGTCTGATTTCTGCACTATACAATGATCATTGCCATGTATGGTGATCGGATCAATGGCGATCATTTTGGGTAAACAAGATTTGTTAAGCTCATGTTCAGCTACGTTTAGGTTTCCTAACTGCTCCTAACCCTAGGATATGCTTTGGAGAGCATTGGAAGGGTGGAAATCCATTGAAAATATATTAGGAGAATTGTTTAGGGTATGTATCAAATTAAGGGAGGTGAAAGTTTAATGTTGAATCTTTTCCTTTAATTTCGATTGTTTAGTGTTCCTATTGGCTTAGGGATTCTCCAAGGACATTGTTGGTGCAATGGTCAAGGGGGAGCTAGCCTTTAGGAGGAGGTTATCCATCTTGGGATGATCGATGTATTTTTCCTCATGAGAGGAGAATTGGGAGATTGCCTCTCTTAAGTAATATGGAACTAATCACTAGAAAGATTGAAGGTATCCTAGATGTTTTTGTATCAAGGGGGAGATTGTAAGATCTCATTGGGATATGAGACATTGACACCCTTGGGGAGGACCTTTTTAATGTATGTTAAAAAGGGGGAGAAAGGACTAATTGGGGTTAGTTGGAATTCTCAATGGCGAGAATTGTCAATTGGGGATAATTGGTAGACTTGAGTTAGGCTACCTAACTCAAAGGTGTTTGGGGTTTTGTTAAACATAAAAAGGGGAAGATTATTGATGCAATCGGTCCAGGTCATGATTGACCGGACTCGAGTTTGACTCGAGCAGTATTTTGATATTAGACAAAACATATGGCATGTGATTGTCATGGGAAGACCATATGTGCAGCCTTAGCCACGTAAGTCCAAGTGTGTAGCCTTGGAAGTGAAAGTCCATTGGAAGTCCAACATGGATTGGCAAGGGAAGACCAAGTGTGTAGCTTTGGCCACGTAAGTCCAAGTGTGTAGCCGTGGCGGTGAAAGTCCAACATGGGTTGGCATTGGAATTTGGGAAGTTCAAGGGGTGGTTTGGCAACGTAAGGCCAAGCGGTAGTCTTGGGAGCGTAAGTCCATATGTACCTTGGCGGTGTAGACACCGAGAGCATGACAATAGCCGAAGGAAGCACCTGGAGACTAGCATATGGATGAACAAGTCATGGATGACTTTGAGGGATCCGCACATAGATGAATAAGTCATGGACGACTTGGAGGGATCCAATAGGCACAAAACTAGTAGAGGTGGCTAGAAGGCTTAGGTCTAGGCTAAGGGTGTCTTGGGTTAAACCTCACGGATGAGGTAAACTTGGCCAAGTGACTGAGGTTAAGTGTCGGATGCTCAAACATGTTGTTTGAAGTTTTACCCGATGGTCGGATGCTCAAACACAAGTTGTTTGAGATTTTACCCCACAACAGTCGACTGGTGGTTTGTCTCAGTCGACTGGCGAGAGTCGACTAGCATTCAACTGTGTCGTATGCCATGACAGTCGACTGCCACCATTGGGAAGTGGACTGATGGCTTCAGCAGTCAATTGCCTTGGATGGCAGTCGACTACTGGTTGAGGACCCGAGAGTAGAATACTTGGTAGCTGACTGATCAGTTGGCTATGAGGCTGGCAGTCGACTATTAATATATCCGTTGGCTGGATGCCAACGTGGATTAGGCCATTGTCTCACAACGACTACAATAGCAGTCAATAGGGGTCTTATGGTAGTCGACTGCTAGGCACGGAATCAACCTGAGGCAACGATAAAAGGAGGAGCTTGGGGAGGATTTCCATAGCGATTTTTGGGGAGATTTTGAAGGGGAATTGCTGCTGCATTCTAGACCTTCAAGAGTAAACTAAACCAAGCAACAAGCAAGTGATCAAAGTAAAGTGTTGTAAAGTTTTTCTTTACTTGTATTTCATATTGACTTTGTATTTTTCTTGTACTTTTGTATTACATTTTTGTAATTACTTGTACGAGGTTTTTCCACCTTTGACTTATTGTCGAGAAGGAGTTTTGGTAGTGGTGTGTTCATCACTCGAGCTCATAGAGCTCACCCTGTGGAGTAGGAACCCTAAGGTTCCGAACCACGTATATCAGTTGTTCTTGTGGTTGTGTATTTGTCTCTTGTATTCGTATTTGTTATTTGTAATTCTGCTGAGTATTAACGAGTATTGTAGACAAGCACACGATGAACGAACAATTTCCATCGAACACGCGAAAAGGCTATTCAACCTCCCTTCTAGTCGGGCCATGATCTTCCAACATTCACTATGTATATGATTTGATCTTAAATCCTTTTATTGAAGTCCACAATACAATGCATAACATAAGAGAAATTGTAATTGGAATAGAATTAGTAAGTATCTCATCATCTATAATTATATATGTATTGAACTCTTCCCTAGTCGAATTATTGAGATTGGACATCATTAATTCTATGAGACTAGCACATGTTATACTCCTTAGTTTATCCAAGTATTCAATTCTTACTGAATTGAAAAATAAGGATGTTAAAAGTTAACATGTGGATGCTAGTTAAGGGTGACTAGTTTATTAAAGTATCATGTCATGAAACTTCATATGATTCTATATGTCAATGAATATTCCATTGTAGCTCGAGTGCAAGCTTTTTTAGACTTGAGGTTTCAGGGGATGTCTGGGAGGCTTATACTTTGACATCTTTAGCAAGTATCTTCAGGGAGGTGTAGTTGTAGGATGATTGGGTATAAACGTAAGTACCTAAAGATATTTGAATAGTCTAGAGAAGATTCACCACTCTTGTTAAAAGAGATGTATATACCCTATGACCTCTTGTCAGGATTGTTATTTAGAAGTCTTTGGTCGAAGCAAATATGTCAAGAAGATGGTCTTCTTGGGCATGTGTTTGAGTAATTTGAATCCATAGGACAATGAATTAAACTTTGGCTAGATGTGGCATAGTTAACCTAGTAGGGATGACACAAAGACCATATTCTGAACCAAGTGGGTATAATATGAGTGAACGGAATAGAGACACTAATAACTAAAGCTGTTAAAGTGTTTAGAATAATTAGGGAGTCAACCATATCTTTCTGGTCAATTGAGGGTCATGATATACTGCTAGGTGCTACTTATATCTATTCATAATTAATGATTAATTATGAATGACCAATATAGAACCCAACCTATAGGGTCACATGCAATACGGCTTCTTGAGAGACATAAAATAAGTTTGAGAATGTGATTCTCATAGAGAAAGGTTATACCTGGTTGTACTAGACAAAAAGAGCATGAAACAGAAGTGACAAGGCCTTTTTGGTTTTCTAGGAGCATGTGTAGTGGAAAAGAGTAAATAAAATAATTTTATTTCCTCCCAGACATCCCTTGGGAGCCAAGATTTCTTGTTTTGGCATAATCACACGTGAGATAGAATAGCAGAGAAGTTATATATTCGAGATTCTTATGGAATCCGTCGAAACCATGAGCAAGGCTTACAAACCTTGTCTCTATCAGTATCCATGCTAGGATCACCTGAGACAACACCACGATTAGTAAGTCTTCATCTCTTATTGGTGCTAGCCAACCGGTGGAGATGAGTGAGAGAGAGAGAAGAAAAGACGACTACCAAGAAAACTCTAAAAGTTCTTCTTCAAAGATTATCAAGGGATCTATTTATAGATATCTTGATTAGGTCATCTTAGGATGCTTAAACAGAACCTATCTTTCCATAATTATCTCATAATTAAGGTAAGACAACACAAAAAAATTCCAAATTTGATCAAACCAAATTCGGTGGAACCACGACACAGTCATGCATCTGACACACGACCTGGTCATGCTTGGACACAGGGCCAGGTTGTGTCTCCCGCTGACCACAACTTCAACCCTTGACATCATTGGCCATAGCTAAGAAAAGCCCATGCCTGGTTAGGCATGGTCGTGTGAAGCCCTGTAGTGTCCATTTAACTTCGTTTAAGTGTGATATGGCCATGCTAAGCCTCGACATGCCCATAGGAGGATTCATAGCCTCATATTCGCACCCTCTTGGCTTAGTCCAACAAGATATAACCTCTCTCATTGAGAATCTCATTCTTAGACTTGTATTACATCTTGAGATCACCCGTATTGCATATAGGATCGTAAGTGAAGCACTAGAGGGGGGGAGTGAATAGCGATTTCGATTTGACGCTTGGAATTCGATCATGCTTGTCTACAATCATTAGTATGCAACGGAAATAGAAATACTAATACAAATACAAACAAGAATACACAAGTACAAAGACACCAGATGTAACATGGTTTGGAACCTTAGTTTCTACTCAACGGGACAAGTTCAATAGCGAGCTCTAGTGATTCACACCATCACTAATCAAATCACTCCTTCTCAGTGACACATTTTAGTTGGAGAAACCTCTTACAAAGTCTTACAACAATAAGAACAAGAGATACAAGCAAATACAATGAAATACAAGTAATGAAAACTTTACAAAGAATGCTTTGAATGTTTAATCTTTGATTGCTTGTGAAATACGTTGAAGGTCTGGAATGCAAAAGCAATTTCCCTTCAATTTGCCTCAAGAATCATGGCCAAAATCCTCCTCTTCGAGCTCCTTATAAAGCTGAAACTCGGGCTTATTTTTGCCTAATAGTACATTGCCCATACTTAGAAGTCAACGACTCCTGTAGCCATTGTCTCACAATGGCTTAATCCACGCTGGAAAAACTCCAACGGATAGATGACCAGTCAACAGCCAAACCCTAGCAGTCGACTACCCAGTCAACTACGAAACTTTCTGTGCTCATGGCCCCAAACAACAGTCAACTGCCCTCCATAGCAGTCGACTGCTCAAGGCCAGTCGATTGCCCAAATCTCGCAGTCGACTGCTAAGGCCACACGGCCACAGTCGAGCTCGAGTCGACTCCCGACAAGTTGACTGGTCATAATCCCAGTCTACTGTTCTGAGTCGACTAGGCTACCAAGTGTCAAAACACTTGACCAGTCGACTGGTCCATAACCCTAGTCAACTGATAAACCTCAAACATGAGGTTTATCCCAAGTATAATGCCCTCATACTTGCTATACCACCCTTAGCCTAGACATAAGCCTATTAGACACCTCCATCAACCTCACGCCTATTTGATCCCTCAAAGTCATCCATGACTTGTTTATCCATACATTAACATTCAAGTGCTTCCATCGGCTATTGTCATGCTAACCAGGTCTATATCACTAAGGTACATTTGGGCTTATGCTGCCAAGACACACGTGATGGGTTTTGCTTATCGAGTCCATGAGGGGAAACTTCGCTTCCCACTTCACCTTGGTTGCTTGATCATGGCGATCCCTTCGATGTCCCCGGATTAAAAATTTAATCCTAGACACAAGGGATTGCCCAAACTACCAAGTTATCATCATGCTATTCGTTTAGAGAGGTCACTTGAACAAACTCGTTGTTCAAGCGACCATCCTCTATTCTACGAGTAGCCACGGAATAGACGATATCCCGATCGCCAGTTTTTGTGTTTATGTTCGGGGTCCAAGTATATTTAACCACAAACAGAATATAACATGCTCATAATTGGAAAAACAAATACAAGCAAGTAACCATCCACACAAAACATGCATATAATTGAAAAGCAATTATAAACATAATACAAAAGAACACTAATCAAAATAAACAAGATTATACCTCTTGTTATACCTCTTGATCTTCTATTGTTTGTCCTTCCTCCTTTTGGACGTCGTGTGGGCAACGATCTTCCAAAAGTCGAAGCTCCTAGATCGCCAATCTTCCTTCCTCGATCACTCCGAACAAAGGAAGATCATAAAACAAAACTCATCTTCCTATCTAGAACCGGCCACCAAGTCAATAAACTCGATGTTGCCGCCGGCCAAGGAAGAGAACATGGAGTATAGAAACCGGCCTAAGGAGAATCAATGAGGGCATGGGCACTGGCCAACACTTGGAGAAGAGAAAGGAAAGCAATCCTTCTCCTTGTTGCCGCCTAAGCCCTAAACTAAGATATCCTAATTTCCGGCCAAGGATGAATGGAAGAAGAATAGGTTGAGCTCCGACCAAGGTAGAGGGAAGAAGAAGAGGGGACGGCCAACCTTAGGAAGGAGAAGATGAATCCCTCCTCCACTTGTTGCCGCCCAACATCAACCCCCAAAACCTAACCCTAGCCGCCCACTCCTATTCCTATCCCAACTAGGATTGCTTGCCACCCAAAGGAAGCAACCCTAATGCCATCCATCATAAGCCATAGATGAAAGGGAGAAGCTTGGGCACCGGCCAAGCCAAGGAGAGATTAGGGGAGAAGGGTGCCGGCCACCAAAGGAAGAAGAAGAAGAAGAACATCTTTCCTTAATTGTGGCCACCCAAAACCCTAATCCTCCCTTGCTCTTGCCGCCCAAAACCCTAGCCCCTTTTCCTCTATTCTATATTTTTGCAGCCCACCCCTAGTCCACCCTTTTATAGAGTTAGGGATAAGTCTTGGTTTAATCTCCACCATTGGTTCTAGGGATTTAATCTCAACCGTCGGATCTAGAGATTTAATCTCAACTGTCGGATCTTAGAGATTTAATCTCTACCTTTGGATCTATAGTTTTGTTTCTATCCATTGGATCTAAGCTTCATGAGGTGTTATTAGGCTACAATAGGGACCATGAGGAGGAGTTGGATCTTGTCCACCCATGGATCAAGCCCACATAAAGTCCGATCCACTAATGATTATCCATTCCACTAGAGGATTATTATTGATCTACCTCACCAACCCCCATAAATTAATATGGGCTCCATATATTATTTGTACATTTTCTCCCCGTATTTAAGATCTCGAATGTCCGTCGATTAATTAATTTATTGGCCATTAATTAATCAACATCTAACTCCATGAGTAGTACCACTCAACCTTTTCATCATGTCGGACCAAGTCCACCTACAGGGTTTACATGATGAACCTTATGAGCTCCTCAAGGGGACATCATCATTCTAATATATAGGACACGGTTTCCTCCTATAATCAATGGCACACCATATAAATAATATCATCTCCCAACTTACCGAGCCTATCGATTTAATCTATAAATCTCGCCCATTGGTCCATGTATGAGCCATCCGGAGATCCGAGCTGAGACTAAAACCAATTTTAATTTACATCCATCGATCCTATACTCCACGAGATAGTGTACATGAAATCTAGATCGAAAGTAAAATAAAATAAAGAGTGGCTAAACAATACCGTATCTAATTTATAAAAAATCAAATACTAGCCTCGTCAACCCCGAGGATTCAACAAAATAAATATTTACACACATACAATCACATACACACATATGGCAATAATAGTCGGATCTTATGCCTGCAACCAAAGAGTTAAACTACGCATATCCTACTATTATCCGACACATATAATATATGAAAAGTGCATAAAAATTAACCGAATTCTAAACACACAAAACCGGAAACCTTGGCTCTAATATCAGTTATCGAGTCCGTGAGGGGAAACTTCGCTTCCCACTTCACCTTGGTTGCTTGATCATGGCGATCCCTTCGATGTCCCCGGATTAAAAATTTAATCCTAGACACAAGGAATTGCCCAAACAACCAAGTCATCGTCGTGCTATTCGTTTAGATAGGTCACTTGAACAAACTCGTTGTTCAAGCGACCATCCTCTATTCTACGAGTAGCCGCGGAATAGACGATGTCCGGATCGCCGGTTTTTGTGTTTATGTTCGGGGTCCAAGTATATTTAACCATAAACAGAATATAACATGCTCATAATTGGAAAAACAAATACAAGCAAGTAACCATCCACACAAAACATGCATATAATTGAAAAGTAATTATAAACATAATACAAAAGAACACTAATCAAAATAAACAAGAAAATACCTCTTGTTATACCTCTTGATCTTCTATTTATGTCCTTCCTCCTTTTGGACATCGTGTGGGCGACGATCTTCCAAAAGTCGAAGCTCCTAGATCGCCAATCTTCCTTCCTTGCTCACTCCGAACAAAGGAAGATCATAAAACAAAACTCATCTTCCTATCTAGAACTAGCCACCAAGTCCATAAACTCGATGTTACCACCGGCCAAGGAAGAGAACATGGAGTATAGAAACCGGCCTAAGGAGAATCAATGAGGGCATGGGCACCGGCCAACACTTGGAGAAGAGAAAGGAAAGTAATCCTTCTCCTTGTTGCTGCCCAAACCCTAAACTAAGATCTCCTAATTTCTGGCCAAGGATGAAGGGAAGAAGAATAGGTTCAGCTCCAGCCAAGGTAGAGGGAAGAAGAAGAGGGGTCGGCTAACCTTAGGAAGAAGAAGATGAATCCCTCCTCCACTTGTTGTCGCCCACCATCAACCCCCAAAACCTAACCCTAGCCGCCCACTCCTATTCCTATCCCAACTAGGATTGCTTGCCACCTAAAGGAAGCAACACTAATGCCATCCATCATAAGCCATAGATGAAAGGAAGAAGCTTGGGCGCCAACCAATCCAAGGAGAGATTAGGGGAGAAGGGTGTCGGCCACCAAAGGAAGAAGAAGAAGAAGAACATCTTTCCTTAATTGTGGCCACCCAAAACCCTAATCCTCCCTTGCTCTTGTCACCCAAAATGCTAGCACCCTTTCCTCTATTCTATATTTTTGTCGCCCACCCCTAGTCCACCATTTTATAGAGTTAGAGATAAGCCTTGGTTTAATCTCCACCATTGGTTTTAGGGATTTAATCTCAACCGTCAGATCTAGAGATTTAATCTCAACCGTCGGATCTTAGAGATTTAATATCTACCTTTAGATCTAGAGTTTTGTTTCTATCCATTGAATCTAAGCTTCATGAGGTGTTAATAGGCTACAAAAGGGACCATGAGGAGGATTTGGATCTCGGCCACCCATAGATCAAGCCCACATAAAGTCCGATCCACTAATGATTATCCATTCCACTAGAGGATTATCATTGATCTAACTCACCAACCCCCATAAATTAATATAGGCTCCATATATTATTTGTACATTTTCTCTCCGTGTTTAAGATCTCGAATGTCTGTCGATTAATTAATTTACTGACCATTAATTAATCAACATCTAACTCCATGAGTAGTACCACTCAACCTTTTCATCATGCCGGACCAAGTCCACCTGCAGGGTTTACATGATGAACCTTATGAGCTCCTCAAGGGGACATCATCATCCTAATATATAGGACACGGTTTCCTCCTATAATCAACGGCACACCATATAAATAATATCATCTCCTAACTTACCGAGCCTATCGATTTAATCTATAAATCTCACCCATTTGTAAATCAAAGAGATGAATACTAAGTATATGTGCCCATTATTATATCGGGATTAAGAGCATGTACTAAATAATATCTGAGGTCCGATTTGATTATGTAGTCAGCAATAAATCGAATCACCTCTAAGTCGGTCCTGCTCAATACACACAAAGTGCACTAGTGTGATTCTATGGTCAAGACAAACCAATACCAAATCACACTACAACCATTCCGATGGTTTGTCCAAAGCCATCTCGATTGTGAGCCTTTACTTATACTTTACAAGGAGCCGATAACATGATCTCCCGTGTGACACCACACACCATGTTATCTACAATGTAATGTATTGGACAATATTGTATAACCATAAAAATATGCAAACAATGATCATGTGATTCTTATTTAAAAAATAAAGATGTTCATACAAAAGATATATTTTTCAGTATACATCCCTACAACACGCTTGGACTTTACGCTGCTAAACATTGGACTTATGCTGCTAAGACTACAACTTGGACTTTACGCTGCCAATATCACACCCTTGGACTTCCCAATTGCCAACTCCATGGTGAACTTTCCAAATACCAAGTGTCCTACTTGGACTTATCCATCATATGGTCAATCCATTGTCAACCATATAGTCAACCTAGTTTAAACAATGGTCAACCCTTTGTCAAACATCAAAATACTACTCGAGTCATACTTGAGTACGGTTAATCGTGACCTAGGTCGATTACACCAACAATCTCTTCCTTTTTAATGTTTGATAATACCTTTAAGTTAGGCTAATAGTAATCTAAACTTAAACACTTCAAATGGAAAAACATAGTTAAGGTTTACCTAACTTAAACCTCACTTCTCCCCCTTTGGCATACATCAAAAAGACTTCCTAAGGGTATCAATGTCTCATATACCATTGAGATCTTACAATCTCCCCTTGGTCCAAAAATATCTAGATGCCTTCACTCTTCCTAGTGATATGTCGCATACACTAAATGAGAGACAATCATCACTTCTCCAATTCCCCCCCCCCTTTAGTGAGCACAATGAGAGTTTCCAAAACCCTTTATGTCTCCCCCTTTGAGGAATACACATCCATCATCCCATGATGGATAATCTCTCCCTAAAAGTTTGCTCTCCCTTGACCATTGTACTAAAAATGTTCTTGGAGAGTCTCTAAGCCTATAGGAACACTAACCAAACAAAATTATGGGCAAAAGTTTAAACTTGAACTTTCACACACCTTAAAATATGAATCTCACCCTAAACAACTCTCCTAATACATTTCCAATGGATTTTCACCCTTCTAATGCTTTGCAAAGCATATCCTAGGGTTATGAATAGTTAGGGTACAAAGAGATGGATGAAAATGGGGTAAACAAATCTTGTTTACCCGAAATCAACCTTGGCAGTCGACTCAGTCAGCAACTAGTTGACTGCCCTTAACGCCATTCGATTGGTTTATGCAATGTGCAGAAATCAAGACCAGAAAATGAATTTTAGAAAATCATAAGTAAATATACATAATTTGAAAAATAATGAAACTTCATATGTATAATACTTATGTCAATCATTATGGGTGAAAAATATTCAAAAAATAAAATACCCATTAAATAGTGAGATTGATACAAAGTTCAAAAACAAAGATAATTTCAATATTTTGAGCCTACTTTGTATCAACTTCATCAATGGTGACTTCTATCAAGAGATAGACTACACCAAAAGCACACCGTGACCCCTAAACCTAGTTGTGCTAATTTTGATCAATTTTCAATACTTCTCAAAATCTAATTGGCACATCCTAAAATCCATTAGGATTATAAATCCAAACTTATTTTCAAGGTATCCCATAACCTTGAAAATGTCCTAAAGTGTCAACATTGCTATGGTTAGGTTAACTACCCATCCATTCAAGGTTGAAACAACCTAACCTTTTTAGCATGAAGGAATCATGCTCCTAGGAACCTAATACCTATTGGATCTCCTTGGGTTTACTAGGTACTCACTAGGGATATCCTCCCTTAGTACCTTCCTAATGACCCTTTTCGGTTTGGTAGCCTTGGTCAATTTGGTCTTGTCTAGGTTAAACTTAGGGTTTACTCCCCTTTTTACCCTCTTAGTGACCTTCCTAGGTTTCTTTAAAACCTTAGTCACTAGACACACATCATGGTCAACTCTAGTGATGACTTCCCTTGTGACCTTGACTTTCCTAAACCTATACATGATTCCATAATCGAATGGAACACTATGGTAGGTCTCCTTGGGCTTAGGTTTGTGATCCAAATATTTCTTGCCCCTAGATGGTTCTTGCCTCCGAGACCCTAGATTTTGTCCATTTAACCTTTGAATATTTCTTGCCCCTAGAAGGTTCTTGCCTCCAAGACCCTAGATTTTGTCCATTTGACCTTTGAATTTGATTTTGCATCTTCCTAAGGGTCTTCTCTAATTTCTCAAGCCTTGACCTCAAGACTTTCTCTAACTCTAATTTTCAAATTTTTAATTTTTCATTAATCTTTTGGGAATGGTTATTTCTCTTAGGCATATGTCTACCCTCCTTAATGTTAATGCATAAGTGGTTCTCTACCTCCCTAATGGCTTCCTTAGGTAGAATTATTTTAGGGTTATTGGTTCTAGATTTATCCTTGACCCTAACGTTGCAAGATTTAGTACCTAAGCAAATATATTTATTGCTATTTGCATGCCTTTCATGACTATGAACAATAGCAAGAGTATTAAAATTACTCCTAGCATGATTTTTAACCTTATATAAAGAATGAGCATTATTAAAATTTACCTTAGGGTTTGTCTTAGCTCCCCCTACATGTGATGCTCCTCTTTTGCCCTTGCTAGGTTGTATTCCTTAGGGCATTGACTTTTATAGTGCCCCTTTTAATGACATTTGAAGCAAATGAGGTGCTCCTTGCTCTTGGTTGTTGAGGCACTAACATCATTAGGCTTTTCATGAACTTTTGGCGCTGGTTGAGTATTCTTGACTCTTTTTGGACACTTGCACTTGTAGTGTGCTTGCTCCTTATACTCAAAACATATTATGTGATTTTTATCTTTAATTATAATGCTTGAGTCACCTAGGTTGGTGGTAGGAGCCGGAGTTGGTTATTCATCCCTCTCTGAGTTTGAAGATTTTTCTTGCTCTTCCTCGGACGTGGAAGGTCTTTTCTCCCCTTCAATCCTAGAGGTGGAGGCTTCCTCCAATTCTTTCACTTCTTCTACTGATCCTAATGTCAAACACCTCTCGAACTCCGAATCCTCACTCTCTTATGAGGATGAGCTTTCTGTAGGGATGTATACTGAAAAGTCTATCTTTTATATGAACATCTTTATTTTGAAATAAGAATCACATGATCATTGTTTGCATATTTTTATGGTTATGCAATATTGCCTAATACTTTACATTGTAGATAACATGGTGTGTGGTGTCACACGGGAGATCATTTTATCGGCTCCTTGAAAAGTATAAGTAAAGGCTCACAACCGAGATGGCTTTGGACAAACCATCGGAATGGTTGTATTGTGATTTGGTATTGGTATGTCTTGACCATAGAATCACACTAGTGCACTTTGTGTGTTTTGAGCAGGACCGACTTAGAGGTGATTCAATTTATTACTGACTACATAATCGAATCGGACCTTAGATATTATTTAGTACATGCTCTTAATCCCGATATAATAACGGGCACATATACTTAGTACTCATCTCTTTGATTTACCAATGGGCGAGATTTATAGATTAAATCGATAGGCTCGGTAAGTTGGGAGATGATATTATTTATATGGTGTGCCATTGATTATAGGAGGAAACCGTGTCTTATATATTAGGATGACGATGTCCCCTTGAGGAGCTCATAAGGTTCATCATGTAAACCCTGCAGGTGGACTTGGTCTGGCATGATGAAAAGGTTGAGTGGTACTACTCAAGGAGTTAGATGTTGATTAATTAATGGTCAGTAAATTAATTAATCAACGGACATTCGAGATCTTAAACTTGGGGAGAAAATGTACAAATAATATATGGAGTCCATATTATCATATGGGGGTTGGTGAGGTAGATCAATGATAATCCTTTAGTAGATTGGATTATCATTAGTGGATCGGACTTTATGTGGGCTTGATCCATGGGTGGCCAAGATCCAACTCCTCCTCATGGTCCCTAATGTAGCCTATTAACACCTCATGAAGCTTAGATCTAATGGATGAAAACAAAACTCTAGATCCAAAGGTAGAGATTAAATCTCTAGATCCGACGGTTGAGATTAAATCTCTAGATCTGACGGTTGAGATTAAATCCCTAGAACCAATGGAGGAGATTAAATCATGGCTTGAGCCCAACTCTATAGATAGAGATCATGAAGTGGGCGGCAAGAAGATGATGGCTTAAGGGGATTAGGGTTTGCTTCCTTTGGAGGCTAGGAATCCTGGTTAGTTTAGGATTAGGTTTGTATGGCTAGGGTTTTGGGAGCTTATGGGTGGGCAGCAACTCAAGGAGGAGTTTTTCTTCTTCTTCCTAAGGTGTTAGTAATATATGAGAGATGTCCTAATGCAATCGCCTTATGTATGAACCATTTATATGATAAATGAAGATTCACTATTTGAGTATACATGTTTCATGTATTTGATTGGATCTTAAACTCATTTACTGAATGTCCACGATACGATTCACAGCATGAGAGAATTTATGATTGGATCACAACTAGTGAGTATCTCTACATGTGTAATTGTGATGTATCGGAATTATCCCTAGTCGATGAATTGATGGATTTGGACACCATCAATTCTGTCGAGACTAGCACGAGGTATACTCCTTGGTGTATCCAAGCAGCTGATTCTCACTGGCTGGAGACATTGTGATGTCCAGAATTAATTGTGGATGCTAGTTATGGTAACTAGTTCATTGGAGTAACCAGTCGTAAGACTTCGTATGGTTCTCTACATATATAGATATGTCAATGAAGTTCTTACTGTAGCTTAAGTGCGATGTTCCTTTGACTTGCGGTATTCAAGTCATCTTGATCATGGAGACTTATGCTTTGACATCTTAAGCAAGCATCTCTAAGGAGATGTGGACCCAGGATGATTGGGTATAAGTCGAAGTGATCGAAGGTGTTTGAATAGCCTATAAAGGATTCACCACTCCTTGCGAGGAGATGTATACCCATGGCCTCTCGTCGGATTGTTACTAAAGTCTTTGGCCAAAGCATTACATGTTTTGAGTAAGGTACTCTTCGATACAGTGCAATAACTAGAATTCGTAGGACGAGAAAATGATACTTGGGCTAGGTGTGACGTAGTCAGCCTAGTGGGGACTAACACTATAGACCATGTCCTGAACCAAGTGGGTATAAGATGAGTGAAGGGAATGGGGCACGATTCATTCGAGCTGCTGAAGGGTTTCAAAAATAGTTCTGGATCAACCGTTGATCTTTTCGGTTATTTGGGGATCATGATGCACTACTAGGTGCCACTCATGATCGTTCTATAATTAATGGTTAATTATAGACAGCCAACATAAACCGAGAACCTATTTGGTCACATGCACAACGAGCGTAATCCGAAGGATTTAAAACGAGCTTGAGAATGGGATTCTCAGACCGAGAGAAACTAGGTTTGGTTGGACCAAACAAGAAGTGAGCATGAAATCGTTTCAGTCGCAATGGAAGCGTGGATGGGCCGTGTCTTATGAAGACATAATGGATGAACCAAAATGGTTTGGTTCTAATCCAATGGAGGAGAATAAACCAAAGGATTTGGTTTATTTTAAACGAATGAACCAAAAGTTGGTTCGGTTCATTTTAACTTAAAATAAACCATCATGGTTTGGTTTATTTTAACTTATATTAATGGAGCGGGTTAACGGGCCTTATGGTTATGATCCAATAACCATTAAGAGAATTAGTTCTCTATAAAATAGGGCTTAAGGTGTTGTTAAGCCCTAATCTAATCCAAAACCCTAACCTAGTTTTGGCCGCCCACCTCTCCCTCCTCTTCATCTAGTCGGTGCCAACCTTCATTGCTGCTGCCCACCCCCTTGTGTCGTCGTCCAAATTGTTGCCGGCATCCAAGCTTCAACCGGTGATCCTCCGGCAACTCTCCGGTGATCTCCTTTGGGTTCGGCATCAAGGTGAGCTTCATCTTACCCTTTTTGGCCGACGCCTACTCCTCCCCCAAAGCTGTCCAGTTTTCTGGACAGCTTGTTTCCCTCTCGTCGGAGCATCGTTTGGACGACATTTAGAGCTCTGACAGCGGTAGCCTTTCCAGGGATTCGATCTCCGGTAATCCTCAGAGGTGGAGGATGAAGGATTCGTCAAACGGTTGACGAATACCTCTCCGGAGAAGCGAGTTTTGAGGACTCATTTTTGGATCCGAATTTGGATTCGGATCGTGATCCTCTCTCGATCACGTCGTCTTCAACACGAGGCTAGTAACCCGTACGAAGACGAGGCTCGTGACTTAGCAAAGTCATCCCGAAGATACTCGGCGTGGATACGGATAGAGACGATTCTAGCGAGGATCGTTCCGGTTGATGTCGTTCCCGCTACACGTGATACGGAAGGTATACGTAGTTAAATTTCCTTTTATTGCAAAATTTAAATTTACGGTTATGTCTACACATGTTGTACTATGCATGCGTGTGATGTGTGTGTTGTAATAAATGTAGATTTATTATTTTTATTTCTTCCGCTGTGCACATATTTGCGAAACATGTTCGAACACACACTCGCCGCGGTGCCGGAAACCCAACATAAGGTGTGGCCGGTTCCTTCCATCTTCCCTCTATGTTGGCTTGTGCTCATCCTAATTTTCTTCCCCACTTCCATGGCCGGCCATAAGGAGAGCTAGGATTAGGGTTTGGAGGCTTAGGGTTTAGGAGGCTTGGGTGGCACCAAATAAGGAAGTAGTTTGCTTTCTTCTTCCTCTCCTTTGGTGGCCGGCACCCACAGCCCTTTCCCAACCCTTGGCCGGCATCCAAAGACCCCTTCTCCTTCTCCTTAGGTGGTGGAAACAAGATATAGGGTTTTCCCTTGGTGTCTTGGCCGGTTTCCACCATTATCTCCTTCTCCTTGTTGGCCGGCGGCAAGCATTCTCCTTGTTGCTTGTGGGTTGGCTATAGGAAGGAGAAGAGCTTTGTTTCTATTCTTCCTTTTTCTTTGGAAGAGCAAGGAAGGAAGATTTACGATCTAGGAGCTTCGACTTTTGGTAGAGCGTCGCCCACACGACGTCTGAAAGGAGGAAGGACATACATTAGAAGATTTAGAGGTATATCGATTCTCTAATTTTTATATGTTACATGTTTGTATTTGTTTTTCAATTATGAGCATGATATAAATCTGTATATGGCTAAATAATACTTGGATCCCGAGCATAAACACAAAAACCGGTGATCCAGACATCGTCTATTCCGCGGCTACTCGTAGAATAGAGGATGGTCGCTTGAACAACTAGTTTGTTCAAGTGACCTCTCTAAACGAATAGCACGACGATGAATTGGTTGTTTGGGCAATCCCTTTTGTCTAGGATTAAATTTTAATCCGGGGACATCGAAGGGATCGCCATGATCAAACGACCGAGGTGAAGTGGTAAGCGAAGTTTCCCCTCACAGACTCGATAAGCAAAACCCTTCAATTGGTATCAAAGCCAAGGTTTCTGGTTTTGTGTGTTTTGGATTCGGTTAATTTTTATGCACTTTTTCATATATTATATGTGCCGGATAATAGTAGGATATGCATAGTTTAACTCTTTGGTTGTAGGCATAAGATCCGACTATTATGGTCATATGTGTGTATGTGATTGTATGTGTGTAAATGTTTATTTTGTTGAATCATCGGGGTTGACGAGGCTAGTATTTAATTTTTTGTAAATTAGATATGACATTGTTTAGCGACTCATTTTATTTTAGTTTACTTTCGATCTAGATTTCATGTTCACTCCCTAGTGGAGTATATGATCGATGGATGTAAATTAAAATAGGTTTTAGTCTCGGCTCGGATCTCCGGATGGCTTGTACATGGCGTAGGAGGAGCGGACGAGATGGTGTTGCGACGGGAGACATATTGAAGATAAAAGCCATAATAGTTGGAAAATAATTTATTTTTCATATTTATTGCTTTTTGTTTGATATGCATGTCGTAGGCTAGGAAAATTCCTCAATTTCAAATTACTAAGTGGGAGAGGGAAATTTTTATAAATTCCCACGGCCTCCATTACGATTTGACATGTGATGCAAGCAAACTTGCGCGTCGGCTGTGAGTGCCTTCCTCCCCATCGGATGATTTTGTTTGCGGATCACAAGGTCGAATATGGTTATAGAAAATTATTAAGGAGAGTGTGTACTTCCCCATCGGAAGGCACATAACCCGAGATAATTACCTTGGTACCGAGTAATGGTGAACACTTAGATACAAATATAAGTATCCTCCCCATCGGAGTCACTGCTTTTATTTGTCGGGACAAAGAAGAACCAACTATTAATTTTACTTGTCAAAAAGTTAGGTTGACAAGATAGTAAAATTAATGGGTAAAACCTCCTCTTACAAATGTAGAATTCGTATACGTCCACACTATCGTGGCATACGATATTCTCGATATTTTGAGGTGTTGGTTGATTTTAAAATTTTATTGTTTGAGGAATCAATAATTTTTTGAAATCTAATGTTTTTTATCCATGTGATTCTTAGGTTTTCTTTCAAAATGACTTTCAACCCACTTCTTTGTGATCTTGAAGAGAACAAATTCTTGGACCTATGTAGATTGGAAGAGGAATCTAGACATTGTCTTGACTGCTGAGGAATACAAATATGTACTCCTCGAAGAGTGCCCTCCCAAGCCTGCAGATAATTCTGGAGAAAAGGAGAGAGAGAGAGCTATAAGAAGTGGATCAAGGCCGATGAGATGGCGCGGTGTTACATTTTGGCATCTATGTCAAATGTACTGCAACATCAGCATCAAGCCATGTCCACTGCTTATGATATGATGCTCAATCTCAAGGAGCTTTTCGGACACCAGAATCGGGCTGTGAGGCAAAAGGTCGTGAGAAACTTGATGACGACCACCATGATCGAGGGAACACCCGTGAGGGATCATGTTCTCAAGATGATAGCTCATTTGAATGAGCTGGAGGTCCTAGGAGCTGAGATCGATGGGGAAACCCAGGTCGATATCATACTCTAGTCTCTACCTAGGAGTTTTGAGCAGTTTCTCCTGAACTACAACATGAACAAGAGGTTGTATTCGTTGGCGGAACTTCGAGAACTCTGGCGAGAGGACTATTTCGTCAGTGCTCGGTAGATGCCGTGGTGACCCAGAAGGTTTCTACTTCTAAGCCGAAAGGCAAGAAGAAGAAGAAACAAACCGGGGCGAAGGCGGTGGGAGGTACTCAAGGAGGAGTGAAGAAGTCGAAAGGCAAGTACTTCACTTGAAAGCAGACTGGACACTGGAAGAAGGACTGTCCCAACCGCAAGAACAAAGGTATATCTTTTGGTCTAGTCGTTGAAACATGTTTAGCGGTGTTATCTACTGGCACCTGGTGTGTAGATACGGGAGCCACTGATCATGTATGCAATACTTTGCAGGGGTTCCAGGAAACCAGACGACTGGCTGAGGGGGAGATTACCGTGTACTTGGGCGATGCCACGAAGGGGGCGACTGTTGCAGTGCCAGATGTTCATTTATCTTTTGAGAAAAATAAACTTTTGGTTCTTAAGAATTGCCTTTATGTACCCTTATTTAGAAAGAATTTAATTTTGGTTTCTAAATTGTTTATGGATGGATATTCTATTTCTTTTAATGACAGAGTTTTTATAAAAAGGAATAGGGACATTATCTATTCGGGTGCATTGATAGGAAATTTGTACACACTTGAACCAAAACCTCCCACGATGCAAATTGAAGTTAATAACTCATCTTCTAATTCCAATAAGACAAAAGAACCTTCGAAGATGAACCAAACATATCATTGGCATCTTAGGCTTGGTCACATTAACCTAAGCAGAATTCAAAGGTTGATAGCTGATGGACCTTTGGGTTCATTAGTGGTGGAGGATCTCCCAACCTGTGAATCTTTCTTGGAGGGTAAGATGACCAAGAGGCCTTTTAAGGCCAAGGGGTATAGAGCCAAAGATGTGTTAGAAATGGTTCATTCTGATTTGTGTGGTCCTATGACTATCCAGGCAAGAGGTAGTCTTGAATATTTCATCTTTTTCATAGATGATCATTCAAGATATGGATGACACTACTATCTGTTCGTAGTGGTGAGTACCTCTTGGGAGAGTTTAGGAACTACTTATTAGAGGATAGGAATCAATCCCAATTGACTGCACCTGGCACACCCCAGCAGAATGGTGTAGCAGAGCAAAGGAATATGACTCTTATGGAGATTGTTAGATCGATGATGAGTTATTCTAACTTGCCAGATTCATTCTGGGGATATGCTCTAGATACGACGGTGCACATTCTGAACTTGGTTCCATCTAAATTGGTGCCTTCTACTCTCACAGAATTGTGGACTGGGCGAAAGCCTAGTCTAAGACATATTCGGATATGGGGAGTCCAGCATATGTGCTGAAGGCAGATGCTGGTAAGTTGGAACCTCGTACAGAAGTACGCTTGTTCATTGGCTATCCTAGAGGAACGAAGGGTGGTTTATTTTATAGTCCTAGAGATCTGAGGGTGATCGTTAGCACGAACGTCGGATTTCTAGAGGAAGACTGTGATGAGCTACAAGCCCAAGAGTAAAATTGTTCTGGAGGAGTTAAAAAGGGGAAGTCACTTCTTTAGTACCACCGGTACAAGAGGATATACCACATGTCACTGCACTGCGTGTCACAGAGGATACACAGGTGATACCTCATCGTAGTGGGAGGGTTGTGAGACAGCCTGATAGATTCATGGTCTTGGGAGAATCTTCTGATTTGGTCCCTGGCGAACATGAACCTGATTCGTGGATATATGACGAGGCAATCCAAGATAAAGATGCAGTATCTTGGCAAAGTGCAATGAATGCTGAGATTGAATCTATGGATTCAAATCAGATCTGGGAGCTAGTAGAACCACTCGATGGTGTAAAAACCATTGGATACAAGTGGATCTATAAGATAAAGAGAGGAATAGATGGGAAGGTTGAGTCCTTCAAAGCGAGGCGTGTTGCGAAAGGGTATACTCAGAAAGAGGGTATCGATTATGAGAAGACCTTTTCGCTGGTAGCCATGCTTAAGTCTATCCAGATTCTCTTATGCATAGCAGCTCATATGGATTATGAGGTGTTGAAGATGGATGTCAAGATAGCTTTCCTTAATGAAAGTCTTGAGGAAAACATCTACATGAAGCAACCAGAGGGATTCATTGCTAAGGGCAAAGAGCATCTTGTATGTAAGCTTAATCGATCCATTTATGGATTGAAACAAGCTTCGAGGTCGTGGAACATCCGCTTTGATGAGGTGATCCAATCTTATGGATTTATTCAAAGTCCGGATGAGTCTTGTGTATAAAAGAGATGTGACAGAAACATAGTGGTATTTCTTGTACTATACGTAAATGACATTTTGTTGATTGGCAACAATATCAAGGTGTTATCGGACGTAAGGGTATGGTTGTCCAAACAGTTTGATATGAAGGACTTGGGAGAGGTGGGACACATCCTTGGGATCAAGGTTATAAGAAATCGCAGGAAAAGGATGTTGTGCTTATCCCAAGCTTCATACATAGACACGATTATGGAGCATTTTAGCATGCAAAACTCCAAGAAGGGTTTTCTACCTTTCAGGCATGGAGTTCCTTCATCTGAGGAGATAGAGGAGATGAAGACGGTTCCTTATGCTTCGGCAGTAGGAATCCTCATGTATACGATGCTCTGTACGAGACCAGATATCTGCTTTGCCGTGGGCATGGTCAGCAGATTTCAGAGTAATCCAGGACAGGGACATTGAACTGCGGTAAAGCATATATTGAAGTACCTGAGAAGGACTAGGGATTATATGCTGGTTTACCGGGCAGACCAATTACTCCCTGTGGGCTACACGGATTCCGACTTCTAATCTGATAGGGATAACAGTAAGTCTACCTCAGGTTTTGTGTTTACTTTGGGAGGTGGAGCCATTGTACGGAGGAGTGTCAAGCAGAAATGCGTGGGCGGACTCCACCATGGAAGCTGAGTATGTGGCAGCCTCTAAGGCGGCCAAAGAAGTTGTATGGCTCAGGAACATTCTGATAGACTTGGATGTGATTCCTGGTTTGCCCAGAACTATCACAATTTATTGTGATAATAGTGGTGCAGTTGCAAACTCGAAGGAACCGCGAGCCCATAAGGCTAGTAAACACATAAAGCGCAAGTACCACCTGATACGAGAAATCATAAAGAGAGGAGAAGTTTCTGTGGCCAAGATTGCATCAGAGGATAACCTGGCAAATCCTTTCACTAAGGCCCTTCCGGCAAGAGCTTTTGATAGGCATGTGGAGGGAATGGGGATCAGATGTATGGCAGTTTGAAGACAACATAGTCTTTTAGTATAAGTGGGAGATTGTAGGGATGTATACTGAAAAGTCTATCTTTTGTATGAACATCTTTATTTTTAAATAGGAATCACATCATCATTGTTTGCATATTTTTATGGTTATGCAATATTGTCTATTACTTTACATTGTAGATAACATGGTGTGTGGTGTCACACGGGAGATCATGTTATCGGCTCCTTGAAAAGTATAAGTAAAGGCTCACAACCGAGATGGCTTTGGACAAACCATCGGAATGGTTGTAGTGTGATTTGGTATTGGTTTGTCTTGACCATAGAATCACACTAGTGCACATTGTGTGTATTGAGTAGAACTGACTTAGAGGTGATTCTATTTATTACTGACTACATAATCGAATCGGACCTCAGATATTATTTAGTACATGCTCTTAATCACGATATAATAACGGGCACATATACATAGTACTCATCTCTTTGATTTACCAATGGGCGAGATTTATAGATTAAATCGATAGGCTCGGTAAGTTGGGAGATGATATTATTTATATGGTGTGCCATTGATTATAGGAGGAAACCGTGTCCTATATATTAGGATGACGATGTCCCCTTGAGGAGCTCATAAGGTTCATCATGTAAACCCTGCAGGTGGACTTGGTTCGGCATGATGAAAAGGTTGAGTGGTACTACTCAAGGAGTTAGATGTTGATTAATTAATGGTCAGTAAATTAATTAATCGACAGACATTCGAGAACTTAAACATGGGGAGAAAATGTACAAATAATATATGGAGCCCATATTATCATATGGGGGTTGGTGAGGTAGATCAATGATAATCCTTTAGTGGATTGGATTATCATTAGTGGATCGGACTTTATGTGGGCTTGATCCATGGGTGGTCAAGATCCAACTCCTCCTCATGGTCCCTAATGTAGCCTATTAACACCTCATGAAGCTTAGATCCAATGGATGAAAACAAAACTCTAGATCCAAAGGTAGAGATTAAATCTCTAGATCCGACGGTTGAGATTAAATCTCTAGATCTGACGGTTGAGATTAAATCCCTAGAACAAATGTAGGAGATTAAATCATGGCTTGAGCCCAACTCTATAAATAGAGATCATGAAGTGGGCGGCAAGAAGATGATGGCTTAAGGGGATTAGGGTTTGCTTCCTTTGGAGGCTAGGAATCCTAGTTGGTTTAGGATTAGGTTTGTGTGGCTTGGGTTTTGGGAGCTTATGGGTGGGCGGCAACTCAAGGAGGAGTTTTTCTTATTCTTCCTAAGGTGTGGCCGGTTCCTTCCATCTTCCCTCTACGTTGGCTTGTTCTCATCCTAATCTTCTTCCCCACTTCCATGGCCGGCCATAAGGAGAGCTAGGATTAGGGTTTGGAGGCTTAGGGTTTAGGAGGCTTGGGTGGCACCAAATAAGGAAGTAGTTTGCTTTCTTCTTCCTCTCCTTTGGTGGCCGGTGCCCACAGCCCTTTCCCAGCCCTTGGCCTACATCCAAAGACCCCTTCTCCTTCTCCTTAGGTGGTGGAAACAAGATATAGGGCTTTCCCTTGGTGTCTTGGCCGGTTTCCACCATTATCTCCTTCTCCTTGTTGGCCGGCGGCAAGCATTCTCCTTGTTGCTTGTTGGTGGCTATAGGAAGGAGAAGAGCTTTGTCTCTATTCTTCCTTTTTCTTTGGAAGAGCAAGGAAGGAAGATTTACAATCTAGGAGCTTTGACTTTTGGTAGAGCGTCGCCCACACGACGTCCGAAAGGAGGAAGGACATACATTTGAAGATCGAGAGATATATCGAATCTCTAATTTTTATATGTTACATGTTTGTATTTGTTTTTCAATTATGAGCATGATATAAATCTGTATATGGCTAAATAATACTTGGATCCCGAGCATAAACACGAAAACCGGCGATCCGGACATCGTCTATTCCGTGGCTACTCGTAGAATAGAATATGGTCGCTTGAACAACTAGTTTGTTCAAGTGACCTCTCTAAACGAATAGCACGATGATGGCTTGGTTGTTTGGGCAATCCCTTTTGTCTAGGATTAAATTTTAATCCGGGGACATCGAAGGGATTTCCATGATCAAACGACCAAGGTAAAGTGGGAAGCGAAGTTTCCCCTCACGGACTCGATAAGCAAATCCCTCCACTTTCTTCATCCTCCTTGGATTCTTCCTTATCCTCTTGGACCAGTTGAGGCTTCTCATGGAATCTTGCAAATTATCTCCATAGCTCCTTGGCATCCATGTAATCCCCTAGCTTGTACAAAATATCATTAGGTTTTAAATTTTCTAAAAATGTTGTTGCCTTAACATCGGTCTTGAATTTTTAGCATTCCTCCTTGGTCAACTTCTTGAATTTTTGAACATTCCCCTTCTTATCCATGGGGGGTTTGAACCCTTACACTACGATGAACTGATCTTCTATATTCATCATGAGGAAGGTTTCTATACTCTCCTTCCATTGGTCAAAGCCCCCCAATTCAAAAAAATCCATAAGGCAGTGGAGCGTTGAGATCACGACCTAGTCCAAGATTTGGTTCCTCCATCTTTCTTCTTCCCTCTAGCGATGCTTCCTTGATTTTTAAGCCTTGAAGAGCAACCCGCTTTGATACCACTTGTAGGAGCGTAAGTGACGTTCTAGAGGGGGGGGGTGAATAGCAGTTTCGATTCGACGCTTGGAATTCAATCATGCTTGTCTACAATCATCAATACGCACAGGAAATAGAAATACTAATACAAATAAAAATAAGAATACACAAGCACAAATTCACAAGATGTAACGTGGTTTGCAACCCTAGTTTCTTCTCCATGGGACGAGCTCAATATATAGGAATCGTTGATCACTTGCGGGTGAATAGTGCTTATGTGTTGTTTGTTGATGGAATTTTATCTTTTTGTCTACAACATGCTTAGCATAGTGATGCACGCGATCGTGACCTCAAATCTTGCGACGGAGGCCGTCGAGGACTCGAAGTGCATACTCGCGCTCAACGCCCGCAAGTGCATTGATGTTGTCAAGTAATAAAAGATTATCGATCCCACAGGGACTATGATTCGAATATCGGTATGTTCAGTGGTTGAAATTGTTCGGACGTAAACTCTAAGAGGTTTCAACTTGTGAGGGCTATCGGTGGACTATACTCTATACGGTGTCACACAGAGGAAGAAGGGAGCGTGCCGAGGTCTTCAAAGGTGATTCTAGAACTTTGGTTTCGCTTGTGTGTCACAAAACAATGTTGTCAATTGGCGTTGTCTAGACGTTTAGCTATGGTTTTGTGGAAGGGACATCATACACTCTCTCGATGATCCGCCACATCTACCGAGAGCTATTTCTTCCTAAAAGGACAGGATAGACGGTACGAGGATACCGAATCAATCCCTACGATGAACCATTTCTTGTTCAATCGCATCCTTCTACCCACGGTTACAGGAGATCAAGTTTACCCTTAGGTTCCTTATATAAAATCCCCTAAATCTTAAATATGAGGGTTGTCACCCCTCGTATTGCCTAAGTGCAGCAGGTAAAAAACCAAACACGCATATATATAGTATAAACAACTTCCAATCGCCAAATTAAATTCAAAGACAGAATCTAACATGAACCAACATATAATGTGCACACAAGCTACTCCCTAATCCTAGAATCGAAAGGACTACTCCATGTATATAAATGAGGATCACAAAGCACGTACATGTTCAAATATATCAGAGATAAAACTCAGGAACAAAAGATTACAATGCTTTCATGGTCTTCTCTCCGGCATTGAAGTGCAAGGTGTGGACCTCCGGTGGCATTTCTCCTCCCCGTTGCGAGTACTCGAAGCTTTTTAGGGCTTTGGTGTGTCGTCCTAGTCGTCGTGCCTCCACCTAGGGTTTAGGCGGAGCCATCCTTATATAGACACCACCTCAAACCACTCCAAAATCTGAAAAAAGCCCTAGTCGCGCAAATCTGGTGAGCCGCCACACGGCCATGTATTTCTACATGGCCAGGATGTGTGCGACCTTGGGGTGGTTGATCTCGCCCATTGGGCACGACCGTGTGTAGCCACATGCCCTGGTCGTGTCCCACTCTACAAAATGTCCTTCTTTTGCTCCGAAAGTGCACCTTTTTCACCCGAAATGCTAACCTACACACAAAAGTACAAAGAGCAGACCTCCGAACCAGAAAATAGGAAATGTGTGCAAAATAGAGTGACATATGCATGAAAACTAACATAAAACGTATTGAGATGTGAGCAAAAACTACTCATAAAACTCTATATGTTTTGCTCACATCACTTCCCCCAGACTTAAATCTTTGCTTGTCCTCAAGCAAACCTCAGTGCCATGAAATTTAAAAATACATTGTTCCATACTTAGCATATTAACTAAATTTATCAACTGGTATTTACAATCAAAGCAAAATAAATATGTTTTAGAAATTCACTAAGTTATCTCCTTGTGCTCGTGCTAAGCGAATCATTCTTAGGGGATGCCCGTTCCATGGTGAGTTAAGTCGTCACCCCATAGCTTTCCTAAGGTTTCCAGTTCTTAGGCACTTACCTGCCCAAAGCGAGGGTCATTCCCTAGATCTAGCATAAAGTCTCAAAGGCGTGCTCAGTATTGAGAGAAATTGATAGGTGTTTCCCCAGTAACCTAACTCGGTCTCAAAGGGGCACCTAGCCATTTCCACCTACGATAACTATTTTCTCTCTCTCTCTCTCTCTCTCTCTCTCTCTCTCTCTCTCTCTTTTTCTTTTCTTTTCCTTTGTTTTCTTTTTCATCTTTTTTTCTTTTTCTCTCCCCTTTTTTTTTCTTCTCACTGGGATTTTGAATTTTCCAAATGGGCTTACACAATCCGAGCATCTCCAGTAACTAAAATGTTAAACCTAGAGTCACATATGGATTCCAAAGTACTAGACTATCGAGATGAATCATAACTAGGTATGTACTAGATTCTCCCTTTCAGAATGTTCGACATGTTATGTGTAAAAATAAAGCTAACCAGTGTAAGTCTAGAATATTTCATAATGCGAATAAAATAAAATACCACGAGATAAATGAAGTTAAGCTACCTATGGGAATAACTCGTGTAAGTAACTTTTTATAAATACTACTGAGGCAACTTTACATATAACAAAAACATAGTACTGCAGAAAACTCAACAATCCATGCATGAATAAATGAATGAAAATACAGGAAATGAAACTACTACTAGGAAATAAACAAAATAAACTTTGGGGTCCTCCCCCCCAGACTTAAACAAAATTATACCTCTAGTATGGTGGACGAGGTGGAAAGTCTGAGAGCCTCGGCATCTCGAGATCCTGAGAGAACTTGTTGTTGAGTTGCTGATGCCACATGTACATGTAGTCGATCTAAGAGTTGGTGGATGCAGTCGTTGCTCAGTGCTCCTCCTCCCTGGCCCACTATGCCTGCTGGGCATGCATGTGCTGCCGCATCTCTCAGCGGTAGGCAGCCTCATCCTGGCGATGAGCAGCCTCCTCCTGGAATTATATGCGGGCCTCATCATAGAACTCCTCAGCCCACTGGAAGTGCTCTCGGAAGTCCTGGAACTCCGCCTACGTGTAGGCGCTCTACTCCTCCTATCGCTGCCTCTGTGTCTGCTGTTCGGTGTATATGTCATCGAGGCATGATCGAAACTCCGAGAAATCATAGGCCGACGTACCTGCATCATGCTCAAAGGTGGAAAAATGTGGTGGTGCAGGTGCAGACTCATGTCGGCGTAGACTAGGCGAGCTCCTATGCATGTGTGGACTGGAGGGAGAGTGATGTAAAGGGGGAGAGATGGGCACCGATGTGGGTGGTCTTTCATGTGGAGGGGACTCCACTATCATGTCCAAGCGCCAGTTGACGCGTGTCGTGATGGTGGTACGATCAGGGTCGGGTAGCCTAAGGGTCGTCAGATTTTTCCTTACAAAGCATAAGGAGTGTCCTTCTCTCACAATCATCTTTATGGCCATGTACACTCCTAGGTCGATCTTAGGGCTCCCCTCTATACTCTCTAATGTAGTGTAATCGTACCCCATCCTATGGCAAATATGGGTAAGTAGGCCCCCCACATTAATCTCCCCTCGTGTTGCTTTGCCCATCTTCACTAAGTGTCTGATGAAGTGGGACCCTACATCGATGCTACTCCTTTCTTGTAGCATATCCCAGAGGCAAAGCAGCTCGCTAGCTCTAACTACACCGTCACTCTCCCCATGACCAAATATAGTACTGGCCATGATGCGGTGGAAGTATCGAAAGACAGGGTTTTAGAGGTGTGACGCTTTGGCCCTAGAAGGGTCATAAGTGTGCTCTCCCATCAACTCGGTCCAAAATACTCGAGAGTTGAACCCAATAGGTATTCTTCTCTCTCCCCCACTTGGCCAGCCAAAATATGAGTTCCATTGGTGAAGGGTCCATTCACGCTCAATGTTAAAAAGCCTAAAAGTTATCCTACCCTCCTCGCTCTCTCTACCCGTTAAAATTTCTGCCTCTAAGGAACTCAAAAATTCTAGAACTATCCTAGGGTAGGTTAGGTGCCTTATTCCCATCATCTCTTCCCACCCCATTTTTGCAAATAGGGCTTGAATATCACCCAACAACCCTAAACACTCTAGCAAATCTTCATCTAAGTATCTACTAGTAGTGAGTTTACGAGTAGCAAGCATATTATATCTATCTCTATGTTCATTATTGCGAAAAAGAAGAGTGGGTAGGGTGTTACACTCCTCTGGAGCTTGAGAGGCATCAGCTCTCCTTGTTCGTCGCTCCGAAGCACCGGATTGAGGTGCTACCTGCTTGGTCCTCCTCATCCTTGCTTCTTTTGGCTTCCTTTGAGGTTAAAAGTTCTTCTAGATGGCGGGGAAGACGAAACCACATGGCTAGGGCAAGAGCACTCGAAGCACACGATGCAAATGGGGTGAAAACACACGGCTCACCCCTTTTAACCTTGCATGACATGGCCATGTGAAAACACACGACCAGGCCATCCTCAAGTCAGTCGGGCATGGCCGTGGGAAAACACACGACCAGGCCGAGAGTCCCCATTTTTCTCCCTATTTTGCATTAGGGTCTGAGTTTTCTCATACATTTCGTCGTGTAGGCTAAGATGGATTTTATTTTTGCCTAGCAAAGTTCTTTTCTAGTCCTAACTCTAAATGAGATTGAAATCAAAACTAAAATTAAATAAATGCATGCAATAAAATCAAAGGGAAATCTAAAACTAAACTTGGGTTGCCTCCCAAGAAGCGCTTTGTTTAAGGTTGTTTAGCTCGACCACACTCCATTATCAACTCGGCTCTAGAGGTTCAGTGAACCTCCATTCATCCATCTCAAAAGCTTCATCTGGCGGTTTCGGCTTCATTCTGCTAAACGTGAAGCCGTTGAGGTAGGGGGCTTTATGCTCCGAAAGGCTGAAGAGGATAATCTCCCCATCTACCTCTAGGGAGATCTGGTGTGCCTTCACATCTATGCACGCTCCCACAATTGCTAGAAAAGGTCTTCCCAGAATGATGGGATTCTGAGGATTGGGTCATGTGTCTAGTATGATGAAGTCCGTGGGTATCACGAAATCCTCAATCATCATAGGCACGTGTGCCAGCAATTCGACGGGTTCCTTGACTGAGTAATCCCCCATACGAATACCAAGATTCGCTGGTTGGAGTCCGCTCAGTCCCATCTTCAGATAGTATGCATAGGGCATCACACTGACTGATGATCCCAGGTCGCATAGAGCTTCATCGATGCTCTCCCCATAAATTGAGCAGGGAATAACAAATTCACCGGGGTCCTCAAGTTGTAGTGGAATCTTCTCTACAATTTCAGCTTGGTCAGGTAGGGTGGTAATCATGGTTGCACACCCCTTGGAGAATTTGCTACTCTGCCCCACTCCTTTAGTTTGACTCATCGGAGAGCTCTTCACAGGTTGCGACACGGTTTGGGCTATCGTGGCCACTTGCGTCTCCAACATCTTGGTGTGACTTGCAAGGCCGTCAACGGTGGCCTTCAAGTCCCTGAGTGATTCTTTATATTTCTGATGTTGGCGATGAAATTCTTCATTAGCCTTAATTTGGGTAGCAATGAAGTCCTCCATCATCAGTTCCAATTTGGACTTTTGTGGTCTCTGCCCATTGCCCTGCTGCTGCCCATACCCTCCTGATGGTTGGGAGTTTCCCGAGTTATTCTTATAGAAGAAATTTGGGTGATTCCTCCATCCGGGATTGTAAGTGTTGGAGTATGGGTTGTTGGGCCTTGGGTCGTAGTCCCCAACCGCGTCAATATGCTCAATCTACTCCTCAGAGGTTCCCTGCCCTCCATAGTGGTCCTCTCGATACGCTACCGCTCCCTCTCCAAAGTCAATGGCCACGCATGCAGATGAAGGATTCAAAGATTCGAACCGTCTGCTGAGTGCATCCATCCTTGCTGCTAGGTGGTCCATGAAGTTGACAGTGTATCATCCCACTACAGGCATAGATTGACCATGTTCGGAAGCCCATTGATGGTGGTTATGGGACACCTCTTCTATCAGCTCCTCTGCCTCCTCTATGGTCTTGTTCATCAGTGCTCCTCCTGTAGCAGAATCCAGGGACATCTTCGTGGCGTACGCGATCCCATTGTAGAAGATGTGGATCACCAGTCACCTCTCTAGTCCGTGGTGGGGGCATTGGTAGAGTAGCACTTTGTAGCGATCCCAAGCTTCGAATAAGGACTCCCCCTCCTTCTGATGGAAGCTCGCGATGAGATGGCGCATGTGAGCAGTTTTGCTTGGTGAGAAGTATTTATTCAGAAACTACTGCTCACATTTCTCCCATGTAGTGATGCTCCTCGAATGTAAGGAGTGAAGTCATGCCTTAGCCTTATCCCGCAGTGAGAATGGGAATAGGCTCAGGTGGATCGCGTCAGTAGGGATTCCATTCATTTTCATTGTTGAGCAGATTTCTAAAAATTCCTCAAGGTACCATTCGGGTCTTCAGTCGCAGCTCTCCCGAATTGACTCTGCTGGACCATATGTATAAGTGTCAATTTCAGCTCAAAGTTATTTGCCGAAATAGATGGTCTAGCTATACTTGGCCTAAATCCTCTAGTGCTAGGAGCTGCGTAGTCCTGCAGAGGTTTGTTGGTGCAACAATGCTCCAAGCATTTATATATGTTTTGATGTTTGGATAATCATCTAAGTTAGGCAATATCTTGTGATCTAATTATGAATGTGTTTAAGTGATAGGGAAATCCAAGGATGAAGACTTGGTAAAAGGAAGTCCAAGTATGATCTTGGCAAAGGAAGTCCAAGGGATGGACTTGGCGGCATAAGACCAAGCTTGTAGTCTTGGCAGCATAAAGTCCAAGTGAACCTTGGCAAAGGAAGTCCAAAGTAAAGTCTTGGCAGCATAAGTCCAAGCTTGTAGTCTTGGCGGCGTAAAGTCCAAGCATTTGGCAACCCAAGACATGACGAAACCGAAGGAAGCTCTTGGAAGCAAAGCGCAAAGGATGAACAAGTCGCGGACTCGGAGAGATCCTGAAGGTGCAAGGCTTAATGAGGAGCTAGAAGGTTGAGTCTAAGTCTAGGGTATAAAATCAAGTGTGAATTACTCATACTTGATGAGTGTCGATCGTGATACGATGTATCGATTATGATCAGTCGGCGCGAGTCGAGGATGAAACCACGACCATCGATCGCGCCTTGGTCCGAGCGATCGATTGATCGCGATCGATCATTCAAGGGAATCGATCGGTGATCGAAATATCGCCCGCAGTCGTCTCACTCATTCTGCTGCCTTGATCACTCGGTGATCACCCCATCGATCGGTGATGGAGGATCGATCGGTGATCACTGGCCGTTGGAGATTGCAGCTCTGAATCTCCTTGCGGAGATCGCATTTGTTGGCCCGGCGATCGTGATGGTATGCATCGGTCGGTGATCGACATGGGAAAAACAGCCCCTCTTCTATAACAAGGAGCCATGGGGAGCTTGGTGAAGCTAGTGCTCTTGCTCCAAACTATACTCTCGTGCTCACCAAGCCTTCCAAGTGTTTTTAGTGATTTAAATCCTCCTCTTCTCTTGTTCTTGATCATCCATCATTGTAAAGAAGAGGAGAGCATTGTAAGAAAGGTTTCTCCACCTTGGTTCATCCAAAGGAGGTTCTAGTGAAGGTTGATTAGGGCTAATCCACCTTACGGATTGCCGTGGAGTAGGAGTGTCATCTCCGAACCATGTACATCGGGTGTTAGCTTTGTTCTTGCTTTGATTTGTGTTTATATTTTGTATTGCTTCTGCTAACATTTTTGTAGAAAAGAAGAAAGGCTAATCACCCCCCCCCCTCTAGCCATTCCAAGGGTCCTAACAAGTGGTATCAGAGCCCGGATAGCTTGGAAGATCTCAACATCAACCAAGACATCAATGGCTCTTCAAGAGGGATATAGCACCGCTAAGCCACCGCTCTTCGATTGGAGCCATTTTGCGTATTGGAAAGGTAGGATGAAGTACTATCTTATGAGTAATATTGAAATTTGGCATAGTATTATAGATGGCTTTGAAGAACTGGTGGATGAACATGGACATCCTATTCCAAGCAAGGATTGGACAAGAGAAATAAACAAGAAATTTGAATCAAATGCAAAGGTCGTCCTCACCATCCAATGCAGCGTCACAATGGAGCAACTCAATAAGGTGGGGCCTTTTGAATCCGCCAAGGAGCTATGGGAAAAGCTCATTGAGCTAAATGAAGGTTCCAAGGAGTCAAAGAGGGCCAAGAAGGACCTATTAATTGGACAACTTCAAGCCTTCCAAATGAAGATGCATGAAATCGTAAGTCAAATGCATGGAAGGTTCAAGGAAATTGTAAACGGACTCTATATCATAGGTGAGCGAGTTGACAACCGGGATTTGGTAAGGTATATTTTACAAGCATTTCCTAGAAATTCTTTATGGACTTCTATAGTTGATGCCATTAAGGTAACTAGGGATTTATCTCAAATTAAAATTGATGAATTATTTTGTGAGTTTGAATTACATGAGCAAACTAACATGTCCTCTAAGGAAAAGGGTTTAGCTCTATTTGTTGAAAAGAAGGACAAGAAAGAAAAGAAGAAGAAGGAAAGAAAAGAAGCATCATCATCATCCGAGTCGGAGGATGAGTCAAGTAGCGATGGAGACTCATCTAGTGAAATGGCAAATTTCGTCAAGAAGCTTTATAGAAAGTCAAGAGAGTTCAAGAATAGAGAAGCAAGGAAGGGGTCTCATTCCTCAAAAGGTAAATTTAATGGTAATTCAAGTTTTAGCAATAATGTGATTTGTCATGCTTGCAATAAGAAGGGGCATATAAAGCCGAATTGCCCGGAGCTAAAGAAGAAGGAGGAAAAGGAAAAGAAAAAGAAGGACAAGAAGGAAAAGAAGAAGAAGGAGGCCATGGTGGCTCAAACCACATGGGACACACCAAGTGTTGAAGACTCTTCCTCCGATGATGAGCTTTGCCACATCACACACCATGTGGCACTCATGGCATTAGAAGATGATTCCGGCACATCAAGTCAAGAAGATTCTTCAAGTGATGAATCGGCATCTAGTGACGATGAGATAATGAATTCTCCCAAGGTTATGCTTCTCTATAAATCAATTGCTTATCTTAAAGAAGCTCTAGATAAGTCAAAATCTAAGGTTAAGAGCATGAAGGTAGAACTAAAGGCCATTAGGAATGAAAAGCCTTCACATATTGACTCTTGCATGCTTAGGGAAGAAAATGACAAACTTAAGGATGAGGTTAGTGAATTGAAAGCATGTTTAGAAAAATTTTCAAATGGCTCAAAGTGTCTTGATATGATTCTTAGTAGACAAAGAGCGGTTTATAACAAGGCCGGTTTAGGATATAAGCCAAAAGAAAAAGAAGTTGCTTATATTTCATTAATTAATAGGAAAGCAACCATTAAGGGTAAGGTTAAGAAAGCTTGGGTACCTAAGAAGTTTTTACTTAATGTTACCTGTCCAAATGTTTGGGTACCAAAAGCTTGTGTTTTTCATGTGATTTAGGTAGGAGAGCGAGGTATGTGGATTGTGGATAGCGGTTGCTCAACACATATGACCGGGGATGTGAGCAAGTTCTCCACAATTAAATATGTGAAGAAGGGAGTGGTGTCCTTTGGGAATAGTGGAAAACTCAAGATATTAGGTAGAGGTACAATTGAGGTATCCCCTAAAATTGTTATTCACAAAGTATTGCTAGTTGAAAATATGAAATTTAATTTATTAAGTGTTAGTCAACTTTGTGATGCAAACTATCATGTCTCTTTTAAATCCTCTAAATGCATGATTAGACACAAGGAATTAAATGATTGTATGTTAGTTGGATATAGGAAATCAAACATCTATTATGTTGATCTTTCATATGCTTCTAACATTTCTACTAAGTGTTTTGTTGCAAAAGAAGAGGAAAGTTGGCTATGGCATAGAAGATTGGGGCATATCAACATGAAAAACATAGCCAAGGTAGCCAAGATGGAGTTGGTCAAAGGGCTACCAAAGATCAAGTATGTCAAGAAATTGTGTGATGCATGCCAAGAAGGAAAACAAACAAAGGCATCACACAAAGGTAAAACCCTAACCAATACCTCTTTACCATTAGAATTATTGCATCTTGACTTATTTGATTGTCATAGTACTCCATCTTTAAATGGTAATAAATATTGTTTGGTTATAGTAGATGATTTTTCTAGGTATACTTGGGTCTATTTTATGAAACATAAGGATGATACCTTAGAAATAATCATAGGATTTAGTAAAAGGGTTGAAAATGAAAAGAGTCTCAAAATCAACCGGATCCATAGTGATCATGGTGGTGAATTTGAAAATCTAAAATTTTCACAATTTTGTTTAGAGCAAGGGTACAAGCATGAGTTCTCTTGTCCTAGAACACCCCAACAAAATGGGATGGTGGAAAGGAGAAATCGTGCCCTACAAAGCGGCTAGGACTATGCTTAATGCATATTCTCTACCTAGCTACTTGTGGTAGGAAGGTTAATACCGCTTGCTATATCCAAAATTGGGTTCAAATCCATAGATTTTTAGGAAAAACACCATTTGAATTATGGAATGGGACTATACCCACAATTCATTATTTCAAAGTCTTTGGATGTAAAGTTTATATTCTAAACACCAAAGATAACTTAGGAAAATTTGAATCAAAAGCGGATGAGGGAATCCTAGTTGGATACTCATCCACAAGTAGAGGGTATAGAGTCTACAATAAGAGAACCAAAGGGATTGAGGAGTCTTCCAATGTTCAATTTGATGAAACTACTAGTACCTACCCTAGAAAGTCCTCCATTGATAAGGATATTAATGACAATAATCAAGACATTACCCAAAAACTTCAAAATTTGACCATTAGGTAATGATCAAGGGGAGGAAGAGGAGACTCGATGATGAAAGAAGGGTGGAAGATAACAATGATCAAATTGAAACCCCTTCTAGAAACCTAAGAATTCATCAAGATCATCCACTTGACCAAGTAGTAGGAGATCTATCTCAAGGAGTAAGAACTAGGTCATTTCATAGACCTCCTACTAGTCAGTGGCTCTTATCTCACAAATTGAGCCCAAATCAATCAATGATGCATTACATGATCCGGATTGGATTTTGGCAATGCAAGATGAATTGGCTCAATTTGAGAGAAGTCAAGTGTGGGAATTAGTACCTAGACCCGATGATAGCACCATAATTACTACAAGATGGGTCTTTAGGAATAAGCTAGATGATCAAGGAAATATCACTAGAAATAAGGCTAGGTTGGTTGCTAGGGGATTCAATCAAGTTGAGGGGCTTGACTATGATGAGACTTATGCCCCGGTTGCAAGGTTAGAATCCATTAGGATTCTCTTTGGGTATGCTTCCTACATGGGATTTAAACTTTACCAAATGGATGTTAAATCGGCATTCTTAAATGGTTTTATTAAGGAGGAAGTATATGTAGAGCAACCACCCGGATTTGAAAACATAGATTATCCAAATCATGTATGTAAGCTTAGGAAAGCATTATATGGGTTAAAACAAGCTCCCCGGGCATGGTATGAAAGATTGTCATCCTTCTTAATTTCTAAGGATTTTAGAAGAGGCCAAGTAGATCAAACTTTATTTATAAAGTCAACGTTAAAAGATATATTCATAGCCCAAGTATATGTTGATGATATCATCTTTGGTTCAACAAATGATGATCTTCTTCAAGACTTTATAAAAAATATGGAAAATGAATTTGAAATGAGTTTGGTTGGAGAGCTTAACTTTTTCCTAGGTTTACAAGTCAAACAAACCAATGAGGGTATTCATATTTATCAAACCAAATATGTAAATGAAATGATCAAGAAATTTGGTTTGGAAAATGCCAAAATTGTAACCACTCCTATGGCCACTAGCACTAGAATAGATAGTGATCATGAAGGTAAATCAATTGATCTTAAACTGTATAGGAGTATGATTGGTAGCTTACTATACCTAACCGCTAGTAGACCCGACATTTTATTTGCGGTAGGTATGTGTGCAAGATATCAATCTTGTGCCAAAGAATCACATTTGGTAGTCGTCAAAAGAATATTAAGATATATTAAAGGCACCCTAAATGTAGGACTTTGGTATCCTAGGACTAAGTCATTTGAATTGCTTGGTTATACCGATTCCGATTATGCCGGGTGCAAATTGGATAGGAAGAGTACTAGTGGTGGATGCCAATTTCTTGGGTCCTCCCTAGTTAGTTGGAGTAGTAGGAAGCAACATTGTGTTGCTTTATCAACCACCGAAGACGAATATGTGGCTATGGGTGGTTGTGTAGCTCAATTACTTTGGATGAGGCACTCTTGTGGACTATGAGCTACACTACTCTAACATTAAAGTTTATTGTGATAATGTGAGTACCATCAACTTGACCAAAAATCCGGTACATCACTCTAGGACCAAGCACATTGAAGTGAAACATCACTTCATAAGAGATCATGTGGCAAGAGGGGACATTGAACTTAATTATGTAGAATCTAAGTCCAACCTTGCCGATATCTTCACCAAAGCTCTTCCCGAAAATGAATTTTCATCTTTAAGGAGAGAGCTTGGTATGTGCTTTGTAGAGTAAAATTCTAGGTTTGCATGATCCCATGTTTATATGTTATCTTTATACCTTGATACATCTCACAAAAAGCCTTAAGAAACCTTAATTTTTGTATTGAGACACTTAGAACCATCTGAGATGATAGGGAAGGTGTACTTGGCTCATCATGCTTGTTATGATGCATTACTATGAGCCAATGACACACCTAGAGACATAAATACCTTATGGACCAACCATTGGGAAGGCTTGTATTCAAGTAATGAGTACATAGCTCTAAGAACATGGTTGGAAATTCCAAATCATATATATTTTAAACTATGTTCATTATATTTTGGAAAACAGTTTTCAAGTGAATCACAAAAGTGATACAAAGTTTGAAAATTCTTTAGAACTTTTGTAAGTTTCCAAATTTGTATCAATCTTGAAATATGGAAAACATATATTTTTTAAATTATTTTTCCTTAATAAAGTATGATTTCAGAAATGTGTACGCAAAATTTCGTGATTTTTCGAGATTTCTGGAATTTCTAATGATTTAAAAATTGAAAAGGTTGAAATTTCGATTTTAGGCGTAATGATCGATCGTATATATGATGATAATCGGGTTTTCTGATAATAAGCTCCATTTTTTGATATTTGGTGTATTTTTTATGTCCTAACAATCTAGTATGATAATATTGCGTATAAACGAGTTTTAGGACTGCTTAATACAGTGGTTTAGGGGGAGTTTCAATAAATTCTATCCTTTTATCCCCAAAACCATTGTTGGTGCAAAGTTAGGATTTAACTTTTGAATTTTAGATTATGATTTTCTTCAAATGTAATTTACATCCTATCGTGGATTAAGGGGGAGCTTAATTTCAATCTAATACCTTAGTCCAAGATCCAACACTCTTAATTCTTGAATCCTTCTCTTTTTGATGTATGTCAAAGGGGGAGAAGGAGTGTTAAGTTATAATACATATTGAAAATTTGATTATGTGTGTATTTAAAGACCTAACTCAAATGATTGTCAAACATCAAAAAGGGGGAGATTGTTGGTGCAACAATGCTCCAAGCATTTATATATGTTTTGATGTTTGGATAATCATCTAAGTTAGGCAATATCTTGTGATCTAATTACGAATGTGTTTAAGTGACAGGGAAATCCAAGGATGAAGACTTGGTAAAAGGAAGTCCAAGTATGATCTTGGCA
Source organism: Wurfbainia villosa (assembly GCA_025175895.1). Taxonomy (NCBI): domain Eukaryota; kingdom Viridiplantae; phylum Streptophyta; class Magnoliopsida; order Zingiberales; family Zingiberaceae; genus Wurfbainia; species Wurfbainia villosa. The sequence goes on along the minus strand of CM046001.1, from coordinate 79,661,606 downwards.
AAGGAAGTCCAAGGGATGGACTTGGCGGCATAAGACCAAGCTTGTAGTCTTGGCAGCATAAAGTCCAAGTGAACCTTGGCAAAAGAAGTCCAAAGTAAAGTCTTGGCAGCATAAGTCCAAGCTTGTAGTCTTGGCGGCGTAAAGTCCAAGCATTTGGCAACCCAAGACATGACGAAACCGAAGGAAGCTCTTGGAAGCAAAGCGCAAAGGATGAACAAGTCGCGGACTCGGAGGGATCCTGAAGGCGCAAGGCTTATTGAGGAGCTAGAAGGTTGAGTCTAAGTCTAGGGTATAAAATCAAGTATGAATTACTCATACTTGATGAGTATCGATCGACGATGTATCACCGACCGTCAGCGTTGGAGTCCGAGTCGATGAAACCTCGACCATCACCGATCGCCTTGGTCGAGCGTGATCGATCGCGATCAATCGATCGCCAAGGAATCGATCGACCGATCAAGGGAAATATCGCCAGAACGCGTCTCACTCGATTCGCTTGATCACTGATCGATCACCCCATCACCGATCGATGGAGGGATCACCGATCGATCACTGGCCGTTGGAGATTGCATACGAATCTCCACGGAGATCGCATTGTGGCCGCTATGGCGGCGTGATCGATGGTATGCATCACCGATCGATCGACGCCCAACGGGAAAAACAGCCCCTCTTCTATAAAAAAGGGGCCATGGGGAGCTTGGTGAAGCTAGTGCTCTTGCTCCAAACTATACTCTCGTGCTCACCAAGCCTTTCAAGTGTTTTTAGTGATTTAAATCCTCCTCTTCTCTTGTTCTTGATCATCCATCATTGTAAAGAAGTGGAGAGCATTGTAAGAAAGGTTTCTCCACCTTGGTTCATCCAAAGGAGGTTCTAGTGAAGGTTGATTAGGGCTAATCCACCTTACGGATTGCCGTGGAGTAGGAGTGTCATCTCCGAACCATGTACATCGGGTGTTAGCTTTGTTCTTGCTTTGATTTGTGTTTATATTTTGTATTGCTTCCGCTAACATTTTTGTAGAAAAGAAGAAAGGCTAATCACCCCCCCCCTCTAGCCATTCCAAGGGTCCTAACAAGGTTGACTACCTATGTTCACTTCGAATGCGGCTTGATCCTCCATCCTTCGCTGCTCTTCTTCTGGCGATGAAAGGTTCGCTCAATTTCTAAGTTGATCAGAATCAGGCCTTTCGATCCCAAGCGTCTAAGTATATGACGAATCAAGCCACAAAAAATTTGGAGTTCTACCTAATCCTAAGAGGCAGAAAGTAAAACAATCTAGCTAATAAAATCTAAGATGCAAAAAGGAAATAAAAACAACTACTGCTAGAATAAAATTAAAAACTAAATCTAAATATGGAAAATTTAGAACTAAAGTAAATAAAACAAACCTAGAAAAAAGAAAAATAAAGAAAGTAAATAAATCTTATCCTAAGTCCGATCCAATTCTCCACTGTTTGGTTCCATATCGAATCGATCAGTCCCCGGCAACGACACCAAAAACTTGATGCACGCAATCGCGACCTCAAATCTCACGACGGAGGCCGTCAAGGACTCGAAGTGCGCATTCACGCTCAATGCCTGCAAGTGCATGGATGTCGTCAAGTAATAAAAGATTATCGATCGCATAGGGACTGGGATTCGAATATCGGTATGTTCAGTGGTTGAAATTGTTCGAACGTAAACACTAAGAGGTTTTGACTTGTGAGGGTTGTCGGTGGACTATACTCTATACGGTGTCACACGGAGGAAGAAGGGAGCATGCCGAGGTCTTCAAAGGTTATTCTAGGACTTCGGTTTCGCTTGTATGTCACAAAACAATGCTGTCAATTAGCATTGTCTAGACGTTTAGCTATGGTTTTGTGGAAGGGACATCATACACTCTCCCAATGAGCCGTCGCATCTACCAAGAGTTATCTCTGCCTAAAAGGGCAGGATAGACGGTACGAGGATGCTGAATCAATCCCTACGATGAAGCGTTTCTGGTTCAATCACATCCTTCTACCCACAGTTACAGGAGATCAAGTTTACCCCTATGTTCCTTATATAAAATCCCCTAAATCTTAGATACGAGGGTTGTCACCCCTCGTATTGCCTAAGCACAGCTGGTAGAAAACCAAACACGCATAGATATAGTATAAACAACTTCCAATTGCCAAATTAAATTCAAAGACAGAATCTAACATGAACCAACATGTAATGTGCACACAAGCTACTCCCTAATCCTAGAATCGAAAGAACTACTCCATGTATATAAAGGAGGAATCACAAAGCATGTACATGTTCAAATATATCAGAGATAAAATGCAAGAACAAAAGATTACAATGCTTTTGTGGTCTTCTCTCCGGCGTTGAAGTGCAGGGCGTGGACCTCCGGCGGCATTTCTCCTCCCCGTTGCGAGTACCCAAAGCTTTTTAAGGTTTTGATGTGCCGTCCTAGCCTCATGCCTCCCCCTAGGGTTTGGGCAGAGCCATCCTTATATAGACACCACCTCAGACCACTGCAAAATCTGGAATAAGCCCTAGTCACGCAAATCTGGCAAGCTGCCACACGACTATGTGTTTCCACATGGCCAGGTCGTGTGTGGCTTTAGGGTGGCTGATCTTGCCCATTGGACACGGCCGTCTGTAGCCACACACCCTGCCCGTGTCCCACTCTGCATCTAGCTACAAAATGTTCTTCTTTTGCTCTGAAAGTGTGCCTTTTCACCCGAAATGCTAACTTGCACACAAAAGTACAAAGAGCATACCTACGAACTAGAAAATAGGAAATGTGTACAAAATAGAGTGACATATGCATGAAAACTAAAATAAAGCGTAATGAGATGTGAGCGAAAACTACTCCTAAAACCCTATATGTTTTGCTCACATCACATAGAGGAAATATAAAATACAAACACAAATACACAACACACACATGAGACAAAGCGATTTAACATGGTTCGGAACCTTAGGGTTCCTGCTCCATGGGTTGAGCTCGAATGAGCTCTAGTGATGCACACCACCACTAATCAACCTCTCATTCTCAGAAAACACTCTAAAGGTGGAGAAAACCTCTTACAATAGTCTTACAACAATAAGAATGACAATACAACCAAAAATAATAAGAGTACAAATGAAATATAAAGAGCACTTTACAAACTAGGGCTTTGAATGCTTGTTGATATAGTTGCTTGGATGAGCTTGAAAGACCTTGAAATACACTAGCACTTCGCCTTTAAATCGCCTCAATAATTGCTCAAGAAAACATGGCTGAAATCCTCCACGAACTGCTCATTTTATGATCTACATCGAACTGATTCCGTTCCTAGCAGTCGACTGCCAAAAGACCTCAGTCGACTACCAACAGTGTCATTGTCTCATAATGGACTTTATTCACATTGGCATTCCAGCCAACGAAAACACTCATAACCAGCAGTCGACTATCCAGCCCGTAATTGACTGCTCAATCGACTATCGAGCTTTTTATACTTGTGTCCACAAGCAACCGTCGACTACCATCAATAACAGTCAACTGCCCCATGGCTAGTCGACTGGAAATCCCTCCAGTCGACTACCAGAGCACATTCAGTAGTCTAGCCTTTAATCGACTATCGAGCAATCGACTAGTCATAATCTCAATCGACTGCCCTTGAGTCAACTCGGCTTTCGAGTGTTAAACACTCGACTAGTCGACTGTCCAATATCCCAATCGACTGATAAACCTCAACAAAGAGGTTTAACCTTAAGTATGATGCCCTCATACTTTATAGACTATCCTTAGCCTAAACCAAAGCCTTCTAGCCACCTCAATCAGCCTCACGCCTATTGGATCCCTCTAGGCCATCCATGACTTGTTCATCCATACGCTAGCATTCAGGTGCTTCCATCGGCTATTGTCATGCTAATCGGGTCAACATTGCCAAGGTACATTTGGGCTTATTCTGCTAAGACACACGCTTGGACTTTACACTGCGAAACATTGGACTTAAGCCGTCAAGACTATAGCTTGGACTTTACACTGCCAATATCACACCCTTGGACTTCCCTTGCCAACTCCATGATGGACTTTCCAAATGCCAAGACCTATGCTTGGACTCTCCATTGCCAAGACCCATTCTTGGACTTTCCATTTCCAAGTACCCATGCTTGGACTTTCCATGCCAAGTACCCAAGACTTGGACTTTCCATTGCCAAGACCATTCTTAGACTTCCCATGACAATCACATTGTCATACGTTTTGTCAAACATCAAAATACTGCTCGAATCAAACTCGCGAGTCCGATCAATCATGACCTGGGCCAATTGCACCAACAATCTCTCCCTTTTTGATGTTTGACAAAACCACAAAACCTTTGAGTTAGGCAACCTAACTGAATTCTCACAATTCTCCCCCTTTGTGACATACATCAAAAAATCTCTCCCCAAGGGTATCAATGTCTCATATCCCAATTAGATCTTACATTCTCCTCCTTAGTCCAAAAACATCTAGGATGCCTTCACTCTTCCTAGCGATAAGTCCCATATCACTAAATGAGAGGCAATCCTCACTTCTCCAATTCTCACTCTTTTGTGAGCAAAATGAGGGTTTCCGATCCTTTCATGTCTCCCCCTTTGAGGAATACACATCCATCATCCCATGATGGATAACCTCCCCCTAAAGGCTTGATCCCCCTTGACCTTTGCACCAACAATGCCCTTGGAGAGTCCCTAAGCCTATAGGAACACTAAACCATCAAAATTAAGAGTAAAAGTTCAAAGTTGAACTTTTACACACCTTAAAATTCAATACATCACCTAAAATAATTCTTCTAATCTATTTCAAATGGATTTTCACCCTTCCAATGCTTTCCAAAGCATATCCTAGGGTTAGGAGCAGCTAGGGTAGCCTAAATCAGAAATCAAATTCTGAAATTGAAATTCAAAAAATCATAAGTAATTATACGTAATTCGAAAAATCACAAAATTTCATGCTTATAATACTTAAATCATTCATTATGGGTAAAAAAAAATACATGAAAAATAAATTACCCATTAAAATAGTGAGATTGATATAAAGTTCAAACACAAGGATAATTTCAATGTTTTGATCCTACTTTGTATCAACATTACCATGGTGATTGCTATCAAAAGATAGACTTCACCAAGGTTTTTTAAAATGATTTTGAAATGATTTTAGAACCTTATATTGGACTATGATCTATGGTCTCAATGCACATGACTTGTGCATTAGCTTTCCCCATGATCCACCAATGGTATAAGATGAGTTTGAGTTCATCTAGATGCAAGAACTATGCACCTTGAACTTAACTCATTTTCCTAACATCTCACATATGTCTAGGGTGTATCAATACACACACATGTCAATGTAATGTGAGAAGTGGGTTTTTGTTCTCCCTAGTCTAAGATTTCATGCATTTTTAGGCAACTCTATTTGATTCCCTTATACATGGGACTTCAAATCATGTCATAATCCTTAAATCAATTTTAATTAATCCTAAATGCATGAATGATGATTATGGCATATAAGATAGCATAAATAAAGCATGTGCCAATAATCATGATGGCATGGCATATAAATAAACCTAGATACACACATGACATAAGAGATAAGCCTAAGCATTTTCATGACATTTTATATGATTAAAATGAAATATGATATCATGACATGACAAGGCAAATAAAATATGGCAAGTAAAATGTAAAGGCATGAGAATACCTAAATTTTAATATTAATTGTCATTTGATGGAATTAAACCCACATTTTCCATAACTAATAAATCTACCAAGTGTGCCAAAAATCCAAAATGACAGACTTTGACCTCTAAACCTATTTGTGCCAATTTGATTGGTTTTTCATACTTTTCACAATATCCTAAAGTATACGAAATCAAACCTCATTTCCAAGCTATCACATAACCTTGAAAATATCCTAAAGTGTCAACTTTGTTATGGTTAGGTTAACTACCCATTCATTCAAGGATGACACAACCTAACCCATCTACTGTAAGGGATCACGCTCCTAGGAGCCCAATACCTATTGGAGCTCCTTGGGTTTACTAGGCACTCACTAGGGATAAATTCCCTTAGTACCTTCCTAATGATCCTTCTTAGGCTTTAAAGCCTTGGCCATTTGGGTCTTGCTAAGGTTAACTCTAGGGGTAACTCCCCTTGTAACCATCTAGTGGCTTCCCTAGGTTTTATTTGAAACCTTGGCCACTAGACACACACCATCATTAACCTTAGGGATTACTTCTCTAGTAACCTTGGTTTTCCTAGACTTATGGGTGGATCCATAATCGAATAAAACACTATGGTAGGTCTCCTTGAGCTTAGGCTTGTGACCCAAACCTTTTTTGCCCCTAGATGGTTCTTGTCTATTAACCCCTAATTTTTTACCATTTGACCCAATAATTTGATTTTGCATCTTCCTAAGGGTCTTCTCTATTTTCTCAAGTTTTGACCTTAAAACTTGATTTTCCAACTCTAATTGCCCAATTTTTGAATTTTCATTTAGTCTTTGGGCATTATTCTTCCTTTTAGGCATATGCCTACCCTTCTTAGGGTTAATGCCTAAATGATTCTCTACCTTTCTAATTGCTTCCTTAGACAGAATTGTTCTTGGGTTAGTGATTCTAGATTTATCTTTTGTTGGGTTTCCGGCACCGCGGCGAGTGTGTGTTCGATCATGTTTCGTAAACATGAACACAGCGGAAGCAATTAAAAATAATAAATCTATATTTATTACAACACACACAACACACGCATGCATATTACAACAAGTGTAGACATAACCGTAAATTAAAATTTGCAATAAAAGAAATTTATCTACGTTATACCTTTCGTATGACGTGTAGCGGGAACGGCATCAACCGGAACGATCCTCGTAAGAATCGTCTCTATCCGTATCCACGCCGAGCTCCTCGGGATGACTTCGCTAAGTCACGAGCTTCGTCTTCGTACGGGTTACTAGCCTCGTGTTGAAGACGATGTGATCGAGAGATGATCACGATCCGAATCCAAATTCGGATCCTAAAACGAGTTCTCAAAACTCGCTTCTCCGTAGAGGTATTCACAACCGCTTGACGAATCCTTCGCCCCCACTCAGAGGATTACCGGAGATCAAATCCTCGAAGTTAGCCGCTGTCGAGCACTAACCGCCGCCCAAACGACGCCCGACAACAAAGAAACAAGCTGTCCAGAAAACTGGACAGCTTGGTGGAGGAATAGAGGCCGCAAAGGAAAGATGGAAGCTCACCTTATCACCAACCCAAAGGAGATCGAGGGTCGCCGGAGGTTCTCAAGCTTGACGCCGCAAAGACTTGGATGGCTGCACACAAAGCTGGGCGGCGGCAGCTGTGTTGGCGCCAATAGGAGAGGGAGGGGCTGGGCGCAAAACTTGATTAGCTTTAGGTTAGGTTTAAGCCCTATTTTATAGAGAACTAATTCTCTTAATGGTTAATGGATCATATCCATAAAGCCCGTTAACTCCGCCTCCATTAAGATAAGTTAAAATAAACCAAACCATGATGGTTTATTTTAAGTTAAACGAACCAACCAACTTTTGGTTCATTCGCTTAAAATAAACCAAACCCTTTGGTTTATTCTCATCCATTGATTAGAACCAAACCATTTTGGTCCATCCATTATGTCTTCATAAGACACGCCCATCCACGCTCCATTGCGATCAAACAATTTCATGCTCGCTTTATGTTTGGTCCAACCAAATCAATCAATTGTGTATTTCTCTTCGCACTGGGCCCAAAATCTTATAAGAGGATTCTTCTAATAGCTTCCTGAATTGACTAGTGACCCGCAATAATTGAAGCCTTCTTTCATCTATATAGCATATGGGACTCCAGATGTTGATATCCCACTGTTCTTGAAAATCCATCTCTTCACCCTCTAGTGGTGCCTTGAAGATTATTCCAAATTAGTAGTTTGCCCCGCTTGGATACAAATTGCAGGAGTACATGTAACTGAAACGAAGTACCCACTTGGTTGGGACATGGTCTATTGTGTCGGTCCCCACTAGGTCGACTCGTCACACCTAGCCCAAGTATCATTTCCTGTCCTCACAGATTCTAGTTACTCCACATGTATCGAAGAGTACCTTACTCTAAACATGTAATGCTTTGGCAAAGACTTTAGTAACAATCCGACGAGAGGCCATGGGTATACATCTCCTCAAGGAGTGGTGAATCCTTTATAGGCTATTCAAACACCTTCGATCACTTGACTTATACCCAATCATCCGGGTCCACATCTCCTTAGAGATGTTTGCTTAAGATGTCAAAGCATAAGTCTCCATGATCAAGATGACTTGAATACGCAAGTCAAAGGAACATCGCACTTAAGCTACAAGAAGAACTTCATTGACATATCTATATATGTAGAACCATATGAAGTCTTACGTCACTCAATGAACTAGTTACCATAACTACATCCACGATTAACTCCGGACATCACAATGTCTCCAGCCAGTGAGAATCAGCTGCTTGGATACACCAAGGAGTATACCTCGTGCTAGTCTCGACAGAATTGATGGTGTCCAAATCCATCAATTCATCGACTAGGGATCATTTCGATACATCACAATTACACATGTAGAGATACTCACTAGTTGTGATCCAATCACAAATTCTCTCATGCTGTGAATCGTATCGTGGACATTCAGTAAATGAGTTTAAGATCCAATCAAATACATGAAACATGTATACTCAAATAGTGAATCTTCATTTATCATATAAATGGTTCATACATAAGGCGATTGCCTTAGGACATCTCTCATATATTACTAACAGACTCCCACTTGGCCTAATGCCAATCGCTACGGTATCCAATACCATTAGCTCGAACATGACCCTCAAACTTATTTTGAGGTAATGCCTTAGTCAAGGGATCCGCTAAGTTCCTTTCAGTGGGAATTTTCTCGATTTGTATTTCGTTCCTACTGATGATCTCTCTGATAAGATGATAGCGGCGAATCACATATTTGGATCATTGATGAGACCACATCAAGTTCAGAGATGAACTTTTGGATCCAAACCTTCGCTTCTTTGCTTCCGCGCAAGCTTGGAACCTTTCCAACTTATTGCGCCTCCATTCCAGGTGAATACATACCCAGACAAATACATGGAATCAACCTTGTCTGTCTGGATCTGGCATCCGTATACCCACGTATCACCATGTACCCTTCTCCATATATTAGGAACGTATCCTTAGTTCTTCTTAAGTACTTAAGGATCGTCTTAACAGTCACCCAATGATCCATTCCTGGATCAGACTGGTATCTGCTCGTGACACTCAGAGCATACGATACATCGGGCCTCGTACATAACATATCATACATGATAGATCCTATTGCGGATGCATAGGGAATCTTACTCATGCAAATCCTCTCGTCTTCTGTGCGCGGACACATAGACTTCGAAAGGTGTACCCCATGCCTGATGGGTAGGAAACCTTTCTTGGATTCCGACATGCTAAACCTCTTTAGCACTCGGTCTATATATGTAGACTGCGAAAGACCAAGCAACCGTTTCGATCTATCTCTATAGATCTTAATCCAGAGGATGTAGGTTGCTTCTCCCAGGTCTTTCATGGAGAATGTCTTGGATAACCAAACCTTCACTGACTGTAAGATTGAGACATCGTTTCCTATAAGTAATATGTCATCGACATACAATACTAGGAACACGACTGCACTCCCACTAACCTTCTTGTACACACAAGGTTCGTCTGGATTTTGTGAGAAATCAAACTTTTTGATTGTCTCATCAAATCGGATATTCCAGCTCCTGGATGCTTGCTTCAATCCATAAATGGACCGTCGCAATTTGCATACCTTGGTTTTATCAACCGATGTGAAACCCTCAGGCTGTATCATATACACGTCCTCGAGCAGGTTTCCATTAAGGAAAGCTGTTTTCACATCCATCTGCCATATCTCATAATCATAATGAGCCGCTATGGCCAGGAGCATCCGAATGGATTTAAGCATAGCTACAGACGAATAGGTTTCGTCATAATCAACACCTTGCTTTTGACGATATCCTTTCGCCACCAATCTAGCCTTATAGGTAATCACATTACCATCCATGTCGGTTTTCTTCTTGAAAACCCACTTGCACCCTATAGGCTTTATGCCTTCAGGTGGGTCAACCAAGTTCCAAACTTGGTTTTCATACATGGAATCCATTTCTGACTTCATGGCACCAAGCCACTTATCCCTTTCTGAACTTGTCAGCACTTCTTCATAACTGGTAGGCTCCTCATCATCAATGAGTAACACGTCGTTCGATTCACTTACGAGAAATCCATATCTCTCGGGAATATTGCGTGTTCTACCAGATCTACGAAGATGTGGTGTTACAATAGGTCCAGCCGATTGCTCATCACTATGAGTTGTCGGCTGTTGTGCTTCACCAGGTATCTCATTAATGTCTATTTGAGTCTCTCGAGCCTCCTCAAGCTCGACGACACTCCCACTGTTTTCTTGCAAGAGAAACTCTTTCTCTAGAAACACAACATGCCTTGAAACAAACACCTTTTGTTCCACAGGATGATAGAATTGGTAACCCCTTGTTTCCTTAGGGTATCCAATAAATAGACATTTATCAGACTTAGCATCCAATTTGTCGTCGTCCCACTTCACATAAGCGAGACAACCCCATATCTTCAAGTAAGATACATGAGGTTTCTTACTATTCCATATCTCATATGGAGTAGTTGAGACTACCTTGGTAGGCATTACATTTAACAAGTAAAGCAGTATGCAAGTGCATAACCCCAAAGGACTTGGGAAGAGTCGCATGATTCATCATTGACTGACCATGTCCAACAAGGTCGATTCGCCTCTCAGATACACCATTATGCTGTGGTGTATATGGCGGAGTCCATTGAGACAATATATCATTGTCTCTTAGATAATCAAGAAACTCTTGACTTAAGTATTCACCACCTCGATCCGATCGAAGTATTTTAATACTCTTGTCATGTTGTTTCTCTACTTCATTTCTGAATTCTTTGAACCTTTCAAAGGATTCAGACTTGTGTTTCATCAAGAACACATACCCAAACCGTGAGTGATCATCGGTGAAGGTAATGAAGTAGCTATAGCCTCCTAAAGCTTGAGTTGACATAGGTCCACATACATCAGTATGTATTAGACCTAGTAACTCTCCCACTCGTTCACCTTTTCCAGTAAAAGGTAACTTAGTCATCTTGCCTTTTAAGCATGATTCACATGTATCGTATGAATCCAATTCAAACGATTCCAGAATTCCACATCGGTGTAATTCGGACATGCGTTTCTTGCTTACTTGGCCAAGACGACAATGCCACATGTAGGAGTCTAATTGATTATCCTTTCGAGCACGCTTGTTGCTCGCTTCGATATTGAAAACGCCACTGGATACGTCCAACGTATAAACACCATTGCTTAAAGTTCCAGACCCATAAAGAACTCCATTCAAATTTATGTAACAACAATTGTTACTAAAAGTCAAATGGTACCCATTTCTATTTAAACAAGAAATAGAAATGATGTTCTTTATCAACGAAGGAACATAAAAGCAATTGTCCAGTTCTAAGACAAGTCCCGAGGAGTTTCAACAAATACGTTCCGTTGGCGAGTGCAGCAACCTTTGCTCCATTCCCAACACGTAAATTTGACTCTCCCTTGACGAGTCTTCTTCTATTCCTTAGCCCATGTATGTCATTACATATATGTGAGCCACACCCAGTATCCAATACCCAAGTGTCTGAGGAAATAGAATGACAATCAATAAAGAAGATTTCTGAAGAAGATGGGGCATCCGATGCCTTATCCTTCTTCACGGACTCAAGATAAATCTTGCACTTTCTTCGCAAATGGCTCTCCTTGCCATAATGATGGCAAGTTTCCTTTTGTGCTAGTTCTACCTTCTTAGCCTTTCTCTTCTTTCCCTTCTGTTGTTCCTTTGACTTCCTCTTAGAACCTTTCTTCTAGGAATCAACTAACACTCCCTGCTCATGCTTCTCGAGAAGACTCCCAGTCTTGACATATTGGCGATACACAGATGAACCTTCTAGCATCTCGGAGGTGAAGAGGAGCTTTGAGACTTGAACCTTTCTCACTTGCTCATCAACCAACTCACAAAGATGAAGGACTACGATATGAGCATCCATATGCTCATCTGCGCTTCGTAACTTGGGTTCCATCGCGGCTAACATGATGCAACTCATTTGTTCGAATCACTCACATGTTTTTGATAGGCCAACAATTGGTCGAGTTGCATCATCACTAGGGCCGGGCGGGAAGAGGCGCCGAGGACATTTGCAAGCTTTTCAACCTTGAGAACAATTCTCAAGTTTCTAAGCGATCCAGAAGTTCGGCCCGATCGATTTATTTGAATCCAAAATGGAGCATAAATTCAAAGACATCATGATCAATTTATTAACTTAGAAATACAAAGCGAGCATATATGAAAGATGATTTTAAAATGCATCAATATACATTTATAAATCCCATTCATTTTTGAATTTCAAAAACCCCAAAATCACTTGGAGATTGTAGGTCCATCTCGATCGGGTTGATATCCATCATAGTTATGAACAACCTCGAGAGAGTCCAACAAGCCATTCATAACTACGACGGTAGGTATCATCTATACCGATTGCATATCACGATATGCAACTATCACAATGTGCTATCAACTAATTGAATGTTCACATACATCGGGTTGTTAACACATTAACAAGTATGCATCATATGCATAGCACCCAACTTCACCTCCCTTTACATCGACCTTGAGAGAGTCCAACAAGCCGATGCTCCAAGTTAAAGCCAACCCATTAATCAGACATAGTTTTAATATGGTTAGAGCGCATTCAACCAATTAGCCCAGCTTGGAGAGAGTCCAACAACCAAAGCTAACGATTGACCTCGACTCTTACCATATTAGTATTAAACTATTCCATGGTTTAACATATTCGTGTTCGAGCCGGGCTCGAGAGAGTCCAACAACCCAAACAAGAAATGTAACTCGGGTTCTAACCATATTAATGGAAGGTGTAGGCTTTAATATTGATTAAGGGTTTTTATGTCTCATCCTCTTTGCATGCAAATAACTATTATCTACATGGCATGGCATACATGGCATACATCTACATGTCACGACACGCATGGCATAATGTTATGCATCTAATGCAATTACATGGCATACAATTATGTCATGTATATAATTTCCTTATATGTCATAACTATTTATGGAAATAAAATATGTTTAAGATTTGATTCTCCAAATCAAATCATAATTAAATTAGGAAACAAATTTCCAAATCTAATCACATATTTTATTCATGGAATTATTTGATTAAGGAAAATCTATTTAGGAAACCAATTTCCTAAATCATTAAAACTACTTATGGAAATAAAATATTTTAAGATTTGATTTCAAATCAAATCATGATTAAATTAGGAAACAAATTTCCAGAATCTAATCAAATATTTTATTTATGGAAAATATCAATTTCCATAAATACTTCCAACTTTCCAAAAGTGGAAGATTTCCATAAATACTTCTAGACTTTCCGAAATTGAAAAATTTCCATAAATACTTCTAAATTTCCAAAATTAGAAAATTTCCAGAAATACATTATGACTATCGCAAAACCATTTTTACGATTATGTCGAAACACAACCTGGGCTCTGATACCACTGTTGGGTTTCCAACACCGCGGCGTGTGTGTGTTCGATCATGTTTCGTAAACATGAGCACAGCGGAAGCAATTAAAAATAATAAATCTATATTTATTACAACACACACAACACACGCATGCATATTACAACAAGTGTAGACATAACCGTAAATTAAAATTTGCAATAAAAGAAATTTATCTACGTTATACCTTTCGTATGACGTGTAGCGGGAACGGCATCAACCGGAACGATCCTCGTAAGAATCGTCTCTATCCGTATCCACGCCGAGCTCCTCGGGATGACTTCGCTAAGTGAGCTTCGCCTCTTCAGACGGGTTACTAGCCTCGTGTTGAAGACGACGTGATCGAGAGATGATCACGATCCGAATCCAAATTCGATCCTAAAACGAGTTCTCAAACTCGCTTCTCCGAGAGGTATTCGCCAACCGCTTGACGAATCCTTCGCCCCCACTCAGAGGATTACCGGAGATCAAATCCCGGTAAGTTAGCCACTGTCGAGCACTAACCGCCGCCCAAACGACGCCCGACAACAAAGAAACAAGCTGTCCAGAAAACTGGACAGCTTTTGGTGGAGGAATAGAGGCCGCTAAGGAAAGATGGAAGCTCACCTTATCACCGAACCCAAAGGAGATCGCGGAGTGTGGCGGTGTCGCGGAGGTTCTCCGGCTGAAGCTTGGGCCGCCAAAGACTTGGGCTGCACACAAGCTGGCGCGGCGGCTTTAGGTGTTGGCGCCGAATAGGAGAGGGAGGGGGTTTGGGCGGCCAAAACTTGATTAGCTTTAGGGTTAGGGTTTAAGCCCTATTTTATAGAGAACTAATTCTCTTAATGGTTAATGGATCATATCCATAAAGCCCATTAACCCGCTCCATTAAGATAAGTTAAAATAAACCAAACCATGATGGTTTATTTTTAGTTAAAACGAACCGAACCAACTTTTGGTTCATTCGTTTAAAATAAACCAAACCCTTTGGTTTATTCTCATCCATTGGATTAGAACCAAACCATTTTGGTCCATCCATTATGTCTTCATAAGACACGGCCCATCCACGCCCATTGCGATCAAACAATTTCATGCTCGCTTATGTTTGGTCCAACCAAACATAGTTTCTCTGGCCGAGAATCCCATTCTCAAGCTCGTTTTAAATCCTTTGGATTACACTCGTTGTGCGTGTGACCAAATAGGTTCTCGGTTTATGTTGGCCATCTATAATTAACCATTAATTATAGAACGATCATGAGTGGCACCTAGTAGTACATCATGATCCTCAATTAACCGAAAAGATCAACCTGATCCGTAACTATTTCTCAAAACCCTTCAAGAGCTCGAATGAATCGTGCCCCATTCCCTTCACTCATCTTATACCCACTTGGTTCAGTGACATGGTCTATTGTGTCCCTCACTAGGTCGACTACGCCACACCTAGCCCAAGTATCATTTCGTCCCACGGATTCTAGTTACTCCACATGTATCGAAGAGTACCTTACTCTAAACATGTAATGCTTTGGCCAAAGACTTTAGTAACAATCCGACGAGAGGCCATGGGTATACATCTCCTCGCAAGGAGTGGTGAATCCTTTATAGGCTATTCAAGCACCTTCGATCACTTCGACTTATACCCAATCATCCCGGGTCCACATCTCCTTAGAGATGTTTGCTTAAGATGTCAAAGCATAAGTCTCCATGATCAAGATGACTTGAATACCGCAAGTCAAAGGAACATCGCACTTAAGCTACAGTAAGAACTTCATTGACATATCTATATATGCAGAGAACCATATGAAGTCTTACGGCTAATCACTCCAATGAACTAGTTACCATAAATAACATCCACGATTAACTCCGGACATCACAATGTCTCTAGCCAGTGAGAATCAGCTGCTTGGATACACCAAGGAGTATACCTCGTGCTAGTCTCGACAGAACTGATGGTGTCCAAATCCATCAATTCATCGACTAGGGATAATTCCGATACATCACAATTACACATGTAGAGATACTCACTAGTTGTGATCCAATCACAAATTCTCTCATGCTGTGAATCGTATCATGGACATTCAGTAAATGAGTTTAAGATCCAATCAAATACATGAAACATGTATACTCAAATAGTGAATCTTCATTTATCATATAAATAGTTCATACATAAGGCGATTGCCTTAGGACATCTCTCATATATTACTAACATCTTTAACACTAAAGTTATAAGACATAGCACCTAAACAAAAAGACCTATTTCTAGCATGCTTTTCATGAGTTTGCACAATTGCAAGTGAATTGAAAGCATGCTTTTGATCCTTACATAAAGAATGAGTATTATTTAAATTTACCTTAGGGTTTGCCTTAGCCCCCCCCCCCCCCCCCCTACATGTGTAGCTCCTTCTTTGCCCTTGGTTTGCTTCGTCCCCCTAGGACATTTATTTTGGTAGTGTCCCTGTTTATTGCACTTGAAGCACACAATGTTCTCTTTGTTTTTAATTGTTGGGGCTCCGTTCTCCTTGGTCTTTGGCATGACTTGTGTAATGCCCGAAAAATCTTAGGAGTTTTATAGATAATGAGGCATGATAATAAAGGGGCCCTTATGTGGGTTAAAGAAAATAAAGATAATTATGCATGATGATAATAGGCTTACGTGGGATTTAAAGGAAATAAAAGAAAAGATAAAAGAAAAGAAAACCGGACAAGAAGGGGTGAGTCACCAAAAATCCAATAAAAATTTTATATGATTAGGGAGAAGTCACAAATTTAATTGAAGAAGGAATTAATTCTGTTAAAGAGAGAAATTTAAGGAAATTTATAAGGGAATAGGTTAAGCCTTGATGGTTATAAATTTAACCTCCCTAATACCCTAGAGGACACCTCTCTACTCTCTTGATCCCTTCACCGTTGAACCACACATCAAGGAGAATTCTCTCCTAGGGTTGTCTTCTCTGTCGAATCCAAGGAAAGGTGGGATTCAAGAGACCTTGGAGGGAAGCTGCTAGGGCGGGACAGAAGGTTTCATCTCATTAGGTTTTACAAATATAAGTTAAAGCAATCGAAGGTAAGAATTCCCTCACCTACAGTACATGGGTTTCTCTCGAATGGCTTTCATGTTCCTAATGTTGTGCTATGCAATAAAGAGTTTTTCATGTTCTTCTTTTCCCTGTATTGCATATGATTAACCTTAGTCGAGGTTCTATGGTTGATATTGCTTAAGACCCTAGGACGAGGTTTGTATAAATTTTGTTGCTAACACGATAGAGGCCAACACGCCGCTTTTCCGACACAGTGTCGGGGTGAGCGAGACATGCTTATGCCGCCTGCAAGACAGTGTATCGGGGCCAACAGCCAGCGCAGCGGCTGGCGCAGCATGCCGCCGGCGCCAGCGTGTCGCCGACCACTAGAGGTGCCGCTCATTAGTGCATACCTCTCGGCTTAGCGGCGTGCGGCCACGACATCGGGTGTGTCATCCAACGCAGCCGATCGCGTCGGGCTCGAAGATTAAAAGGACAACAAAATAAATATATATATATATATATATATATATATATATATATATATTTCTGAACATGATTCTGAATGATTTTCCATGTTATGCTAGGTATATATATGGTATTGATATGATGCTAGTTAGACGATATATTAGCATGATTTCATACCTTATGTCCATGTTAACGGCTGATGTAGGACCATTGTATCATAATGTATATGTTAAGTTTTGCTCATTTTATCATGATGTACCTGTTTATGTTCATGAACGATAGGCACCCCTTTGCTATGGTTACGTAAGGCTTATGAATATGAATTGGTTAAGAAATGTTTCCCTAAGAGTGGGGACAAGAACACTCTTTATGTTAGGTCAAAGAACATGTATGCTATTTTACTTTACGCATGGCTTGTATCCAAAGTTGCCCCTTCGGGCCTAGTGGTAATGACACGGTCGACGTGCCGACGGTCGACGGTCGACGACCACAAGGGGTCGCCAAATAGGCCGCCAAATGGGCTGGGCCGAGTCATGGATACAATGTCGGGCCCTAATGTTGAGATTATGTTTAAGTACTTGTGAAAGTATATGTTTTCAAAGAGCATTCTGCATATAACTATTCCATGCCTATGTTATTACGAGATGTTATATTATTGTGATAAAAATGCCATGGGGATACTTGTCCTAGATGATCATGTCACGGATTGCTTTACTCATGAATTTTGAATGCTAAGTCTATATGCCTCTTGATGATCATGTTAATAGTTACATCCATGCTATGACTATATGTTAGTTAAATGAACATGTCACTATCTTATGTGTAATTTATGTCGTATGGCTTTTGTGAGAAGGAAAGGATCTTACTCAAAGATATGGCCGATAGTGTCATTTTTCCTCAGATCGCAGAGCAAGGCAAGGAATGGAATAATTGAAGGGAGCAACAAGAGGCAAAGATGTGTGTGGCAGTGGCATGGTGGATAAGATTTTGTTTATGGTTTGGGGAGATTATGCATGTTTTACCGTTCAGTGTTAAGTCTTAAATGATGTTTTTGCCTTGGTTGTCACTCCCGTTTATTATATAAATCTTGAATTTCTTTAGTACATGTTTAGTTAAGAAAATTGCTAAGACCGTTACATCATAATTAATCTGTTAGGTGGATTAGGTTAATATAGTTAGCTTAAGAAAGGGATTTTATTGTTTTAAATGCTTCCGGTGTATGTATATGCATGTATGTATGATCGCGTAGCGCCGCCCTTCGCTCCCCTCTGAGGTACGGGAAGGGCGGGCGTTACAGGTTGGTATCATAGCACAAGTTCTACCTTTCCACTACACACACATCAAGCTTCCATCCTGCCCTCCAAGTAAGAAATTCTATGCCTAATATAGTTCTTTCATGTATGATATATGTATGATAAGAAATACTGTTAGTTCAAATGTGCATGAATATAAGTAAGGATGATAATATTATGATAACTTGTTATCCTTTATGAAGATAAACATGAATGGGAGACGCAGTAATAGAGTTGAGGAGATAGTACCCCCACCTGATCTTATGCAAGTGGTTACTGAACTCCAGCGTCAAGTCGCTGAGCAGCAGAAAGTGATAAATACCCTAACGACTCAATAAAGAAACCCTACCGTCCCACTAGGGAACCAGCAGATGATACCAGTTATACCTACAACTGCACCGGGAGGCCATGGCCCAATAGTTCGACAAGAGGCCTACCTGATCCAGTGGCAGAGGCTGAAGCCGGAAAACTTCTCTGGTGCTGGTGAACCATGGGACGCCCAGGCCTGGTTCAAGAAGGTAGAAAGTACTATGGAGCTGCTGGACTGGCCGGAGCACGAAAAGATCAAATGCGTATCATTCTGCCTTTCTGGATATGCCAGAATGTGGTGGGAGGGGGTCAAGGCCAAGAGACCCGTGAACTAGATGAGATGGACGGACTTCGAATCTGAATTCTTCGAAGAATTCTTTCATATGCGAGTGATGAACAAGCATTATGATGAGTTCACCGAGTTCCGGCCATGTGACCTATCAGTTAATGAAGCTGTAAAGAAATTCAACCGACTCGCACGCCTATGCCCCTAGTTGGTCAGCACCGAAAAGGAAAGGGTCGGACTGATGCTGAAGATGCTTAGACCTGAGATAGCTCTGAACGTGGCCGATGGAGTTAATATACCACAGACCGCAGAGGAGTTGTTCAGTAGTGCCCTGATCACCGAGCACTACCTGAACAATATTAATCAGCAAAAGAAGGCGCTATGTGAAGGCAAGAGTCAAGCCCAGTCAGGAGGTCAGAAGACTCAGAGTACCTGGAAAGGAGACCACAATAGTAAAAGGAAGAAATGGAATGACGCTAAGGGTGGTCCAACAAACAAGCAAGCCAAGATCTCTTAGTGTACTATATATGGGAAACTGCATTCCGGAGTGTGCTACAAGGGCACGAATAGATGCTATCGCTGTGGACTGGAAGGACATAGAGTCAAGGAATGCCCTACCTAGGATCGGGCACCTTTTCAGCAGTATCCGCAATACAGGAGTGCCCCTCCATAGCTACACCAGATGCAAACCGCAATAGAAGGTGCTCAAATCGGCCATTGGAGATTGGAAGCCCCGCCAGTTACAACGAATGCGAGGGTTTTCTCTCTCACTAAGGAAGACATGGCGAACGATTCTACGGTGGTCATAGGTCAGATATTTATTTTTTGTCAGCATGCTACTGTATTATTTGATACTGGTGCAACACACTCGTTTGTCTCTACGCCTTTCACCAAGAAAATGGACATGCCACCACGAGTTTTAGATTGCAAGTTCTTAACGTCACTACCCTCGGGAGAGGTGATGCCATCTGACCTATCAGAATCGCAGACAGAGAACTCTACTGTGATCTGATAGTACTTGACATGCATGATTACGATATCATATTGGGTATGGATTTCTTAAGTAAGTATGGAGCTTCGATCGAGTTCCGTGAAAGAAAAGTGATCTTCCAGCCTGAGGCAGAACCTATGTTTGAATTTATAGGAGAGCCAAGAAATAGAACATATAAATTTTTATCGGCTCTAAAGGCACAGAAGATGTTGAATAAGGGATACACGGGTTTTCTAGCACACATGGTCAGTGTGACTCCGGCAATGGATCAGAAACTAGAAGATGTCAGAGTTGTATGCAACTACCTAGAGGTATTCCCCGACGAACTACCAGGGTTAGCCCCTGATAGAGAAATTGAATTTGAGATCGAATTGATTCCTGGTACTAACCCGATCTCTAAAGCACCTTACCGTATGACGCCCGCTGAATTGAAGGAGCTTCAAGAACAACTACAGGAGTTACTTAATAAGGGCTTTATTCACCCTAGTCACTCCCCATGGGGAGATCTGGTACTGTTTGTAAAGAAGAAGGACGGAACTATGTGCCTGTGCATAGACTATCGAGCGCTAAATAATGTAACGATCAAGAACAGGTATCCCCTTCCAAGGATAGACGACCTATTCAATCAATTGAAGGGAGCCACCGTCTTTTCAAAGATTGATCTCAGATCCGGCTACCATCAAGTGAAGGTGAAACTAGACGATATTTCGAAGATGACTTTCCAGACCAGATACGGACATTTTGAGTTCATCGTCATGCCCTTCGGAGTGACCAATGCTCCTGCTATGTTTATGGACCTGATGAATCGGGTATTCTCGATATTTCTCGACAAGTTCGTGATCGTCTTCATCGATGATATCCTCATATATTCGAGAAATCAAGAAGAGCATGCCGAACACTTGAAGATGGTGTTACAGATCCTTCAAGAAAAGCAGCTATATGCCAAGTTCTCCAAATGTGAATTCTGGCTCGATCAATTATCTTTTCTGGGTCATATTATTTCCAAGGACGGAGTTATGGTGGACCCGAGGAAGATCGAGGCCGTGAGTAATCGGAGGTACTCAAGGAATGCTTAAGTCGAGTTTTCTGATTAGCGCTATTACGAAATGAGGACTTCTCAATCGCGCACCCATGAGCTTCTCACCCGAAAATAAGAAGTACGACGGTATGAATGGGCGGACATGCGAGAAGAGTTTCATGGAATTGAAGAGGAGATTGACCGGACTCCTATCCTTACTCTTCCAAACCGCGATGTTAATCCTTCGACAATTGGGACTCGGAGATGTACTTATGCAGAGTGGTAAAGTTATTGCCTATGCCTCTAGGCAACTCAAGGAACATGAAAAGAACTATCCCACTCACGATTTAGAGTTGGCCGCTGTGGTCTTCGCTCTCAAGGTATGGAGGCACTATCTGTATGGAGCACAGTGTAAGATCTATATAGACCACCAGAGTTTGAGATATTTCTTCACACAGAGGGACCTCAATATGAGACAACGCAGATGGCTTGAGATCGTGAAGGACTATGACTGCGAGATTTTCTATCACCAAGGGAAAGCGAACAAAGTGGCTGATGCACTCAGCAGGAAGTCCAGTGCCACCTTGATGTCTCTATCGGAATTGTCTCGACCGCTGGAGATGGAAATCATGAGCTATGGAATCGAGGTTATTTCCGGGCAGCTTTCGACCATGGCAATAGTACCATCACTATTCGATGACATATTGGCAAAACAAAGTAGTGATCCAAACCTCCAGAGGATCAAGCAGGAAATCCTAGAAGGAAAAATCGAGGATTTTCGTGTCGTTGATAGCAGAATATGTTGGATCGAAAGTGTCGCTAGAGGGGGGGGTGAATAGCGATACGATGTCGTTAAAAAACTTTTGCAATAAGTAAAAAGCAAGTAGAGAGTGCACAGCGGAAATATAAAGTAGACAAGATATTTTTACGTGGTTCACAATCTTTCGATTGCTAATCCACGGCCCTAGTGATCCTTGATCACGTACGGAGGGCAATTCACTAAAACCACTCCTCTTCGTTGGAAGTAGGAGCAACGATTACAAAAAGAAATCAAGGCAAAGGGACACTCCCCCTTTCCTTGTTACGATTAAAGCACAAAGACAATTTAAAGAAGTAGAACTTAAATAAATATACCGACAACTCTTATAAGTAGAAGATGTAGCTTTCGTTGTCGGCGGCACTTCGTCGTAGCAAATGTGAGTAGTAGTAGCGTACGACGTGTTGAGAGCTCTTGAATTCTTGATTTGCTTGGCTTGAACATGTCTATTTATGGATATTGATCTATGAATTTAGACATAGGTAGTGTCCAAGGTGAGGTTCTTATCCCCAAGACTTGTTCATCCACATCCTTTGCGCCAACTCAAGGATGAGGTGTTTCATCCAACCACCTTGTGCCACCTCCAACCTCCTTGTCGCCAACTCAAGGATGAGGTGTTTCATCCAACCACCTTGTGCCACCTCCAACCTCCTTGGGCGCCAACTTGAGGATGAGGTGTTTCATCCAACCACCTTGTGCCACCTCCAACCTCCTTGGGCGCCAACTTGAGGATGAGGTGTTTCATCCAACCACCTTGTGCCACCTCCAACCTCCTTGGGCGCCAACTTGTTGGAGCCATTCAACTTGTGCCACATCATGGGAGCCAACCATCTTGTGCCAACTCACCTTATTTTGGGCGCCCACCACAAGGAAGCTTGGTGATGGTTTGGATGTCCACCTTGATGCCACATCACCCTTTGTACCAAAACACGAGTCAAGTCCAAATTCACCCCTTGAAATTCGAGCTCTTCTCGAGGCCGAACTTGACTAGCAGTTGGATCAGAGTCAAAGGGTTTTGACCGCAGCATAAGTTAGCTTAAAATATAAAGTACGATGGTTCTAACCATTTGATCTCGACCTAGAACTTCCATTGGAGGTATTGGGTAGGATCTACTCTTAACGAACTTGCTTCGCTTTCACACGATCTTACCTTGTAGCCTCGCTTCAGGTCTTCACCCAGTACCTCGGCTTCCTCCGAAGTCCTCTCAAGGTTGCGACCACACCTCGGTTCCCACCGGTGTCGCACCTTCCGCTCAACTTTAGCATTTACGCACACTTAATGAGCTCGTAAGATAACAAATATACCCTTAACTATTGAGCCTTTTGCCATAATCAAAATACCGGTTCGACTTTGGTGCCCACTGCACCAACAATCTCCCCCTTTTTGATTCATGGCAAACCGACACAAAAGTTAAGGAAAAATTAAGTATAACAGTAAGCTAGCATAATGATTAAGCATGAATGAGCTAGCATAAAGATTAAATATGAATGAGCTAGCATAATGATTAAGCATGAATGAGCTAGCATAAAGATTAAATATGAATGAGCTAGCATAAAGATTAAATATGAATGAGCTAGCATAATGATTAAGTATGAATGAGCTAGCATAAAGATTAAGCATGAGTGAGAAATATTATTGTTTCAAGTTCTCCCCTTTGAGGTAACCTCCCCCTTGACCGAAGGTGAGTTCTTGAAAAATAATTTTTACTCCCCCTTAATAGTTGCTTAAGTAAACGGAATTACTTAATATAAAAGGTAATAATTTTGTTTACTTTCTTCCCCTTTAATTTTGGTAATAATTTTGTTTACTTTCTTCCCCTTTAATTTTGGTTAATTTTGGTTACTTTTGTGACTTTCTCCCCCTTTTGCCTTAACTCAAAAAGTTTGTAAATATATTTTAGGGTTTGTAAGTCCAAGCAAGTTCCCAATATGATTTCTAAGGTAAGACTTAGGCTAATTTCATAAAAAGAAGCAAAAATAGAGTACATATATAGAAAAATTTAAATCCTACTCTATTACGCACATACCTAACTTTTAATGTTGTTAAAGATTAAGCTAAAGTCTTGGAGAGTGTGCTTCATCCACAGGAGCTGAGAGACACACTCACCCATCGCAACGTATTCAGCTTCGGTGGTAGATAAGGCAACGCAATGCTGCTTCCTACTGCACCAACTCACTAAACTCGAGCCGAGGATTTGACAACAACCACTCGTGCTCTTTCTATCGAGTTTACTACCGGCATAGTCAGAGTCGGAGTAGCCGATTAGATTAAACTCGGTAGATCTAGGGTACCAAATACCTACGTTTAGCGTGCCCTTTAGATATCTAAGGATACGCTTGACTAGGGTTAGGTGAGACTCCTTGGCACAGGTTTGTAACCTTGCGCACATACTTACCGCGAATAAAATGTCGGGTCGGCTCGCGGTTAAGTATAGGAGACTTCCTATTGCGCTCCTATTGTATTTTAGGTCAACGGGTTTTCCTTCTACATCTTCGTTTATATTAACATTAGTTGCCATAGGTGTATTGATTATTTTAGCATCTTGCATTCCAAATCGATTTATTAAGTCCTTAGTATATTTTTGTTGATGTAAATATATTCCATCTTTAGTTTGTTTAATTTGTAAACCTAAGAAGAAACTTAACTCTCCCACTAAATTCATTTCAAATTCACTTTCCATAAGTGAGATGAATTCTTAGCAGATCGAGTTGGTAGTTCCAAAAATTATATCATCTACATAGATTTGGGCTATAAAGATTTCTTTTCCTACGGTTTTAACGTAATAAGGTTGGGTCGACTAAACCTTGGTTGAATCCTTTGGACTTAAGATAGATCGAAAGCCTTCGTACCAAGCTCTTGGGGCTTGTTTGAGTCCATATAGGGCTTTCTTAAGTCTAAGGACATGGTCAGTTTATCTAGATTTTCGAATCCGGAGGTTGGTACGTAAACTTCTTCCTTAATGTATCCATTCAAAAATGCTGACTTGACATCCATTTGAAACAATTTAAAACCTCGATGTGCAGATATGCTAACAACATTCGGATGGACTCTAGTCTGGCTACGGGGGCGTAGGTCTCATCGTAATCTAAACCTTCGACTTGACTAAACCCTTTTGCGACTAACCTAGCTTTATTTCTAACTACTTCACCTTTATCATCAAGTTTATTTCGAAATACCCACCTTGTTCCAATAATTGATTTTTCTTTAGGTGGTGGTACTAATTCTGACTTCATTTCTAGTGAATTGAGCTAGCTCTTCTTGCATAGCAATAATCCAAATCGGGATCAAGAAGTGCTTGTTCAATAGTTTTGGGTTCGATTTTGGAAATTAACGAGATTTGACTAAGGTTTCGATATGAAGCTCTAGTTCGAACCCCTAAATTTGGATCACCTATAACTTGATTGATAGGATGATTTGTTTGAGTCTTAGTGTGACTCGGGTTAGGGTCATCTATCACTTGGTCGATAGGATGACTTGGGTGAGTTCTAGTTTGACTTGGGTTAGAGTCATCTATCACTTGGTCGATAGGATGACTTGGGTTAGGACGAGATTCAAGTTCAAGATCAGAGTCGGGTTCGCTATAAGTTGATTTGCTAGTTGGTTTTGTTAAGGATTGAACGGGTTCGTGTCCTTCGTCGAAAACTATATTAATGGTTTCTTCGACTCTTATGTGTAGGATCAATGGAATTACTAAAGGGTTGTTTGTAAGTTTTTAAACCTAAATCATCTCACCAATATCTACATGATCAAAATATGTTATTCCTATGTGTTACCGTGAGATGACTTTCAATTTTACTTGATTAATTTTAATGAATTTAAATTAACCAACATTAGGTTAGATTCGGATTTAGTCTAAGCTCATCAAGTAATCTTTTCAAGAGATTAGCTTCTGTGTCGTGGCGAGCACGAGGCCTTCTTTGATCGGAACAACGACCACTTCCTTAGACAAAGCTAATTTCAAGAAATTGATAACTCGACTTACTTGAGACTACATCTTGGTCTAACTAGTTATTTTTGAAAAGAGGCTCCCCGAGGCTCAATCTTTTCGTAGGATTTTAGTTGATTTATTTTTGAAAAGAGGCTCCCGAGGCTCAATCTTTTCGCAGGATTTTAGTTGGTTGAGTCCTATCTAACCATTCTAAAAATAAAGGAAAAACTAAGCATGCAATTTCTAAGACTTAACAAAATACATTTTGTATTGGCTCTGGACCATTGAATCGAGTGGGTCTATTCACATAGTGAATTTGGTCCTTGGGAACCCAATACATGTTAGATCCTAAAGTTGAAATCAAAGTGATCTTAGGGACCCATGCTTGGACATTTTTCTTATGTTGGTTTACTATAGACATATATGACTTATTGGTTGTATTTGAGTTAAACCCGAGTCCGGCCTTGTTGTACACGGCCCTTTGTGATCCAAGTAAGAGGTCAAGTCCCTTGGATCCCAAAGTGAACCTTTCCAACGTGTTCCTAAGGTCTTCGACTTGTGTTTTCAAAAGCGAGTTCTCAACTTCAAGCTTTTCAACTTGAGTTGAGTCCTCCTCTTGAATACGAGTAGTCGAAGAGGTTAGGGAGACCTCATGTTTGAGGAGGTTAACCTCCTCAATTAGGGTCTCGACCTTGGACTCGGACTTAGCTAGTTTCTTATTTAAAAATTTAATTGCACCATACAAAGTATTAAGTAACGACCGACTTACCCTTAATGATTCTTTTGAACCGGATACGGATCCGTGGCTTGTCTTGAATGGAAGCTCATCATCGGATTCGGACTCGGACTCTTCTTCGGTTTCGGAGTCGTGCTCGGTCGGCTTGGCCATTAGAGCTTGGATATCGTCTTCTTCCTCCGGGGGTGGCTTGCTTGCGGGCTTCTTCTTCTTGGAACCTGCAACTAACGCAATACTCTTCTCGGCCTGGACCACGTTAGTTTGCTCATGTAATTCAAGTTCCGAAAACAATTCGTCTAACCTAATCTTAGAAAGGTCCTTGGAGACCTTGTAGGCATCGACCATGGATGCCCATAAGGTGGTCCTAGGAAACGAGTTAAGAGAATACCTGATAAGGTCGCGATTCTCAACCTTTTGTCCAATGGCATGGAGTTGGTTGACGATGTCTTGGATACGAGCATGTAGTTGAGTTGCGGTCTCGTTTTCCTGCATTTTCAAGTTATACAATTTATTTAAAAGTAAATCTCTTTTACATACCTTCGTGTCGTCGGTGCCTTCGTGTAGTTCCACTAGCTTGGTCCATAAGTCCTTTGCACTAATGAAGGGGCCGACGCGGTTGAGCTCTTCCTTGGACAACCCACATTGCAAGATTTGAGTTGCCTTGGCATCGACTTCTACTTGTTTTTTCATGGAATTTGACCATTGATCGTAACCCAAAGATTCACCATCTTCATTAATAGGAAGTGTGAAACCGGTTTGGATTACGATCCACATCTCGATTTGGGTTTTAAGAAAGCATTCCATCCGACCCTTCCAATAACGAAAGTCATTACGTTGTAAAACGGGGTCGGGCGGTGCTAAACCCTTCGAGATGGGCCATTTAAAAACAAGAAGAAGAACGATTTAAAAGAATCTTGCAAAACACACCGGAAAGAATATTCCAAGACTTTCGTCTTGGATTAGTAGTGGGAAGTAAAAAGATATATAAAATGTAACTTGCAAAAGAAATAAACAATCAAATGCGAATGTCGTTGAAGTTCCGAGGACAACCTTACTCGGATCTAACCCAAGGACAACCTTATCCGATCCTAAAGCCTCTAATGCAATTCTATATGTAGGAGAAGATAAGCAAGTGAAATAATTATACGAAAAGAAATAAATAAATAAAATCTGTGAAAAAAAAAGAAAACAAAGCTAGATTGGTGGTTTCACGAATCTTAGCGCCCGACTCGATACCAATTGTTGGATCGAAAGTGTCGCTAGAGGGGGTGAATAAGCGATACGATGTCGTTAAAAACTTTTGCAATAAGTAAAAGCAAGTAGAGAGTGCATGAAATATAAAGTAGACAAGATATTTTTACGTGGTTCACAATCTTTCGATTGCTAATCCACGGCCCTAGTGATCCTTGATCACGTCGGAGGGCAATTCACTAAAACCACTCCTCTTCGTTGGAAGTAGGAGCAACGATTACAAAAGAAATCAAGGCAAAGGACACTCCCCTTTCCTTGTTACGATTAAAGCACAAAGACAATTTAAAGAAGTAGAACTTAAATAAATATACCGACAACTCTTATAAGTAGAAGATGTAGCTTTAGTTGTCGGCGACTTCGTAGCAAATGTGAGTAGTAGTAACGACGTTGAGCTCTTGAATTCTTGATTTGCTTGGCTTGAACATGTCTATTTATGGATATTGATCTATGAATTTAGACATAGGTAGTGTCCAAGGTGAGGTTCTTATCCCCCAAGACTTGTTCATCCACATCCTTTGCGCCAACTCAAGGATGAGGTGTTTCATCCAACCACCTTGTGCCACCTCCAACCTCCTTGGGCGCCAACTCAAGGATGAGGTGTTTCATCCAACCACCTTGTGCCACCTCCAACCTCCTTGGGCGCCAACTTGAGGATGAGGTGTTTCATCCAACCACCTTGTGCCACCTCCAACCTCCTTCGGCGCCAACTTGAGGATGAGGTGTTTCATCCAACCACCTTGTGCCACCTCCAACCTCCTTGGGCGCCAACTTGTTGGAGCCATTCAACTTGTGCCACATCATGGGAGCCAACCATCTTGTGCCAACTCACCTTATTTTGGGCGTCCACCACAAGGAAGCTTGGTGATGGTTTGGATGTCCACCTTGATGCCACATCACACTTTGTACCAAAACACGAGTCAAGTCCAAATTCACCCCCTTGAAATTCGAGCTCTTCTCGAGGCTGGAACTTGACTAGCAGTTGACTGTAGTCAAAGGGTTTTGGACTGCAGTACAAGTTAGCTTAAAATATAAAGTACGATGGTTCTAACCATCTGATCTTGACCTAGACCTTCCATTGGAGGTATTGGGTCGGATCTACGCTTAACGACCTTGCTTCGCTTTCACACGAGCTTACCTTGTAGCCTCGCTTCCGGTCTTCACCCGAGTACCTCGGCTTCCTCCGAAGTCCCTCTGGCGTTGCCCGACCACCTCGGTTCCCACCGGGTGTCGCAGACCTTCCGCTCAACTTTAGCATTTCTGCACACTTAATTGAGCTCGTAAGATAACAAATATACCCTTAACTATTGAGCCTTTTGCCATAATCAAAATACCGGTTCGACTTTGGTGCCCACTGCACCAACAGAATATTATACCTTAGGGATCATCTATGTATCCCTAATGATCCGGAACTATGCAAGAAGATATTGGAGGAGGCTCATGGGACCCCCTATTCTATGCATCCGGGATCCACCAAAATGTATCAAGATCTGAAAGAGAAATTCTGGTGGTCCGGTATGAAGAGGGATGTAGCATAGCACGTCAGTACCTGTTTGACCTGTCAGCAAGTTAAAGCAGAACATCAGAGGCTTAGAGGAGTTCTGCAACCAATCCAAATTCCAGAGTGGAAATGGGAAGACATCTCTATGGACTTTATTTCAGGTCTTCCCAGGACTACGAACGGATATGACGCAATATGGGTTATCATTGATAGATTGACGAAGTCAGCCCATTTCCTAGCAATCAAGATGACCTATTCGATTGACCAACTGGCTCAATTATATGCTAAGGAAATCATCAGACTGCATGGTATTCCCAAGACCATCATTTCAGATAGGGATGGTTGCTTCATGTCACAGTTTTGGGAATGCGTTCATAAGGCTCTTGGCACGAAGCTGCATTTCAGTACCGCCTTTCATCCTCAGACAGACGGACAAACAGAAAGGGTGAACCAAGTACTGGAAGACATGTTACGAGCTTGTGCCCTGGACTTCAAAGGGAGCTGGTGCCGATATTTATGTCTAGCGAAATTCTCTTACAACAATAGCTATCAGGCTACCATCGGAATGGCACCTTATGAAGCTTTATATGGGAGGAGATGTAGGTCTCCAATCTGTTGGTACGAAGGTGGTGAGAAGAAAGAGATGGGACTTCGGATGGAATTCATCGAGGACACCACCCAAGCGATACAGAATATCTGCCAAAGAATAGAGATCGCCGAGGCGAGAAAAACTATGCGGATCGCTGGCGAGACCTTTGGAATTCAATGTCGGAGATTTGGTATTTCTCCGGGTAGCACCTATGAAAGGAATAATGAGATTCGGGAAGAAAGGGAAGCTAAGTCTGCGATACGTAGGACCATATCCGATCCTGAAAAGAGTTGGCAAGGTAGCTTATGAGCTCGAGCTACCTCAGGAGATGTCGACTATTCACAACGTGTTCCATGTGTCGATGCTCAAGAAGTGCATTTCAGAGAGACCGGATGGTTCGAGCCACAGACAAGGCAAATTCAGAGGACTGACGAGTTACGAAAGTCGACCGATCCGAGTACTGGACCGAGAAGTCAAAAGACTAAGAAATAAAGAAGTTGCCTTAGTAAAAGTTTTGTGGCAAAGTCAACAATACGAAGAAGCCACCTGGGAATGCGAGGACGATATGAAACGAAGATACCCAGAACTATTCTAAGTTCGAGGATGAACTTTTTATAAGGTATGGGGGATTGTAACGCCCGAAAAATCTTAGGAGTTTTATAGATAATGAGGCATGATAATAAAGGGGCCCTTATGTGGGTTAAAGAAAATAAAGATAATTATGCATGATGATAATAGGCTTACATGGGATTTAAAGGAAATAAAAGAAAAGATAAAAGAAAAGAAAATCGGACAAGAAGGGGTGAGTCACCAAAAATCCAATAAAAATTTTATATGATTAGGGAGAAGTCAAGAATTTAATTAAAGAAGGAATTAATTCTGTTAAAGAGAGAAATTTAAGGAAATTTATAAGGGAATAGGTTAAGCCTTGATGGTTATAAATTTAACCTCCCTAATACCCTAGAGGACACCTCTCTACTCTCTTGATCCCTCCACCGCCGAACCACACATCAAGGAGAATTCTCTCCTAGGGTTGTCTTCTCCGCCGAATCCAAGGAGAGGTGGGATTCAAGAGACCTTGGAGGGCAACTTCTAGGGCGGGACAGAAGGTTGCATCTCATTAGATTTTACAAATATAAGTTAAAGCAATCGAAGGTAAGAATTCCCTCACCTGCAGTACATGGGTTTCTCTCGAATGGCTTTCATGTTCCTAATGTTGTGCTATTCAATAAAGAGTTTTTCATGTTCTTCTTTTCCCTGTATTGCATATGATTAACCTTAGTTGAGGTTCCATGGTTGATATTGCTTAAGACCCTAGGACGAGGTTCGTATAAATTTTGTTAAGCAGAACACGTACAGAGTCCAACACGCCGCTCTTTCACCCGACACGGGCGTGTCGGGGTGAGCAGTGCGGGACATGCCTCTGCCGCCTCGCACAGCGCAGTCGGGCCAATAGCGAAAGCGCAGCCCGGGCAAGCATGCCACTCAGCGCCAGTCATGTCGCCTCGATCACCGGAGGTGCCGCCGGCTTAGCGCGCACTCTCTGGCCAGCGTGCATGCCGCTTCTACCACGACACGTGTGTCGCCCAACGCAGCCGATCGTGGCCGGGCTTGAAGATTAAAAAGGACAAGAGAATAAATAAAATATATATATATATATATATATTTCTGAACATGATTCCGAATGATTTTCCATGTTATGCTAGGTATATATATGGTATTGATATGATGCTAGTTAGACGATATATTAGCATGATTTCATACCTTATGTCCATGTTAATGGCTGATGTAGGACCATTGTATCATAATGTATATGTTATGTTTTGCTCATTTTATCATGATGTACCTGTTTATGTTCATGAATGATAGGCACCCCTATGCTATGGTTACGTAAGGCTTATGAATATGAATTGGTTAAGAAATGTTTCCCTAAGAGCGGGGACAAGAACACTCTTTATGTTATGTCAAAGAACATGTATGCTATTTTACTTTACGCATGGCTTGTATCCAAAGTTGCCCCTAGGTCGAAGTACGGGCCTAGTGGTAATGACACGGTCGACGTGCCGACGGTCGACGGTCGACGACCACAAGGTCGCCAAAATGGGTCACGAATGGACCTGGAAATGGGCCGAGTCATGGATACAATGTCGGGCCCTAATATTGAGATTATGTTTAAGTACTTATGAAAGTATATGTTTTCAAAGAGCATTCTGCATATAACTATTCCATGCCTATGTTATTACGAGATGTTATGTTATTGTGATAAAAATGCCATGGGGATACTTGTCCTAGATGATCATGTCACGGATTGCTTTACTCATGAATTTTGAATGCTAAGTCTATATGCCTCTTGATGATCATGTTAATAGTTACATCCATGCTATGACTATATGTTAGTTAAAGAACATGTCACTATCTTATGTGTAATTTATGTCGTATGGCTTTTGTGAGTAAGAAAGGATCTTACTCAGCATATGTGTTGATAGTGTCGTTTTTCCCTTGTACTGAAGAGCAAGGCAAGGAATGGAATAATTGAAGGGAGCAACAGGAGGCAAAGATGTGTGTGGCAGTGGCATGGTGGATAAGATTTAGTTTATGGTTCGGGGAGATTATGCATGTTTTATCGTTCAGTGTTAAGTCTTAAATGATGTTTTTGCCTTTGTTGTCACTCCCGTTTATTATATAAATCTTGAATTTCTTTAGTACATGTTTAGTTAAGAAAATTGCTAAGACCGTTACATCATAATTAATCTGTTAGGTGGATTAGGTTAATATAGTTAGCTTAAGAAAGGGATTTTATTGTTTTAAATGCTTCTGCTGTATGTATATGCATGTATGTATGATCGCATAGCGCCGCCTTTCGCTCCTCTCTGAGGTACGAGAAGGGCGGGCGTTACAACTTGTGTCGTCTTCTTGACCCATTTAGGATACTTACTCTTGTAATCTCTTACTTCCTTACACTCAAAACATGTAATATGATTTTTATTTTTAATTTTCATGTTTGAGTTACCTAGGTTAATGGTGGGGGCCAAAGTTGGTTCTTCATCTCTTCAGGAGGTAGATGGTTCTTCTTCTTGCTCCAGCATTGAGGATGACCTTGTTAGTGTCAGCCCTTAGTGTCAATCATGAGATGATTGATTAGGGATCAAGTGTATCATATTTCATTAATAAAAGACAAAGATTGTTTATTATATTTACTTTATGCATGTGTTAGCTAAAATAAATATAATAATATCCTTGAATAGTAAGTTCTAATCTACAGTATATCAATTGGTAGAATTGATTATGAGAAGCTGTAGAGAACACTAATTTTAATATTCCTAGTCAAGTATTAATATACAAGGGCAATATTAATACATGGAGACTAGCATGTAGGTCAATGGATGACTTGATCTCATAAGTCATGGATATGTGATATCACATTGACACATGGGTATATATATTAGAGAATATATATACTGAATTGACCCGCTAATAACTGTCATTTTGTCGGATTATTTTGGTCCTTAATATCATTGTTTTTATCCTCTTGAGTGATTAATTATCGATTATTTATATATTTTATGAGTTGGATATATTTTTGGACCTTATTGTAAATTCTCCTAAATTCTAGACTTATATGCAAATTTTGTCTTTATTTGTAGGAGATCGAGATGAACCAATGGATTAGACTCGAGTTAGATCAAATATGGCTTCATCTAGGGCTAGAAGGACATTTTAAGCTGGATCAATCTGAACCTTTCATCATGATTGAGGGCAATTTAATCAAGAGATCAGATTTGAACGATATGGACCGTCTGATGAAAGCAGCTTGATTCTGAGCCATCTACCCAGATCTAGAGAGATCCGGTCCGTACATTTTGACCTAGACATCTGATCCCTTCGTCCAGATTCAGCCGATTGTGATTATCTATCCAGATGGATCAGATCCGTCCATCCGAGTCGAGTAATTTCAGCTGGACGACAAACCCATTAGTGGATTAATCAGAGTAATTAACCTAGCTATAATGGACGGATGAGATTGAAGGCTTCTTTGATCGGACGGCTACCAAAATGCATTTAATAAAACCAACACTTCTCCACCAAAGCTAGCCGGCATTTTTTCTTCTTCTCCGCACGCACCCGACGCCGCCCTTTCCTTCAGCCGTGCTCATCCCCTCCTTCTCCGGTGACCGGTGCTAGGTCTCCTCCATTTTCCCCTTTTCACGGATTTCACCCGACGCCATTTCACTGCCGCTAGCCATCTCCGCTCTGAGCTCAGCTGCTACCGATCAATCGGAGGTGGGATTCCTCTCCGACGACCGGTCCGACCAGCTCCTCCACCTTTGCAGCCAGCACCTTCACGACAATGCCGACCTCCACAGCTCTGGCAGCCTTTTTCCAGCCTCATTCACAGCTCCTATTTCCAGCTCTGATCAGCCTTTTTCCAGCAATTTCCAACAATTCCTTCATTTTGATGTGTTTTGATTGTTGTTCATTTTAATTTGTGATGTCTGTAATAGTTTCAATCTTCCACGTTTTGAATTG
Source organism: Wurfbainia villosa (assembly GCA_025175895.1). Taxonomy (NCBI): domain Eukaryota; kingdom Viridiplantae; phylum Streptophyta; class Magnoliopsida; order Zingiberales; family Zingiberaceae; genus Wurfbainia; species Wurfbainia villosa. Next base: position 79,627,224 of record CM046001.1, on the reverse strand, counting down.
CACACGTTTAGTTTAATTTGTTCCATGCACATGTAATGTTTGATTAAATGCCTCTTAGAGTAATTAGGTCGTAGTTAGTTAGATTAGATTTAATTTCATGCTTTCTTTTAATCATGTTTTCATTAGGTTGTTAGTTAAATCTTTTCTTCCCTTGAGCCTTAGCAGCCACGTCCACCTTGCCTCCACCCACTTTTCTCCTTCGGATTCGAGGAGAACCGCCTCATTGAGTGATTTCGACGACGTCCTCCATCTCACAACTCATCCACCTTCTCTTTCGGATTCGAGGAGAAGTTCCGCTCTGACGACACTTCTTCGAGCTCAATCGGATCCGCGAGAGTTCGGAGTGTCCATCAAACTACTGGATTCAGGAGTTTGCACCATCCCACATCCACTGTCACTTGCGGAGTCTCGATTGAGCTTCGCTGGACTTAGTCGAAGGACCTTGGTCATTCACCGGGCATATCTTGGGTTGATTAGATTATTTCCTTTTCCAGTTTTAATTGCTTTAATTCCTGCTTTGTTTGTTTTAGTTATTGCATATTATTTTAGGATTTTAATTACCTTGCAATTGTAGGTTAGATCTCAAATCCTAAACCCTCATCTTCATTAGAAAACCAAAAGCAATAATCAGTGATCCTAAGTTTACTATTCTATCGATTACACTCGTTGGGAAACGATCCGGGCCATCCACTATGCTATATTAGTGTAGTTAGGGGGTTCGGTAATTAATTTGAAACGGTACCACGACAAATATCTGTTCATCAAATTTGGCGCCGTTGTCGGGAGTGTAATGATGCTTGGTAGACTTAGGATTGTTTGTCCATCTTTCTAAAAAAAAAAAAAGAAAAAAAAAATTCAAAACTTTTGTTGAGGGCTTAATTCTTCTATGTCTTGTATATCCATGTGTTATATTTTGTTTGCTTCCTGTATATTTTGATATTTTTTGTTAGTATTGCAGGAAAGAATAGGAAATTTCTTTACACATGGATTCCTATTATCAGAGATTAGGAGGCTTTCATCAGGCTTATGATTCAGGGATTAATAGAACCATTAGGGAACTCATTGCACCATATATTGCTTGCGAATCATTTTGCATTCAGTTTCCTGAATTAAATGTGGATGTTGAACTTTTTGAAATTGTACATTTGCTTCCGAAATTCCATGGTTATGCTAGTGAAGATCCAATTAGGCACTTACAAGAATTTTATATGGTATGCTCAGCAATGAAGCCACGGGGTATATCACTGGAGGATATTATGCTCAGAGTATTTCTATTCTCTTTATCAGACAGGGCAAAGGATTGGATCTATTATCTTCCTCCTGGCTCTATTACATGTTGGAGTAAAATGAAGAAAGTCTTTTTGGAAAAGTTTTTCCCTACATCCAAGACCATAGAAATTCGGAAGAACATTTTGGGTATTGAGCAAATGATGGGAGAGACTTTATATGAGTATTGGGAGAGATTCAAAAGATTGTGTGCTAGTTGCCCCCATCACCAAATTAGCGATCACATACTCATCCTGCACTTCTATGATGGATTATTTCCTATGGACAGGTGTATGCTTGATGTAGCTAGTGGAGGGGCTCTAGTCAACAAGACTCCTGCTCAGGCTAGAGAACTTATTGAGGTCATGGCTGCAAATTCACAATATTCTTATCAGCCTCCACCAAAGATTTGGAGGTTGGTTCCTGAGTTCCAGAATATCCCAATACTTAATAGCTCACAGCAGTCCCAACAGATGCAAGCACAAGGATTTATTCAGCCTTCGTCAGAGACCATTTCTCTGGATATCGATGCGCTAAAGGGGATGGATTGTGGAGTATGCGATAGCCAAGTTTATGATCCTGCTACTCTACAGGACTCCGATATTTCTATGTGCTATGGTAGTAAAGTTGTGGATGATGTGGATGTTATTGTTGATAAGAGTGCAGATATTATTATAGATGATATTGTTCCTCCTGCTTGTGGTATTATTGATGTTGTACATGATATTTCAGATGTAGCAGATACTGTTACTTATATTGAGGTTGATGATGTTATAAAGGAGACAGCGTCTGCAGAATTGTTATGTTCAGATGTGCAACTACCTGATAAGCCTGACCAGAATTGCTTTGAAGATATCAAGATGATTTCTATAGGAGTGATGGATAGCTGGAGAGCCCCAGACTGGACACTCCTATTACCCTAAGCCTCCCATATTTCTACTGAACAAGGCCCTAACACCAAATATAGCAGTCCAGCTTCCAGACTGGTTGCTCCAAATAAATCGTCTTCGACCGCCTGAGATAGTCTTTGAGAAGATGATAGTGAAAGGAGTGGAATTCATCTTAGCTCTTAATGTTCTACTTCTGGGTTGGATTTTACACTGGAATTATTCTCATCCACCTAGAAGAACCTTCATGAAGATGATGATGGAGGGAGCTAGACTTTACGACATGTACCACATGAAGACGCTCACTTCCACTCGATCCACTCCACTCCTAGACTGGCTACTACTCCTGAACCGCCTCAATCGCCAGACCCTGGGGAGTTCATTCCTTTTCTTATCTTCTTTTCTTTTCCTTTGTATATACATTTCTTTTACTTCATTTGTTTTTATTTTAGTTGTTATGTTTTGGTTGTTGAGTTTTTGTTTTGTCAGTTTTTCAAATAAATTTCCTATGCATTCCTTTATATCATCTTAGAAGTCGTGAAAACTAGTTAAATTTGATTGTCGAGTTTTGGGGATTTATTGTTATGAATGGATTATTTGATTGCATGTGGTTACTACTTGGTGATGGATTCTATATTGATAGACTGAGTTGATTGTTTTTGTTTACCTAGTGAGGATTGAGCCTATTTTTATTGCTTGTGTGTGATGCACTTGTGGTTATTGTAACTCTAGAACTTGCTTTGATTCTTTCGAGACCACACAACCATAGGTTTGCATGATTATTATGAAGGCAATCTTACTGGTTTTTCTTCACTACTTTTGTTGTCACATGCTACTTAAATAATTTCCTTATCATACGCCATGTTATTTTCATTATTCATTCTATTGTCTTTCTATCCCAGCATTTTCATCATGCCATTTTTTTTTCTCTTCTCCATTTCTATTCTTGGATGTGGAATATTTGATGTTTCATGATGAGTTTTTGCCCGGGGCAGACAAAAGTTTAAGTGTGGGGGAGAGAGTAGTTCAGGAGAATTTAATGTAAGCATAGGCATGTCGTGCTTGATCACCATGGACAAGCCGTGTTTTTATTTTTATAGTTGAGCTTGATGTTTTAGAGTATATGAAAGTGTACTGCATGTCAAAAAAGAAAAAAAAATTTGAAAAAAAAAAGTAAGAAAAAAAAATTGGAAAAAAAAAGAACATTTGGAAAAAAAAAAACTTTTGACATGTTGTGCAGTTTTTTTTTTATCGGTGTGATAGTATTTTCGTGATAGACATCCCTTATTACAAATATTGAGAGAGTTATTTGATATCATATCTGGACTTGTATTGTGAATGTGATAGGGGTTGTTTACATGTTTAGTAGATGGTAAAATGCTAGCTTGGATGAAAACTTTTAGCAATCGCTTTTCTTGTACTCATCTATGTAGCATTTAAGTATTTCCATATCTCCTTGCATTTCTGTAGCTATTTCATGTTTTACCTTTCTTTCCTTTCACATATATTGTCATTTTCCTTGCATTCATTTTTCCCTTACATTCCTAATAAGCCTTCAGTGATTGTGCATTCTTATGTGTATATAGTGGTGAAGGTAGAAGAAAAGCAAGCATATGGTAGTTCATAAACCATGAGTAGCTTGAGTGAACTCCACTATTACATGCTTATGAGAGCGAGAGAAACCACCACTTACCTTGTGAGGCTTAATCATTCTTAGTCTATTCATAATGGATTGAAGTTACCATGTTTGTTAGCCTGTGCAAGATTTAATTCCATGATTGCTTGAGTTTCTGAGAATTGACAATCCTAGGTAAGTTTCTTTCACGATTTTCTATGTATGCTTGGGAATTGCTAGGGAAATATACTTTCAGTTGTTTTTAGTTTTATTGACTTGCTCGGGACGTGCAAGAATAAGTGTGGGGGAATTGATAACTGTCATTTTGTCGGATTATTTTGGTCCTTAATATCATTGTTTTTATCCTCTCGAGTGATTAATTATCGATTATTTGTATATTTTATGAGTTGGATATATTTTTGGACCTTATTGTAAATTCTCCTAAATTCTGGACTTATATGCAAATTTTGTCTTTATTTGTAGGAGATCGAGATGAACCAATGGATTAGACTCGAGTTAGATCAAATATGGCTTCATCTAGGGCTAGAAGGACATTTTAAGCTGGATCAATCTGAACCTTTCATCATGATTGAGGGCAATTTAATCAAGAGATCAGATTTGAACGATATGGACCGTCTGATGAAAGCAGCTTGATTCTGAGCCATCTACCCAGATCTGGAGAGATCCGGTGCGTACATTTTGACCTAGACATCTGAGCCCTTCGGCCCGTGATTCACCGATCGTGATTATCTATCCGGATGGATCAGATCCGTCCCATCCAGAGTTGGAGTAATTTCGTTGGATGCCCCATTAGTGGATTAATCGAGAGTAATTAACCTAGCTATAATAGACGGATGAGATTGAAGGTCGCTTTGATCGGACGGCTACCAAAATGCATTTAATAAAACCAACACTTCTCCACCAAAGCTAGCCGATTTTTCTTCTTCTCCGACGCACTGACGCCGCCTTTCCTTCAGTGCTCATCCTCCTCCTTCTCCTGACCGGTGCTAGGTCTCCTCCATTTTCCCTTTCACGGATTTCACCCGACGCCATTTCACCGCCGCTAGCCATCTCCGCTCGAAGCTCACCACGATCAATCGGAGGTGGGATTCCTCTCCGACGACCGGTCCGACCAGCTCCTCCACCTTTGCAGCCAGCACCTTCACAACAACGCCGACCTCCATAGCTCCGGCAGCCTTTTTCCAGCTTCGTTCACAGCTCCTATTTCCAGCTCCGATCAGCCTTTTTCCAGCAATTTCCAGCAATTCCTTCATTTTGATGTGTTTTGATTGTTGTTCATTTTAATTTGTGATGTCTGTAATAGTTTCAATCTTCCACGTTTTGAATTGCACACGTTTAGTTTAATTTGTTCTATGCACATGTAATGTTTGATTAAATGCCTCTTAGAGTAATTAGGTCGTAGTTAGTTAGATTAGATTTAATTTCATGCTTTACTTTAATTGCTTTCTTTTAATCATGTTTTCATTAGGTTGTTAGTTAAATCTTTTCTTCCCTTGAGCCTTAGCAGCCACGTCCACCTTGCCTCCACCCACTTTTCTCCTTCGGATTCGAGGAGAACCGCCTCATCGAGTGATTTCGGCGACGTCCTCCATCTCACAACTCATCCACCTTCTCTTTCGGATTCGAGGAGAAGTTCCGCTCTGACGACACTTCTTCGAGCTCAACCGGATCCACGAGAGTTCGGAGTGTCCATCAAACTACTGGATTCAAAAGTTTGCACCATCCCACATCCACTGTCACTTGCGGAGTCTCGATTGAGCTTCGCTGGACTTAGCCGAAGGACCTTGGTCATTCACCGGGCATATCTTGGGTTGATTAGATTATTTCCTTTTCTAGTTTTAATTGCTTTAATTCCTGCTTTGTTTGTTTTAGTTATTGCATATTAGTTTATGATTTTAATTACCTTGCAATTGTAGGTTAGATCTCAAATCCCAAACCCCCATCTTCATTAGAAAACCAAAAGCAATAATCAGTGATCCTAAGTTTATTATTCTATCGATTACACTCGTTGGGAAACGATCCGGGCCATCCACTATGCTATATTAGTGTAGTTAGGGGGTTCGGTAATTAATTTGAAACGGTACCACGACAAATATCTGTTCATCACCCGCCATGAGAAAGTATCATGGATCATTATATGAGTGTCATATACTTTCTCATATGACTATTGGTATGAATAGTCCTTAGACCTGAAGTCACTACGGTTCCCTACATAAGGAGTTATGTACTTTGGTATCGTCTAACGTCACGCCGTAACAGGGTGACTATAATGGCGATCACTAGGTATGTAACGAATTATGCGGAGGGATGTGAGTGATGTAGATGGGATCTATCCCTCCTATATGACAGGAGTGATATCTTTGGCCTCTTGATAGAGTAGGACCACGAAATGCATGGCCATGCTCAAATGAGTCAATATGAGATATTGAGCTCATTTGTTTGAGTGAGTCTACTTGGGAATCAAGAAACATAAAGATCGATAAGGGAATGACATGGTCTAAACCTCATTGATCGATCTAAGATATCAGAGATAGAAGGACACTGTCATACATGATAATAGTCACAGAAAGGTTGTCGGATCTCGACGATCTTGTAACTTGGGTACCAATGATGTATTGCTAGATGTCGCTCATTGCTTATGTATCTAAAAGGGTTTTGTAGGGATGTATACTGAAAAGCCTATCTTTTGTATGAACATCTTTATTTTGAAATAAGAATCACATGATCATTGTTTGCATATTTTTATGGTTATGCAATATTGTCTAATACTTTACATTGTAGATAACATGGTGTGTGGTGTCACACGGGAGATCATGTTATCGGCTCCGTGAAAAGTATAAGTAAAGGCTCATAACCGAGATGACTTTCGACAAACCATCGGAATGGTTGTAGTGTGATTTGGTATTGGTTTGTCTTAACCATATAATCACACTAGTGCACTTTGTGTGTATTTAGCAGGACCGACTTAGAGGTGATTCGATTTATTACTGACTACATAATCGAATCGGACCTCAGATATTATTTAGTACATGCTCTTAATCCCGATATAATAACGGACACATATACTTAGTACTCATCTCTTTGATTTACCAATGGGCAAGATTTATAGATTAAATCGATAGGCTCGGTAAGTTGGGAGATGATATTATTTATATGGTGTGTCGTTGATTATAGGAGGAAACCGTGTCCTATATATTAGGATGATGATGTCCCCTTGAGGAGCTCATAAGGTTCATCATGTAAACCCTGCAGGTGGACTTGGTCCGGCATGATGAAAAGGTTGAGTGGTACTACTCATGGAGTTAGATGTTGATTAATTAATGGTCAATAAATTAATTAATCGATAGAGATTCGAGATCTTAAACACGGGGAGAAAATGTACAAATAATATATGGAGCTCATATTATCATATGGGGGTTGGTGAGGTAGATCAATGATGATCCTTTAGTGGATTGGATCATCATTAGTGGATCGGACTTTATGTGGGCTTGATCCATGGGTGGCCAAGATCCAACTCCTCCTCATGGTCCCTAATGTAGCCTATTAACACCTCATGAAGCTTAGATCCAATGGATAGAAACAAAACTCTAATATCCATAGGTAGAGATTAAATCTCTAAGATCCGACGGTTGAGATTAAATCTCTAGATCCGACGGTTGAGATTAAATCCCTAGAACCAATGGAGGAGATTAATTCATGACTTATCCCTAACTCTATTTAAGGAGGGCAAGGGAGTTGGCGTGAACATCATCAAGAGAGCTAGGATTTTTGGGTGGCAAGGGAGAGGAATCCTAGTTGAGATAGGATTAGGGTTAGGGTTTAGAAGCTAGGGCGGCACCAATTAAGGAAGGTGATTGCTTTCATCTTCCTCCTTCATTGGTCGGCGTCCAGCAGCCCTTCCAGCCCTTGGCCGGTGGCCAAAGCCCCTCCTCTCTTCTCCTTAGGTGGTGGAAACAAGATATAGGGCTTCCCTTGGTGTCTTGGTTGTTTTCCATCATCTTCTCCTCCTTCTAGTTGGCCGGTGGCAAGGAGTTTGTGTGCGCCTTGTTGGTTAGTTTTAGGGAGGAGAAAAACCTTGTTTCTATTCTTCCTCTTGCTTTGTAAGAGTAAGGAAGGAAGATTTGCAATCTAGGAGCTTCGACTTTTGGTAGATCGTCGCCCACATGACGTCCAAAAGGAGGAAGGTCATACATTAGAAGATCAAGAGGTATATCTATTCTCTTTTCTCTTTTGTTTCTTGCTTGTTTTTGGTTTTCAATTATAAGCATGTTATAAATCTATAAATGGCTAAATAATACTTGGATCCCGAGCATAAACACAAAAACCGGCGATCCGGACATCGTCTATTCCGCGGCTACTCGTAGAATAGAGGATGGCCGCTTGAACAACTAGTTTGTTCAAGTGACCTCTCTAAATGAATAGCACGACGATGACTTGGTTGTTTAGGCAATCCCTTTTGTCTAGGATTAAATTTTAATCCGGGGACATCGAAGGGATCGCCATGATCAAACGACCGAGGTGAAGTGGGAAGCGAAGTTTCCCCTCACAGACTCGATAAGAAAAACCCTTCAGTTTTTTGATACATTGCCAACTTTACAAGAGCCTATAGGGTCACACACAAATGACATTCTATTTTGGAGAAGGTTTCTTTTAGTTTGACTAAAAGGACAATTGAGCATATGGCCAAGATTTGAGTTAGACTCAAGCTGGTTAAACTTGAGTTAGACTCAAGTTAAACCATGGAAGATGATTCTTCATCATGCATGATTAATTTGATTAATCATGCATGGGAATACCAAGAGCCTTGGTATTCATGATGAGAATTCATGAAGGTGAATACCAAGGGTCTTGGTATTAAGAGATGTCTTAATGAGGAGATAATGGCATTGATGCATGGGATTAAAAGGCCTCCTTTTGGTGTTTCACGTGGACTACACTTGTGTGTGGTTTTTTGTGTGGACGTGCAAGCAAGAAAAGGCCAAGAGATAAAGAGTTCTCTCATCTCCTCCTTCCTCTCCTTCTTCTTCCAAAGAGGTCTTGGCATTTTCCTAGGGGTTGCTAGCACAACGTGACTCCAAATCATGTGGGTGTCAGTGTGGATACCATAGATATACTGTTACTCTTACCGTATTGAGATCCGACAACGTTTGGAAAAGCGGGATCGCGAAGGGCACACACCGAAGGTATAATCCTCATCTAGATTAGATCTAGACTAGAAAACGATTTATATAGTTTTGCATGGATCTCTGGTGGGATCCAATTTAAATTATTGTTTTCGCTGCAGTTGTGCGAAGTATTCGCCCGCGTTGTTGTGAACATCAAATATGGACCGGTTTCCCAACAGACCTAATCTTCTCCCCCTCAATCTTAGAGGTGGAAGCTTCCTCCAATTCTTCCACTTCTTCTATCGATCCGGATGTCGAACACCTCTCGACCTCAGAATCCTCACTCTCTTAAGAGGATGAACTTTCTTCTTCCTCCTTGGATTCTTCCTTATCCTCTTGGACCATTTTAGGCTTCTCATGGAATTTTTGCCACCTCGCTCCAAAGCTCCTTGGCATCCTTATATTCACCTAATCTATACAACATAGAATTAGGGATTAAATCAACCAAGAATTTTATTACCTTCTTATTTTCCTCGAATTTTGGAGTTGTTCCTTGGTCCATTTCTTCATCTTGAGGAATCATCCCTTCGACCCTCTTGGATATTCGAATCCTTCCATCAAGATGAACCAATCTTCGATGTTCATCATCATCAAGAAGTCCTTAATCCTTGACTTCCATTGATTGAAGCCTTCTCATCCATAAAATGCATTGAAGCCGGAGTGTTGATATCCCACCCTGATCCAAGATTTGGTTCCATCTTGCCCTCTAGCGCTTTTCTCTCATGATTGCGAAGCCAGTGAAGAGCGACCTGCCCTGATACTAATTGTGGGGTATCAGAGCATCTTGTTCTTCAGAGAGCCTACTGGGCATTGATACCAATTGTAGAGGAGTCATCGATCGCTAGAGGGGGGGTGAATAGTTCTTTTGCATTGTTTGTTGATGGAATTTTATCGTTCTTGTCTACAACAAGGTTAGCACAACTGAAATATAAAATACAAATACAAATTCACAATACCCATATGAGACAAGGTGATATAACGTGGTTCGGAACCTTAGGGATCCTACTCCACGGGTCGAGCTCGAATGAGCTCTAGTGATGCACACCACCACTAATCAACCTCTCATTCTCAGCAAACACTCCAGAGGTAGAGAAAACCTCTAACAATAGTTCTTACAACAATAAGAATGAAAATACAGCCAAATACAATAAGAGTACATATGAAATGTAAAGACCACTTTACAAACTAGGGCTTTAAATGCTTGTTGATGTGGTTGCTTGGATGAGCTTGAAGGACCCTGAAATGCACCAGCACTTAGCCTTCAAATTACCTCAAGAACCGCTCAAGAAACCATGGCTAAAATCCTCCATGAACTACTCCTTTTATAACCTGCATTAGGTTGATTCTGTGCCTAGCAGTCAACTGCTAAAAGACCCCAGTTGATTACTTACAATGTCGTTGTCTCACAATGGAGTTGATCCACGTTGGCATTCTAGTCAACGGATACACCAACAGTCGACTGCCATTACCAACATTCGACTGTCAAGCCCGTAGTCGACTGCTCAATCAACTATCAAGTAGCAGTCAACTACCATCCATAACAGTCGACTGCCCCATGGCCAGTCGACTGGAAATCCCTCCAGTCGACAACTAGAGCACATTCGGTAGTCTAGACACTAGTTGACTACCGAGTAGTCGACTGGTCATAATACCAGTCGATTTCCCTTAAGTCAACTTGGCTTCTGAGTGTTAAACAATCGATCAGTTAACTGTTCAATATCTCAGTCGACTGATAAAACTCAACAATGAGGTTTAACCCCAAGTATGATGCCCTCATACTTGATAGACCACCCTTAGCTTAGACCTAAGCCTTCTAGTCACCTCCATCATCCCCATGCCTTTTGGATCCCTCCAAGTCATCCATGACTTGTTCATTCATACGCTAACCTTCAGGTGCTTCCATCGGCTATTGTCATGCTAACTGAGTCTACATTGCCAAGGTACATTTGGGCTTACACTGCCAAGACAGACGATTGGACTTTATGCCGTCAAACATTGGGACTTATGCCACCAAGACTACAGCTAGGACTTTATGCCGCTAATATGACACCCTTGGACTTCCCTTGCCAACTCCATGTTTGACTTTCCAAATGCTAAGACTTATGCTTAGACTTTCCAAATGCCAAGTCCCATGCTTGGACTCTCCATTTCCAAGACCCTGTTGGGATGTATACTGAAAGCCTAGCCTTTGTATGAACATCTTCATTTTGGAATAAGAATCACATGATCATTGTTTGCATATTTATAGTTATGCATATTGTCTAATACTTTACATTGTAGATAATATGGTGTGTGGTGTCGCATAGAAGATCATGTTATCAGTTCCTTGTAGAGTATAAGTAGAGGCTCACAACCAAGATGGTTTTAAACAAACCATTGGCATGGTTGTAGTGTAATTTGGTATTGGTTTATCTTGACCATAGAATTACACTAGTAAACTTTATGTGTATTGAGTAGGACCGACTTAGAGGTGATTCAATTTATTGCTGACTACATAATTGAATCGGACCTCAGATATTATGGTGTACATGCTCTTAATCGCGATATTATAACGGGCACATGTACTTAATATTTATTTCTTTGATTTTCCAATGGGCAAGATTTATATGTTAAATTGATAGGCCCGGTAAGTTGGAAAATAATATTATTTACATGGTGTGTCGTTGATTATAAGAGGAAACCATGTCCTATGTATTAGGATGATGATATCCCCTTGAGGAGCTCATAAGGATCATCATGTAAATCCTGTAGGTGAACTTGGTCCAGCATGATGATAAGGTTGAGTGGTACTACTCATGGAGTTAAATGTGGAGCCCATATATAATTATGGGGTTGGTGAGGTAGATCAATGATGATCGGTTTAGTGGAATGGATCATCATTAATGGATCGGATTTGGATCCATTGGGTGGCTAAGATCCAACTCCTCCTCATGGTCCCTATTATAGCCTATTAAAACTGTCACGAAGCCTAGATCCAACGGACACGATTAAAAGGAGGCTTGGGCGAAATCTATAAATAGATTCCAAGGCTTGGGTGGAAAGATAAGGTGTTGTGCTAAGGGTTTGGAGTTGGGTTGGAGGCTTGGGCGGCAACTTAGGTTTTGGCTTCTCCATTAGGCGACGGAAACACAACCTAGGGTATGGCTTTGTCTTGGGCGGCGCCACTTCATCTCTTTCCTCACTTTGGCCAGCCGCAACAAGGGCTAGGACTTCTCTTCCTTGCTCTTGGCTGGCGCCTCCTACTCTTCTCCAAAGGCTGGTTAGGGTTTTGCTTTGGCTTTCCCTATGGCCAGTGCACCTTTACTTCTCCCTCTCCTTGGCCGGCGGCAACAACCAAGCTTGGAGGCTTGGTGGTCGGCACTAGATAGGAGAAGAAAGGAGGATTGTCTTCCCTTTGTTCGAAGCGAGCAAGGAAGGGAAGATATAAGATCTAGGAGGCTTCGACTCTTGGAAGATCGATGCCCATATGACTTCCAAGAGGAGGATAGGTCATACGATAGAAGATCAAGAGGTAAACAAGAGGTATAATTCTTGTTTTGGTTTCCTTTTGTTCTATGTAATTGTTTACAATTGTAAGATCATGGACCTCGATGATAAACACAAAAATCGGCGATCTGTACATCATCTATTCTGACACTAATCGAGGAAAAGAGTTAGGTTACTTGAACAACAAGTTTGTTCAAGAAACCACTCAAATCGAATAACACGATGATGAATCAATTGCTTGGGTAATCTATCTTCATTCGGATTAATTTTTTTTCCGGGGACGTTTGATAGGATCGCCATGTACAAGCGACCGAAGCCAAGCTTCAACCTTCAAGTGGTATCAGAGCCACAATTTTCGGTTTTGTGTGTTTAAGATTCAGTTACTTTTATGCAGTTGTCATATATTATGTGTGTCAGATAAAAGTAGGATGTGCGTAGGTTAACTTTTTGTTTACAGACATAAGATCCAACTATTATGGTCATATGTGTGTGTATGTGATTGTATGTGTGTAATTATAATATTATTTGAATCCTCGGGGTTGACGAGACTAGTATTTAATTTTTATAATTAAGTACGACATTGTTTAGCCACACTTTTATTTTAGTTTACTTTCAATCTAGAGTTCATGTACAATCTTTTGTGGAGTATAGGATCGATGGATGTAAATTAAAATAATTTTTCTTGGCTCGGATCTCCGGATGGCTTGCATATGGTGTATGGAGGAGTGGACGAGGTGGCAACACGACTGGAGGCGTATTGGAGAACAAAAGTCATAATAGTTGGAAAATTTGTTTTTCATATTTATTGCTTTTGATTTATATTCTTGTTGTGGTTGCATGGTTAAAATTCCTCAATTTTAAATTACTAAGTGGGAGAGGGATATTTTTTTAATTCCCATGACCTCTATTACAATTTGACAAGAGATGCGAACAAACTTGCATGTTGGCTCTGAGTGCCTTCCTCCACATCGAATGAGTTTGTTTTGTGGATCACTAGGTCAAACATGGTTATAGGAAATTATTTAGGAGCGTGTGTACTTCCCCATCGAAAGACACATAATCTGAGATAATTGCCTTAGTATCGGGTAATGATGATCACTTAGATGCAAATAAAAGTATCCTCTCCATCGGAGTCACTGCTTTTATTTGTATGGTCGAAGAGGAACCAACTATTAATTTTATTTGTCAAAAAGCAAGGTTGATAGGATAATAAAATTAACGGGTAAAACCTCCTCTTACAAATGAAGAATTCATATACGTCCACACTATCGTGGCATATGATATTCTTAGTGTTTTGAGGTGTTGGTTGATTTTATAATTTTATTGTTTGTGGAATCAATAAATTTTGAAATCTAATATTTTTTATCTATATGGTTCTTAGGTTATTCAAAATGACTTTCAACCCACTTGCTGTGATTCTGAAAGAAAACAAACTTACTGGACCTAACTATGTGGATTGGAAAAGGAATCTAGACATTATCTTGACTGCTAAGGAATACAAGTATGTACTTCTCGAAAAGTGTCCTCCTAAGCCTATGGATGATTCTGGAGAAAAGGAGAAAGAGAGTTATAAGAAGTGGATCAAGGGTGATGAGATGGTGCGGTGTTACATTTTGGCTTCTATGTCAAATGTATTGCAACATCAGCATCAGGTTATGATGACTACCTATGACATGATGCTCAATCTCAAAGAACTTTTCAGACACCAGAATCGGGCTGCAAGGTAGGAAGCTATGAGGAACTTGATGACGACCACCATGGTTGAGGAACACCCGTGAGGGATCATGTTCTCAAGATGATGGCTCATTTGAATGAGCTGGAAGTCCTTGTAGTGAAGATCGATGGGGAAACTCAGGTCGATATCATTCTCCAATCTCTACCTAGGAGTTTTGAGCAGTTTCGCCTCAACTACAACATGAATAAGAGGTTGTATTCATTGGCAGAACTTCTAACAGAACTCCAGGCGGCAGAGGGGCTCTTCCGTCAAAGTTCTCAGGTTTTGGTTGCTCAGAAGATTTCTACTTCTAAGCTGAAAGGCAAGAAGAAGAAGAAACAAGCTGTAGCAAAGGTGGTAGGAGGATCTCAGGGAGGAGTGAAGAAGCTGAAAGGCAAGTGCTTAACTTGCAAGCAAACTAGACATTGGAAGGCAGACTGTCCTAACTAAAAATAGAACAAAGGTATATCTTTTAATTTAGTCGTTGAAGCATGTTTAGCGGTGTTATCTACCGGTGCCTGGTGTATAGATACGGGACCACTGATCATGTCTACAATACTTTGCAGGGGTTCCAGGAAATCAGACGACTAGCTAAGGGGGAGATTACTGTCTACATGGGCAATGCTACGAAAGTGGCTGCTATTGCAGTGGGAGATATTTATTTATCTTTTGATAGGAATAAAACTTTGGTTCTGAGAAATTGCCTTTATATACCTTTATTTAGAAAGAAATTGATTTCAGTTTCTAAATTATTTTTGGATTGCTATTCTATTTCTTTTAATGACAAAGTTGTTATAAAAAGAAATAGGGAGATTATCTGTTCTGGTGCGTTGGTAGGAAATTTATATACTCTTGAACTAAAAGCTCCCATGATGCAAATAGAAGTAAATAACTCATCTTTTAAATCTAATATGAGAAAAGAACATTCGAAAATGAACCAAACGTATCTTTGACATCTAAGGTTAGGTCATATTAACCTAAGTAGAATTCAAAGGTTGATAGCTGATGGATCTTTGATTTCATTGGTGGTGAAAGATTTCCCAACCTGTGAATCTTGCTTGGAAGGTAAAATGACCAAGAGGCCTTTTAAGGCCAAGGGGTATAGAGCTAAAGATGTGTTGGAATTGGTTCATTCTGATTTGTGTGGTCCTATGTCTATCCAGGCTAGAGGTGGTTTTGAATATTTCGTCTCTTTTATAGGTGATTATTCAAGATATGAATACATTTACTTGATGCGCTGCAAGTCTGAATGCTTTAACAGGTTCAAATAATTCAAGGATGATGTGGAGAAACGTCAAGGTAAAAGTATCAAGACACTATGATCTGATCGTGGTGGTGAGTACCTATTGGAAGTGTTTAGGAGTTACTTATCAAAGGCTGGGATTCAATCCCAACTGTCTGCACCTGGTACACCCCAACAGAATGGTGTAACGGAGAGAAGGAATAGGACTCTTATGGAGATGGTTAGATCGATGATGAGTTATTCTGAGTTACCAAATTTGTTCTGGGGGTATTCTCTAGATATGGAAGTGTATATTCTGAATTTGGTACCATCTAAATCAGTACCCTCTACTCCCACAGAATTGTGGACTGGGCGAAAGCCTTGTCTGAGACATATTTGCATTTGGAAGAGTCCAGCACCTGTGCTGAAGAGAGATGCTGGTAAGTTGGAACCTCGTACAGAAGTGCGCTTGTTCGTAGGCTACCCTAGAGGAACGAAAGGTGGTTTGTTCTATAGTCCTAGAGATTAGAGGGTGATCGTTAGCACGAATGCCCGATTTTTTGAGGAAGACTATGTGATGAACCACAAGCCCATGAGCAAGATTATTCTAGAAGAGTTAAGAGGGGAAGTCCTTACTTCAGTACCAACAGTATAAGAGGACATACCACAAGTGACTGCACAGCGTGTCATAAAGGATGCACAGATGATACCTCGTCGTAGTGGGAGGTTTGTTAGACAACTTGATAGATTTATGTTCTTGGGAGAATCTTCTGATTTGGTCCCTAGCGAACATGAATCTGATCCCTGGACATATGATGAGGCAATCCAAGATAAAGATGCGGTATCTTGGCAAAGGGCGATAAATTATGAGATAGAATCTATGGATTCAAATCAGGTCTGGGAGCTAGTAGAACCACCCAATGTTGTAAAAGCCATTGGATGCAAGTGGATCTACAAAAAAAAAGAGAGGAATAGACGGGAAGATTAAGACCTTCAAAGCAAGGCTTGTTGCGAAAGGGTATACTCAGAAAGAGGGTATCGATTATGAGGAGACTTTTTTGTCGGTAGCAATGCTTAAGTCTATCCGGATTCTCTTTTCTATTACTGTTCACATGGATTATGAGGTTTTGCAGATGGATGTTAAGACAGCTTTCCTTAATAGAAGTTTTGAAGAAAACATCTATATAGAGCAACCAGAAGGATTCATTGCAAAGGGCAAAGAGCATCTTGTGTGCAAGCTTAATCGGTCCATTTATGGATTGAAGAAAGCTTCGAGATCTTGGAACATCCGCTTTGATGAGGTAATCCAGTCATATGGATTTATTCAAAGTCCGGATGAGTCTTGTGTATACAAGAGATGTGACAGAAACGTAGTTGTATTTCTTGTACTATACGTAGATGACATTTTGCTCATTGGCAACATTGTCAAAGTGTTGTCAGATGTAAGGGTAAGATTGTCCAAACAATTTTATATGAATGACTTGGGAGAAGTGGGATACATCCTTAGGATCAAGGTTATTAGGGATCGCAAGAAAAGGATGTTGTGCTTATCTCAAACTTCATGCGTAGACACTATTTTGGCTCGTTTTAGCATTCAGAACTCCAAAAAATATTTTCTACCTTTTAGGCATGGAGTACCTTTATCTAAAGAGATGTGTCCTAAAACATCAAAGGAGATAGAGGAGATGAAGGTGGTTCCTTATGCTTCGGTGGTAGGAAGCCTCATGTTGTTGGAATGTATACTGAAAAGTCTATCTTTTGTATGAACATCTTTATTTTGAAATAAGAATCACATGATCATTGTTGCATATTTATGGTTATGCATATTGTCTAATACATTACATTGTAGATAACATGGTGTGTAGTGTCACACGGGAGATTATGTTATCAGTTCCATGTAAAGTATAAGTAAAGGCTCACAACCGAGATGGTTATGGACAAACCATTGGAATGGTTGTAGTGTGATTTGGTATTGGTTTGTCTTGACCATAAAATTACACTAGTACACTTTATGTGTATTGAGCAAGACCGACTTAGAGGTGATTCGATTTATTGCTGACTACATAATTGAATCAGACCTCAGATATTATGTTGTACATGCTCTTAATCCCGATATAATAACGGGGATATATACTTAGTATTCATTTCTTTGATTTACCAATGGGCGAGATTTATAGAGTAAATCGATAGGCTCGGTAAGTTAGGAAATGATATTATTTAAATGGTGTGTTGTTGATTATAGGAGGAAACCGTGTCCTATATATTAGGATGATGATGTCCCCTTGAGGAACTCATAAGGTTGATCATGTAAACCCTGCTGGTGGACTTGGTCCGGCATGATGATAAGGTTGAGTGATACTACTCATGGAGTTAGATGTTTATTAATTAATTGTCAGTAAATTAATTAATTGACGGACATTCGAGATCTTAAACACGGGGAGATAAATGTACAAATAATATATGGAGCCCATATTAACTTATGGGGGTTGGTGAGGTAGATCAATGATAATCCTCTAGTAGAATGAATTATCATTAATGGATCAGACTTTATGTGAGCTTGATCCATTGGGTGACCAAGATCCAACTCCTCCTCATGGTCCCTATTGTAGCCTATTAAAACCTTATGGAGCCTAGATCCGATGGTGAAAAATGAAACTCTAGATCCGACGGTGGAGATTAAATCTCTAGATCCGACTATGGAGATTAAATCTCTAAATCCGACGGTTGAGAATAAATTTTTTGATCCAACGGTTGAGATTAAATCCCTAGACCCGAAGGTGGAGATTAAAACAAGGCTTAAGCCTAACTCTATAAAATGAGGCCAAGGCTTGAGCGTGGACTAAAATTTTGAGAGATTAGGGTTTTTGTTTCTTTTGGCTTGGGCGGCAAGAAACAAAAGGGAGGCTAGGGTTTTGGAGGAGGCATTGGGCAGCCACACTTTTGGAAGTTTTTTCCTTCTTCCTAGGGTTTTGGTCGGCGCCCATCTTCTCTTCTTCTCTCCTTGGCCAGCATCCAATCTTCTTTCTCTCATCCTTGGCCAGCGACAAAGGCTAGGGTCTCTTCCCTTGGAGCTTTTGGCCGGCGTCCATAATCCTCATCTTCTCTCCTTGGCCGGCGAAAATCACCAAGCAAGGTGGCTTGGTGGTCGGTTCTAGATAGGAGAAGAGTTTTGTTTTATTCTTCCTTTTGTTCGGAGCGAGCAAAGAAAGGAAGAAGGTGATCTAGGAGGCTTTGACTTTTGGAAGATCGTCGCCCACACGACGTCCAAAAGGAAGAAGGACATACGATAGATGACCTTGAGCTAAACAAGAGGTATAAATCTTGTTTTGCTTTCCTTTTGTTTATTTGTATGTTGTATGTTTTGATATGTGGCTAAATTTACTTGGACCCCGAATACAAACATAAAAATCGGTGATCCGTACATCATCTATTCCGCGGTTACTCGTAGAATAGAGGTTGGTTGCTTGAACAACAAGTTTATTCAAGTGACTACTCTAATTGAATAGCACGACGATGAAACGGTAGCTTGGGTAATCTCTCTTTGTCAAGGATAAATTTTTTATCTGGGGACGTAGAAGGGATTGCCATGAACAAGCGACCAAGTTGAAGTGGGAAGCGAAGTTCCCCCCCTTCACATGTATGCTATGTTATGTACGAGGCCGGATATCTGCTTTGTCATGAGCATGGTTAGCAGATACCAGAGTAATCCAGGACATGGACATTGGACTATGGTAAAGCATATATTGAAGTACCTAAGAAGGACTAGGAATTATATGCTGGTATACCAGGTAGATCAATTACTCCCTGTGGGTTACACAGATTCTGACTTCCAATCAGATAGGGATAACAGTAAGTCTACCACGAGTTTTGTGTTTACTTTGGGAGGTGGAGCCATTGTATGGAGGAGTATCAAGCAGAAATGCGTGGTAGACTCCACCATGGAAGCTGAGTATGTGGCAGCCTCTGAGGCAGCCAAAGAAGTTGTATGGCTCAGGAACTTCTTGATGGACTTGGATGTGATTCTTAGTTTGCCCAGAACTATCACAATTTATTGTGATAACAGTGGTGCAGTTGCAAACTCGAAAGAACCACGAGCCATTAAGGCAAGTAAACACATAGAGCGCAAGTACCACCTAATACGAGAGATAGTAAAGCGAGGAAAAGTTGTTGTTGCCAAGATTGCATCAGAGGATAACCTGGCAGATCCTTTCACTAAGGCCCTTTTAGAGATAGCTTTTGATAGACATGTGGAGGGAATGGGAATTAGATGAATGGCAGTAGATGACAGCATAATCTTTTAGTATAAGTGGAAATTGTTGGGATGTATATGTTAGGTTTCCGGCACTGTGACGAGTGTGTGTTAGAATATGTTTCATAAACATGTGCACAACGGAAGAATTAAAAAGCAATAAATTTAATTTATTATAACACACGCACCACACGCATGCATAGTACAACATGTGTAGACATAATTGTAGTTTCAAATTTTGCAATAAAAGGAAATTACTCTAGTTATACCTGACGTATCATGTGCAGCGGGAATGGTATCAACCGGAGCGAATCTCGCTAGAATCGCCTCTATCCGTATCCATGCTGAGTATCGTCGGGATGACTTCACAAAGCCACAAGCTTCATCTTCGTAAGAGTCTCTAGCCTTGTGTCGAAGACGATGTGATTGAGAGAAGATCACAATCCGAATCAAAATTCGGATTCGAAAACGAGTCCCTAAAACTCGCTTCTCCAGAGAGGTATTCATCAACTGATTGACGAATCCTTCATCCTCCACCTATGAAGATTACCGGAGATCGAATCCCCGATAAAGTAGCCGCTGTCGGAGCTCAAAACGTCATCCAAATGACGCTCTGACACGAAAGAAAGAAGCTTTCTAGAAATCTGGACAGCTTGGTGGAGGAGTTGTGTCGGCCCAAAGAAGGATGGTCGGCTACACCTTGGTCACCAGAGCCAAGGGAAGTCGTCGGATGGTCGCCGGAGGATCACCAGCAGAAGCTTGGATGCCGACAGCAAGGTGAAGAGAGGGTGGCTAGGTTTTCCAACACACAAGTTATCCACGAAAAACCCTTAAGCCATGTTTTTATAGAGAACACATTCTCCTAATGGTTATTGGTTCATAACCAAAATCCGTTAACCCGCTACAATAACTTAAGTTAAAATAAACTGAACCGAGTTGGTCTATTTTAAGTTAAAACGAATTGAACCAACTTTGGTTCATTCATTTAAAACAAACCAAACCCCTTTGGTTTATTCTTCACCATTGGATTAGAACCAAACCAATTTGGTTCATTCATCATGTCTTCATAAGACTCAGCTCATCCATGCTTCAGTTGCGACAGAAATGATTTCATGCTCGCTCCTTGTTTAGTCTAACCAAACCTAGTTTCTCTCGATCTGAGAATCTCATTCTCAAGCTCGTTTTAAATCCTTCGGATTACGCTCATTGTGTGTGTGAGCAAAAAGGTTCCCGATTTATGTTGGTCATCTATAATTAACCATTAATTATAGATCGATCATGAGTGGCACCTAATACTACATCATGATTCCCAATTAACCAGAAAATCAACGGTTGATTCAAGAACCATTTTTGAAACCTTTTAGCAGCTACAATGAATCATTCCCCGTTCTCTTCACTCATCTTATACCCACTTGGTTCAGGACATAGTCTATAGTGTCAGTCCCCACTAGGTCGACTATGTCACACCTAGCCCAAGTATCATTTCCTCGTCCTACGGATTCTAGTTACTGCACATGTATCCAAGAGTATCATACTCTAAACATGTAATGCTTTGGCCAAAGACTTTAGTAACAATCCGACGAGATGTCATGGGTATACATCTCCTCACAAGGAGTGGTGAATCCTTTATAGGCTATTCAAACACCTTCGGCCACTTCGACTTATACCCAATCATCCCGGGTCTACATTTCCTCAAAGATGCTTGCTTAAGATGTCAAAGCATAAGTCTTCATGACCAAGATGACTTGAATATCGCAAGTCAAAGGAACATTGCACTTAAGTTGTAGTAAGAACTTTATTGACATATCCATATATGCAGAGAACCATATGAAGTCTTACAGCTGGTCACTCCAATGAACTAGTTTCCATAACTAGCATCCACGATTAACTCTGGACATCACAATATCTCCAGCTAGTGAGAATCAGCTGCTTGGATACACCAAGGAGTATACCTCGTGCTAGTCTCGACAGAATTGATGGTGTCCAAATCTATCAATTCATCGAATAGGGATAATTCCAATACATCACAATTACACATGTAGAGATACTCACTAGTTGTGATCCAATCACAAATTCTCTCATGCTATGAATCGTATTGCGGATATTCAGTAAATGGGTTTAAGATCGAATCAAATACATGCAAACATGTATACTCAAATAGTGAATCTTTATTTATCATATAAATAGTTCAAACATAAGGCAATTGCCTTAGGACACCTCTCATATATTACTGACAAACTCTCACTTGGTCTAATGTCAATCGCTACGGTATCCAATATCATAAGCTCTAACATGACCCTTAAACTTACTTTGAGGTAATGCCTTAGTTAAAGGATCCGCTAAGTTCCTTTCAGTGGGAATCTTCTCGATTTGTATTTCCTTCCTACATATGATCTCTCTGATCAAATGATAGCGGCGAAGCACATGTTTGGATCATTGATGAGACCTTGGCTCTTTCTCCTGTACAATTGCTCCATTATTGTCGAAGTAAACCGATATTGCTTCAACAATGGATGGAACCACACCAAGTTCATAAATGAAATTCTTGATCCAAACCGCTTCCTTTGCTGCTTCCGAAGCTTCAATGTATTCTACCTTTGTGGTAGAATTTGCTACAGTGTCTTGTTTGGAACTTTTCCAACTCATTGTGGCCCCATGTTGGGATGTATACTGAAAAGTCTATTTTTTGTATGAACATCTTTATTTTTGAAATAAGAATCACATGATCATTGTTTGCATATTTTTGGTTATGCACATTGTCTGATACATTACATTGTAGATAACATGGTGTGTGATGTCACACGGAAGATCATGTTATCAGTTCCTTGTAGAATATAAGTAGAGGCTCACAACCGTGATGGTTTTAGACAAACCATTGGTATGGTTGTGTTGAACTATCTGAGCCGTAAAAATCACTTTTTGCGTTACGGAAACCTCGAAAATCAGTCACGGATCCGTGCGAAGATAAACAAAACTACATATACATGTTTAAAAACCTTAGATCTACTCTAGATCTACATGTTAAGAGGTTTACCCTTGATGCGACACCCTTCGCTTATCCCGCTCGTCCAAATGACTTGTCGAAACTCGAGAGTGTCAAGTGTACACTCCTCTATTGGTATCCACACAAGCAATAGGTGGAGAAAAGCAACCTAGAGTGTGCTAGCACCCCTTAGAGGCTCACGGCAAGATGAGGAAGAAAGAGCTTAAGGGAAGAGAGGAGGAAGAAGATGAAGTTACACAACTTAACTTCACACTTTCATAACCCATCAATGGTGGCCAACCACTATAAGGGGGTTACATGCATGCATGTAACTCCAAGAGCTAATGGCTCTTGGTCTCCCTCATGAGGTGACACCCTATGATGTGTCCATGATGATTTGAAGCATCATCATTGGCCGACCCCATGCCAAGTCACCATAACATGGCAATTGGTCAAGTCAAAATTGACCATTCATCTTCCCTCTCAAGTCAAGTCAAACTTGACCTCTTATCTCCCATGGTTGATCAAATCTAACCATTTGATTCAAGTCGATTTGATTTAATGAATCTCAATTCATTAGTTTAGATTGACTCGATGAATCAAATCTAAATTAGACTCATTCAATACTTGAATCAAATTGAGTCTAACTCAATTAGACTAATTTAAATTACTCTTAATCCAATTTGGTTCATCCCATAAACCTAATCCTCATGGTCCATCATATGAACCTAATCTCCATCTAATTGCCCACTGTGTGTGACCCTATAGGTTCTTGTAACGTTGGCAATGCTCCTAAACCGATTTAGGAACATTAGCAATGAGCGGTATCTAGCAACACATAATTGCTACCCAAGTTACTAGAATGTTGAGATCCAACATCACCTTTGTTACTAATAATTGTGACTCCCACAATATGTGACAATGTCCCTCTATCCTTGACATCTAGATTGACCAATTGAGGCATAGACCGTGTCATCCTCGGTACAATCTATATCTTGAACTCCAAGTAGACTCACTCTAATCAAATGAGCTCAATATCTTATATTGACTCATTTGGGCATGGTCATGCACTTAGTGATCTCACTCTATCAAGAATAACGATATCACTCCCGTCATATAGAAGGGATAGACCCCATCTATATCACTCACATCCCTCCGCATAATTTATTACATACCCAGTAATCACCTTTATAGTCCACCCATTTACGGGTGACGTTTGATGAAGCCAAAGTATGCAACTCCTTATGTAGGGAACCATGGTGACTTCAGGTCCAAGGACTAATAGTCACATGAGAAAGTATATGACACTTATATAACGATCCATGATACTTTCTCATGGTAGGTCATTCAGTATATATTCTCCAATGCATACTCATGTGTCAACTTGATATCACATATCCATGACTTGTGAGATCAAGTCATCGAGTTGACCTACATGCTAGTCTCTTCGCATTAACATTGTCCCTGAATGTTAATACTGGACTAGGAATGATTAAGAGTAGTGTTCTCTATATCATCTCATTATCGATTCAACCAATCGATTGATATAGATAAGAACCTTCTACTCAAGGATGTTATTATACTTAGTTATTTGGCACCAATACAAGTAAGTATAATAACCATGCCTTTATAAATAGGAATATGCTACAACAAAGTCCATACAACAATCATCACATGATTGACTCTAGGGCTTTCACTAACAATCTCCCGCTAGCACTAGCACCAATCACTGTAGTATCTAATACCCAATGACCTAGTGTGACAATCAAGCTTTTTTTTTGTGCCAAAGCCGTGGTCAAAGGATCTACGACGTTAGCCTCTATGGGTGTTATGCAAATCTTCACATCTCCTCTATTGATAATCTCTCGAATGAGATGGAAGCGCCGTAGTATGTGTTTGGTCCGCTGGTGTAAGCGAGGTTCCTTAGCCTGCGCAATCACTCCATTGTTGTCACAATAGAGCTCTATAGGATCTGCTATGCTAGGAACCACCCCAAAGCTAAGTAATAAACTTGCGCATCCAAACTGCCTCCTTTGCTGCCTCTGATGCAGCAATATACTCGACCTCTGTTTTAGAATCAGCAACTGTGTCTTGCTTCGAACTCTTCCAGCTCACAGCGCCACCATTCAAGATAAACATGAACCCTGACTATGATCTATAATCATCCTGGTCAGTTTGGAAGCTGACATCGTTGTAACCCTCTATAGCTAGCTCCTCATCACCTCCAAATATCAAGAAATATTCTTTAGTCCTTCTCAAGTACTTAAGAATATTCTTGACTGCTATCCAGTGACGCTCACCTAGATCTAACTGGTATCTACACATCATGCTCAAAGCATACGAGACATCAGGACGAGTACATAGCATGGCGTACATGATAGATCCTATGGTCGATGCATAAGGGATCTTATCCATGCGGTCTCTCTCCTTTCTAGAAGAGGGACTTTGAGTCTTCGAAAGACTCACACCATGTGACATCGGCAGAAGTCCCTTCTTGGAATTCTGCATGGCAAACCGTAGTAATACCGTGTCAATATATATACTCTGACTTAGGCCAAGCAATCTCTTAGATCTATCTCTATAGATGTTGATGCCTAGAATATAGGCTGCTTCACCTAAGTCCTTCATTGAGAAGCACGTCCCTAGTCAAGTCTTCACAGACTGTAGAGAAGGGATGTCATTCTCAATGTGTAGTATGTCATCCACATACAATACTAGAAAGACAATTGTGTTTCCATTAACCCTCTTATAGACACAAGGTTCATCTTCATTCTTGATGAAACCAAACTGTTTGATCGCATCATCGAATCGAAGATTCCAGCTCTGAGAAGTTTGCTTTAGCCCATAAATGGACCTTTGCAGCTTGCATACCTTCCAAGTATGTTGTGGATCCAAAAAACCCTCAGGCTGTGTCATGATCCGAATGGACTTAAACATCGCCACTGGAGAAAAGGTTTCATCATAGTCAATACCATGAATTTTCTTGAAACCTTTAGCCACCAATTGGCCCTTATAGGTATGCGTAAGTCCATCCATGTCAGTCTTTCTCTTAAAGACCCACTTACACCCAATGAGTTTGACGCCTTCAGGTGGATCAACCAAAGTCCATACTTGGTTGGTGTACATGGATTCCATCTCGTATCTCATGGCCTCTAGCCATTTCTCAGAATCTAGGCTCATCACAGCTTCCTGATAGGAGGTAGGCTCAATTCTCAATGAGCATAACATCATCATGGTCAGACAAGAGAAATGAGTATCTCTCAGGCTGATGACGTACCCTATCAGACCTGCGAAGAGGTAGGTTTACCTGAACATGTGTTGTTCCACAACTCTTTGTGCAATAATCTCATCACCCACAACACTTTGTGGTTCCTGTTCAACCTCCATCAAGGCCTCAGTGCTATGGTCCTTATCTTGAATTTTTTCAAGATCGAACGTACTCCCACTAGTTTTTCTAGAAACAAAATCTCTTTCTAGAAATACCCCAGTCTTTGCCATAAACACTTTGTGCTGACTGGGAATGTAGAAGTAATATCCCTTCGTTTCCTTGGGATATCTAGCAAAATAGCACTTATCAGATTTGGGTCCCAGTTTGTCTGAGACTTGACGTCGAATAGATTAAATCTCCAGTTAGATGGAGATTGTCATATAGGAGGGATAGATCTCATCTACATCACTCACATCCCTTCATATAATTTGTTACATACCCAGTAATCGCCTTTATAGTCCACCCATTTACGGGTGACGTTTGACGAAGCCAAAGTATGCAACTCCTTATGTAGGGAACCATGGTGACTTCAGGTCCAAGGACTAATAGTCACAAGAGAAAGTATATGACACTCATATAACGATCCATGATACTTTCTCACGGCGGGTCATTCAGTATACATTCTCCAATGCATACCCATGTGTCAACTTCATATCACATATCCATGACTTGTGAGATCAAGTCATCGAGTTGATCTACATGCTAGTCTCTTCGTATTAACATTGTCCCTGAATGTTAATACTTGACTTGGAATGATTAAGAGTAGTGTTCTCTATATCATCTCATTATCGATTCAACCAATCGATTAATATAGATAAGAACCTCCTACTCAAGGACGTTATTATACATAGTTATTTGGCACCAATACAAGTAAGTATAATAACCATGGCTTTATAAATAGGAATATGATACAACAAAGTCCATACAACGATCATCACATGATTGGCTCTAGGGCTTTCACTAACAGGTTGTAGTGTAATTTGGTATTGGATTTTCTTGACCATAAAATTACACTAGTACACTTTGTGTGTATTGAACAGGACCGACTTAGAGGTGATTCAATTTATTGTTGACTACATAATTCAATCGGACCTCGGATATTATGGTGTACATGCTCTTAATCCCGTTATAATAATGAACACATGTACTTAGTATTTATTTCTTTGATTTACCAATGGGCTAGATTTATAGATTAAATCGATAGACTCGGTAAGTTGAGAAATGATATTATTTACATGGTGTGTCGTTGATTATAGGAGAAACCGTGTCCTATGTATTAGGATGATGATGTCCCCTTGAGGAGCTCATAAGGATCATCATGTAAATCCTGCATGTGGACTTGGTCCGGCATGATGATAAGGTTGAGTTGTACTACTCATGGAGTTAGATGTTGATTAATTAATTGTCAGTCAATTAATTAATTGACGGACATTCGATATCTTAAACACGGAGAGATATTTGTACAATTAATATATGGAACCCATATTTATTTATGGGGGTTGGTGAGGTAGATCAATGATAATCCTCTAGTGGAATGGATTATCATTATTGGATCGGATTTTATTTAGGCTAGATCCATTGGGTGGCCAAGATCCAACTCCTCCTCATGGTCCCTATTGTAGCCTATTAAAACCCTCATGAAACCTAGATCCAACGGACACTATTAAAAGGAGGCTTGGGCAAAATCTATAAATATGGCTTCAAGGCTTGGGCATGGAATATCTTTTTGGAGATTAGGTTTTTGGAGTGGGTGGCAAGATTCTTGGAGAGGCTAGGGTTTGGAGTTGGCATTGAGAGGCTTAGGCGACACAAGGAATTAGGGTTTTCCTAAGGTTTCCTTGTCTTCCTCTCTAGTGGTCGGCGGCAACAAACCTCTTCTTCTTTCTCTCTTGGCCGGTGCCCACACCATATTTCTTCTCTCAAGTATTGGTCGGTGGCAAGAGTTAAGGTTCTTCCTTTGGAGCTCTTGGCCGGCGCCCACATTTCCTCTTCCTCTCCTTGGTCGGTGGCAAAGATCAAGCTAGGAGCTTGGTGGTCGGCTCTAGATAGGAGAAGAAGTCTTTGATTATCTTCCTTTGTTCGGAGCGAACAAGAAAAGGAAGATACGCGATCTAGGAGGTTTCAACTCTTGGAGGATCGTTGCCCACACAACGTTCAAGAGGAGGATAGGACATACAATAGAAGATCAAGAGGTATACAAGAGGTATAATCTTGTTTATTTTGATTTAGTTCTTTTGTATAATGCATGTGGCTAATTTACTTTGACCCCGAAGATAAACATAAAAACCGGCGATCCGTACATCATCTATTCCGCGGCTAATCGAGGAAAAGAGTTAGGTTGCTTGATTAACAAGTTTATTCAAGAGACCACTCGAATTGAATAACACGATGATGGATCGGATCCGTCTTTTTCAAGGATTAATTTTTTTAATCCGGGGACGTAGATAGGATGACCATGCACAAGCGACCAAGTTGAAGCGGGAAACGAAGCTTCGACCTTCACCCCATTCAAGTTAACACGTACCAAGACTGAGACCTGGAATCCTCCTTGTCTGTTTGGAAGCTGGCATCCGTATACCCGTGTATCACCATGTCCCCTTCTCCATATATTAGGAACACATCTATAGTTCTTCTTAAGTACTTAAGGATCGTCTTAACAGTCGCCCAATGATCCATTTCTGGATCAGACTGGTACCTTCTCGTGACACTCAAAGCATATGATACATCGGGCCTCATACATAACATAGCAAACTTGATAGATCCTATTGCGGATGCATAGGGAATCTTACTCATTCTAATCCTCTCGTCTTCTGTGCGCGGACACATAGACTTCGAAATGTGTATCCCATGCCTGATGGGTAGGAAACCTTTCATGGATTCTGACATGCTAAACTTCTTTAGCACTCGGTCTATATATGTAGACTGCGAAAGACCAAGCAACCATTTCGATCTATCCCTATAGATCTTAATCCCATGGATGTAAGTTGCTTCTCCCAGGTCTTCCATGCAGAATATCTTGGACAACCAAATTTTAATTGACTGTAAGATAGAAACATCGTTTCCTATAAGTAATATGTCATCAACATACAATACTAGGAACATGACTGCACTCCCACTAACCTTCTTGTACATACAAGATTCGTCCGGATTTTGTGAGAAATCAAACTTTTTTATTATCTCATCAAAATGGATATTCCAGCTCCTGGATGCTTGCTTCAGTGCATATATGGACCATCACAATTTGCATACTTGGTTTTATCAACCGATGTGAAACCCTCAGGTTGTATCATATACTCGTCCTCGAGTAGGTTTCCATTAAGGAAAGCTATTTTCATATCCATCTACTATATCTCATAATCATAATGAGCTGCTATAGCCAGGAGCATCCGAATGGATTTAAGCATGGCTACAGGTGAATAGGTCTCGTCATAATCAACATCTTGCTTTTGACGATACCCTTTCGCCATCAATCTAGCCTTATAGGTAATCACATTACCATCCATTGTTGGATCGAGAAGCGTCACTAGAGGGGGGGTGAATAGCGATCGAAAATCTTTTCGTTCGTTTCGTTCGAGTAAACAATTAAACGAGTAAGCACAGTGAAAAATAAAGAGACACGTTTATTTTACTTGGTTCACAACCCAGCGGTTGCTACTCCAAGGCCCTATCGGTCCTAGACCGCGTACGGAGGGCAAAGCACTATAACGTCTCCTCCTCGTTGGAGGTAGGAGACAACGATCACAAAACCGGAAGTACGAGGATGAGGCAACAAGCCTACCTCACCTCGTTACGATTAAAACAAAGAATACAATAAAAACAATTACTTGCTACTGCTGCCGACGAAGGAGATTTGAACTTGTCGTCGCGTCGGCGTTATGACGGTGTTGGAGCGTTGGCGTTGTAGGAGCACTTGAGAATAAACTTGATGATGTTTGGAGTTGGAATCCTCCCCTCCTTTTATAGATTTTGGCCTCTGAATTTGTCTCCTCATATTTCGGAACAGATCACGAAGTTGTATAAATTTTATCGCGAAGTGGCCGCGTCAAACCTTATCCGTTTTGACCTAGCGCAAGGGCTGATTCGTCGCCATCAGTCGACTGATGCCTCCCATCAGTCGACTGATGAGCATCAGTCGACTGCCCCATGTCCAGCAGTCGACTGCCAGCCTGGCCACTTCCCTGCAGCGAGAGGTTAGCTCGGAAAATGATAAATACGACAGTTTCTAACCATCCGATCTCGACCTAGACTTTCCACAAGAAGTCTTAGTCGGATCGCCGCCTACAGTCATCCCCGTACAGAGGACACGACCTTACCATCTCTCACTCACACGAACTTACCTCGATTCTTACTGTGTCGCTTTCGCTTCCGGCCTTCCACTCGATTCCTTCGGCTCCCTCCGAAGTCACTCGAGTGTCGCCCGACCACAGCGGCTTCCTCCGGGTGTCACTAGCCTTCAACACACAAGTTATCCACAAAAAACCCTTAAGCCATGTTTTTATAGAAAACACATTCTCCTAACAGTTATTGGTTCATAACCAAAATCCGTTAACCCGCTCCAATACCTTAAGTTAAAATTAATTGAACCGAGTTGGTCTATTTTAACTTAAAACGAACTAAACCAACTTTGGTTCATTCATTTAAAACAAACTAAACCCCTTTGGTTTATTCTTCACCATTGGATTAGAACCAAATCAATTTGGTTCATCCATCATGTCTTCATAAGACTCAGCCCATCCATGCTTTCATTGCGACTGAAACGATTTTATGCTTGCTCCTTGTTTAGTCCAACCAAACCTAGTTTCTCTCGATCTGAGAATCTCATTCTCAAGCTCATTTTAAATTCTTAAAATTACGTTCGTTGTGTGTGTGACTAAATAGGTTCACTACAACAAAAATTTGAATAAACAACAGTGAGAAACCATTGTCTATGATCCAAAAAATCCGTGGTAAATAGACCCATTGTGAAAAGTGGAGCGGTCATAGACAATGGTTAAAAACCGTTGTCGATTTAAGAAAAAGACAATGGTTTTTAACCGTTATCTTTGAGCAACCCACTTTTCATAACAGGTTGATTTACCACGGATTTTTTAGATCATAGACAATGATTTTTCACCATTGTCTTTCAACTAAAATTACAACGGATTATAACCTTTGTCTTTGAGTGTCCTATTTTTCTCAATGCATGGATTTATTATAATTTTTTGAGTTATAGACAACGATTATTAACCGTTATCATTTCTCAACGGTTATTCTAGAGAACAATAAACCATTGTCGATTTATAGTGTTGTGTTTTTAATATAAATCATACAACAACATCAAAAAGAATTATAGAAAACACATATACACTCGCACTTGTAGCAATGTAAAGTACTAGGTCACATCATCTCATTTTAAATGATCACTCTTAAAAACATATATAAAAAAGTACTGTAGCAAAACAACTACATATCATATGCTTAGTACTACACCAAAAGTATTATGCATAATAACCAAAACACTTATAGATTACCACATCTAACCAAAAGAGGTATGTACACTTAAATCTCCTAATCATCAGATATGTGATTTTGTATGCATTCAACTCACTCCGAACGTACTTCATCAATTTCCTTTGCAGCTATCACAGATTTTACGAACTGCATGTGAATAAATGAATGAAAATGTAATTAAACACTTTGAGTACTATGTGATAATTAATTGCACAAATCGTTTTACAAATATGTATCAACAAGAAAATTTGAAAATATATCTATTACTATTGGTGGTAGGGAAGACTTGTCAATGGATGTGGCGCCTTCAATTATATCTCTCATATATCGCAAAATAAAATAACTGCATTAAGCTCCATCCGATTGAAGGGGAACCTGTGATGGAAAAAATTATAGTAGTTATTCAGATAGTAAAATTTTATACATAAATTACACACAAAAAAAGTCACTAATAAAAAATGTATATGAATAACATCTACTTTAACAAGAAAATATATGATTCACATCTACTTTAACAAAATTGTCACTAAATAATTACTCCTCAAATTATATAAGCTCCCTACAATGTAAAACATACCTTGATTATTTCCCACAAAGGTTGTTTCTTCCCGTACTTGTCAATATCTGTGTTGAATAATTTCAAGGCCCTTCATAAAATCATAAAAGATTATAGACTTTTAGTGCATCTAGTATATATAAAAAATTTATAATAAATATTCACAATATTTTCCTACTAAAACTTACATCTTCACAACATTCTTCCAAGTCTCATCACGATTACGTTGACCGAGAGGATCCAACATCTTCACAACGATTCAATTGGACAATTCAATGATATCATTAGAGATTAAAGATAAATCATTATTAGATGAGAATCTTTATTAGAGATTAAAGATAAAAGATAAATCAATATTAGATGTTGGAAAATCAACAACTAAAGCCAAATCTATCAATAGCTTTAGAGTGTAAAAGAATGTAGACCTAGTCAATCATATGATCCAAGTATAATGTACAGGCTAGAAGTTGCAAGGGATCTACGGATGTAAAAGAGAGCTAATAGATTGTAGACTCATCAACAACATAATATAGAATGATAAATTGTTCCACTGCACATACTCATAATCACAAAATATAAGGGGAAAAAAAAGTCTTGTACCTATTGTGCTCACTTGTGTCATCACAAACAACAATCTCAGATACCTATAGGTGATGTCTAAGGCAGATATGAAGCTTGCCTTAAAATGACAACATAACTGTGGTATTATACACCCTCTGTATGGTACTTACTGATTGATCATTTTGAGACCAGCAACACTTCTGGCTTCTTTGGCTTGCTTGGTGTGTTGGGTCCCGGGAAGTTTCTGGTTTTCCCACTTTTCTTGCAGTATTATCCAGTTGAATCAAGCTCCGGGAAGCTAAAAGAGCTTGTGCCAACAGATCATGCGATGCCCGAGCATAAACACATTGCACTGCGACGGATGCCACATCCCTCACTTCCTGAGAATTGAGAGGTGCAAGAAGGCAGTGCCCCAGGATCCTCAACACCGGCTGCAAGAGCTCCAAAGGGAGAGGAACTCTAGAACCTCTACTACGAACATTGTCCTCTTCCTCCTCCCTATTTCCATTGTGGCTATCCTGGATATTTAGTCTCCGCATATACTCCACAGTGCCTCCTATTTCGCCGTCACCGTCGGCAAGAATTCTAACCTGCGAGGAGAAGGATGATAGAGATGAGGAACAACTCAATAGCAGCTTCAACTCGCCATCATCGAGCTCAAAGCGGCAGGGGCAATCTTGGCTGGCCCATCCTGAAACAAAGTCACAAAAATCGATCTTTGAGCGGCTGGGCATAGAGGATATTTTTTGTAATAGAAATCGAGTGCCACTGCGACAATATACTCACGCTTAGTGGACTTTACGGCAATTTGGGGTTCTAGAGGAGGAGAAAGAAGGGGCGCCAAGGTCGCATACGGGCCGAAGGTTGGCTGCGACGAAGTGGTGTCGCGTGCGGCACGGTCGCGGTGCAAGCTGCAGTGGCGGAGGTAGCCCGGCAGGGTGGGCGCGCGAGCAGAAGGGGAGGTGGTCGGTGCTGCGCGTGGAGAAGAAGGCGGCGGCGGCGGTGGATTGAGCTCGCGAGAAGAGAAGACACGAGAGTCCCTAATTCTACGCTTTTTATTAAACCCTAACTTAGATTTTGATTTATATAATCTTATATTAATTGACTTAATCAATATTTTAGATAAAATAATTAGACTTAATCGAATCTAATAAAAATTTTTCCTGAAATTATCAACTAAAATACTAATAAATAACTAAATTTTCTTTTAATAAATAAATACATTTATTTTATTTATTTCATTTTAAATTATATTATATTATTTAAATTAAATTTTAATTTAATTTATTCTTTCCGACATATTACAGTGGCTCTGTGGTCATCGCACGTAGGGGTGCCCCAATGATCGTCGTGCATAGGGGCGACAATGGTCATCGTGCGCAGATCCACTCAGCGGTCGTTGCATGTAGGTGCGCCATCGTGTTTGATTGACGCTAGCTGGTGGTAAAGGCATCGCACGCAAGGGCAGCAACGAGGTCGAGCTCGTCGAAGTGGCCAGCGGTGATAAGGTGTGCGACGGCGACACAAGGAAGGTGAGGAAGGCGACAGGAGAGAAGAAAGAGATCGGTGATTTGGGAAGAATAGGGAAATTAAAGAAACCTAGATTTAAGTATTTATGACTTAATCCAAATAGATTTTATAAAAGTCTATTTGATCTTTTCTCGTGAATTACTATATCAACTCGATTTAAATTCTAAAAAAAATCAAAATTTTTTAAAAATTTAATAAATAAATTTCAAACATTCATCTCTCCACTAGTAACCATCACTTACTAGACAAGAAAAGTTTTGCTACATTTATTTATTTATTTTTTTTTTGTGATTACTAATGAAAGTCACACATGTGTCTTAATTTTTGGCATGAGTTTTAAGTCGGAAAAAAGGAAACCGTTATAATTTCATTGACAACGATTTAAAACTGTTGTATTATTATCACAACGATAATAATTTTTTATCGTTGTAGCAAATGTTACGAAAACATTCTCATTGACAACGGTTGATTGCACCGTTGTCCCAACTGTTGGTGAGATTAAAAAAAAAATTCTTAAAGACAATAATTCTTGAAAACCGTTATAAAATGCGTGTTGATTAAAAAAACATATGCTCAACCACAACAGATAGTGTAAAACTATTGTCTTTTATGTTATATGGTCGCTCAAAGACAACGGTTTTGTCAAAAACCATTGTCTTTTACAAAAATCACAATAGTTTCTCCTAAAACCGTTGTCTTTGTGGTGTTGTCTTTTAGAATTTTTGTTGTAGTGGTTCCCGAATTATGTTGGTCATCTATAATTAACCATTAATTATAGATCGATCATGAGTGACACCTAGTAGTACATCATGATCCCTAATTAATCGAAAAATCAACGGTTGATTCCAGAACCATTTCTGAAACCTTTCAGTAGCTATAATGAATCGTGCCCCGTTCCCTTCACTCATCTTATACCCACTTGGTTCAGGACATGGTCTATAGTGTCAGTCCCCACTATATCAACTACGTCACACCTAGCTCAAGTATCATTTCCTCGTCCTACGAATTCTAGTTACTGCACATGTATATAAGAGTATCATACTCTAAACATGTAATGTTTGGCTAAAGACTTTAGTAAAAATCTGACGAGATGCCATGGGTATACATCTTCTCGCAAGGAGTGGTGAATCCTTTATAGGCTATTCAAACACCTTCGGCCACTTCGACTTATACTCAATCATCCCGGGTCCACATCTTCTCAGAGATGCTTGCTTAAGATGTCAAAGCATAAGTCTTCATGACCAAGATGACTTGAATACCACAAGTCAAAGTAACATCGCACTTAAGCTGCAGTAAAAACTTCATTGACATATCCATATATGCAAAGAACCATATGAAGTATTACAGCTGGTCACTCCAATGAACTAGTTTCCATAACTAGCATCCACGATTAACTCCGAACATCACAATATCTCCAGCCAGTGAGAATCAGCGGCTTGGATACACCAAGGAGTATACCTCGTGCTAGTTTCGACAGAATTGATGGTGTCCAAATTGATCAATTCATCGACTAGGGATAATTCCAATACATCACAATTACACATATAGAGATACTCACTAGTTGTGATCCAATCATAAATTCTCTCATGCCGTGAATCCTATTACGGACATTCAGTAAATGAGTTTAAGATCTACTCAAATACATACAAACATGTATACTCAAATAGTGAATCTTAATTTATCATATAAATGGTTCAAACATAAGACGATTGTCTTAGGACACCTCTCATATATTACTAACAGTATACTGAAAGCCTAGCCTTTGTATGAACATCTTCATTTTTGAATAAGAATCACATGATCATTGTTTGCATATTTATAATTATGTATATTGTCTAATACTTTACATTGTAGATAACATGGTGTGTGGTGTCGAACAGAAGATTATATTATCAGTTCCTTGTAGAGTATAAGTAGAGGCTCACAACCAAGATGGTTTTGGACAAACCATTGGCATGGTTATAGTGTAATTTGGTATTTGTTTATCTTGACCATAGAATTACACTAGTACACTTTGTGTGTATTGAGCAGGACCGATTAGAGGTGATTCAATTTATTGTTGACTACATAATTGAATCAGACCTCAGATATTATGGTGTGCATGCTTTTAATCCCGATATAATAACGAGCACATGTACTTAATATTTATTTCTTTGATTTTCCAATGGGCGATATTTATATGTTAAATCGATAGACCCTAAAAGTTGGGAAATAATATTATTTACATGGTGTGTCATTGATTATAGGAGGAAACTGTGTCCTATGTATTAGGATGATGTTGTTCCCTTGAGGAGCTCATAAGGATCATCATATAAATCCTGCAGGTGGACTTGGTTTAGTATGATGATAAGGTTGAGTGGTACTACTCATGAAGTTAGATGTTAATTAATTAATTGTTAGTAAATTAATTAATTAATAGACATTCGATATCTTAAACACGGGGAGATATGTGTACAATTAATATGTGGAGCCCATATATAATTATGGGGTTGGTGAGGTAGATCAATGATGATCGCTTTAGTTGAATGGATCATCATTAATGGATTGGGTTTGGATCCATTGGGTGGCCAAGATCCAACTCCTCATGGTCCCTATTGTAGCCTATTAAATCCCTCACGAAGCATAGATCCAACGGACACGATTAAAAGGAGGCTTGGGCAAAATCTATAAATAGATTCCAAGGCTTGGGTGGCAAGATAAGGTGTTGTGCTAAGGGTTTGGAGTT
Source organism: Wurfbainia villosa (assembly GCA_025175895.1). Lineage (NCBI taxonomy): Eukaryota > Viridiplantae > Streptophyta > Magnoliopsida > Zingiberales > Zingiberaceae > Wurfbainia > Wurfbainia villosa. The sequence continues at coordinate 79,590,486 of CM046001.1, read as the reverse complement.
GGGTTAGAGGCTTGGGCGGCAACCTAGGTTTTGGCTTCTCCATTGGGTGGAAGCAACACAACCTAGGGTTTGGCTCTTGTCTTGGGCGGCGTCACTTCATCTCCTTCCTCACTTTGGTTTGCAACAACAAGGGCTAGGACTTCTCTTCCTTGCTCTTGGGCGGCGCCTCCCACTCCTCTCCAAGGGCCAGTTAGGGTTTTGCTTTGGCTTTCCCTAGAGCCAGCGCACCTTTACTTCTCCCTCTCCTTGGCCGGTGGCAACAACCAAGCTTGGAGGCTTGGTGGTCAGCACTAGATAGGAGAAGAAAGGAGGATTGTCTTCCCTTTGTTCGGAGCGAGCAAGGAAGGGAAGATATAAGATCTAGGAGGCTTCTACTCTTGGAAGATCATCGCCCACACGACGTCCAAGAGGAGGATAGTTCATATGATAGAAGATCAAGAGATAAACAAGAAGTATAATTCTTGTTTTGGTTTCCTTTTGTTTTATGTAATTGTTTACAATTGTATTATCATGGACCCTGATGATAAACACAAAAACTGGCGATTCGTACATCATCTATTCCGCAGCTAATCGAGGAAAAGAGTTAGGTTGCTTGAACAAAAAGTTTGTTCAAGCAACCACTAAAATCGAATATCACGATGATGAATCGATTTCTTGGGTAATCCATCTTCGTTTGAATTATTTTTTTTTGGGGACGTTTGATAGGATCACCATGTACAAGTGACCGAAGCGAAGCGAGAAACGAAGCTTCAACCTTCAAGAACTGCTCAAGAAACCATGGCTAAAATACTCCACGAACTACTCCTTTTATGACCTGCATCAGGCTGATTCCGTGGCTAGCAGTCGACTGCTAAAAGACCTCAGTCGACTACCTACAGTGTCATTGTCTCACAACGGAGTTGATCCACATTGGCATTCTAACTAACGGATACACCAGCAGTGAACTGCCAAGCCCGTAGTCGACTGTTCAATTGACTACCAAGCTTTCTGTGCTGGTGTCTGCAAGCAGCAGTAAATTGCCATCCATAGCAGTCGACTACCCCATGGCTAGTCGACTGGAAATCCCTCCAGTCGACTGCCAGAGCACAGTTGGTAGTCTAGCCTCTAGTCGACTATCGAGCAGTCGACTGGTCATAATACCAATCGATTTCCCTTAAGTCAACTCAGCTTTCGAGTGTTAAACAATCGATCAGTAAATTGTTCAATATCTCAATCGACTGATAAACCTCAACAATGAGGTTTAACCCCAAGTATGATGCCCTCATACTTGATAGACCACCCTTAGCTTAGACCTAAGCCTTCTAGTCACCTCCATCAGCCTCATGCCTATTGAATCCCTCCAAGTCATCCATGACTTGTTCATTCATATGCTAACCTTCAGGTGCTTCCATTAGCTATTGTCATGCTAATTGAGTCTACATCGCCAAGGTACATTTGGGCTTACACTGCCAAGATAGACGCTTGGACTTTATTCCATCAAACATTGGACTTATGCCACCAAGACTACATCTTGGACTTTATGCCGCCAATATGACACCCTTGGACTTCCCTTGCCAACTCCATGTTTGACTTTCCAAATTCTAAGACCTATGCTTAGACATTCCAAATGCCAAGACCCATGTTTGGACTCTCCATTTCCAAGACCCATGCTTGGGCTTTCCATTGCCAAGTACCCATGCTTGGACTTTCCATGCCAAGTACCCAAGACTTGGACATTCCATTACCAAAGACCATTCTTGGACTTCCCATGATAATTACATTATCATATGTTTGGTCGAACATCAACATAATGCTCGAGTCAAACTCGAGTCTAGTAAATCGTGACCTGGGCCAAATGCACCAACACTCAATAGAGAGCTTTAGTGATGCACACCACCACTAATCAAACCACTCCTTATCGGTAACACACTACAGGTGGAGAAACCTCTTACAAAGTGCTACAACAATAAGAACAAGATATAGAAGAAAATACAATGAAATACAAGTTAAGAAAACTTTACAAAGAATTCTTTGAATGCTTGATTTTCGATTGTTTGCGAAATGCCTTGAAGGTATGGAATGCAGCAGCAATTTCCTTTCAAATCGTCTCAAAAACTATGGCCAAAATCCTCCTCTTCGAGCTCCTTTTAAAGATGCAACTCATGCTAATTTTCATCTAGCAGTCGACTACTCCTATAGTTGTTGTCTAACAATGGTTTAATCCACGTTGGAAAAACTCTAATGGTAGTTGACCAGTCGACTTCCAAAACTCTAGCACGGCCAATCGGCCGCTCTATCGATCATCTAGTCAACTACACGGAACTTTCTATGCTTTAGTGGATTTCGAATGTAGCACGGATCGCCTCCATGGCGTTTCCGATTTCCAAGGCCCACCGATCACCAGCCTTTGGGCGTAGTTGGATCGCTAAGGTCATGCACTATTAGCTTGAGCCCAATCGACTTCCCGACATCAATCGAGGATGATCATAATCCCAATCGATCGCTTCGAGCCGACTAAGTCGGGCAAGTTTCAAAATGCTCCACTTCTGACCAATGACTAATCCATAACTCACGATCGTGATAAACCACAAACATGAGGTTTAATCCAAGTATGATGCCATCATACTTGCTAGACCACCCTTAGCCTAGACCTAAACCTTCTAGAAACCTCCAACAGCCTCATGCCTATTTGTGATCCAATTCATCCATAACTTGTCCATCCATACGCTAGCCTTTAGGTGCTTCCATCGACTATTGTCATGCTAACCGAGTCTACATCACCAAGGTATTGGGCTTATGCTGCTAAGACACACGCTTGGACTTTACGCCGCCAAACATTAGACTTATGCCACCAAGACTATAGCTTGGACTTTACACTGCCAATATCACACCCTTGGACTTCCCAATTGCCAAGACTCATGGTTGGACTTTCCAATTGCTAAGTACCCATGACTTGGACTTTACCATTGCTAAGACCCATACTTGGACTTTCCATTCAAAGTATCAATGACTTGGACTTTACCATTGCCAAGACCCATGCTTGGACTTTTCATGTCAAGTACTCAAGACTTAGATTTTACCATTGGCAATCACATTGTCATACATTTTATCGAACATCAAAATACTGCTCGAGTCAAAGTTGAGTCTGGTCAATCGTTGCCTGGATCGATTGCACCAACAATCTCCTCATTTTTGATGTTTGACAAAACCTTTGAGTTAGACCACCTAACTCAAGCCATCAATTCATCAATTCTCCCACTTTTTGATATACATCAAAAAGTCTCTCCCCAAGAATATCAATGTCTCATATCCCAATGAGATCTTACAATCTCTCTCTTGGTCCAAAAATATTTAGGATACCTTCACTCTTCCTAGTGATAAATCACATATCACTAAATGAGAGACAATACTCACTATTCTCCAATTCTACCCTTTTGACTAAAATTTCATCCATCATCTCTTGATGGATAACCTCCCCCTAAAGGCTTTCTCCTGCTTGACCATTGTACCAACAATGTCCTTGGAGAGTTCCTAAGATAATAGGAATACTAAACCATCAAAATTAAGGAAAAAAGTTCAAACTTGAACTTTCACAAACCTTAAAATTTGATTCTCACCCTAAACAACTCTCCTAATCCATATCCAATGTATTTTTATCCTTCCAATGCTTTCCAAAGCATATCCTAGGAACTGACGCAGGCGGGGTAGCAGGGCGGCGCTAAAAACCTTCCATGTGTGAGGTTAGGATAGAGGGAGCAGAGAGAATCTAAGGAGAAGGGGGAATTCGCCAACAAAAGAGGGACACCCCTTAGTTTAAACAAAAAGAAATATTATTAATCAAAATTGAATATCTTACAATGCCCAAACCTATTTTTAAATAGGCATAGAAAGAGAATGTTTCTTAATGCTAAAAAAAACTAGCTTTAACAAAAATTTCTTAACAAGTAAGAAAGTTAAAAAAAAATAAACAAACTAAGTCAAAAATTTCTTAACGAAACAGAAAAGTAAATATAAAAATTTTAAAACTAAAAATAAATAAATTAAATGAAAATTCATAATAAATAAATTTAATAATAAGATATTAATGAAATTCTAAATAGTGAAAAAAAATTAAAATTAAATAAAAATTTGAAATAAATAAAATTAATAATAAAATATTAATGAAATTCTAAATAGCGACGGAAAATTAAAATTAAATGAAAATTCAAAATAAATAAAATTAATAATGAAATATTAATGAAATTCTAACTAGCGACGGTAGCGTGCTACGACCATGGCTTGGTCTATGGTTAGGTTGTGGTCCTTTCTGGAGGTCACATGTCGAGCCATGGAATGATCCACGCTCATGGTGGTGACCAAGAGAAGGCTATGGTGGCCTTTAGGATAAAAATTAATCCAAAATGAAGGATATCCATATCATGAAGCCATAGAGGCGTTGAAATCTTTATTTTGAAGCTCAATTTCTCTTCGTCATGATTTAGAGGAGGGCAGGATTGCATCTTATGATAAGAGTCGATCAAGCGGCTGGATGCGCCTGCATCAGTCACCCGAGGTTGAAAAGAACTCGCCCTCGAGTTTGAACTAGTGTCATCTCCTTCTTTGGTATAAGGAATCATGCTCTCTCGGGTGTATTCTCGATCTACTAACTTTATCACCTATTACGTGTTCTTCCATCCATTGTGGATAACTTTATGATCGTGCTGCCAATGTGGGTCCAATAATATGTAGCATACAACTATCGCTTCAACCTTATGGAGGAGAAGATTCTTTTGAGTAGTTACCATCTCATTGTCATATCCATAAAGTACCTCATTATCATTACAGATGCCCATGTATTCTTCAACCAATATGTCATCTTCATCGTAGATGCTATTTTCTCCTTCAATTGATATGCTCATGTCTTCTTCAACCGATATGTGGTCTTCATCCCTCATTTCATCCTTAGGTGAGAGATCAAATAATGTCTCAAGGCCATCTTCACAAAGTAGCTTGTCATCATCGTACTCATCATAGATGGGGTCGCCCATTACCTCGTCAATGTCATAGACAGGGTCTTCCATGCTTACTTTAATTTCCTCATCTATATTATCATCATCGTAGACGGGGTCTTCTTTAGTTTGCTCATCGTTGACAGAATCTTCAATGTCTTCATCATCATCGTAGATAGAGTCTTCATACCATTCTTTACAACCAAAATATTCTTGATGACATAGAATTTTAGAGCGTCGAAGAGATACCTCAAGTTATCGCAGTGTTACACACTGAGTTAATGTTCTGATTTTTCTTCGTAGATTCTTGATGATCTCTTGGGAACTTCGATCCTTGGGTGAGGCTTCCTCAATCAGAACCTGCCAGTCACGACCATGATCACAACCATGACGATCATCTATGAATCGCAATCGCCAATATAACTCTGTGACTTGTCTCTGTAGATCTCTGATGGTCTCCTGGGAACATCGATCTTGGAGTGCGACTTCCTCAATCGGAACCTGCCGATCACATCCATAACCATGACCATGACAACCATTCATGGATCTTCGAGATAACTCTATGATTGACCTCTGTAGATCGATGAGCTCGTGGGTACTTTGATCCTGGGTGCGACTTCCTCAATCGGAACTTGCCTATCACATCCATGACCATGACCACAACGTCCCTCCATAGATTTAGGGCTCTGATTCCAACTGACGTAGGCGGGGTAGCGGGGGAAATGTTAGGGTATCTTAAAGTAGTTGAAACTGGGCTAAACAAACCTTGTTTATCTGAAATCACACTTGGTAGTTGACTCGATCAACAACCATTCGACTTACCTCAACGCCAGTCGACTGCCCCAAGCGGCAGTCGACTGGTTTCTGTAGATGTAGAAATTCAAAAATCAGAATTTGAATTTTGGAAAATCATAAGTAAATATATGTAATTTGAAAAATAATTAAACTTCATATGTATAATACTTATATCAATCATTATGGATGAAAAATATATGAAAAATAAAATACCCATTAGATAGTGAGATTGATACAAAGTTCAAAAACAAAGATAACTTCAATGTTTTGAGCCTACTTTGTATCAACTTCATCAATGGTGATTGCTATCAAAAGATCGACTTCACTAAGGTTTTTGAAAATGATTTTAAAACCTTATATTGGACAATGATCTATGGGCTCAATGCACATGACTTGCACATTAGCTTTCCTAATGATCTATCATTATTATTTAATGAGTTATAAGTTCATTATGATGTACTAAATAAACACATGAACTTAACTCATTTTCTAGCATCTCACATATGTCTAAGGTATATGAAAACACATACAAGTCAATTTAATATGAGATTGGATTTTTGTTCTTCCTAATCTAAGGTCACATGCATTTTTCTAGGAAACTCTATTTGATTCCCTTATACATAGAAGGTATCTAGGGAAGTTATCCCTAGTGAATACCTTGTTAACCCAAGGAGCTCCAATAGGTATTGGGTTCCTAGGAGCGTGATCGATTCACACTAGATGGGTCAGGGTGTGTCAACCCTAAGTAGAAAGGTAGTTAACCTAACCATGGTGGAGATGATACTTTAGGATGTGTCAATGTGTTTTGAGAAGTTGAAAATTGATTAAATTGACACAATTAGGTCTTAGAAGTCATGGTGTAGCATTTTGAGTTTTTGGCACACTTGAGGATAAGTGATTATTAAGGAAAAATGGATTTAATTCTAATAATGATAATTTGGGCTCAATAATTAGGTATTTTATACGTTAGTATTTTATACTTGCCATGTTTTATTTGCCTTGCCATGTCAAGACATAATATTTATTTTTAATCATAAAAAATGTCATGATTTATGCTTAGGAATGTCTTGTTTATGTTTAGGTTTATATCACATGTCATGCCATTATGATTATTGGCATATGTCTTATTTATGTTATCATTTATGTCATAATCATCGTTCATGCATTAATTAAAATTGAGTTAAGGACAATGACATGATTTGAAGTCCTATGCATAAGGAAATCAAATAGTATTGCCTCGAAAAATGTATGAAAATCTAAATAACCAAAACTCACATCTCACAAGAACACTTGACTTGTATGTGTTTTATACACTTAGATACAAGTGAGATGGTAGGAAAAGGAATTAAGATTTTTAAAGTCATTTCAAAACCATTTTGAAAAATCTTGGTGAGGTCTATCTTTTGATAACAATCTGTTGGGTTTCCGGCACCGCGGCGAGTGTGTGTTCGAACATGTTTCGTAAACATGTGCACAATGGAAGGAATAAAATAATAAATCTAATTTATTACAACACACACACCACACGCATGCATAGTACAACATGTGTAGACATAACTGCAATTTCATATTTTGCAATAAAAGGAAATTTATACTACGTATACCTGACGTATCACGTGTAGCGGGAAAGACATCAACCGGAACGATCCTCGCTAGAATTATCTCTATCCGTATCCACGCCGAGTATCTTCGGGATGACTTCACAAAGTTACGAGCCTCGTCTTCGTATGGGTTACTAGCCTCATGTTGAAGACGATGTGATCGAGAGAAGATCACGATCCGAATCAAAATTCGGATCCAAAACGAGTCCTCAAAAACTCACTTCTCCGGAGAGGTATTCGTCAACCGTTTGACGAATCCTTCGTCCTCCACCTATGAGGATTATCGGAGATCGAATTCCCGGAAAGGCTACCTCTGTCGGAGCTCCAAACGTCGTCCAAACGATGCTCCGACAAGAGGGAAACAAGCTGTCCAGAAAACTGGACAGCTTTGGTGGAGGAATATGGGTCGGCCAAATAAGGAAGGTTGAAGCTCACCTTGTTGCAAACCCAAAGGAGATCACCGGAGCTCCTCCGGCAGCAGCTCGACGCCGGCAAGGGGAGAGGAAGGCAACTGCTGGATGCCGGCAAGGGAGCTTGGGTGGTGGTGGGTGGCGGCAAGGGGAGGGCGCCGACTACACCAAGGAGAAGTGGGCGACAACAATTAGGGTTGCAAGGATTTGGATTAGGGCTTAACAAAAAACCCTTAAGCCCTATTTTATAGAGAACAAATTCTCTTAATGGTTATCGAATCATAACCAAAAACCCATTAACCCGCTCCATTAATTTAAGTTAAAATAAACCAAAACATGTTGGTCTATTTTAAGTTAAAACGAATCGAACCAACTTTGGTTCATTCATTTAAAACAAACCAAACCCCTTTGGTTTATTCTCCTCCATTGGATTAGAACCAAACCAATTTGGTTCATCCATCATGTCTTCATAAGACACGACCCATCCACGCTTCCATTGCGACTGAAACGATTTCATGCTCGCTCCATGTTTGGTCCAACCAAACCTAGTTTCTCTCGGTCTGAGAATCTCATTCTCAAGCTTGTTTTAAATCCTTCGGATTACGCTCGTTGTGCGTGTGACCAAATAGGTTCTCGGTTTATGTTGGCCATCTATAATTAACCATTAATTATAGAATGATCATGAGTGGCACCTAGTAGTACATCATGATCCCCAATTAACCGAAAAGATCAACGATTGATCCAGAACTATTTCTGAAACCCTTCAGCAGCTCGAATGATTCGTGCCCCATTCCCTTCACTCATCTTATACCCACTTGGTTCAGGACATGGTCTATAGTGTCAGTCCTCACTAGGCTGACTACGTCACACCTAGCCCAAGTATCATTTCCTCGTCCTACGGATTCTAGTTACTGCACATGTATCAAAGAGTACCTTACTCTAAACATGTAATGCTTTAGCCAAAGACTTTAGTAACAATCCGACGAGAGGCCATGGGTATACATCTCCTCGCAAGGAGTGGTGAATCCTTTATAGGCTATTCAAACACCTTCGATCACTTCGACTTATACCCAATCATCCCGGGTCTACATCTCCTCAGAGATGCTTGCTTAAGATGTCAAAGCATAAGTCTTTATGATCAAGATGACTTGAATATCGCAAGTCAAAGGAACATCACACTTAAGCTGCAGTAAGAACTTCATTGACATATATATATATGCAGAGAACCATATGAAGTCTTACAGTTGGTCACTCCAATGAACTAGTTACCATAACTAGCATCCACGATTAACTCCGGAAATCACAATGTCTCCAGCCAGTGAGAATCAGCTGCTTGGATACACTAAGGAGTATACCTCGTGCTAGTCTCGACAGAATCAATGGTGTCCAAATCCATCAATTCATCGACTAAGGATAATTTTGATACATCACAATTACACATGTAGAGATACTCACTAGTTGTGATCCAATTACAAATTCTCTCATGCTGTGAATCGTATCGCGGACATTCAGTAAATGAGTTTAAGATCCAATCAAATACATGAAAACATGTACACTCAAATAGTGAATCTTCATTTATCAAATAAATGGTACGACCATAAGGCGATTGCCTTAGGACACCTCTCATATATTACTAACACAATCACCATTGAATGAGGTGATGTAAAGTAGGGTTAAACATTGAAAATTTCAATGGTTTTGAACTTTGTGTCAATCTCACTATTTTATGGGTATTTTATTTTCTAACTATTTTTCACCCATAATGTTTATTATAAGTAATGTACGTATGAATTTTTAAAATTTTTCAAAATATATATTTTTACATATGAATTTAACAAATTCATTTATGAAATATGATTTCTATACAGTGCAAAAATTAGTCGACTGCCATGGATGGCAATCGACTGGAATCAAGGGTAGTCGACTGGTGACTGTCAGAGTCCACTACCAAGTATTGATTTCGGGTAAACAAGGTTTATTATGCCCATGTCCAGCTATTTCTTGGTTCCCTAATTGCTCCTAACCCTAGGATATGCTTTGGAGAGTATTGGAAGGGTGGAAATCCATTGAAAATGGATTAGGAGAATTTTTTAGGGTGTGTATCAAATTTTAAGGGAAGTAAAAGTTCAATGTTGAATCTTTGCCCTTAATTTCGATTGTTTAGTGATCCTATTGGCTTAGAGACTCTCCAAGGAAATTGTTGGTGCAATTGTCAAGGGGGAGCAAGTCTTTAGGGGGAGGTTATCCATCTTGGAATGATTGATGTATTTCTCCTCATGGGAGGAGAATTGGGGGATTGCCTCTCTTAAGTGATATGGGTCTTATCACTAGGAAGAGTGAAGGCATCCTAGATGTGCTTTTGGACCAAGGGGGAGATTGTAAGATCTCATTGAGATATGAGACATTGACACCCTTAGGGAGGACCTTTTTGATGTATGTCAAAAAGGAGGAGAATGTACCAATTGGGGTTAATTGGAATTCTCACAAGATGCGAGAATTGCCAATTAGGAATAATTGGTAGACTTGAGTTAGGTCACCTAACTCAAAGGTATTTGTGGTTTTGTCAAACATCAAAAAGGGGGAGATTGTTGGTGCAATCGGTCTAGTTTGCGATTGACCTGACTCGAGTTTGACTCGAGCAGTATTTTGATGTTAGACAAAATATATGACATGTGATTGTTATGGTAAGTCCAAGTCAGTAGCCTTGGCCACATAAGTCCGAGTGTGTAGCCTTGGCGGTGATAGTCCAAGCATGGGGCTTGGCATTGGAAGTCCAACATGGAGTTGGCAAGGAAAAGCCCAAGTGAGTAGCCTTGGCCACGTAAGTCTAAGTGTGTAGCCTTGGAGGTGAAATTCTAAGCATGGGGCTTGGCATTGGAAGTCCAACATTGAGTTGGCAAGAGAAAGTCCAAGTGAGTAGCCTTGGTCACGTAAGTCCAAGTGTTTAGCCTTGGAGGTGAAATTTCAAGCATGGGGCTTGGCATTGGAAGTCAAACATGGAGTTGGCAAGGGCAGACAAAGTGTGTACCCTTGGCCACGTAAGTCCAAGTGTGTAGCCTTAGCGGTGAAAGTCTAAGTCATGGGTACTTGGCATTTGGGAAGTCCAAGGGGTGGTATTGGCAGTGTAAGGCTAAACTGTAGTCTTGGGAGTGTAAGTCCATATGTTCCTTGGCAGTGTAAACACCGAGAGCATGACAATAGCCGAAGGAAGCACCTGGAGGATAGAATATAAATGAACAAGTCATAGATGACTTGGAGGGATCCGTGCATGGATGAACAAGTCATAGATGACTTGGAGGGATCCGATAGGCACGAGGCTAGTAGAGGTGGCTAGAAGGCTTAGGTCTAGGCTAAGGTTGTCTAGCAAGTATGAGGGAATCATACTAAGGCTAAACCTCATGTTTGAGGTTTACCAGTCAACTTGGGTGATGTACCAGTTGACTGATGGGAGTCGACTAGCATTTGACTACGTCGCGTGGCATGGCACTCGACTACCATGGAGGATAGTCGACTGATGGTTAAGGAAACGACCACAGAAGCGAGGTAGCTTGACCAACAACTAGACTGGCTATGCATCATTTGACTGATGGGTTTTGGCAGTCGACTGATGGGCTATTCGTTGGAACTTTTCGAAAGTGGATCAAGTCATTATCTCACAATGGCTACAGGAGCAGTCGACTGATGGGTATGAGCAATCGATTGTTAGGATCAGAATCAACTCGAGACAAGCATAAAAGGAGGAGCTTGGGGAGGATTTCCACAAGATTTTTGGTGAGATTTTAGAGGGGAATTGCTGCTGCATTCCAGACATTCAAGAGCAGACCAAAGCAAGCAACAAGCAAGTAATTAAAGCAAAGTGTTGTAAAGTTTTTCTTTACTTGTATTTCATATTATCTTTGTATTTTGCTTGTACTTTTATATTACGTTTTGTAATTGCTTGTACGAGGTTTCTCCACCTCCTACTTGTTGTCGAGAAGGAGTTTGAGTAATGGTGTGAGCATCACTCGAGCTCATTGAGCTCACCCGTAGAGTAGGAACCCTAAGGTTCCAAACCACATATATCGCATGTTTATTGTGTGTGCTTGTATTCGTCTTCATTTTGTATTTGTATCTATTATTTCCACTGTATATATTAATGAGTATTGTAGACGAACGATCGATTTCCATCAAGCACGCAATTGGGCTATTCAAATCTCCTTCTAGCCATGCCACAATCCTCCAACAAAAATTACTCCTAGCATGCTTTTGACTATTAATTGAAGAAGGTGCATTAGTAAAATATAACTTAGGGTTTGCTTTAGAAGCTCTCCCTACATGTGATTCTCCTCCTTTTCCCTTGGTTTTCTTCCTCCCCTTAGAGCATTGAGTCCTATAGTGCCCCTTTTGATGACATTTGAAGCATACTATGTGCTCATTTCTCTTGATTGTTGGGGCTCCGACATCCTTTGAATTATCCTTGACTTTTGGTGTTGATTAAGTCTTCTTGACTCACTTTGGACACTTACTCTTATAATGCCCATTTTCCCTACACTCAAAGCATACAATATGATTTTTACTTTTAATTAAAATGCTTGAGTTACCTAGGCCGGAAATGAAATTTTGAGCTTGCTCTTCTTCTATCCCGGAGGTGGATGGCTCATCTTCTTGCTGCGGCATTGAGGATGGTCTCTCCTCCCCCTCAATTCTAGAAGTGGAGGCATCCTCCAATTCATTCACCTCTTCTTCTTCCTCAGATGTCGAACACCTCTCGACCTCTGAATCCTCACTCTCTTAAGAGGATGAGCTTGCTTCTTCAGTCTCCTTGTCCAATTGAGTCGATGATGGATCTTCATGGTAGTTTACCAATTTACTCCAAAGCTCCTTGGCATCCTCATAATCATTTAATCTACACAAAATGTCATTAGGGATTACATTAACTAAAATATTTGTTGCCCTTTAATTTATTTCGAAGTCTTGGACTTTCTCTTCGGGCCATCTCTTCTTCTTGAGGTATCCACCTTTTGGATCCCATGGAAATTCAAATCCCTTCATTATGATGACCCAATCTTCAATGTTCATCATGAAGAAATTCTCCATCCGTGCCTTCCATTGATCGAAACCTTCTCGTCCATAGAATGTATATGGAATTGGAGTGTTGATGTCCCATCCAAATCCATCGTTGGGCAACTCCATCTTCTAGCACTTGTGCTCTCTTGGTGATTGGTTCGTAGAAGAGCCTTGGGCCCTGATACCAATTGTAGGGGCGTTGATGACATGCTAGAAAGGGGGGGGGGGGTGAATTGCATTTTTGCGTCATCCCTTGGAATTCAATCATGTTCGTCATGTTGCTATTCTACAATTGTCATTAGCGTAGCAGAATACAAATACAAATAAAGATGATAACAACAATACAAGCACAATATAAATATGCAGCGATATAACATGGTTTGAAACCTAGGGTTCCAACTCCATGGGTCGAGCTCAAATGAGCTCTAGTGATGCACACCACCACTAATAAACTGCTCCTCAATGACATACTAGAGGTGAAAAAATCTCGTACAAGTGATTACAACAATAATAAAGAAAATACAACAAGTATACTAAGCAATGCACAAATACAAGTAAATAAAACTTTACACAAGGAACTTTTAATTGCTTGCTTGTTGATTGATTTGGATTGACTTTGAAAGACTGGATGTTGGGTTTCCATGGCATCACGGCGAGTGTGTGTTCGAACACGTTTCGTAAATTGCACACAGTGGAAGTAATAAAAGTTATAAATCTAATTTATTATAACACACACATCACATGCATGTAGGATACAACATTTGTAGACATAATCGCTATTTAAAATTTTGCAATAAAAGGAAATTACTCTAGTTATACCTGACGTATCACGTGTAGAGAGAATGACATCAACTGAAGTAACTCTCGCTAGAATTGCCTCTATCTGTATCCACGCCGAGTATCATCGGGATAGCTTCGCCAAGCTACAAGCCTTGTTTTCGTAGGAGTTACTAGCCTCATGTCGAAGACAATGTGATTCGAGAGAAGATCACAATCCGAATAAAATTTAGATCCAAAAATTGAGTTTTGCAAACTCGCTTCTCGGAAGTGGTTTTTATCAACCGATTGATGAAAACTCAACCCTCTACCTATGAGGAGTGTCGGAGAACCAATCCCCATAAAATAGGTCACTGTCGTAGTGCAAAACGCCGACTAAACGACCTCTCCACAAAGAGGAGAACAAGTTGTTCAGAATCTGGGCAACTTGTTTGGTGGAAGATATGGTCGGCCAATCAATGGTCAGCTTCTCCTTGGTCACCGGAGCCTAAGGGAGGATGGCTGGAGGAGTCACTAACGGCTGGTGGGTGGCCGACAGTGACTTGGGCAGCAGCAAAACCTAGGCGGCAGCTCCTCTTGGGTAGCTAAAGCTCTTGGGTGGCAAGAGCTCTTGGGCGACAAGAAGCAAGGAGGAGGGCTTGGGTGACTAGGGTTTCCAAAACCCTTCAACAAATTAATTCTACACGAAAAAACCCTTAAGTCATGTTTTTATAGAGAACACATTCTCCTAATGGTTATTGGTTCATAGCCAAAACCCGTTAACCTGCTAAAATAACTTAAGTTAAAATAAACCAAACTGCGTTGGTATATTTTAAGTTAAAATGAACCGAACCAACTTTGGTTCATTCGTTTAAAAAAAACCAAACCACTTGGTTTTATTTTCCACCATTGGATTAGAACCAAACCAATTTGGTTCATCCATCATGTCTTCAAAAGACACGACCCATCCATGCTTTCGATGCGACTGAAACCATTTCATACTCGCTCTTTGTTTGGTCCAAACTAAACCAAGTCTCTCTCGTTCTGAGAATCCTATTTTTAAGCTCATTTTAAATTCTTCGAATTACGCTCATTGTGCATGTGACCAAATAGGTTTTCGGTTTATGTTGGCTGTCTATAATTAACCATTAATTATAAAACGATTATAAGTGGCACCTAGTAGTACATCATGATCCCCAATTAATCGAAAAATCAACGGTTAATCCCAGAACCTTTTCTGAAACCCTTCAGCAGCTACAATGAATCGTGCCTCATTCCTTTCACTCATCTTATACCCACTTGGTTCAGGACATGGTCTATAGTATCAGTCCCCACTAGGCTGCCTACGTCACACCTAGCCTAAGTATCATTTCCTCGTCCTCTGGATTCTAGTTACTGCATATGTATACAAGAGTACCATACTCTAAACATGTAATGCTTTGGCTTAACACATTAGTAATAATCCAACGAGAGACCATAGGGTATAAATCTTCTAGCAAGGAGCGGTGAATCCTCTGTAGCCTATTCAAACACCTTTGGCCACTTCGACTTATACCCAATCATCTGAGATTCACATCTATTCGGAGATGCTTGCTTAAGATGTCAAAGCATAAATCTTCATAACCATGATGACTTGAATACTGCAAGTTGAAGGAACATCGCACTTAAGCTGCAGTAAGAACTTCATTGACATATCCATATATGCAGAGAACCATATGAAGTCTTACAATTAGTCATTCCAATGAACTAGTTATCATAACTAGCATCCACGATTAACTCCAGACATCCCAATGTCACTAGCCAGTGAGAAATAGCTGCTTGGATAAACCAAAGAGTATAACTCGTGCTAGTCTCAACAGAATTAATGGCGTCCAAATCCATCAATTCATTGACTAGGGATAATTTCAATACATCATAATTACACATGTAGAGATACTCACTAGTTGTGATCCAATTACAAATTCTCTCATGTTATGAATCGTATTGCAGACATTCAGTAAATGAGTTTAAGATTCAATTAAATACATGAAAACATGTATACTCAAATAGTGAATCTTTATTTATCAAATAGATGATACAACCATAAGGCGATCGCCTTAGGACACCTCTCATATATTACTAACAAACCCCCACTTGGCCTAATACCATTCGCCACGGTATCCAATACCATAGGCTCTAACATGACCCTCAAACTTACTTTGAGGTAAGGCCTTAGTTAAAGGGTCCGCTAGGTTCCTTTCAGTGGAAATCTTCTCAATTTGTATTTCCTTATTACTTATGATCTCCCTGATCAGATGATAGTGGAGAAGCACATGTTTGGATTGTTGATGAGACCTTGGCTCTTTTTTCCTATGCAATCGCTCCATTGTTGTCACAGTAGACTGGTATTACTTCAACAATGGTTGGAACTACACCAAGTTCAGAGATGAACTTCTTGATCGAAATCGCTTCCTTTGCTGCTTCCGAAGATGCAATGTATTCTGCCTCAGTAGTAGAATCCGCTACGGTGTCTTGCTTGAAACCTTTCCAAGTTATTTTGCCTCCATTTAAGGTAAATATGTAACCAGACTGAGACCTGGAATCATCCTTGTCTGTCTGAAAGCTGGCATCCATATACCCACATATTACCATATCACCCTCTCCATATATTAGAAACACATCCTTAGTTCTTCTTAAGTACTTAAGGATTGTCTTAATAGCCATCCAATGATCCATTCCTAGATCAAACTAGTATCTTCTCGTGACACTCAGAGCATACGATACATTGGGTCTCGTACATAACATAGCATACATGATAGATCCTATTGCGGATGCATAGGAAATCTTACTCATGCAAATCCTCTCATCTTCTGTGCGTGGACACATAGACTTCGAAAGGTGTATCCCATGCCTGATAGGAAGGAAACCTTTCTTGGATTTCAACATGCTAAACCTCTTTAGCACTCGGTCTATATATGTAGATTGAGAAAGACCAAGCAACTGTTTCGATCTAACTCTATAGATCTTAATCCCGAGGAAGTAGGTCACTTCTCTCAGGTTTTTCATAAAGAATGTTTTGGATAACCAATTTTAACTGACTGTAATATAGATATATCATTTCCTATAAGTAATATGTCATGACATACAACACTAGGAATATGACTGCACTCCCACTAACCTTCTTGTACACACAGGGTTCGTCTGGATTTTGTGAGAAATCAAACCTTTTGATTGTCTCATCAAAATGGATATTCCAGCTTCTAGATGCTTGCTTCAGTCCATAAATGGACCATCAAAGTTTGCATACCTTGGTTTTATCAACCGATGTGAAAGCCTCAGGTTGTATCATATACATGTCCTCGAGTAGGTTTCCATTAAGGAAAGTCGTTTTCACATTCATCTGTCATATCTCATAATCATAATGAGCCACTATGGACAGGAGCATCTGAATGGATTTAAGCATAGCTATCGGTGAATAGGTTTCGTCATAATCAACACCTTGCTTTTGACGATAGTCTTTCACCACTAATCTAGTCTTATAGGTAATCACATTACCATCCATGTCGGTTTTATTCTTGAAAACCCATTTGCTCCCTATAGGTTTAATGCCTTCAGATGGGTCCACCAAGTTCCAATCTTGATTTCCATACATGGAATCCATTTCCAACTTCATGGCTTCAAGCCATTTGTCCCTTTCTGAACATTTCAGAACTTCTGCATAATTGGTAGGCTCCTCATCGTTAATGAGTAACATGTCGTTCGATTCACTTATGAGAAATCCATATCTCTCATGAATGTTACATGTTCTACCAGATCTACGAAGATGTGGTGTCACAATAGGTTCATCCGTTGTTTCATCACTATGAGTTATCGGTTAAGGTGCTTGACCAGGTATCTCCTCAATGTCTATTGGAGTCTCTTGAACCTCCTCAAGTTCAATGCCACTCCCACTTTTTTCTTGCAAGAGTAACTCTTTCTCTAGAAACACAGCATTCCTTGAAACAAACACCTTTTGTTCCAAGGGATGATAGAATTGGTAACCCCTTGTTTCCTTAGAGTATCCAATAAATAGACATTTATCAGACTTAGCATCCAATTTGTCTGACATAGTCCGCTTCACATAAGCAGGACAATCCCATATCTTCAAGTAAGATAAATGAGATTTCTTACTAGCCCATATCTCATATGGAGTAGTAGAGACTACCTTGGTTGAGACTCTATTTAGCAAGTAAATAGTTGTCTGAAGTGCATAGCCCTAAAAGGACTTAGGAAGATTTGCGTGATTCATCATTGACCTAACCATGTCCAATAATGTCCGATTTCGCCTCTCAGATACACCATTAAGTTGTGGTGTATACGACGGAGTCCATTGAGACAATATACCATTATCTCTTAGATAATCCAAAAACTCTTGACTCGAGTATTCACCACCTCGATCCGATCGAAGTATTTTAATACTCTTTCCAAGTTGTTTCTCTACTTCATTTCTGAATTCTTTGAACCTTTCAAAGGCTTCAGACTTGTGTTTCATTAAAAACACATACCCAAACCGTAAGTGATCATCGATGAAGGTAATGAAGTAGTTATAGCCTCCTAGAGCTTGAGTTGACATAGGTTCACATACATCAGTATGTATTAGACCAATCAACTCTCCTATCGGTTCACCTTTTCCCATAAAAGGTAACTTAGTCATCTTGCCTTTTAAGCATGATTCGCATGTATCGTATGAATCTAATTCAAACGATTCTAGAATTTCACATCGGTGTAATTCGGACATGTGTTTCTTGCTCACATGGCCAAGACGACAATGCTACATGTAGGAGTCTAATTGATTATCTTTTTGAGCATGCTTGATGCTTTCTTTGATACTGAGAATGTCATTGGATACGTCTAATGTATATATATCATTGCACAATGTTTCAGTCCCATAAAGCACGCCATTCAAAGTTATGTAACAATAATTGTTACGAAAAGTCAAATGGTACTCATTTCTATTTAAACAAGAAATATAAATGATGTTCTTTATCAACGAAGGAATATAAAAGCAATTGTCCAGTTCTAAGACAAGTCTTGTAGGGAGTTTCAACAAATACGTTCCGATGGTGAGTGCAGCAACCTTTGCTTTATTCCCAACACATAAATTTGACTCCCCCTTGACGAGTCTTCTTCTATTCCTTAGCCCATGTATGTTATTACATATATGTGAGCCACACCCAATATCCAATACCCAGTGTCTGAGGAAATATAATGACAATAAATAACGAAGATATCTGAAGAAGATGGGGCATCAGATGCCTTATTTTTCTTCACAGACTCAGGATAAATCTTACAGTTTCTTCGCCAATGACCCTCCATGCTACAATGATGGAAAGTGCCCTTTTGAGCTAGTTCTGCCTTCTTCTTCCCCTTGTATTGTTTCTTTGATTTGCTCCTAGAACCTTTCTTTGAGGAATCAACTAAAAACACCGTCCCTATCTCATGCTTCATAGAAGGCTCCATAGTCTTCAGCATGTTGAGCAGTACCACAGATGAACCTTCTTGCATCTCAGAGGTGAAGAGGAGCTTGGAGACTTCGAACCTTTCGAATCTCGCTTGCTCATCAAACAACTCATAAAGATTAAAGACTATCATATGAGCATCCATATCCTCATGCTGCTTCCGCAGCTTGAGTACCATCACGGCTAGCATGATGCAACTCACTAGTTCAAAATCACTCACATGTTTCTGATGGGCCAACAATTGGTCCGGAGTTGCGTCATCACGAGGACGGGTGGGAAGAGGCACTTCGAGGACATACGCAAGCTTTTCAGCCTTGAGAACAATTCTTAAGTTTTTAAGCCAGTCCAAGAAGTTCAACCCAGTCAATTTATTCGAATTCAAAATAGAGCGCAAATTCAAAGACATCATGATCAAGCGATTAACCTATAAATACAAATCAAGGATATATGAAAAAATAATTTTAAAATGCATCAACATACATTTTCAAAATCCCATTCATTTTTCGAATTTCAAAAATCCTCAAAATTAATTCAAGAGATCGTAGGTCCATCTCCGAATGGGTAGATATCCAACATAGTTAAGAACAACCTTGGAGTGAGTCCAACAAGCTATTCTTAGATATGATGGTAGATATCAAGTATACCGATTACATATCACGTATATGTAACTATCACAATGTGCTATCAACTAATTGAATGTTCACACATACATTGGGTTGTTAACACATTAACAAGTATGCATCATATGCATAGCACCCAACTTCACCTCTCTTCACATCGACCCTGGAGTGAGTCCAACAAATTGATGCTCCAAGTTAGAGCCGACCCATTAAACGCGAAATAATTTTAATATGGTTAGAGCGCATTCAACCAATTAGCCAAGCTTGGAGTGAGTCTAAAACCCAAACTAACGATTGACCTCTGACTCTTACTATATTAGTGTCAAACTATTCCAATGATTTGAACATGTTCAGGTTCGAGCCGGGCTTGGAGTGAGTCCAACAACCCAAACAAAAAATAGAACTCCAGTTCTAACCATATTAATGGAAGGTGTAGGCTTTAATATTGCGTAAGGGTTTTAATGTCTCATCCTGTTTACATACAAATAACTATTATCTACATGACATGACACACATGACATACATCTACATGTCACGACACGCATGGCATAATGATATGCATCTAATGCAATTACATGACATACAATTATGGCATGTACAAATAGTTTCCTTATTTATCATAACTATTTCAGAAATAAAATATATTTTAGATTTGATTTTCCAAATCAAATCATGATTAAATTAGGAAATAAATTTCCAAATCTAATCACATATTTTATTTATGGAAAGTGTTAATTAAAGAAAGTCAAATTAAATTTAGGAAACAAATTTCCTAAATTATAATTTCCTAATCGTATTAGGAAATTCCAATTTGAATTTCCTTATTTGTCATAACCATTTATGGAAATAAAATATGTTTGAGAATTGATTTCCAAAATCAAATCATGATTAAATTATGAAAAAAATTTGTAAATCTAATCACATATTTTATTTATGGAAATTGTCAATTTCCATAAATTCTTCTAAACTTTTCAAAAGTAGAAAATTTCTATAAATACTTCTAAACTTTCCAAAAACTTTTTAAAAGTAGAAAATTTTCATAAATACAATTATGACTTTCGCAAAATAATTTTACGATTAAGTCGGAACACAGCGTGGCTCTGATACCACTGTTGGGTTTCCCCGGCATCGCGGCGAGTGTGTGTTTGAACACGTTTTATAAACATGCACACAACGGAAGCAATAAAAGCAATAAATCTAATATATTACAACACACATTACACGCATGCAGGATACAATATGTGTAGACATAATTGCTATTTAAAATTTTTCAATAAAAGGAAATTACTCTAGTTATACCTAACGTATCACGTGTAGTGGGAATGACATCAACCGAAGCAACTCTCGCTAGAATTGCCTTTATCCATATCCACGCCGAGTATCGTCGGGATCGCTTCACCAAGCTACGAGCCTCGTCTTTGTAGGAGTTACTAGCCTCGTGTCGAAGATGATGTGATCCAAGAGAAGATCACAATCCGAAAAAAATTCGGATCCAAAAATCGAGTTTCGCAAACTCGCTTCTCAGAAACGATTTTCGTCAACCGATTGACGAAAACTCAACCCTCCACCTATGAGGATTTCCGGAGAACCAATCCCCGGCAAATAGGTCACTGTCGAAGCGCAAAACGCTGACCAAACAACCTCTCCACAAAGAGGAGAACAAGCTGTCCAGAATCTGGGCAGCTTGTTTGGTGGAAGATATGGATGAGCAATCAATGGTCGGCTGCTCCTTGGTCATCGGCGGCCAAGGGAGGATGGCCGGAGGAGTCGCCGGTAGCTAGTGGGTGGCCGGTAGCGACTTGGCCAGCCGCAAAACCAGGGTGGCATCTCCTCTTGGGCGGCTAAAGCTCTTGGGTGGCAAGAGCTCTTGGGTGGCAAGAAGCAAGGAGGAGGGCTTGGTTGGCTAGGGTTTCCAAAAACCCTTCAACCAATTAATTCTACACGAAAAAACCCTTAAGCCGTATTTTTATAGAGAACACATTCTCCTAATGGTTATTAGTTGATAACCAAAACCCATTAACCTGTTCCAATAACTTAAGTTAAAATAAATCAAACCACGTTGGTCTATTTTAGGTTAAAATGAACCGAACCAACTTTGGTTCATTCGTTTAAAATAAACCAAACCACTTTGGTTTATTGATGTGAGCAAAACATATAGGGTTTTAGGAGTAGTTTTCGCTCACATCTCATTACATTTTATGTTAGCTTCATGCATATGACACTTTATTTTGTATGCATTTCCTATTTTCTGGTTCGGAGATCTGCTCTTTGTACTTTTGTGTGCAAGATAGCATTTTGTGGGAAAATTGCACATTTTTGGAGCAAAAATGGAACAATTTATGGAGCATGGACCTTAGGGAACACGCACTGGCTATGTCCCAAGACTTGGGCATGTTTCCGAAGAGAAACGGATCAAAATGAAGGCTCTAGGAAAAGACACGGGTAGGCCATGCGAAAACACACGGTCGTGCCTTTTTTCTAGCTCAATTTCCAGCCGAGATATCATCTATTTTCCAGCCTTGTACACAGGTAGGTCGTGTGAAATTCACATGGGAAGGCCATGTGAAATTCACACAGGCAGGCCGTGTGAAATTCACATGGCCATGTGGTTGCACTGCGAATTTAAGAAAATAAGTTCTTTCAAGCATTTATGGAAAGCCGGAGCCGCCTATATATATAGGAAACTCATCTAAGAGGTGGGGGATCACGAGGGAGCCACCCTATGGCTCCCAAACCCTAGGGGGAGGTACAACGGCTGGGACGGCACACCGAAGCCCTAAAAAGCTTCAGGACCTCGCAACAGGGAGGAAGAACACCGCCGGAGATCCAGGTTCTGCACGTCAACGCATGAGAGATGGCCACATCGGCATTGTAACTTCCTGTTCTTGCATTTTATTTATGATTAATTCGAACATGAATATGCCTTGTGATTCTCCTCTCCTATCTATGTAGTAGTTTCTTCGATTCTAGGATTAGAGAGTAGCTTGTGTGCGTATGACATGTTGCTACAAATTGAATTTTGTTTTTGAGTTTGAATTTGCAATTGGGATTTGTTTATACAAATATCAATGTGTATTTAGTTTTCTATCTACTGTGCTTAGGTGATACGAGGGGTGACAATCCTCATATCAAAGATTTAGGGGATTTATACAAGGAACCTAGGGGTAAACCTATCTCCTATAACTGTGGGTAGAAGGATGCGATAGAACTGGAAACGGTTCGTCGCAGGGATTGATTTAGCATCCTTGTACCGCCTATCCCATCCTTATAAGGCAGAGATAGCTCCTGATAGATGCGATGGCTCATTGGGAGAGTGTATGATGACCCTTCCACAAGCCCATAGTTAGATGTTTAGACAACGCCAAGTTGATATCATGTTTTGTGACACACAAGCGAAACCGAAGTCCTAGAATCCCTTATAAAGATCTCGCAACAAGCTCCTTTCTTCCTCCGTGTGACACCGTACTAAAGATTAGTCCACCGACAACCCTCACAATCGCAACCCTTTATATTTGACATCCGAACAATAACACCACTGAACAAATCGATACTCGAATCTCATTCCCTATGGAATCGATAATCTTTTATTACTTGACGACATCCGTGCACTTGCGGGCATTGAGCACGAGCACGCGCTTCGAGTTCTCGATGGTCTCCGTTGCGAGATTTGACGTCGCGTTCGCGTGCATCATTTATTTTCCACCATTAGATTAGAACCAAACCAATTTGGTTCATCCATCATGTCTTCAAAAGACACGACTCATCCATGCTTCCAATGTGACTGAAACCATTTCATACTCGCTCTTTGTTTCGTCCAACCTAACCAAGTCTCTCTTGATATGAGAATCCTATTCTCAAGCTCATTTTAAATCCTTCAGATTATGCTCATTGTGCGTATGATGAAATAGGTTCCCAATTTATGTTGGCCATCTATAATTAACCATTAATTATAGAATGATCATGAGTGACACCTAGTAGTACATCATGATCCCCAATTAACTGAAAAATCAACGGTTGATGCCAGAACCTTTTCTGAAACCCTTCAGTAGCTACAATGAATCGTGCCTCATTCCTTTCCCTCATCTTATACCTACTTGGTTCAAGACATGGTCTATAGTGTCAGTCCCCACTAGGTTAACTACGTCACACCTAGCCCAAATATCATTTCCTCGTCATCTGGATTCTAGTTATTGCAAATGTATACAAGAGTACGATACTCTAAACATATAATGTTTTGGCCAAATACTTTAGAAACAATCCGACGAGAGGCCATAGGGTATACATCTCCTCGCAAGGAGCGATGAATCCTTTGTAGGCTATTCAAACACCTTCGACCACTTTGACTTATACCCAATCATCCTGGGTCCACATCTCCTCAGAGATGCTTGCTTAAGATGTCAAAGCATAAGTCTTCATGAGCATGATGACTTGAATACCAAAAGTCAAAGGAATATCACACTTAAGTTGTAGTAAGAACTTCATTGACATATTCATATATGCAGAGAACCATATGAAGTCTTACAGCTAGTCACTCCAATTAACTAGTTACCATAAATAGCATTCACGATTAACTCCGGACATCCCAATGTCACCAGCCAGTGAGAAATAGCTGCTTGGATAAACCAAAGAGTATAACTTGTGCTAGTCTCAACAGAATTGATGGCGTCCAAATCCATCAATTCATTGACTTGGGATAATTCCAATACATCACAATTACACATGTAGAGATACTCACTACTTGTGATCCAATCACAAATTCTCTCATGGTTTGAATCATATTGCGTACATTCAGTAAATGAGTTTAAGATCCAATCAAATACATGAAAACATGTATACTCAAATAGTGAATCTTCATTTATCAAATAAATGGTGCAACCATATGGCGATTGCCTTAGGACACCTCTCATATATTACTAACACTAGAAAGCACCAACTATTCCCCTTCAAATCTACCCAAGAACCATGGCTAAAATCCTCCTCTTTAAGCTCCTTATAAAGCTACAACTCGGGCTGATTTTTGCCTTCTAATCGACTGCTCTTACTTAATTGTCGACTGACCTTCATGCCATTATTTCATAATGACTATATTCACGCTGAAAAACTCTAACGGATATATAGCAGTCGACTGATCCATAGGGAGTCAATTGATTGGTCGACTACGAAACTTTCTGTGCTTGTGGCCAAAAATAGCAGTCGACCGCCCTCCATGGCGGATCGGTGATCAAGGCGATCATCCAAAGTGGCGATCGGCCTTGTGGCATCTGGGCTTGATCAAGCTCTAGTCGACTACTGACCAATCGACTAGTCATAACCCCAGTCGACTGCCATGTATCAAAACACTTGACCAGTCTATTAGTCCATAACCCCAGTTGACTGATAAACATCAAACATGAGGTTTAACCCAAGTATGATCCTCTCATACTTGATAGACCACCCTTAGCCTAGACCTAAGCCTTCTAGCCACCTCCATTAGCCTCACACCTATCGGATCCCTCCAAGTTATTCATGACTTGTTCATCCATACGTTAGCCTTCAGGTGCTTCCATCAGCTATTGTCATGTTAATCGGGTCTACATTGCCAAGGTACATTTGGGTTTACGCTGTCAAGACACACACTTGGACTATACGCTGCCAAACATTAGACTTATTCCGCCAAGACTACAGCTTGGACTTTACACTGCCAAAATCACACCCTTGAACTTTTCAATTGGCAAGACCCATGCTTAGACTTTCCAATTGCCATGTACCCATGACTTGGACTTTACCATTGCTAAGACCCATGCTTGGACTTTCCATGCCAAGTACCCATGACTTGGACTTTACCATTGCCAAGACCTATGCTTGGACTTGTTAGGGTAGTCAACTCATGTATGATGTAGTTTTGATGTGTGTGGAAAAGGGTTTAAGTTAGGATGTTTGTGTGATTTGATATGTGTGTTGAAGTCGTGCAAGACTTAATAATTCACACATGTGTTGGCTTGATGAAAGCATTAGTGGGTTCACCATCTCATGCCTCGGGTCTTTGAGTCGGTGAAGGATGTCATTGCAGAAGCCGTGCACTTGGTGCATCCGAGGGACCATCGGACGAGGAGCATTGGAGTGAAGCCAAGGAAGAATACTTTAGGGCGAGACGAGAAGGATGACATTGCGAAGCCGTGTGCTTGGTGCATCCGAGGGATGTGGCCGGACAAAGAGAGCTTCGGCGAGGGACTTCAAGAGAGATGAGAGAATGAGCGATTTGTAAACAGTAGCTCATAAGTGAACTTGGACGAATGGCTAAGTCAAGTGTCGGATGCTCAATCGAGTAGGTTGAAGTTTTACCCGACAAGTCGGATGCTCAAACTAGGGTTTGAGGTTTCTACCCGACGAATGGAAGTGTCGGATGCTCAACCAAGCAGGTTGAGGTTTAACCCGACCGTCGGATGCTCAAACATTGGTGTTTGAGGTTTTACCCAACACCATTCGACTGCTCTAGGTCGATGGCACTCGACTAGTGCTCGACCAGTGTTCAACTAAAGCTCTTCTAGCCCAATAGTCTGTTGGGGATCGATTGGCCGACTAGAGGGGGGTGAATAGCCCTCGTTCGTTGGATGCCGTATTTTGCTCGTCTACGAAAACATTAGCGCAAGCGGAAGCAATAAACTAAGACAAGCAAAATAGAAATAAAACAAAGACAATACAAACACGGAGATGTAACGTGGTTCACGGCTACGCCGCTAATCCACGGTTCGATTTGTCCACGGTGAATCACTCTGCAATCTATCCACTAGATCTCTCCTTTGCACAAAGCTAGGTGGAGGTAACCTCTTTACAACCAAGATCACTCTTCTACAATGGAATGAAGATTAGAGCAAGTAGAAGAGTGGAAAAACGTTTAGGGCACTTTGGGAGTAGTTGGGCGTTCAAGCATTAACCCCCCAAAGTCCCAACCCTTTCCTTTTTATAGAGGAAGAGGGTTTCTTCCCGTTGACACAGGAGCAGTCGACTGATGGCACCCATCAGTCGACTGGTGCTGTAGCCGTTGCCCAATAACGACCGCTTTCCACGTTGGATTCCATCCAACGGTATTGGCATCAGTCGACTGATGGCACCCATCAATCGACTGATGTCAACCAGTCGAGTCCTCAACGAGTCGACTCCATTCTGCGTCTGCGTGAAGGACATCGCCGACCGCCCTTGGGGCCGACGATCGATCACCGACCGCCCATCCGGGTCGACCGATCAACGATTCGACCACATTAGACGGTCGATCGAACCATCGACTAGGCGATCGCCATGACATGGCGATGACCGGTGTCGAAAAACTCATCCGACACTTGGCCAAATGGCCAAGTTTCACCTAAGAGCTACACTTCCTGGGTTACAATCGCTCACTCTCATCCCTCGGAGTCCCTCGCCTTCGAAGTTCTCTTCGTTCGCGGCCACGTCCCTCGGCGATCAGCGACGACTGCAATGCTCCAATGCTCGCGGCGTCTCTTGCCTCGAAGTCTACTTCCTCCGGCTTCACTCCAAGCTCCTCGTCCAGCGGTCCCTCGGATGCTCCAAGCACACGGCTTCCGCAAAGCTATCCTTCACCGACTCAAGGCACGAGTCATGAGATGTGAAACTCGCCATGGCTCCATGTGCGAATTACTAAGTCCTACACGACTTCAACGCACATATCAAATCAACATATCAAACTAACTTAAACCCTTTGCCACACCATCAAAACCATATTACGGCAAGAGATTGCCCTAACAATCTCCCCCTTTTTGATGTGTGGCAATCCGTTTAAGTTAGGTAAAAACATTTGATATAAATTCTAAGGTAAGAAAGCATGTAAACATAAACATGATATAGCAACATGCAACTCCCCCTTAATCCATGAAACTCTATATGTAAATTTCTCCCTATCATAAATTTCTCCCCCTTTTATAATTAACTTAAACATAATATTTTCTCCCCCTTTGACACCATCAAAAAGATTATCACTAAGTTAAAAACACATGACATCAAGTCTAATAGAAAGAAAATACCACAAGTTGATTTAAAATCGGAATTCAGCCTTTACTGGTCTGATATTGCCATCGATCGTCTGGTTATACGATCGCACGTGAATTTCGAGATTTTCTGATTTTCAGACTGAATTTCAGAAATGCATTAAAAATTCCAGAAAATTCAAAAAATCATGAAATTTGGAGAACATATTTCTTTTAAGTATATCTATCAGTGAAAAATATGTTTTCATGAAAAATCATTATATTTCCACGTATTTGCCAAAAATCCAAAAGCTTTAAACACTACTAGGTTTTTGATCATAAGAGTGTATCCATTTTAACACCTAGTCTTGCATCCAATTATTTCAAAACATGAATACATGTATTTTAAGGTAAGAAATTGTTTTGAAAACATATGAAATATCCAACCATGATCTTTGGGCAATATGTCTATGAATTAAACATAAGCCTTCCCCATGATTGGTCTATTATTGCTATTTTGATACTTTAAATGACCATCTAAATGCCATAGGCATTAGTGGACATTTGTATCATCCTAACATCTCACCCATGCTAAGTTTTCAATCAAAGTAGCCTATGGTGAGTGTGAGATGTATCCTAGGGGGGTATTTGTATATACTTAACCAATATATTCATGCAATTCTATCATGGCTAAGGATCAACCTAACACTCTACATGATCACAAAGACATATATGAATGAATTTTACATTATGATCATGAAACTCATGTATTCATCAAATAATAGTCATGCATTAGGTATTATATGATGATAATAAACAAAGTATTACCTAAAGCATGATTCAAACCTATTTCTCATGATAACGTGCAAAATTTCAAAAACATAAATCATGATTGCAAATATACATAAGAATTACATCAATCATCATGATTTAAGCATTATTATCTATTTATGGGTACGTTATCATCACCCAACACTATCTAAAAAATGTTGTCCCGTCATCCTAAGTCAACCAAAATATGATATAGGCTAGGTCCATGTGGTTGACTACCCTAGGGTTATTCTAACCCTTAAGGATGGATTTTGGAACCCAAAATAAGTTCTTTCCTATTGGGTTCACTAGATATTCCTTGGGGATCCATTTTCTAGCAATTACTTTCTTTTTATCTTGTCCCCTAGCTATTAGGCATTTATAAGTCTTTTCATTTTTCTTTTCCTTATATCCTAGGCCTTTTTTTTATTGAAACTTGCCCTTTGGCTCCCTATAATCATATTTAATGTGTTGGAGCCAATTGTGAATTTCTCTAGGGCTTTGGTTAAATAATCTACCTTTTCCCTTAATGCCCTATTTTCCTCTATGCATGCATCATTAACATCCAAAAGCATATAGTCATGTGAGCATGCATTATCATGGCAAGAAGAAACATTATCATTCTTATTTAAGCATGCATTTTCTAGCTTATTTTCTAATGCCTTAATTTGATTAAGCATGCTTTTATTTTTCTTTTTCATGCCAAATAACTCCTTAGTTAAACTAGAAATTATGGAAACTATTTTCTTAGGGGAAGCATTCGTTACCATAGTTTCCATGTCTTCTTCTTCTTCGGATGATGAGGATGTAGAAGCTCCCCCTTCATTTGAGCTCTCCCCACTTGAGCTTGATCCTTCATTTTCGGTGGAGGAGGAGCAATCCGAGTCATGAAGAGCCATAAGTGCTAGGTTGGAGTAGACATGCTCTTCTTCTTCGGATGAGGATGAAGAGGCAAGGTCATCCCATGTCTTGGCTTTGAGCGCCATGGCCTTCCCTTTTCCTTTTGCCTTCTTTTCTTCTTCCTTTTTCTTACTTCCCTTCTTCTTCTTCTTTTCTTCTTTCTTCTTCCTTTCTTCCTTGCTCTTGTTTAGGAGGGGACAATTATCCCTTATATGTCCCTCTCCTTGGCAATTATAACATATGACCTTCCCCCTTGGTCTTCTATTCCTGTCATGAGATTTATCAAATCTAAAATTCTTAAATGCACGCCTTACCTTCCTTACCATGTAGGCTTCTTCCGTGCTATCCATGGAGGAGGTAGAGGCTTCATCGGATGAGGATGAGGGGACTTCCATCTTCTTCTTCCCCTTGTTCGCTATCAAAGCTACTCCTCTTGAGGGTTGGACTCTAGGCTCTTCTTGTATACCTTCAAGCCTTGTCTCATGAAGCTCCATGGTTGAAAAGAATTCCTCCAAGGTGCTCACTTCTAGGTTCTTGGAGATGTAAAATGAGTCCACCATGGAGCTCCATCTTGAGGACCGGGGGAAAGCATCTATGGCCTTCATTACCATATCCCGGTTGGAGAGCTTCTCTCCTACACTCGTTAGCCCAATTAATATTTCTTTAATTCTAGAATGTAGGGAAGTTACCTTTTCTCCCTTTTCTAATTTGATGTTCGAGAGTTGGGAGCGGAGGAGATCTCTTCTTGCTAGCTTAGCCTCCGAGGTACCTTCATGAAGCTCCACTAGCTTCTCCCACATCTCCTTAGCACTAAAACATTCCCCTATCCTATTGACTTCTTGTTGGGGGAGGACGTTGTATAGGTGGTGCTTGGCCTTTGAATTTGCCAAGTATTCTTCTCTTTGCCTTTTGCTCCACCTCGATTTCTCCAATGGCTCTCCATTCTCGTTCCTAGGCAACTCGAAACCGTTTTCCATTATTAATAGAATTTTAAAGTCGGTTTCGAAGAATACCTCCATTCGCTTCTTCCACCAAGCGAATTCGCCGTCGAACTTCGGTGGATGGATATTTGAGCCGGCCATTTTGAAAATTTGCTTGTTGTGGTGGTTAGTCCTCGACAAGCTTTCCTTGGCTCTGATACCACTTGTTGGGGATCGATTGGCCGGCTAGAGGGGGGTGAATAGCCCTCGTTCGTTGGATGTCGTATTTTGCTCGTCTACGAATTAGCGGAAGCAATAAACTAAGACAAGCAAAATAGAAATAAAACAAAGACAATACAAACATGGAGATGTAACGTGGTTCACGGCTACGCCGCTAATCCACGGTCCGATTCGTCCACGGTGAATCACTCCGCAATCTATCCACTAGATCTCTCCTTTGCACAAAGCTAGGTGGAGGTAACCTCTTTACAACCAAGATCACTCTTCTACAATGGAATGAAGATTAGAGCAAGTAGAAGAGTGGAAAAACGTTTAGGGCACTTTGAGAGTAGTTGGGCGTTCAAGCATTAACCCCCCAAAGTCCCAACCCTTTCCTTTTTATAGAGGAAGAGGGTTTCTTCCCGGGTGATGGCACCCATCGATCGTGCCCAATAATGACCGCTTTCCGCGTTGGATTCCATCCAGCGGTATTATCGATGATCGTGATGGCACCCATCGATCGATCGATGTCAACGATCGAGTCCTCAGCGAGGTCGACTCCATTACATGCGTGCGGTGACATCGATCGGCTTGCCGTCCTTAGCGGTCCGATCAACTCATCGACTGCCCATGTTGGCAGTCGACTGATCAACTTGATTCAGCCACATTAGACCAGTCGATCGAACCATCGACTCAGAGCAGTCGACTGCCATGACATGGTAGTCGACTGGTGTCGGGAAAACTCATCCGACACTTGGCCAAATGGCCAAGTTTCACCTAAGAGCTACCCTTCCCGGGTTACAATCGCTCACTCTCATCCCTCGGAGTCCCTCGCCTTCGAAGTTCTCTTCGTTCGTTGCCACGTCCCTCGGCAGCATCAGGCGCACGGCTCTGCAATGCTCCTTCGCGTCTCTTGCCTCGAAGTCTACTTCCTCCGGCTTCACTCCAAGCTCCTCGTCCGGCGGTCCCTCGGATGCTCCAAGCGCATGACTTCCACAAAGCTATCCTTCACCGACTCAAGGCACGAGTCATGAGATGTGAAACTCGCCATGGCTCCATGTACGAATTACTAAGTCCTGGACGACTTCAACGCAGATATCAAATCAACATATCAAACTAACTTAAACCCTTTGCCACACCATCAAAACCATATTATGACAAGAGATTGCCCTAACATAGTCAACTACTAGGGTTTGGCAACCGAGTGCTCAACCAACAGTCGACTGCCAAGAGATGACAGTCGACTGATCGAGGTGAATTCAGGCATAGAAGGTTTTGGAGTCGATTGATCACTTTGGTCACTCGACTGATGGCTCCATCAGTCGATTGATGGGGATGATCAGTTGACTGATGTGGGAGCCATTGGCTGGAAGCCAACGTGGTTGAAGCCGTTGCAAGGCAACGACTACAACAGTAGTCGACTGAAGGTTGCATCAGTCGACTGCTTGCTGCCCAATGGGAAGAATGCCCTCTTCCCTATAAGAAGAGGCCTTGGGTCACTTTGGGAGGTTAATGCTTCTCCCAAGTGCCCAAAACGTTTCCACTCATCTTCCTTGTGTTTATTTCAATTATATTGTAAGAGGGAGTGATTTTGTAAGAAAGGTTTACCTCCACCTTGAAGGAGAGATTAGTGATTGGTTAAGGAGTGATTCACCTAGAACGAATCATCCATAGATTAGCGGCAAGAATCGTGAACCATGTTACATCTCCGGTGTTAACGTTTGTGCTTCTTTGTCTTTTGTATGTTGGATCAAGAAGCGTCGCTAGAGGGGGGTTAATAGCGAGCATAAAATCTTTCTTTTCAACGTTAAAATAAGAGCAATCATAGCAAGAAAATAAATAACACAATTTATTTTTACTTGATTCACAACCCACCGACTGCTAATCTAAGGCCCCGCGATCCTTGACTGTGTATGAAGGGGTAATCCACTATAGAGTCTCCTTCTTGTTAGAGGTAGGAGACAACGATCATAAAAATAAAAAATATGAGGATGAGGCAACAAGCCTACCTCACCTTGTTACGATTAAAACCAAGAATAGAATAAATAAAAACTAATACTTTTTGCTGCCGACGAAGATATTCTGAACTTGGCGTTGCATCGGTGTTATGAAGGTGTTAGAGCTTTGGCACAGTGGGAGAACTTTGAGAGCAAGATGGATGATCTTTGAGTTGGATTCCTCCCTGTAGGGTCGATGTTGGCCGGCTAGAGGGGGTGAATAGCCTAATACGTGTATGGTAGAATTTTCTCGTCGATTGCTCGTCTATAAATTCATTAGCGTAAGCGGAAGTGTAAACAATAAAGACAAAGCAATAACAAGAATACAAACGCTAACCAAAGTCATAACGTGGTTCACGACCCTTGCCGCTAGTCCACGACTCGATTCATCCAAGGTGAATCACGCCTCAATCTATCCACTAGATCTCTCCTTTGCACCAAGCTAGGTGGAGGTAACCTTTCTTACAAGAGATCACTCTTCTTACAACAAAATGAATATTAGCACAAGTAGAAGAGTGGAGAACGTTTAGAGCACTTGGGAGTAGTTTAGAAATGAAGCGTTGACCCTCCAAAGCCCCTCACCTCTTCTTTTTATAGAAGAAGAGGGTTTCTTCCCGTTAACACAGGACCAGTCGACTGATGCCCCGATCAGTCAACTGATCCCGTAGCCGTTGCCCGATAACGACTGCTTTCCATGTTGGATTCCATCCAACGGTTCCCACATCAGTCGACTGATCTTTCCATCAGTCGACTGATGGAGCTATCAGTCGAGTGCCGAACGCGGACACTCCATTTTGTGCCCGAAACTCTTGCGATCAGTCGACTGATTCCTTCATCAGTTGACTAGTGGTCTCGTAGTCGACTGTCAATCCATGGCAGTCGACTATTGGCACATGAACCAGACTCGAACACTTGTCGAGTCATAGTCAACTTAGAGTAGTCGACTACCATTACATGGCAGCTGACTGGCGTCGGGAAATCCCATCCGACACTTAGCCAATTGGCCAAGTTCCACCTAAGCACACTACCCCTTCCTGGGTTACATTCGCTCACTCTCATCCCTTGGGGTCCCTCGCCTTTGAAGCTATCTTCGTCCGGCCACGTCCCTCGGATGCGCCAAGCACACAGCTCTGTAGCGTCATCATTCGCGTCTCGCCCTAAAGGCTACTTCCTCCGGCTTCACTCCAATCTCCTCGTCCGACGGTCCCTCGGATGCTCTAAGCGCACGACTTCCACAAAGCCATCCTTCACCGACTCAAGGACCGAGTCATGAGAGGTGAAACTTGCCAATGCTCCATGTGCGAATTACTAAGTCCTGCAAGACTCCAATGCACATATCAAATCCAATCATCCTAACTTAAACCCTTTGCCAGACACATTAAAACCTAACAATATCCCCCTTTTTGATGTGTGGAAATCCGTTTAAGTTAGGTAAACATTTGATAAAAATATTAAGGTAAGAAAGCATGTAAATAAACATGATTATCAACTCTCCCCCTTAATACATGAAACTCCCCCTAAATGCAATTCTCCCTTTACTTAAACATGTATATTTCTCCCCCTTTGACACCATCAAAAATATTTAAACAAAGTTTATATAAGCATGGCTTCAATTATAGGGAACAAAATTTACCAAAACATGCCTTAAATCTAATAAAAGAAAGTTATTGGGCATGTTATCGATACCGACTGGTTGATTCTGATCGACACGCTAATTTGATTTTGATTTTGAGGTGAATTTCAGAAATGCATTAAATTTTTTACAAAATTCGAAAAATTATGAAATTTGGGGAACATATTTCTTTTAAGGTCCTTTATCAGTGAAAAATATTTTTTCATGAAAAAATATTATATTTTCAAAAATTTGCCAAAAATCCAAAATCTTCAAAAACAACTAGGTTTTTGATCAAGTTTGTATCAATTTTAACACCTAGTTTTGCTTTAGATTATTTCAAAACATGAACAAACAGATTTTAAAGTAAGAAATTATTTTGAAAACATATGAAATATCCAACCATGATCTTTGGGCAATATGTATATGAATTAAACATAAGCCTTCCCCATGATTGGTCTATTATTACTATTTTGATACTTTAAATGACCATATAAATGCCATAGGCATTAGTGGACCATTTGTATCATCCTATCATCTCACTCATGCTAAGTTTTCAATCAAGGTAGCCTATGGTGAGTGTGAGATGTATCCTAAAGGTATTTGTATATACTTAACCTTCAATTTCATGCAATTCTATACAAGGTTAAGTATCATCCTAATAACCCACATGATCATAAAGACATATATGAATTAATTTCATATTATGATCATGAAACAAATGTATTTATCAATTATAATCATGCATTAGGTATGTAATCATGATAAAAAGTCAAGTATTGTTGGTGCAGTAGGCACCTAAGTGAAACCTGAGTTTTGATTTTAGTAAACGATACAAAGTTAAGCTCATGTTGTTATCTCATGAGCTGAATCGAGTGTGCAGAAGATTGCTATAGCTGGAGCTGAAGGCTAGCGACACCCGGAGGAAGCCGCGGTGGCCGGGCGACACTCGAGTGACTTCGGAGGGAGCCGAAGGAATCGAGTGGAAGGCCGGAAGCAAAAGCGACATGGTAAGTATCGAGGTAAGCTCGTGTGTGCGAGCGTAAGTGAGGTTGTATCCTCCTTATGGGGATGGTCTTAAGCGTAGATCCGACCAAAGACATCCCATCGATGGTCTAGGTCGAGATCGGACGGTCGAAGGCCGTTGAAATAATGTTTTCTTTAAGCTAACTTTGCCTTGCGCAAAGATCACGCCGATTGCCGCTTGGAGGACTCGATCGTCACAATCAATCCGATCGCCGGAGGTCGATCGATCGATGCCGCATCAGATCGATGATGGCCATCACCGACTGATGGTCAATGATCAGATTCGAGGAGTCAAGGCTTATCACCCCATTTCAAGGAGATTGGTGCTCAATTGTGATTGGCTAGGGTTCCTCTCGAAAAGGGGCTCAAAGGCTATAAAAGGAGGGCCAAACCTAGGGTTTTCTTCATCATTCTAAAGCTTCCAAAAGCCTCCGCCAAGCTACAACTTTTCGACCACGAAGTGCTTTCTCTCCGACGTCTAGGTCTTAAATTCTCTCTTATTGTAACGTCGGTTTTAGTTTTTATTTAAGTTCATTTCTTTTCGGAGCTTTTATC
The DNA here is from genome assembly GCA_025175895.1 of Wurfbainia villosa. NCBI lineage: Eukaryota > Viridiplantae > Streptophyta > Magnoliopsida > Zingiberales > Zingiberaceae > Wurfbainia > Wurfbainia villosa. The sequence goes on along the minus strand of CM046001.1, from coordinate 79,554,817 downwards.
GTATACGAGGAGAGGGGGAGTGTCCCTCTACCTCAAGCTTTTTCCTTCTTGTATCGATTAACTCCTACCTCCAACGAGGAGGAGTTCCTTTAGTGCTTTTGCCCTCCGTACGTGGTCAAGGACCACTAGGGCCTTGGAGTAGTAGCCGAAGGCTACGAACCAAGTAAAACTTCATTGTCTCCTTTTACTTTACATTTCCACTGCAATTAATTATCTCTCGAGTTTTAACGAACGAAAAGAAAAGGAAAAGGTTTTTCGCTATTCACCCCCCCTTTAGCGAACCGCCTCGATCCAACAATTGGTATCAGAGCCGGGGGCGCTTAGATTTGGTGAAACCACCAATCTAACATTTTTTTTACAGATTTGTTTTTCGTTCGTTTAAATTTTTCTCCCTTTTACTAATCCAAGACGAAGTCTTGGTACTCTTCGTTTGGTTTTGTTTTGCAAGTATTCGCTTTTGGAGTAGCCGACGGTCAAATGGGCATAACTTTTCGTACAAGTTGACCCACGACACGGTCTACCTACCAAATCGAAGCCCTCACAGAGATCTACACTTCTTATGGGGGTTTACCTACATAACAAGTTGTTTTCATCCTCAAAAATCGACGTTTAGTAGCCTTTCGGGGACATCGAAGGTTGTGAGTACTTACTTTTTATTTAGTTTCTTATTTCTTTGCTTAACTTTCTATTTTTCGTTTGTTTTCCACACTACTAATCCAAGACGCAAGTCTTGGTACTTTCATGTATTTTTGTCGTTGCTAGGTCTTCTTTTTAGTCTCCTTATTTTTTGTTCTAATGGCCCATCTCGAGGGTTTTAGCACTGTCTGACCTCCGTTTTACAACGGAGATGATTTCCGCTACTGGAAAGGTCGGATGGAATGCTTTCTCAAAACCCAAATCGAGATGTGGATCATAATCCAAACGGGTTTCACACTTCCGACTAATGAAGTGGGTGACTCCTTGGATTATGATCAATGGACCGTTGCAACAAAATGACAAGTCGAAGCCGATGCCAAGGCAACACAAATCCTCCAATGCGGCTTGTCCAAGGAGGAGTTAAATCGCGTCGGCTCCTTCATAAGCGCAAAAGATCTTTGGACAAAACTAGTGGAGCTACACGAAGGGACCGATGAAGCCAAGGTATGTAAGCGTGACCTTTTATTCAATAAATTATATAATCTAAAAATGCAGGAACACGAGTCCGCAACGCAACTTCACGCCTGAGTCCAGGACATCGTCAACAACCTACACGCAATCGGGTAAAAGGTCGAAAACCGTGACCTTATAAGGTATGTTCTAAACTCTTTTCCGAGGACTACCTTGTGGGCATCCATGGTCGACGCCTACAAGGTCTCCAAGGACCTTTCTAAAGTTAGAATAGACGAATTATTCTCAGATTTTGAATTACATGAGCAGTCCAACTCGGAACCCGAGAGGGGTATAGCCTTGTTTGCAGGTTCAAAGAAGAAGAAAATCGCAAGCAAGCCACCACCAACCGAGGAGGAAGACGAGTCCGAAGAAGAAGTTGACCCGGAGTTGACTGCCGAACTAATAAACCTAGCTCGAAGGATAGCCAAGGGACGAAAGCGAACCATGACTCGACCCAACCAAGGTAAGCCTAAAAGTTCTAATATTAGGTGTTATGAGTGTAACAGGTTTGGACATATCAAGTCCGAGTGCCCCAAGCTCAACCACCAAGCACCAAAGCACAAGAAGGCCCTCAACGCGACATGGGAAGAAGCGTCATCCGAAGAAGACGAAGACCACGTCTTCATGGCGAAATCGATTGAGTCAGACACAGAGACCGAACCTGAACTTAAGTCAGAACCTGAGGATGACTCGGACTATGAAGCTACCTTCAAGTCAAGCCATGGATACACATCCGGTTCAAAAGATACCCTTAAAGTGAGTCGAACTTTATTTAATACTTTACATAATACGGTTAGTTTTTTGTCTAGGAAATTAGTTAAGTCTGAGTCCAAGGTCGAGACCCTGGTTGAGGAGGTCAAACTCCTCAAACACAAGGTCTCCCTAACCTCTTCGACTAGTCAAGTTCGAGAAGAGGACCCAACTCGAGCTGAAAAGCTCGAAGTTGAGAACTCTCTCTTGAAAAGTCAAGTTGAAGATCTTAGGAACACATTGGAAAGGTTCGCCGGGATCAAAGGACTTGACCTCCTACTTGGATCTCAAAGGGCCGTGTACAACAAGGCTGGACTAGGGTTTAACTCAAACACGACTAATAGGTCGTATATGTCGATTGTAAGTCGACATAGGAAACATGTCCAAGCATGGGTCCCTAAGAACTTTTTGATTTCAACTCTAGGATCCAACCCGTACTGGGTTCCCAAGGACCAAATCCACTATGTGGATAGACCGAACCGATTCAACGGTCTAGGGGGAGCCAGTACAAAACATGTTTGTGCTTTAACTTAGAAATTGCATACTTTTTTTTTAAAACTTGTGAACTCACTTAGAACACGTACATAACCAACTAAAATCCTTCGAAAAGATTGAGCCTCGGGGAGCCTCTTTTCAAAAATAACCAGTTAGACTAGGAAATAGTCTTAGGTGAGTCAAGTCATCATTTTCTTGAAAATGGCTTTGTCTAAGGAAGTGGTCGATGATCCGATAAAAGAAGGCCCCTGTGCCTCGCCACGACCTGGAAGCCATGATCTTGAAAAGGTAAACTTGACAAGCCTAGAGTCAAATCCAAATCTAACATAAAATTACTTGAACCTAAATGCACTTAATCAACTTAATTGGAAGTCATCTCACAAAAAACACATAAGTATAACATGCTTGATCATATAGACACAGGTGAGATGACCTAGGTTTAACAACTTACAACCAATTTAAAAAAAAATCTAACATCAATCCAACCACCTTGTGTGTAGGATCAATGGATGTTGGACAGCGATTACTCGACACATGGCCAGGGATCGACTCAAATTCACAAGCTTGATTCAAGCGACAAGGATCGGTAGCCTTTGGGAATAGCAAGCTCAAAATCATCGGATCGGGTGATATCGAGCTTAACTCGAATTTTGTTATTAAAAATGTATTACTTGTAGAAATTTTGAATATAACTTAGCGTAAGCCAATTATGTGACAATAACTATAAGGTCGTATTTTTAGAAAATGAATGTGTAATTAAAACAAATAAAACAGCTAAAACAATACTCAAAGGAACTAGGACAAATAACATTTATACAATTAACTTAATCAAATCCTCAACCAAATGTCTTATGACACATGAAGAGGAATCATGGTTATGTACAAGCGACTCGGTCACTACTTTTAAGACTCTCGTCCACAAGATGAGTCGAGTGGCTTAGTCGAGGCTTACCCAACCTCAACAATTTGGTTAATAAAATTTGTAATGCTTGTCAACAAGGAAAACAACCTAGGACACAACACAAGTTAACTAACCAGAGCAGAACCTCAAGTGTACTTGAGCTCACGCATATGGATCTATTCGATTCACATGGAGCCAAGTCACTCAATAAATCAATATTGCTTAGTCATAATTGGCGACTACTCGAGGTTACCTAGGTTAGGTTCATCGAACATAAAATGATACCTAGATCGATTAATCAATCTATTCAAATTAATCGAGAATCAAAAAAACCTTAAGGTTAAAAAGACTTAGAAGCGATCATGGTGGTGAATTCGAAAATCAAGGTTCACCGACCTTACGTAACCTAAGCGGATACCACCATGAATTCTCTTGCCCTAGGACCCCTCAACAAAATGGCCTAGTGGAGGCGGAAAAAACCGAACTCTACAAGAAGCGCTAGGACCATGTTGAGCGAATCGACCTACGATGGGTTTTAGGCGGTAGTTAGCACGACTTGCTATGTCGAGAATAGGATCCTTATGGTAAGAGGCACCTTAAGACCTCCTCTGAGATTTATCACAATAAAGTGCCCAACATCAAGTACTTTAGGGTATTTGGATGTAAAGTACATATCTTAAACACTAAGAACCACCTAGGGAAATTCAAATCCAAAACCTCCAGGAATCTTCTTAGGATACTCAACCACGAGTAGGGCCTATAGGGTATATAACCACGATACCCTTAAAGTCGAAGAGACTATTAATGTAGTGTTCGATGAAGTACCAGACCTACAAAACCCTTAATGACCCCAAGTGTTGAGCCGCGATGCCAAACTCGTCTCCGACCACGAGATCGAGTCTAATCCACATCGACGACTTCTCTTGTCGATCAAGTGACAAGTGATCCGAGTCAAACTAGTGTTCAACCAAGTCACCCCATTGATCAAGCATTAGGTGACACAAACCCAACCCAATCTAGGATTCAGACTAACCACCCTATCGACCAAGTGATAGGAGATCCTAATCTGGGAGTTCGAACTAGAGCATCCTATAGGAACCTTAGTCAAATTTCCTTAATCAAAGATAGAACCCAAATCAATTGAACAAGCTCTTCTTGATCCCGATTGGATTATTGCAATGCAAGAAGAGCTAGCTCAATTTACTAGGAATGAAGTGTGGGAGTTAGTACCACCACCTAAAGACAAAACGATAATTGGAACAAGGTGGGTGTTTCGAAATAAGCTTGATGATAAAGGTGAAGTAGTTAGAAACAAGGCTAGGTTAGTCGCCAAAGGGTTTAGTCAAGTCGAAGGCTTAGATTACGACGAAACCTATGCCCTAGTAGCTAGACTCGAATCCATTCGAATGTTGCTAGCTTATGCCGCACATCGAGGATTTAAGCTGTTTCAAATGGATGTTAAGTCGGCATTCCTAAATGGATACATTAAAGAAGAAGTTTATGTTAGCCAACCCCCCGAATTCGAAAATCTAGATAAACCCGACCATGTTCTAAAACTTAAGAAAGCTCTCTATGGACTTAAACAAGCTCCTCAAGCTTGGTACGAGAGACTTTCAATCCATCTTAAGTCAAAAGGGTTTAACCAAGGCTTAGTTGACCCAACTCTCTTCGTAAAAACCTTAGGTAAAGAAATATTCATAGCTCAAATTTACGTAGACGATATAATTTTTGGAACCTCTAACTCAGCCTTACTAAATGAGTTCGTTTCACTCATGGAAAGTGAGTTCGAAATGAACTTGGTAGGCGAGTTAAGTTTCTTTTTAGGTCTACAAATTAAACAAACTAAGGATGGTATATACCTATATCAACAAAAATACACTAAGGAGTTAATTAAAAGATTTGGAATGCAAGACGCTAAGATAATAAACACCCCAATGGCGATTAATGTTAACATAGGAGAAGACCTAGAAAGTAAGTCCATTAACTTAAAGTACTATAGGAGCGCGATAGGAAGTCTCCTATACTTAACTGCGAGTCGACCCGACATCCTATTCGCAGTAAGTATGTGCGCCAGGTTTCAAACCTGTGCCAAGGAGTCTCACCTAACTCTAGTCAAGCGTATCCTTAGATATCTAAAGGGTACACTTAGTGTCGATATTTGGTATCCTAGATCTACCGAGTTCGAACTAACTGGCTACTCCAATTCGGACTATGCCGGTAGTAAGCTCGATAGAAAGAGTACGAGTGGTTGTTGTCAACTTCTCGGCTCGAATCTAGTGAGTTGGTGCAGTAGGAAGCAACACTGTGTTGCCTTATCTACCACCGAAGCCGAATACATCGCGATGGGTGAGTGTGTCACTCAACTTCTTTGGATGAAGCACACCCTCCATGACTTTAAGTTAGACTTTACGAATACTAAACTTCACGTAGATAACATTAGTTCAATTAATCTTACTAAGAATCCAATATGTCACTCTAGGACCAAACATATAGAGGTCAAACACCATTTCATTCGAGAACATGTGGCCAACGGAGCCATACAACTCGAATACGTCGAATCAAAGTCTAACTTAGCAGACCTATTTACTAAACCCCTACCCGAAGCCGAATTTAGTCTATTAAGACGAAAATTGGGCATGTGCGTAGTAGAATAGGAACTTGCAAATTATATTTTCTTACTACTATTTCTTAATTTTCATTTTTTATGGAACTAGCATAGGACATACCTTAGATATCATGCACCTATAGATTTAAGGAGCCAGTACATCTCACAACACATAGGACTAATGTGTTTGTGTACTTAGCCACGTAGATGGGCGTGAGATGTTAGGACCTTACTCCTGGTTCCAGATGTAGAGCTAGTGCATCGCTATGAACCACGGAGTATAATCATACATACTAACCGACTCTGACCAGGACTGGTTGATCCTTCATATCAATCAAGCCAAATATGAGTCGAACATTTTATAGATGAACTTATTTTCAGTATATTATTTTCAAAATAATGTGGAACATGCTTGGACTTTAAAATTAAAACTTATTCCACACACCCTCACTCTTTTCGATAAATGGCAAAAGGGGGAGAAAAAGGCCAAAGTTAAGGGATCAAGGCCAAAGTTAAGGGATCATTTTTTTTATGGCTTACTTAACTTTAAGTTAACAAAACAAGTTAAGGGAACTCTTAACTTAAACACATTTAGTTAACTTGTTTTCATTAACAATACAAAAAAATAATTTACTTAACTTTTAGTTAACGAGAAAAAGGCCAAAGTTAAGGGATCAATTTTTTTATGGCCAAGGCTTACTTAACTTTAAGTTAACAAAACAAGTTAAGGGAACTCTTAACTTAAACACATTTAGTTAACTTGTTTTCGTCAACAATACAAAAAAAAAATAATAAATAGTAATTAACTCTAAGTTAACTTGTTAACAAAATGGAAGTAAAGGCCAAGGTTAAGAAATCAATTTTTTGATTTCTTAACTTAAAACTTATTTTAAACACATTTTTTTTAGTAGCAAATATCAAGGGGGAGAGTTAAAACTCTTTCTCAAGTACTCACCCTCGGTCAAGGGGGAGGATTCCTCAAGGGGGAGCACTTGAAAAAGAGTTATTATATACTCCTACACATTCATGCATATCTCTTGCTCATTTTACTTAATGCACTTAATTTGTCTTTCTTAACTTTGTATGTGGGTTTGCCATAAATCAAAAAGGGGGAGATTGTTGGTGCAGTAGTGATGTGTGTAAATCATGCTATGTTTTCACTACTTTATATATGTGCATTTTATCTCATTTCATATCCTAGGCATGTATTTTATCATGATTCAGTTAAGTTTAGCATATTTTGGGAAGAAGAGAGGCATTTTTGGGTGTTTTTATGTTATGAGGCAAAGGAGGCGTATCAAAACAACACAGTAGCCGTGTTGGGAATCGACTGCGCTTTGTGTCGCATGACCAGAGAACCAGTCAAAGAACAACACGCCGTGTCGGTGAATCGGCGGCCGACACGCCCTAGTCTCTGCGTGACACGCCCGATTCAAAGCCGAACACGCCTACAGCAGAAACGACAACGCTTGTGCCCTCATGTGGCACGCAGGCGTGTTGGCCTGATTCGAATTCCTTTTACGAGCAATCGGGATCTTAAATGCGATTAAAGGGAAATCTATTGCCTTAATTGAAGAGGAGGCCAAAGCTATAAAAGAGAAGATATTCTAACCCTAAAGGAAGAGAGAAGACGGCAAAGGGATCGACAACAGAGGAAGCAAAAGAGAAGGAGTCGGCAGAGGAACGCAGATGGCATCCAGTATTGTATTTTCTTTCTCTAGCAACTCTTGTCAGACTATGGAGTAGTGTCCTGTAATCTTAGGATGGGGGAGTAGCCCTTTGACGATTTACGATGATGATATAATCTATACTACTTAAATTATTGTTTGTGTTGATTTGGTTTTCGTTGGATTCTTATTGACAAACCTAAGGAGCTAAGGGGAAGTACCTAACAGTGAACCCAAGTTCCCGAAACCCCGAACCAACTAGGGATAAACTCCTGTCAAGTAGCGGTAGCGTATCTACGAGGGCTTGCGGGGGTCTCGTGACAGGTCCCCTTAGCTGATTATGGTCCCGTGTGCAAACCTACCGTGAAAAAAGGAAATTTGACTCTAGAGGAACTCTTATGGACTTAATGGATCTATCAAATCCAGTTTCTACCTAGTGACAGAGGTAAGAATAGGGAGGTTTGCGGGGGTCTCGTGACAGGTCCCCTTAGCTGATTATGATCCCCTATGCTCGAACACCGTGACAGGTAAATTGAATTTGATAGGTACAGTCAGCGTAGACCTCGAAAGGGGCCGTTGATTTACCTTAGGATAGGTTCCATCAAAACAAACTCTAATAGGGGTAGGAAAGAATCAAATCACCTTATAAATCATCGACGTGGTGAAACCCATATCCTGAGATTCTCCTCAACTATCGACTTTTAGCTCGTTCTTCTCATTCGTTGTTATTGACTGCTCAGTTTCTTAGCTTAAACCATACATTGATTTACTAGATAACTTGGTATCACGATCATTCGGTAATTGTTCCAATCCCTGTGGGATCGATATTTTTATTACTTGACGACAACCGTGCACTTGCGGAAAATAACACATCAAGTTTTTGGCGCCGTTGCCGGGGATTGGCACTCAATATTGAATTGAGCGTGATTTAGTTAATCTAGATTTCTGTTCTGAATTCTTGTTCTGAATATTGATTGTTCCTATTTTTCTTTTGTATCTATTCTGAATTCTTGTTTTGGGAGCCTCTCTTGTTGTTGCATGCACAGACTTAATAGGGAAATTCTCGATATTGATCCTGAGATAGAGAGAACTTTCCTTGCTAGAAGACGATTTCAGCAACCTCAGGAAAACAATCTGACCTCTGACATGGCTGACCAGAACGAAAATAAACCTTTAAGGGATTATGCAGCACCTAGTACAAGGGGATTGAGATCGAGTATTAGAAGACCCCCTATTGAAGCAAACAATTTCGAATTAAAACCGGCGCTACTATCTATGGTCCAACAGCATCAATTCGGAGGAGCACCTACTGAAGATCCAAATCTGCACTTGGAAGTATTTTTGGAATTTTGCGAGACTTTGAAACTGAATGGAGCCTCAGCAGATGCTATTAGATTGCGCTTGTTTCCTTTCTCATTCATGGACAAAGCGAGCTTGGCTACACTCTCTTCCAAGATTGTATAACTACCGATCAATCGAGCAAAGATTTTTAGACAAGTACTTTCCACCCAAAGCGCAAGTCTTCGCCATCAAATCACTAATTTTGCACAAAAGGATGGAGAAACATTATTTGAAGCACAGGGGAGTTTAAGGGATTACTACAAAGAATGCCCTCATCATGTGGAGAAGTGGCTCATTGTTCATACTTTCTACAATGGAATCTCATATGCTACTAAGGTTTCTCTTGATTCTCACTGCGGGAGCTCTTATGAACAAAACATTGGATGAAGCTTTTGAGATCATCGAGAATGTGGCAATGAATTCTCACCAATGGGCTCTGAGCGAGGATATCAAACTAAAATGCCGTAAGTTTGAGGTAAGTACCATTGATCTACTCGGTGCAAAAGTCGATGCATTAACTCAAAAGCTCGAACATTTTAATGTATCGGTAGAACTCATCTAATGTCACTTATGCGAGATCCGTGGTGTAACAGACACGTGGCGATGAACTCACAAATCCTACACGCACCATCATCGGAGTGGGATTGAGCAAGTTGATGCATTGAATAATTTTAATCGAAGCCTAATGGTGGCAACCCTTACTCAAACACGTAATCCCGGTTGGAGAAATCATCCCAACTTTTGTATAGAGCCCATCAAAATTCTTCCGACGTAACAACTTTGGAGCACCTTGGGATTTCAGCCAGACCCAAGTCGAGCTTAGAAAAGATGATGGAAAATTTTATCACGTGTCGGGGAAGATAAATGATGAATTTCTGACATATTGTAGAATCAAATAGGCAACATCAAAATAATAACCGAGGCAATCAAGCAATTGGGAAGCAAGGTTGATAATTTGACTAATCACACAAGAATCTTTGGAAAATCAAATTTCCCAAATTGCACACCAAGATCAAGGACGCCTTGCAGATTTCGAAATTCGTATAAACCCACCGAGCATTGTAATTCTATAAGTTTGAGAAGTGGAAGGATTTTAGAAGGAGACAGAGCTAAACAAGCGACCTCGACACGGCGTGTCGGAGTTGGAAGATGACAAGAAGACGCTGGGTTGAACCGACACACCCGACCGGGGCGTGTTGAGCAACACGCTGAGGCTGGCCACGTGTCGGTGACACACCCGTGTCAGTCATTCCAAAGACACGCCCGTGTTGCCAAACAACACGCGTGTCGAATAGGGAACCAAGAACATATAAGCCCCCTATCCAGTTCCCTCAAAGGCTGATTAAGGAAAAATTGGATGAACAATTTGGTAAGTTCCTTGAGGTAATTAGGAAGCTATATATCAATATACCTTTTATAGAAGCTCTTCAACAAATGCCTACATACTCTAAGTTCTTGAAGGACATCTTAACCAATAAAAGAAAAGTCGAGGAGCATGTAACAGTGGCTCTTACTGAGGAGTGCAGTGCCTTAATTAAGAACATGGTACCTACCAAACTAAATGATACAGGTAGCTATTCTATACCTTGCATAATAAATGACTCAAATTTTGATAAGGCTTTTTGCGATTTGGGTGCCAGTGTCAATCTGATACCTCTTTCCATATGCAAGAAATTGGATTTGGGAGAAATGAAACTAACTACTATGGCCTTGCAGTTAGCCGATCGCTCAATTAGATATCCTTTGGGAATCTTAGAAGATGTACCAGTGCAGGTGGGAAATTTTATTATTCTACGATTTTGTAGTGCTTGACATGGATGAAGACCCATGCATTCCACTCATTTTGGGGAGACCTTTCTTAGCTACCGAGGCAATGATAGATGTCAAGAACCACAAACTCTCACTTGCATTTGGAAACGACAAAATTGAATTGACCTTTCAAAAGTCATTAAGCATGACCTCTATTTTTGATGTTTGTTGTAGGATTGATAGTTTCAGTCAATAGCACTAGAAGGAGCATCAGAACAAACCTATCTTAATAAGCTCGAAGGGGATTTTGAGGATAAAGAGCTGGAGATTTCCGACCCCAACCTAACACCACAGAGCTGGTTGAGGAGGAAGAGGGGCAGAGCACACTCCTCGAGCCATATCCCCAAAACTAGGGGATAACTGAGGGGCGACCTTAAACAAGCGCTTCTTGGGAGGCAACCCAAGCTATTTTCATTTTTAGTAATTTTATTTTATTTTATTTGATTTTGAGTTTTACATTTTTTTCAGGTTTACAGGACACGACATGTTAAACGTGCCACTGCGTGCCAAATTGACACGACCCTCCTATGCCGAACGACACAGGCGTGTTGAGGTTACCCGAAGACAACACAGGTCGAGCGTGCTGTCGAGCACGCCCGTGTCGCACGTTTCTCACCTGTGACATGCCTGGGCTGGATGGAAGCATGCCTATGTCGCGCTTAAAGACCACCTTGAGCTATTTTGTGAGTTTCGATGCACATCCTTTACTGCTTATGCTATCTCTACTTAGATTTTTAGTCTGGTTAGTGCTATTTTGTTTGCATCTTTTCATATATCATAACATTGCATTTTTATATCATCTAGCGTAATACAACTGAACATTGGTCGGATCATGATATTCCTTTTTGCCTATTTGATAAGAACCCTATTTCACTTCTAACACGGTCTATAGGTTTGAGGTATCCAAAAAAAGATTTAAATCCCCCATATCGGATGAGTACTCAATTTTCCATTGGAGACTTGCCTGTGCAATTTGGTTACTGGAGAAACACTTTCCCTAGAAGTATTGTGAAAAAAAAAAAAAAAAAAAAAAAAAGATTGTTTTCAAGCACCCCTTTGAGACCAAGTAGTTACTGGGGAAACACCTAAAAGGTGCCCCTTTGAGACTAACTAGTTACTGGGGAAATACTCTCTAGGAATTGTTTTCAAGCACCCCTTTGAGACCAAGTAGTTACTGGGGAAACACCTAAAAGGTGCCCCTTTGAGACTAACTAGTTACTGGGGAAATGCTCTCTATAATTCCTTTCCTTCTCTCTTCTTAGAAAGTGCTCCTTTGAGACCTTTTGATGATAGGTAAGAATGATCCATGCATTAAGGCAGGTAAGTGCCTCTATGCCGGAAATAAGAATGCTCTACGATAGAAGGAATGGCAAATCCGGATTGGTGTCCAATGACTTTAGTCCAACTTTTCACGTGCACTATATAGGGATCTTTCAAACTTGGCAACTAGAAATGATTTGAAAAGATTAAGATCAGATTGTATACTTCTGGATGGTGTCTAGTATTCCCACAAATAAGTTGTCTTTTGAGTTTTCTTTGCTTGAGGACAAGCAAAAGTTTAAGACTAGGGGATTTTGATGTGTGTAAATCATGCTATGTTTTCACTACTTTATATATGTGCATTTTATCTCATTTCATATCCTAGGCATGTATTTTATCATGATTCAGTTAAGTTTAGCATATTTTGGGAAGAAGAGACTGCTTTTGGGTGTTTTTGTGTTAACAGGGCAAAGGAGAAGGCGTATCAAAACAACACAGCCGTGTTGGGAATCGACACGCCTGTGTCATGAGAACCAGCGGACGACACGCCCGAGTCAAAGAACAACACGCCCGTGTCAGTGAATCGAGCAGCCGACACGCCCTAGTGCAGCCGCGACACGCCCCAGTTCAAACCGTAACACGCCCTGTGGGAAACCAGCGACACGCTTGTGCCCTCATGTGGCACGGGCGTGTTGGCCTGATTCCAGAATTCCTTTTCATGAGCAATCAGGATCTTAAATGCAGAATTAAAGGGAAATCTATTGCCTTAATTGAAGAGGAGGCCAAAGCTATAAAAGAGAAGATATTCTAACCCTAAAGGAAGAGAGAAGACGGCAAAGGGATCGACAACAGAGGAAGCAAAAGAGAAGGAGTCGGCAGAGGAACGCAGATGGCATCCAGTATTGTATTTTCTTTCTCTAGCAACTCTTGTCAGACTATGGAGTAGTGTCCTGTAATCTTAGGATGGGGGAGTAGCCCTTTGACGATTTACGATGATGATATAATCTATACTACTTAAATTATTGTTTGTGTTGATTTGGTTTTCGTTGGATTCTTATTGACAAACCTAAGGAGCTAAGGGGAAGTACCTAACAGTGAACCCAAGTTCCCGAAACCCCGAACCAACTAGGGATAAACTCCTGTCAAGTAGCGGTAGCGTATCTACGAGGGCTTGCGGGGGTCTCGTGGAGTCCCCTTAGTGATTATGGTCCCGTGTGAAAACCTACCGTGAAAATAGGAAATTTGACTCTAGAGGAACTCTTATGGACTTAATGGATCTATCAAATCCAGTTTCTACCTAGTGACAGAGGTAAGAATAGGGAGGTTTGCGGGGGTCTCGTGACAGGTCCCCTTAGCTGATTATGATCCCCTATGCTCGAACACCGTGACAGGTAAATTGAATTTGATAGGTACAGTCAGCGTAGACCTCGAAAGGGGCCGTTGATTTACCTTAGGATAGGTTCCATCAAAACAAACTCTAATAGGGGTAGGAAAGAATCAAATCACCTTATAAATCATCGACGTGGTGAAACCCATATCCTGAGATTCTCCTCAACTATCGACTTTTAGCTCGTTCTTCTCATTCGTTGTTATTGACTGCTCAGTTTCTTAGCTTAAACCATACATTGATTTACTAGATAACTTGGTATCACGATCATTCGGTAATTGTTCCAATCCCTGTGGGATCGATATTTTTATTACTTGACGACAACCGTGCACTTGCGGAAAATAACACATCAAGTAGGCACCTAAGTCAAACCTGAGTTTTGATTTTAGCAAACGATACAAAGTTAAGCTCATGTTGTTATCTCACGAGCTGAATCGAGTGTGCAGAAGATTGCTATAGCTGGAGCTGAAGGCTAGCGACACCCGGAGGAAGCCGCGGTGGTCGGGCGACACTCGAGTGACTTCGGAGGGAGCCGAAGGAATCGAGTGGAAGGCCGAAAGCAAAAGCGACATGGTAAGTATCGAGGTAAGTTCGTGTGTGCGAGCGTAAGTGAGGTCGTATCCTCCTTATGGGGATGGTCTTAAGCATAGATCCGACCAAAGACATCCCATCGATGGTCTAGGTCGAGATCGGACGGTCGAAGGCCGTTGAAATAATGTTTTCTTTAAGCTAACTTTGCCTTGCAGTAAGCATCAGTCGACTGCCAGCTTGGAGGACTCGACTGCCGTCAATCACCGATCGGCGAGGTCGAATCGATCGATCCGATCACGATCGATGATCGCCATCGATCGGCGATGATGGCCATCAGTCGACTGATGGTCAATGATCATATTCGAGGAGTCAAGGCTTATCACCCCATTTCAAGGAGATTGGTGCTCAATTGTGATTGGCTAGTGTTCCTCTCAAAAAGGGGCTGAAAGGCTATAAAAGGAGGGCCAAACCTAGGGTTTTCTTCATCATTCTAAAGCTTCCAAAAGCCTCCGCCAAGCTACAACTTTTCGACCACAAAGTGCTTTCTCTCCGACGTCTAGGTCTTAAATTCTCTCTTATTGTAACATCGGTTTTAGTTTTTATTTAAGTTCATTTCTTTTCGGAGCTTTTATCGTATACGAGGAGAGGGGGAGTGTCCCTCTACCTCAAGCTTTTTCCTTCTTGTATCGATTAACTCCTACCTCCAACGAGGAGGAGTTCCTTTAGTGTTTTTGCCCTCCGTACGTGGTCAAGGACCACTAGGGCCTTAGAGTAGTAGCCGAAGGCTACGAACCAAGTAAAACTTCATTGTCTCCTTTTACTTTACATTTCCGCTGCAATTAATTATCTCTCGAGTTTTAACGAACGAAAAGAAAAGGAAAAGATTTTTCGCTATTCACCCCCCCTCTAGCGAACCGCATCGATCCAACAAGTATCACCTAGAGCATGATTTGAACCCTAATGCCCATGACTATGTGCCAAATATCAAGATAAAAAAACATGATTGCAAACATGTGTAACAATTACATTAACTATCATGATTTAAGCATTATTATCAATTTATGGGCACATTATCATCACCTAACACTATGCTAAAAATGTATAGGTCATGAGAATCAAATAACACAAAGTGTTGAGCATGATTTAAACCATTTATGGGTGCATTATCATCACCCAACACTATTTCAAAAATTATGTCTTGCCATCCTAAGTCAACCAAATAATATGATATAGGTGAATTCCATATGGTTGACTATCCTAGGATTTTCCTAACCCTTAAGGATTGATTTAGGAACCCAAAACAAGTTCTTTCCTATTGGGTTCACTAAAAATTCCTTAGGGATCCATTTTCTAGCTATTGTTTTCTTTTTATCTTGACCCCTAGCAATTAGACATTTATAGGCCTTTTCATTTTTATTTTCCTTATATCCTAGGCCTTTCTTATTGAAACTTTCCCTTTGGCTCCCTATGATGATATTAAGAGTGTTGGAGCCAATCGTAAATTTTTCTAGGGCCTTGGTTAAATGATCAACTTTCTCTCTTAAAGCCCTATTTTCATCCATACATGCATCATTAACATCAAATGGCATATAGTCATGTGAGCATGCATCATCATTATTAACATTTAAACATGCTTTTTCTAATTTATTTTCTAGATCCTTAATTTGCTCAAGCATGCTTTTGTTCTTTTTCTTGGCTCTAAATAAATCCTTAGTAAGACTAGAAATCATGGAAACTATCTTATGGGGTGAGAGATTCGTTACCATAGTCGTCATGTCCTCTTCTTCTTCGGATGAGGATGGTGATGAGCCTCCCCCTTCACTAGAGCTCCCCTCACTTGTGCTTGATCTTTCTTGTTCGGAGGAGGAGGTGTCTAGATCATCAAATGCCATTAGAGCCAAGTTTGTGACAAAGGCATTTTCTTCCTCCGATGATGATGAGGAGGAGGAAGGGTCATCCCATGTCCTTGCCTTTAGTGCCTTGGCCTTCCCCTTTTCTTTGGCCTTCTTCTCCTCTTCCTTTTTCTTGCTCCCCTTTTTCTTCTTTTCTTCTTTTTTTCTCCTCTCTTTTTTGCTCTTGTTCAAGAGTGGACAATTATCTCTTATGCATCCCTCTTATTGGCAATTGTAGCAAATCACCTTCCCCCTTGGTCTTCTTCTCCTATCATTAGATCTATTAAATTTAAAATTATTCAAAGCACACCTTACCTTCCTTACCATGTATGCTTCTTCCGTGCTATCCATGGAGGAGGAGGAAGATGCTTCATCGGAAGAGGAAGGAGTCTCCATCTTCTTATTTTTCCCTTTATTTGCTACTAGGGCTACTCCTCTTGATGGCTTGATGCTTGATTCTTCAATTACTCCCTCAAGCCTTGTTTCATGGAGCTCCATGGTTGAGAAGAACTCCTCCAAGGTGCTCACTTCTAAGTTCTTTGACATGTAGAAGGAGTCCACCATTGAGCTCCATTTCGATGACCGGGGAAAGGCATCGATTGCTTCCATGAGCATATCCCGGTTCGAAAGTCTTTCTCCTACACTTGTTAGCCCAATTAATATTTCCTTAAATCGAGAGTGTAGTGAGGTTACCTTTTCACCCTTTTCAAGTTTGATATTCGTTAGTTGGGAGCGGAGGAGGTCTCTCCTTGCAAGCTTGGCCTCTGAGGTACCTTCATGAAGCTCTACTAGCTTCTCCCACATCTCCTTGGCACTTGCACACTCCCCTATCCGGTTTACTTCTTGTTGAGGGAGTACATTGTAGAGGTGGTGCTTGGCCTTCAAATTCGCCAAGTACTCCTCTCTTTGTCTTTTTGTCCATCTTGTCTTCTCCAATGGCTACCCTTCTTCATTCCTAGGTATTTCGAAATTATTTTCCATTATTATTAGAATTTCGAAATCGGTTTCAAAAAATACCTCCATTCGCTTCTTCCACCAAGCAAATTCCCCCTCGAACTTCGGCAAATGAATATTAGAACCGACCATCTCTTGATGAAGTGCTTGTTGCAGCAATTAGTCCTCGACAAGCGACTTGGCTCTGATACCACTTGTAGGGTCGATGTTGGTCGGCTAGAGGGGCGTGAATAGCCTAATACGCGTATGGTAGAATTTTCTCGTCGATTGCTCATCTACAAATTCGTTAGCGCAAGCGGAAGTATAAACAATAAAGACAAAGCAATAACAATAATACAAATGCTAACGCAAAGTCGTAACATGGTTCACAGCCCTTGCCGCTAGTCCATGACCCGATTCATCCAAGGTGAATCATGCCTCAATCTATCCAATAGATCTCTCCTTTGCACCAAGCTAGTTGGAGGTAACCTTTCTTACAAGAGATCACTCTTCTTATAATAGAATGAATATTAGCACAAGTAGAAGAGTGGAGAACGTATAGAGCACTTGGGAGTAGTTTAGCAATGAAGCATTAACCCCCCAAAGCCTCTCACCTCTTCTTTTTATAGAAGAAGAGGGTTTCTTCCCGTTAACACAGGACCAGTCGAATGATGCCCTGATCAGTCGACTGATCCCGTAGCCGTTGCCCGATAACGACTACTTTCCACATTGTGGCTCCCACATCAATCGACTGATCTTGCCATCAATCGACTGATGGAGCTATCAGTCGAGTGTCGGACGCGGACACTCCATTCTGTGCCTGAAACTCTTGCGACCAGTCGACTGATTCATTCATTAGTCGACTGGTGGTCTCGCAGTTGACTGCCAATCCATGGCAGTCGACTGTTGGCACATGAAACAGACTCGAACACTAGTCGAGTCACAGTCAACTTAGAGTAGTCGACTACCATTACATGGCAGTCGACTGGCGTCGGGAAATCCCATCCGACACTTAGCCAATTGGCAAAGTTCCACCTAAGTGCACTACCCCTTCCCGAGTTACATTCGCTCACTCTCATCCCTTGGAGTCTCTCGCCTTTGAAGCTATCTTCGTTCGGCCTCGTCCCTCGGATGCACCAAGCGCACGCCTCTGCAGCGTTATCCTTCGCGTCTCGCCTTGAAGTCTACTTCCTCCAGCTTCACTCTAATCTCCTCTTTCGGCGGACCCTCGGATGCTCCAAGCGCACGACTTCCGCACAACCATCCTTCACCGACTCAAGGACCGAGTCATGAGAGGTGAAACTCGCCAATGCTCCATGTGTAAATTACTAAATCCTGCAAGACTCCAATGCACATATCAAATCCAATCATCTTAACTTAAATCCATAGCCACACATATCAAAATCTAACACTCCTCTCCTTTTATAGACTTGTGCCTTGGAATAAGTCTAGATGGAAATCCTCAACTTTTGGAATTGATCACGAGGTGGCACCTTATCTTATCGCGAAGTGGTCACGTCAAACATTATCCTATTTAACCTAGCGTAAAAGGATGATTAATCGCCATCAGTTGACTGATGCCTTCCATTAGTCGATTGATGTACATCATGTAGGGGATCCTTAGAAGCTAGAGGGGGGTGAATAGCATGTTTTCGTAGCGTGTTGGATTTCATTCGTGATCGTGTCTACAAAGCGTGTTAGTGCATAGCGGAATAATAATAATAAAACAATACACAAGACACAATCACAAACACTCAAACATGAGCATGTAATGTGGTTCGGAACCTCAAGTTTCCTACTCCACGGATTGAGCTCTAAAGAGCTCTAGCGACGCCAATGCAATCACTAATCACAAATACTCCTTCTCGACACAAGTCAGAGGCGGAGAAACCTCATACAAATATTCTTACAATAATAAGTAATAAATACAAGCAATATACAATACAAATATGAAAGACAAGTAAAGAAAATTTTACAACACTTTGCTTTTGATTGCTTGAATGCTTGGTTGCTTGACTTGCACTTGGAGACCTAATTTGCAGCAACAAATCACCCTAAAAGCTCTCAAGAACTGATAGTGATTTCTGTTGGTGCAATCGGCCCAAGTCACGATTGACCAGGACTCGAGTTTGACTCGAGTGATGTTTTGATGTTCGACAAAAACATATGACAATGTAATTGGCATTTGGTAAAGTCCAAGTCTTGAGTACTTGGCATGAAAAGTCCAAGTGGGACACTTGGCACATGAAAAGTCCAAGCATGGGTCTTGGCAATGTAAAGTCCAACATGGGTTGGCAAGGGAAAGTCCAAGCATGGTCTTGGCATTTGAGAAGTCCAACATGGGTTGGCAAGGGAAAGTCCAAGCTTGAGTCTTGGCATGAGAAGTCCAAGGGGTTTGATATTGGCTGCGTAAAGTCCAAGCGGGAGTCTTGGCAGCATAAGTCCAATGATTGGCGGCGTAAAGTCCAAGCGGAGTATTGGCGGCGTAAGTCCAATGTGCCTTGGCGGTGTAGACACCGTTAGCATGACATAGCCGATGGAAGCACCTGAAGACTAGCGCGATGGATGAACAAGTCATGGATGACTTAGAGGGATTCGAGAGGCGTGAGGCTGATGGAGGTGGCTAGAAGGCTTAGGTCTAGGCTAAGGGTGGTCTAGCAAGTATGGGGGAACCATACTTGGGTTAAAACCTCATGTTGATTGCCAGAGGTGGGCGATCGGTGATGGCTCAGCGATCGGTGATCGTGTGATCGATCGGACCGGTGCTCGAAAATCGCCATGAGCATCGGAGTCAAGACTCGACTAGTCGAGTGAGGACTCCATCAGTCGACTGATGGGTATGATCAGTCGACTGATGGTAGATTCGTTGGACTTATCCAACGTGGATCTAGCCGTTGTCTCACGACAACAGTAGCATCAGTCGACTGATGGTCCCGATCAGTCAACTGATAGACCTTTTCCAGCACAGGTTGAAGCTATATAAGGAGCTCGTGATGGAGGAAAAGATAGCGATTTTCTTGGGCAAAATTGAAGGGGGAAGTTGGTGCTTTCTAGTCCTTCAAAGCTAGTTCAAGGCAATCAAAGATCAAGCAATCCAAAGCTCTTGTAAAGTGTTTTTCCTTTACTTGCATTTGTATTTCATATTGTATTTTCTTGTATCTAATTGATTATTGTTGTAATCATTATTGTACGAGGTTTCTCCGCCTCCGGATTGTTCCGAGAAGGAGTGTTTATTAGTGGTTGCATGTGCATCACTAGAGCTCGTAGAGCTCGATCCGTGGAGTAGGAACCGTGCGGTTCTGAACCACGTTATATCGTTGTGTTAGCGTGTTGTGCATTTTGTTATCGTTATTACTTTTCTATTTCCGCTGCGCTAACGAAATTGTAGAAACAAACACGAACAAATTCCATCTACGAACGAATTCTCCGCTATTCACCCCCCTCTAGCGGCGTCAAATCTTCTAGAATTGGTATCAGAGCTTGGTGGCTCTTCAACGGATTAACAACCGGGAGCAAGACGCTAGAGAGTGAAGATGGAATTCCAAGACAAGCTTGGATGGGATATCAACACACCTATCCCTTATACCTTCTATGGACAAGAAGGATTCAATCAATGGAAGGTGAGGATTGAGGAATTCTTGATGATGAAGGACTTTGAAGAGTGGGGCATTTTGATGGAGGGATTTCAATATCCAAAAGGGCCCAAGGGAGGAATTCTCAAGATGAAGAAGTGGACCGAGGAACAAATCCAAGAGTTCGAAAAGAATACAAAGGTAATTAAATTCTTGGTTGATTTGATTCCTAATAAAATTATGTGTGAGTTAGGTGAATACAAGGATGCCAAAGAGCTTTGGAGTCAAGTGACAAAATATCATGAAGGCTCACAACCGATCCAAGAGGAAGAGACCGAAGAGGCTAATTCATCATCCTCACAAGAAAGTGAGGAGTCAACCTCCGGATCGGAGAAAGAAGAGGTGGAAGAAGTGGAAGAAGTATCCACTTCTAGGATTGAGGAGATTAGAGCATCCTCAACACCGGAGCAACAAGAAGTAACATCTACATCCGGTGAAGAGGAAGAACAAGCTCAAGAGATCCTCATCACTGAACTAGGTAACTCAAACACTCAAATTTCAAATAAAATCCATATATTGTGTTTTGAGTGTAGGGAGTATGGGCACTACAAGAGAAAGTGCCCAAAGAAGGTTAAGAAGACTCCTCCGGTGCCTAAAAGTCAACAAAAGTCAAAGGATGCCGGTTCCCCATCATCTAAAAATAAGGAGCATATCATTTGCTTCAAATGTCAACAACCGGGACATTACCAAAATCAATGTCCTAGGGGGAGCAAGAAGATCCAAGAAGGAGTATCACAAGTAGGGGGAGCTACTAAGGCAAACCCTAAGGTACTTTTTCATAATGCTCATTCTTTAAATTCTAAGCAAAAGCATGCTAGAGTTAATTCAAATAATGTTGCTATTACTCATGAATCGAAGCATGCTAGGAATGATAACTCTAGGCCTATTTCAAAGAAGGAGAAATTTGGGACTAATGTCCCTAGAAATATCATTCCTAAGAAAGCAATTAAGAAAATCGAAAATCATTTAGGTATCAATTCCAATAAGAGTAAACATATGTCTAAGGCAAATGATAATTCCAAAAAACCTAATCAAAAATCATTTGGGCAATTAGAATTAGAGAACCAAGCTTTAAGGTCAAGGCTTGAAAAACTAGAAAAGACTCTAAATAAGCTACAAAATCAATTTCAAGGGTCTAATGGTCAAAGTCAAGGGTCAAGGTCTCAAAGTCAACACTTAGGACCCAAAAGACAAAAGTCAACCGAGGGAAAGAATGGTTTGGGTCACAAACCTAAGTCTAAGGTGACTTATCATTGTGTTCCATTTGACTATGAAACACAAACTAGGTCTAGGAAGACCAAGGTTGCAAGGGGAGTTACCTCTAGAGTCAACCTAGGTAAGACTGCAATGACCAAGGCTAACAAGCCTAGGAGGGTCATTAGGAAGGTATCTAGGGAGGTTATCCCTAAGGAATACCTAATTAATTCAATGAGCTCAAATAGATTTTGGGTTCCAAAGAGCGTGATTGAGTCACGTTAAATGGATTAGAATGTGCCAACCATGATTGGATGAGTAGTTAACTCAACCATGGTAAAGATGACACTTTAGGTTATTTTCAAGGTTATGGGTGCCTTGGAAAAACATTTGAGCTTTAATCCTAAAGGATTTTAGGATGTGCCAATATAGTTTTTGAAAAACATGAAAATCAATAAAATTAGCACAATCTAGATTTAGAGGTCATAGTGTGTAACTTTGATTGTTGGCACACTTTAAAAGTTCATGCAAAAGTAACATCAAGAGTGATACTCAAGTGTCACACAACTTGATGTCTTGTACTCACCATGCTTCATATGTTTTACCATATGTTTGCATGGAAGGAATGTCTAGGATGGATTGCATCTCACAAAACAAGTCTTTTACCTTGATTGTGTATTTCAACACTTAGAAAGGGTGAGATGTTAGGATTTGGAAATCATTAAATGTTAATATTTGCAAAAATGAAATAAAACATTAAAATACATTAACGAATACATGAATATAATTATAACATCAATATGTTCGATATACAAGAATAAACACGATAAAATATAATAAATTAATGAAGAAATAGCGATACGATGCGGTCATCAGTCGAGTGCTAGCTTTATGACTGCTTGAACATCAGTCGACTGATGGTACTGTTCACCGAGGCTGAGGGTCATCAGTCGAGTGCTCGCTGAGCAGTCGAGTGATGCGCATCCCGATCGTGATGGCGACATCGATCGTGATGTTCTCAGCACGTCCACGAAGGTTCAGGCGATCGATTGCGGCCGGATCGATCATTGTATCGGCTCGGTAAACCCGATAATAAATCACGATCAGTCGAGATCGCATCATCGATCGCGATCGCATTTTATCGTAACGAACCGCTAGGGTTTGGCGTCTTCACGCGACGCGCCTTCAGCTTTTCTTCTCCTCTCCGATCGCCATCTCCTTCTCCGACCAACCCTTCCGGACGTGCCAGCCGCCCAAGCTTTTAGGTTTGATAGATAAACCCTTTTTTCTTGCGTTTTTCACTTATTTCAAGCCTTAGTTCACTCGTTCTAGGGTTTGGTTCCTTGTTTCCGATTAGGGTTCCGGTGTTTGAGTACTCCGGCGAACTTTCCGGCGAACTTTCCGGCGACCCCTTCGGCGATATCTGAGCATCCCATCGCCACACCTCCAAAATGGCGCCTAAGTAACACTCTTCTTACCCAAGCCCTAATTTGCCTTTCCATTATAATTTAGTTTTATCTAATCATGTATTATTGTCCTTGCATGTCATATCATTACATTGCATTCATAATAGGAGAGCCTGTAGGAATGATCCACCCGAGGGTGAATCTCGATTGTACCAACCTATGTTGGTTAGGTACATCGATAGAGACTTTTTCAATCGCCATTGTAGTGATGTCATGGAATTATTTGCATACTATAATCTCATGAAAATTATTTTATGTACGCATCCCATTAATGATGACCTCCTTAAGGAGTTTTATCAGAACCTGAAAAAGGTGGATGACGGTCCTACCTACACTACTCGCATTGCAAAACGCGAGTTAGAGTTCACTCCTGCGATACTGCAGGAGTTTCTCGAGTGTAAGCCCTCAGATGACACCTTTATTTTTTTCCCTACCATGGATTTTCCTTTACCTGAGCCCTTTAACCATATCTCTATGGAGTCCATGCATGAGCATATCTTTGGTTATCCTCGTCCATCGGCCCAGAATTTATTCCCTATCACTGAGTTATCTGCACCTGACAATGTACTTTACAAGGTCATTGTTGGATGTTTTCTTCCTATCGTCACTCAGGGTCCGGCCAAGATTCGGCCTCCCCATCTCTTTCTTCTATACGCCATGCGTCATAGGTTAGACATTAACTTTGCATTAAACATGTTTCACTGCATTGTGCATTTCACTTCCCCTGTACAAGGGAAAGTGCATATGCCATATGGTCATATCATCACAGCATGGCTAGAGTCCGTAGGCGTTAACATCCACAGGGGTTCTCTGAGAGCGCTATATGAGGTGTACGACTGTATATCAGTTCATAACTTCTCGTTAGCAAAGCTACGGATGGGGCCTGGACAGATGGAGTTGGCGCCTCGACCACCACCCAGGGCACACAGAGAGCCTCCTCCGGTACCTAGAGAGGCGACAGAGGACTATAAGGATGCAGACGCCGCTGATGAGGATGATCAGATGCTGGCAGATGCATCAGCAGCGGGTCCATCAGATCGTCATGGCCAGCTGGAGTCCAGATTTCAGGACTATCAGTAGTCGATTGACTCTAGGCTGTCAGAGATATTGGTAGGCCAAGCATCCTTCGGCGCACGTCTTGATCGGATGGAGGAGTCCCAGAGCCGCATAGAGCAGCGTCAGCTCGATATGTTAGAGATGATGCGGGCTTGGACCATGAGTCAGCAGCCTCCTCCACTGCCACCTCCTGTAGACGATTAGATATTGAGGATGTTAGATTTTCTGTGGTTGTCAGTTTTTGTAGTGAGATTGAGCATAGCCAATCTCCATTTTGAATGTAAAAGACTAAATTTTTTTTTTAAGTTAAATGAAATTTTTGTTTGTGAAAATCTTGTGTGTTTGGATGAGTATTTGTATTATTGTATTGCTTATGAAAGTTGATATATCATGACATGAAATTGCATCCTATCATATACCATGTCATGTCATTGTTTAGGATTATTTTAGATGTCATGTGTTCTTAAAGTTCATCATATGTCATGACATCATGATCATTGGTCATGTTTTTATTTTGCCATCACTATGCCATGATCATTTCATGCATTAATTTGATTGAACATTGATTTAAGGAAAATGGTATGACTTGAAGTCTCACTTATAAGGGAATCAAGTAAGGTTGCCTAGGAAATGCATGAAACCCTAGATAAAGTGAATCAAAATCCACATCTCACATCACATTGACATGTATGTGTATTTATACACCCTAGATACATGTGAGATGCTAGGATAATAAGTTAGGTTCAAGATGCATGGGTAGTGCATCTAGATGAACTCAAACTTATTTTAATTATCACCAAGAATCATAAGGAAAGCTAATATACAAGCTATGTATATTTAGCCAATAAATTATGGTTCAAAATAGGCTTTCAAAAACATTTTAAAATCAATTTGGAAAACCTTGGTGAAATCTATCTTTTGATAGCCATCATCATTGTAGAAGTTGATACAAAGTGGATCAAAAACTTTAAAGTTTTTAATAGTTTTGAACTTTGTACCAATCTCCTATTTCAATGGTAAAAATATTTTTCCAAAATTTTTCACCTATTGTATTGGTCATAAGTATTATACGTACCAAATTTCATGATTTTTTGATATACGTATAATTATTTATGATTTTCTGAAATTCAACTCTGATAACCAAATTCGGAATTTCAATTATCGATCGCCATTGGTGATCATGATAGAGGTGCCGATCGATTTCGAATCACTCGATCATTGTAGCTCGATTCGGGAGTAAACAAGGTTGTTTAACCCAATTTGTCTGATTATGGTCCCTAATCATTCCTAACCCTAGGATATGCTTTGGGTAGCATTATAAAGGGTGAAAATCCATTGGATATGGATTAGGAGAAGTGTTTAGGGTTTGTATCAATTTTAAGGTGTTGGAAAGTTCAATATTGAATTTCTAACCTTAATTTTGATGGTTTAGAGTTCCTATTGGCTTAGGGACTTCCCAAGGACATTGTTGGTGCAATGGTCAAGGGGGAGGTATCCATCTTGGGATGATGGATGTGTTTTTCTCCTTGAAGAGGAGAAGTTATTGGGAGAATATGACATCAATTGGGAAATTGATGGGACTTTTGAGAGACCCAATTTGGAAATTGGGAGAGTAAATGGGATTGCCTCTCTTGAGTGATATTGGCCTTATCACTAGGAAGATGGTAGGCATCCTAAGTATTTTTGGACCAATGGGGAGATTGTAAGATCTCATTGGGACATGAGACATTGACCTCCTTGGAGAGGAAACCTTTTTGATGTTAGTCAAAAAGGGGGAGAATGTTTGGGGGAGAACATTTGGAGAGTATTTACCAATTTGGGATAATTGGTAAGGGATTTGAGTTAGTGTTCTAACTCAATAATTTGTTTGGTTTTTGTCGAACATCAAAAAGGGGGAGATTGTTGGTGCAATCGGCCCAGGTCACGATTGACTAGGACTTGAGTTTGACTCGAATGATGTTTTGATGTTCGACAAAAACATATGACAATGTAATTGGCATTTGGTAAAGTCCAAGTCTTGAGTACTTGGCATGAAAAGTCCAAGTGGGACACTTGGCACATGAAAAGTCCAAGCA
Organism: Wurfbainia villosa; assembly: GCA_025175895.1. Lineage (NCBI taxonomy): Eukaryota > Viridiplantae > Streptophyta > Magnoliopsida > Zingiberales > Zingiberaceae > Wurfbainia > Wurfbainia villosa. The sequence goes on along the minus strand of CM046001.1, from coordinate 79,528,674 downwards.
TGGGTCTTGGCAATGTAAAGTCCAACATGGGTTGGCAAGGGAAAGTCCAAGCATGGTCCTGGCATTTGAGAAGTCCAACATGGGTTGGCAAGGGAAAGTCCAAGCTTGAGTCTTGGCATGAGAAGTCCAAGGGGTTTGATATTGGCTGCGTAAAGTCCAAGCGGGAGTCTTGGCAGCATAAGTCCAATGATTGGCGGCGTAAAGTCCAAGCGGAGTCTTGGCGGCGTAAGTCCAATGTGCCTTGGCGGTGTAGACACCGTTAGCATGACATAGCCGATGGAAGCACCTGAAGACTAGCGCGATGGATGAACAAGTCATGGATGACTTGGAGGGATCCGAGAGGCGTGAGGCTGATGGAGGTGGCTAGAAGGCTTAGGTCTAGGCTAAGGGTGGTCTAGCAAGTATGGGGGAACCATACTTGGGTTAAAACCTCATGTTTGAGGTGTGCCAGTCGACTGGTGCCATGTGGCAGTCGACTGGACCGAGTCAACTAGGGTTTGACTGCGGGTTATGGCAGCTGATCAGAGGTGGGCGATCGATGGAGCTCGAGCGATCGATCGTGTGATCACCGTGGTGCTCGAGAAATCGGCCACAGAATGGAGTCGAGACTCGACTGGTCGAGTGAGGACTCCATCAGTCGACTGATGGGTATGATCAGTCGACTGATGGTAGATCCGTTGGACTTATCCAACGTGGATCTAGCCGTTGTCTCACGACAACAGTGGCATCAGTCGACTGATGGTCCCGATCAGTCGACTGATCGACCTTTTCCAGCACAGGTTGAAGCTATATAAGGAGCTCGTGATGGAGGAAAAGATAGCGATTTTCTTGGGCGAAATTGAAGGGGGAAGTTGGTGCTTTCCAGTCCTTCAAATCTAGTTCAAGGCAATCAAAGATCAAGCAATCCAAAGCTCTTGTAATGTGTTTTTCCTTTACTTGCATTTGTATTTCATATTGTATTTTCTTGTATCTAATTGATTATTGTTGTAATCATTATTGTACAAGGTTTCTCCGCCTCCGGATTGTTCCGAGAAGGAGTGTTTATTAGTGGTTGCATGTGCATCACTAGAGCTCGTAGAGCTCGATCCGTGGAGTAGGAACCATGCGGTTCCGAACCACGTTATATCGTTGTGTTAGCGTGTTGTGCATTTCGTTATCGTTATTACTTTTCTATTTCCGCTGCGCTAATGAAATTATAGAAACAAACGCGAACAAATTCCATCTACGAACGAATTCTCCGCTATTCACCCCCCTCTAGCGGCGTCAAATCTTCTACAATTTCCTCCTCCCCGAGCTCCATTTAAAGCTGCATCCTGGGCTAAAAATCGCCGATCAGTTGACTTATGCCACTATTGTCATGTGACAATGGCTAGATCCACGCTGGAAAAATCCAACGGATCCATCATCAGTCGACTGATTTTGACCATCAGTCGACTGTTCGAGCCTCCACTCGACTGCTAACCCCAGCAATCGAGTCAGACTCCATTCTATGCCTGAAAAATCGAGCACCAGTCGTCTGACCATACGATCAGTCAACTGCTCAACCAATTAGTCAACTACCCTCCTCTGGCAGTCAACTGCTAGGCAAATTCCCGCAGTCAAACCCTAGTTGACTCACGCCAGTCGACTACCACATGGCACCAGTCGACTGACACACCTCAAACATGAGGTTTTAACCTCAAACATGAGATTTAACCCAAGTATGGTTCCCCCATACTAGCTAGACCACCCTTAACCTAGACCTAAGCCTTCTAGCCACCTCCGTCAGTCTCATGCCTCTCGGATCCCTCTAATTCATCCATGACTTGTTCATCCATTGCGCTAGCCTTCAGGTTCTTCCATCGGCTATGTCATGCTAACGGTGTCTACACTGCCAAAGCACATTGGACTTACGCTGCCAAGACTCCGCTTGGACTTTACGCCGCCAACCATTGGACTTATGTAGCCAAGACTCCCGCTTGGAATTTATGTCGCCAATATCAAACCCCTTGGACTTCTCAAATGCCAAGACTCAAGCTTGGACTTTCCCTTGCCAACCCATGTTAGACTTTCCATGCCAAGACCCATGCTTGGACTTTCCCAAATGTCAAGTCTCCCACTTGGACTTTCCATGCCAAGTACCCATGACTTGGACTTTCCCAAATGCCAAGTGTCGCACTTGGACTTTCCATGTCAAGTACCCATGACTTGGACTTTCCATTGCCAAGACCCATGCTTGGACTTCTCATGCCAAGTACTAAAGCCTTGGACTTTCCCATGACAATCACATTGTCATATGTTTTTGTCGAACAACAAAATATCTCTCGAGTCGTGGTCAATCGTGACCTGGGCCGATTGCACCAACAATCTCTCCCTTTTTGATGTTTGACAAAAATCAAATGAACCATTGAGTTAGACCATCTAACTCAAACCAATCATCTCCATCAATTTTCCCAATTGATGTCATTCTCCCAATAAGTTCTCCCCCTTTTTGACTAACATCAAAAAGGTTCTCTCCAATGAGGTCAATGTCTCATGTCCCAATGAGATCTTACAATCTCTCCCTTGTTCCAAAAATACCTAGGATTCCTACCATCTTCCTAGCGATAAGTTGCATATCACTCAAGAGAGGTAATCCTATACACTCTCCCAATTTCTAAATTGGGTATCTCAAAATCTCATTTTCCTCCTTATGAGGAAAAATACCATCCATCATCCCATGATGGATACCTCCCCCTAATGGCTTGCTCCCCCTTAACCATTGCACAAACAATGTCCTTGGAAAGTCCCTAAGACAATAAGAACTCTAAGCCATCAAAAATAAGGTTCAAAATTCAAACATGAACTCTCCACACCTTAAATTTGATACATAATCCTAACACCTCTCCTAATCGAAATCCAATGGTTTTTCACCCTTTACAATGCTTCCCAAAGCATATCCTAGGGTTAGGAGTGGTTAGAAAACTTTACCGTAGCTGAAAACAGGCTAAACAATCTTATTTTTCCCGAAATCAGCCTGGCAGTCGACTTTATCAGAGATCAATCGACTGCCACTCACATCAGTCGACTGCCACCAAGGGCAGTCGACTGATAACATAAATTTCTGAACTTTAGTTATCAGAAATGAATTTCAGAAAAGCCTAAATAAATATACGTATATCGAAAAATCATGAAAATTCATACGTATAATACTTATGACACATACAATGGTGAAAAATATTTGAAAATTATTTTACCCATAAAATAGGGAAATTGATACAAAGTTCAAAACCATTGAAATTTTCAATATTTTGGCCCTACTTTGTATCAACTTTATCAATGGTGATTGCTATCAAAAGATAGACTTCACCAAGGTTTTCTAAAATGATTTTAAAATGTTTTTGAAAACCAATATTGGATCATGTTCCTTGGGCTCAATGTACATGACTTGTACACAAGCTTTCCCAATGATCCACCACTAATATATGATGAGTTTAGGTTCATCTAGATGCAAAAACTATGCACCTTGAACTTAACTCATATCCTAGCATCTCATATGTATCTAGGGTGTATAAAATACATACAAGTCAATGTGATGTGCGATGTGGGTTTTGTTCATCCTAATCTAGGGTTTTATGTATTTTTCTAAGACAACCCTACTTGATTCCCTTATGAATGAAACTCCAAGTCATGTCATTATCCTTAAATCAATTTTCATAACTTAAATGCATGAAGTATGATCATGGCATAAATGATAGCATAATAAAGCATGGTCAATGATCATGATGTCATAGCATATGATATAGTTTAAGCATACATGACATTTAACCTAACCCTAAACATGATCATGACAAATTAAATGATTGAAAATAGATATGATGTCATGGCATGTAATATGGCAAACAAAGCATGACATATAAAATGTATAGGTATAATAATACCTAAATTTTAATATTAATTGTCATTTGATATAATTAAGTATATTTTGCCATAATACTACTTTTCTCCCTAGTGTGTCAAAACCCAAAATGGCACACTATGACCCCTAATCCTAAATTGTGTCAATTTAATTGATTTTTCATAATTCCAAAAATGTATTGACACATCCTAAAATCTTTTAGGATCATAAGATCAAATCTATTTTCAACGTAACCATAACCATGAAAATGACCTAAATTGCCACCTTTACCATGGTTGAGTTAACTACCCATCCATTTAAGGTTGGCACCCCCTAAACTCATCTAACGTGAATCAATCACGCTCTTAGGAACCCAAAACCTATTTGAGCTCCTAGGGTTAATTAGGTATTTCTTAGGGATAACCTCCCTAGATACTTTCCTAATAACCCTCCTAGGCTTGTTAGCCTTGGTCATTTGGGTCTTACCTAGATTGACTCTAGGGGTAACTCCCCTTGCAACCTTCTTAGTGGCTTCCCTAGGTTTCCTTGAAACCCTAGCCACTAGGCACATACCTTGGTCAACTCTAAGGATGACTTCCCTATTGACCTTGGTCTTCCTAGACCTAGTTTGTGTTCCATAATCAAATGGAACACTATGATAAGCCACCTTAGGCTTAGGTTTGTGACCCAAACCCTCCTTGCCCATGGTTGACTTTTCTCTCTTTGCCCATAGGTGCTGACTCTTGGTCATAGACTCTTGACTTTGACCATTTGACCCTTTTTGTTGATTTTTTCATAATCTTGAGGGTCTTCTCAAATTTTTCAAACTTTGACCTCAAGGCTTGGTTTTCTAATTCTAATTGCCCATTTTTAGAGTTTTGATTTAATCCTTGGACATTGTTTTCCCTAGGCATATGCCTAGTCCATTTAGGATTACAACCTAGGTGTTCTCCTATTTTTCTAATAGACTCCCTAGGTAAAACTTTTCTAGGGGCATTAGTCCCAAATTTCTCCTTCTTTGAAATATTAATATTTTTGGCACCTAAACAAATATATTTATTATTTCTAGCATGCTTTTCATGGGTCTTACCTAGGTTGACTCTAGGGGTAACTCCCCTTGCAACCTTCTTAGTGGCTTCCCTAGATTTCCTTGAAACCCCAGCCACTAGGCACATACCTTGGTCAACTCTAGGGATGACTTCCCTATTGACCTTGGTCTTCCTAGACCTAGTTTGTGTTCCATAACCAAATGGAATACTATGATAAGTCACCTTAGGCTTAGGTTTGTGACCCAAATCCTTCTTGCCCTTGGTTGACTTTTCTCTCTTTGGCCCTAGGTGTTGACTCTTGGTCCTAGACTCTTGACTTTGACCATTTGACCCTTTTTGTTGATTTTGCATAATCTTGAGGGTCTTCTCAAGTTTTTCAAGTCTTGACCTCAAGGCTTGGTTTTCCAATTTAATTGCCCATTTTTAGAGTTTTGATTTAATCCTTGGACATTGTTTTTCCTAGGCATATGCCTAGTCCATTTAGGATTACAACCTAGGTGTTCTCCTATTTTCCTAATAGACTCCCTAGGTAAAACTTTTCTAGGGACATTAGTCTCAAATTTCTCCTTCTTTGAATTATTAACATTTTTGGCACCTAAATAAATATATCTATTATTTCTAGCATGATTTTCATGTACAATAGCAAGATTGTTGACATTATTCCTAGCATGCCTTTTATCCCTAGAAATTGAAGGTGCATTAATAAATTTTACCTTAGGATTTACCTTAGAGGCTCCCCCTATATGTGATGCTCCTTCTTGCCCTTTCTTTTTCCCTTTAGGACATGAACTCCTATAGTGCCCTTTTTGTTGACATTTGAAGCACACCACGTGTTCTTTGCTTTTAATTATCGGGGCACCGGCATCCTTTGATTTTTCTTGAGGTTTTGGTGCCGAAGGAGTCTTCTTGACTTTCTTTGGGCACTTACTCTTATAGTGCCCAAATTCCCTACACTCAGAACACATAATATTATTTTTATTTTGAATTGAGGTGTTTGAGTTACCTAAGTCAATGGAGGCCAGAATGGATTTTGGGCTTCTTCATCTTGATAGGATGTTGAAGCTTCTTCTTGATGTTGCTCCGGTGATCTAATCTCCTCCCCCTCAATCCTAGAGGTGGAGGTCTCCTCCGATTCTAATTTCTCTTCCTCCTTGGATGTTGATGGTCTCTCAACTTCCAAGTCCTCACTTCCTTGTGAGGATGATGCGTTTGCCTCTTCGGTCCCTTCCTCTTGGACCGGTGATGGACTTTCATGGATCTTGGCCACTTGGCTCCATAGCTCCTTGGCATCAACATAATTACCTAACATACACAAGATATTGTTAGGTATTAAATCAATTAAAAACTTCATTACCTTATCATTTATCTTGAAGGCTTGGACTTGCTCTTCGGTCCATCTCTTTTTCTTGAGGAACCCTCCCTTTGGTCCTATTGGATAGCTATATCCCTCCATCAAAATGGACCATTCTTCGAAGTCCCTCATTATTAGGAAGTCTTCGATCCTTGCTTTCCATTGTCTAAACCCTTCTTGTCCATAGAAGGTATAAGGGTTAGGTGTGTTGATATCCCATACTAGTTGCTCTTGAACTTCCATCTTCACCCTCTAGCATGCTCCCGCAGTTGTTAAACTTGAAGAGCGGCCTTGCTCTGATACCACTTGTAGGGGATCCTTGGAAGCTAGAGGGGGTGAATAGTTCATTTTCGTAGCGTGATGGATTTCGTTCGTGATCGCATCTACAAAGTGTGTTAGTGCCCAGCGGAATAATAATAATAAAACAATACACAAGACACAATCACAAACACTCAAACACGAGCATGTAACATGGTTCAGAACCTCAGGGTTCCTACTCCACGGATTGAGCTCTAAAGAGCTCTAGCGATGCCAATGCAATCACTAATCACAAATACTCCTTCTCGACACAAGTCGGAGGCGGAGAAACCTCGTACAAATGTTCTTACAACAATAAGAAATAAATACAAGAAATATACAATACAAATATGAAAGTCAAGTAAAGAAAACTTTACAACACTTTTCTTTTGATTGCTTGAATGCTTGGTTGCTTGACTTGCACTTGGAGACCTGATTTGCAACAACAAATCGCCCCAAAAGCTCTCAAGAACTGGTAGTGATTTCCTCCTCCACGAGCTCCATTTAAAGCTGCAACCTGGGCTGGAAATCGCCGATCAGTCGACTGCTCGGGACCTTCGGTCAACTGATGTCACTGTTGTCGTGAGACAATGGCTTGATCAACGCTGAAAAATCCAACGGATCCATCATCAGTCGACTGATTATGACCATCAGTCAACTTTTTGAGCCTCCACTCGACTGCTAACCCCAGCAGTCGAGTTAGACTCCATTTTGTACCCAAAAAACCGAGCACCAGTCGACTGATCACACAATCAGTCGACTGCTCGACCAATCAGTTGACTACCCTCCTTTGGCAGTCGACTACTAGGCCAATTCCCACAGTCAAATCCTAGTTGACTCACGCCAGTCGACTGCTACATAGCACCAGTCGACTGGCACACCTCAAACATGAGGTTTTAACCTCAAACATGAGGTTTAACCTAAGTATGGTTCCCCCATACTTGCTAGACTACCCTTAGCTTAGACCTAAGCCTTCTAGCCACCTCCGTCAACCTCACGCCTCTCGGATCCCTCCAAGTCATCCATGACTTGTTCATCCATTACGCTAGCCTTCAGGTGCTTCCATTACTATGTCTTGCTAACAGTGTCTACATCGCCAAGGCACATTGGACTTACGCTGCCAAGACTCCTCTTGGATTTTATGCCGCCAACCATTAGACTTATGCTGCCAAGACTCCCGCTTGGACTTTATGCTGCCAATATCAAACCCCTTGGACTTCTCAAATGCCAAGACTCAAGCTTGGACTTTCCCTTGCCAACCCATGTTAGACTTTCCATGCCAAGACCCATGCTTGGACTTTCCCAAATGCCAAGTCTCCCACTTGGACTTTCCATGCCAAGTACCAATGACTTGCTCTTTCCCAAATGCCAAGTATCCCACTTTGACTTTCCATGTCAAGTACACATGACTTGGACTTTCCATTACCAAGACACATGCTTGGACTTCTCATGCCAAGTACTCAAGCCTTGGACTTTCCCATGACAATCACATTGTCATATGTTTTTGTCGAACATCAAAACATCTCTCGAGTCAAGCTCGAGTCCTGGTCAATCGTGACCTAGACCGATTGCACCAACACATCAGTCGACTGCCAGCCTGGACACTTCCCTATAGTAAGAGGTTAGCACGGAATATGATAAATATGATAGTTTCTTACCGTCCGATCTCGACCTAGACCTTCCACTGGAAGTCTTAGTCGGATCGCCGCCTACGGTTGTCCCCGTACAGAGGACACGACCTTACCATCTCTCTTCACACTCGTGCTTACCTCTGGTCCTTTATGACCTGTTGCTTTGCTTCCGGTCTTCATCTAAGTTCTTCAACTCCCACGAAGTTCTCCTAGTTTCGCCTAACCACCACGGTTTCCTGACTAGAGATTCTCTAGGTGTCGTTGACCTTCGACTTAGCTTAACCATTTCCTACATACTTAATTCAGCTCATGAGATAACAATATGACCTTAACTTTGGATCTTTGCCATAATCAAAACCTAGGTTCGATTATCTAGTGCCCCTGCACCAACATTGTATTGTCTTAATTGTTTTTTTTAGCACTTATTTTGACTGCGCTAATCTTCATTGTAGACAATTAAGAGCGAGTAATTTCTATCGTATACATCGAGGGCTATTCACCCCCTCTAGTCAGCCATCGATCCTCCAACAAGTGGTATCAGAGCCAAGAGCTTGTCGCAGACTCATTGCCAACATAAGCACGACAAGATGGTCGATTCCAACATTCATCCACCCAAGTTCGAGGGCAACTTCACATGGTGGAAGAAGTGTATGGAGGTATTCTTTGAAACCAACTTTGATATAATGCTTATTATGGATAGTGGTTTCGAGATACCTAAGGACGATGAAGGGAGAATGCTAGAAAAATCGCGATGGACCAAGAAGCAAAGAGAAGAGCACTTGGTAAATTCAAAAGCGAAGCATCACCTATACAACATGCTCCCTCAACAAGAGATTAATAGAATTGGAGAATGTTCAAGTGCCAAGGAGATGTGAAAAAAGCTTGTAGAACTTCATGAAGTCACTTCCAAGGCGAAGCTTGCAATAAGAGACCTTCTCTGATCACAATTAAGTAACATCAAACTAGAAAAAGGAGAAAAGGTACATTCTTTGCATTCTAGATCTAAGGAAATAATATCCGGTTTAACAAGTGTAGGAGAAAAGCTTTCGAATCGGGACATTGTAATGAAGGCAATAGATGCATTCCTCCGATCTTCCAAATGGAGCTCCATGGTGGACTTCTTTTATATTTCAAAGAATTTAGAGGTAAGTACTCTAGAAGAATTCTTTTCAACTATGGAGTTACATGAGACTAGGCTTGAAGGAATAGTAGAAGAGCCAATCAAGCCATCAAGGGGTTTGGCACTAATCGCCGACAAAGGGAAGAAGATGAAGGAGACTCCACCCTCTTCATCCGATGAAGAATCCTCCTCCTCCATGGATAGCAATGAAGAATCCTATATGGTAAGAAAGGTGAGATGTGCATTAAAAAGATTTAAATTTAATAAATCTCATGATAGGAGAAGGAGGAGGGTAATTTGCTACAATTGCCAAGGAGAGGGGCACATGAGGGATGAGTGTCCCTTGTTGAACAAAGCAAAAGAAGATAAGAAGAAAGACAAGAAGAAAAGGAAGAAGAAAGAAAAAAATAAATCAAAGGAAAAGGAGAAGTCAATGCCCCGAAATCTAAAGGCGACATGGGACGATCCATCCTCATCAGAGGAAGAACAAGCATTCATAAGCCTTGCACTTATGGCAATAGAAGACTTGGACTCCACCTCATCCGAACAAGAAGAAACAAGCTCAAGTGAGGAGGAGAGCTCAAGTGTAGGGGGAGTATCCTCATCGGAATCACAAGAAGGAGATTGGGTAAGTGAGGTAACAAATCTCCCTCCCAAAAAGATTGTTTCAATGATTTCTAGTCTAACTAAGGACTTATTTAGGAGTAAGAAGAAAAACAAATGCATGCAAAATGAAATTAAGGAATTAGAAGAAAAATTTGAAAATGCATGCTCACATGATGATTGTATTTCTTCTAGTAGTTATGATTCATGCTTAGAAGAGAATAAGGCTTTAAGGAAAGAGGTAGGTCTTTTAACTAAGGCCTTAGAGAAATTTTCTATTGGCTCAAATACCTTGAACATGATAATTGGGAGTCAAAGGGCAAGTTTTAACAAGAAGGGCCTAGGTTATAATGGATCCAAAATAAAAAGGCTTACCATTGCTTAATTGCTAGGGGTCAATCTAAAACTACAATGGTAGCTAGGAAATTGATCCCAAAGGAATACTTGGTGAACCCTATTGGAAAGAATCTATATTGGGTTCCCAAGTCTATCCTTAGAGGTTAGAGACACCTAGGATAGTCAACCATAAATGGATTTATTTCATATCATGATAAATGGTTGACTTATAAGGATATGGGCAATAGTTTTTGAGTTATTATGAGCATGGTGGATGTTTTAGCTATAATGGTTAAATCATGATTTGTACTTGATTTTATACTTGATGAATGATCATGATTTATGAATTGAATGTTATACTTGTATTATGATCATAATATGTAAATTAAATGATAATATTTGTTTTATGATCATGATGGGTTTGTAGAATTATACTTAACCTTGATAGAATTGCATGAAATTTATGGTTAAGTATAAATACCTCTAGGCACATCTCACATTCACCATAAGGCTAACTTGATTAAAAACATAGCAAAGGGTAAGATGTTAGGATGATACAAGTGACTCACTTATGATTATAACATTTTGATGGGTCATTAGGTGTATCATAATAGAGCAATCATAGACCAACTATGGGGAAAGTATATGTTTAATTCATAGATATATTGCTCAAAGATCATGGTTGGATATCTTGAATGATTTAAAACCATTTTATGTTTTATAAACTGTGAGTTCATGTTTTAAGTCATTTCAAGGCAAAACTAGGCTTTCAAGTTGATAAAAACTTTAGTGATTTTCAACAACTTTGAGTTTTTGCCAAACTTTCAAAAATTGATTGAATTTTCATGAAAAATCATTTTTCATTGATAAAGGGACTTATTAGAAATATGTTCCCCAAATTTCATAATTTTTTGAATTTTTTAGATTTTTTTAGATTTTTTAATGCATTTCTGAATTTCGATCCAAAAATAAAAAAAATATGGAAATTAGGTGCCAGTCGACTGATGGACTATGCACGAGCATAGTAACCTGCTTTGTGCAGTTTTCAAAAAATTTTGGTATTTTTCTCTCCTTAGACTTGATGTCATGCTTGTATAACATATGTTAAATTTTTTTGATGGTGTCAAAGGGGGAGAAATGTTAGTGTTTAAGTTAATAATGCTAGGAGGGAAATTAGCATGTGTTAAGGGGGAGTTGCATGTATTAAGGGGGAGTGGTTTGATACTCATATTTGATTTACATGCTTTCTTACCTTATATATTTGTTAATGTTTTACCTAACTTAAACGGATTGCCACACATCAAAAAGGGAGAGATTGATAGGGCAATCAACCCATGTATGATGTGATTTTAATGTGTGTGGCAAAGGGTTTAAGTTAAGATGTTTATGTGATTTGATATGTGTGTTGAAGTCGTGCAATACTTAGTAATTCACACGTGTTGGCTTGATGAAAGAATTGGTGGGTTCACCATCTCATGGCTTGGGTCTTTGAGTCGGTGAAGGATGACATTGAGGAAGCCATGCATTTGGTGCATCCAATGGACCGCTGGACGAGGAGCATTGGAGTAAAGCCAAGGAAGCAAACTTCAGGGTGACGCGAAGGATGGCATTGCGAAGTCGTGCACTTGGTGCATCCGAGGGACGTTGTCGGACGAAGAGAGCTTCGGCGAGGGACTTCAAGGGAGATGAGAGAATGAGCGATTTGTAAATAGTAGCTCATAGGTGAACTTGGCTGAATGACTAAGTCAAGTGTCGGATGCTCAATAGAGTAGGTTGAGGTTTTACCCGATAAGTCGGATGCTTAAACTAGGGTTTGAGGTTTCTACCCGACGAAGTGGATGTGTCGGATACTCAACTAAGCGGGTTGAGGTTTTACCCGACCGTTTGATGCTCAAACATTGGTGTTTGAGATTTTTTCCGACACCGGTCGACTGATATAGATATCAATCGACTGCTCTGGGTCGATGGCACTAGACTAGTGCTCGACCGGTGTTTGACTAAAGCTCTTCTGGCCTAACTGTCGACTGCTAGGGTTTAGCAGTCAACTGCTCGACCATCATTTGACTGCCAAGGGATGGCAGTCGAATGATTGAGGTGAATTCGGACACAGAAAGTTTTGGAGTTGACTGATCATTTCGGTCACTTGACTGATGGGGATGATCAGTCGACTGATGTGGGAGCCTTTGGCTGGAAGCCAACGTGGATGAAGTCATTGTGAGACAACGGCTACATCAGTAGTTGACTGAAGGTTGCATCAGTCGACTGCTCACTGCCCAATGGGAAGAATGGCCTCTTCCTTATAAGAAGAGGCCTTGGGTCACTTTGGAATGTTAATGCTTCTAATCTAAACTTCTCCCAAGTGCCTAAAATGTTTCCACTCCTCTTCCTTGTGTTTATTTCAATTATATTGTAAGAGGGAGTGATTTTGTAAGAAAGGTTTACCTCCACCTTGAAGGAGAGATTAGTGATTGGTTAAGCAGTGATTCACCTTGAACGAATCGTCTGTGGATTAGCGACAAGGGCCGTGAACCACGTTACATCTCTGGTGTTAGCATTTGTGCTTCCTTATCTTATGTATTGTCTTAATTGTTTTGTTTACCACTTGTTTCCACTGTACTAATCTTCATTGTAGACAATTAAGAGCGAGCAATTTCCATCGTACACATCGAGGGCTATTCACTTCCCTCTAGCCGACCATTGATCCTCCAACCGGACTTTCTATGCCAAGTACTCAAGACCTTGGGCTTTGCCATTAACAATAACATTGTCATACGTTTTGTCGAATATCAAAATACTGCTTGAGTCAAATCTCATGTCTGGTTAATCATGACCTGGGCCGATTGCACCAACAATATTGTAGATTTCAGTAGATGAATTTAAGATCCAATCACATACATAGAAAATATACACTCAAATAGTAAATTTTATTAATAAATTCTAAGGCGATTGCTTTATGATACCTCTCAATTACATTAAGGCCTACCACGACCATGCTAGGGCATAAGAAGTTCATGCCACACTCTGCCAAAGAAAAATGGGGGTGATAGAACCTATCACAGTTGTGCTAAGGCCCAACATGACCTTATCACACTTTGCGGAGGTGACACAATGGCCACGGGCAACCAATATGGTTGTGTCAGACTCGACATAGCCGTGCTATAGCACTCCACGGCCAGGGCATGGAGTGCTCCATGGTCGTGGACCTTGTGACACGGTCGTGCCACTTGCAACATAGTTGTGCAGTGCATAACATTTTTGACTCCTACCCCTTTAAGTTCATGATGAAAAGAAAATAAAGGTGTGTGGAAAATCATCATATCTATCTTTTCAAGAGTGTGACTCTAGAGAAACCTCCTTCCTTTTTCCTCGATCTCTCTCTAGATTTGTCTCAATGGTTGGCTAGCATCAAATAGAGACAAAGGCTTGTTGCTTTTAAAGTCGTTTCGTTGAGATTTAGACGTGGATATCTGTAGAGGCATATCTCATTAGGCTTGTTAGTTGGTTTCTACAGATTCTTTGAATCACGATAGTATAAATTCTAAAACTCTTTCTCATGATCTATTGTCAAAAAGAAGTGATCCGGACTAGGATCTTCGGGATGTATGTGTTTTATTTGTATTCCGCTGCACGTGCATCTTGAGGATTTCTAACATGTGGTATCAAAGTTAGCTTGTGTTTTGACATAGATCATGGTTTTTAGAATTTTTTATTGCATATATAAAGTATTGGTATTATATACATATGGTATTAGATACACATATTTATTCATGAGTCTTGTTGTGTGATTGAATGATGAGTCCTCTTACATATTAAAATCTCTTATGCAAATATTAAAGTTTAACCCTTCCATTAATATGGTAAGAACTAGAGTTCGATTTCAAGTTTGGGTTATTGGACTCTCTCCAAGCCTAATTTAACATTGGACATGTTTGAACAATTGAGATATAATCTCATGATTAAGGGGTTGACTTTAAATTGAAGTATTAATTTGTTGGACTCTCTCCAAGGTTAATGTGGATAGAGGTGAAATTAGATTATATGCATATAATGTATATATGTTAATGAGTTAACAACCTAATATATATGCAAATATGAATAGTTAATAGCAAAATGTGATAGTTATATATATGTGATATATAATTGGTATTATAGATACCTGTTGGTGCAATCAGCCTATTGTTGGGATCCTACTATGCGTGCGAACCGATTTGCAAAACCGCAGCGGAAACAAAATTTTGAATCCCACCAGAGATCCAAGCGACAACATATAAATTGTTTTTAACCATCTAGATCCTATCTAGAAGAAGTATTATACCTTTGAAGCGAGCCCTTCGCAATCCCGCTAGTCCAAAGTTGTTGGATCTAAATACGGTAAGGATAATCGTATCTCTAAGGTATCCACACTGACCCTCAGCCCTTTTGGAAATATGGTTGTGCTAGCATCCTTTGTAGAACAACTAGCCAAAATTAGGAGGATGAAGAAGTGAATAAGAAGAAAGAATACTAACACTTGGATCACACTTTGGCTCTTCTTCCACCCTTATATATTATCATGCTTGAATTCCAAAATCAATGCATCAAATGCATCATTGAAATTCCACTAGCCTCTTCCCATTTCACACGTTGAAATCCAATGCCTCTTCCCATTCTTCACGTTGAAATGCATCAAATGCATTGAATCAAATGCATTATTGAAAATCCACTAGCCTCTTCCCATTCTTCACATTGAAATCCAATTCATTTTTAATGCATCATGCATGCATTAAAACTTTTGCATGTGATTTGGGTTTAACTCAAGTCTAACTTGAGTTTTGCATGTGACTTGATTTTAACTCAAGTCAAACTTGAGTTTTGCATGTGATTTGATTTTAACTCAAGTCTAACTTGAGTTTTGCATGTGATTTGAGTTTAACTCAAGTCTAACTTGAGTTTTGCATGCGAATTGAGTTTAATTCAAGTCTCATTTTATTTTAACTCAAATCTAGTCTTCATCCATCCAATTTAGTTTGAGTCTAACTCAAATGTAACCCGCTTGAGTCTAACTCAATCAACTTGATTTTGACTCGAGCCTTGTGAAGGGTGTGGATTCGAAGCTTTGCTTCCCACCTCGGTCACTAGTGCATGGCGATCCCATCTACATCCCCAGATTAAAAAAAATAATCCTTGACGAAGAGGGATTGCCCAGGCAACCGATCCATCGTCGTGCTATTCGAATAGAGTGGTCACTTGAACAAACTTGTTGTTCAAGTAACCTACCTCTTATCTTCGATTAGTCGCGGAATAGACGATGTACGGATCGCTGATTTTTGTGTTTGTCTTCGGGGTCCAAGTAAATTAGCCACATACAATACATACAATTTGCATAGAATAAGAAAACATACTTAAACAAGAATTATACCTCTTGTTTACCTCTAGGTCTTCTATTGTATGTCCTTCCTCCTTTTGGATGTCGTGTGGGCGACGATCTTCCAAAAGTCGAAGCCTCCTAGATCACGTTATTCCCTTCCTTGCTCGATCCGAACAAAGGGAAGAATAAAACAAAACTACTTCTCCTATCTAGAACCGACCACCAAGCCAATGAACTTGATGTTGCCACCAGCCAAGGAGAGGATGAAG
Source organism: Wurfbainia villosa (assembly GCA_025175895.1). NCBI lineage: Eukaryota > Viridiplantae > Streptophyta > Magnoliopsida > Zingiberales > Zingiberaceae > Wurfbainia > Wurfbainia villosa. The sequence continues at coordinate 79,512,815 of CM046001.1, read as the reverse complement.
GAGATGGTGTGGGCGCCGGCCAAGAGCTCCAATGGAAGAAGGAGCTGCCCTAGGAAAGGAGAAGCCAACCAAGATCAAAGGAGAAGAGGAAATCCTTATCCTTCTCTTGTGTTGCCGTCGGCCCTAAGAGAGAAGCTAAACAAGTTACCGCCCCACCCTTGAAACTCCAAACCCTAGCTCTCCAAAATAACTCTTGCCGCCCAAGCCAAGGGAAGAAAAACCCTAATCTCCCAAAATATATCTTGGTGCCCACTCCTAAGCCTTTATTTATAGAGTTAGGCTTAAGTCTCCTTTAAATCTCCACCGTTGGATCTAGAGATTTAATCTCAACCGTTGGATCTAGAGATTTAATCTCCACCATCGGATCTAGAGATTTAAACTCCACCGTCGGATCTAGAGTTCCATTTTCCACCATCGGATCTAGGCTTCATGAGGATTTTAATAGGCTACAATAGGGACCATGAGGAGGAGTTTGATCTTGGCCACCCAATGAATCTAGCCCACATAAAATCTGATCCATTAATGATAATCCATTCCACTAGAGGATTATCATTGATCTACCTCACCAACTCCCATAAATAAATATGGGCTCCATATATTAATTGTACAAATATCTCCCCGTCTTTAAGATCTCGACTGTCCATCAATTAATTATTTTACTGACAATTAATTAATCAACATCTAACTCCATGAGTAGTACCACTCAACCTTATCATCATGCCGGACCAAGTCCACGTGCAGGGTTTACATGATGAACCTTATAAGCTCCTCAAGGGAACATCATCATCCTAATATATAGGACACAGTTTCCTCCTATAATCAACAGCACGCCATGTAAATAATATCATTTCCTAACTTACCGAGCCTATCGATTTACTCTATAAATCTCGTCCATTGGTAAATCAAAGAAATAAATACTAAGTACATGTGCCCGTTATTATATCGGGATTAAGAGCATGTACACCATAATATTCGAGGTCCGATTCAATTATGTAGTCAGCAATAAATCAAATCACCTCTAAGTTGGTCTTGCTCAATACACACAAAGTGTACTAGTGTAATTCTATGGTCAAGACAAACCAATACCAAATGACACTACAACCATACCAATGGTTTATCCAAAACCATCTCGGTTGTGAGCCTCTACTTACACTCTACAAGGAACTGATAACATGATCTCCCATGTGACACTACATACTATGTTATCTACAATGTAATGTATCAGACAATATTCATAACCATAAATATGCAAACAATGATAATGTGATTCTTATTTCAAAATAAAGATGTTCATACAAAAGATAGACTTTTCAGTATACATCCCAACAATCTCCCACTTATACTAAAAGACTATACTGTCCTCATACTGCCATACATCTGATTCCCATTCCCTCCACATGCCTATCAAAAGCTCTCGCCGGAAGGGCCTTAGTGAAAGGATCTGCCAGGTTATCCTCTGATGCAATCTTGGCCACAACAACTTCTCCTCGCTTTACGATTTCTCGTATCAGGTGGTACTTGCACTCTATGTGTTTACTTGCCTTATGGGCTCGTGGTTCCTTCGAGTTTGCAACTGCACCACTGTTATCACAATAAATTGTGATAGTTCTGAGCAAACCAGGAATCAAATCTAAGTCCATCAAGAAGTTCTTAAGTCATACAACTTCTTTGGCCGCCTTAGAGGCTGCCACATACTTAGCTTCCATGGTAGAGTCCGCCACGCATTTCTGCTTGACACTCCTCCATACAATGGCTCCACCTCCCAAAGTAAACACAAAATCTTAGTTAGACTTACTATTATCCCTTTCTGATTGGAAGTCAAAATCTGTGTAACCCACAGGGAGTAATTGATTTGCCTGGTATACCAGCATATAATCCCTAGTCCTTCTCAGGTACTTCAATATATGTTTTACCGCAGTCTAATGTCCTTGTCCTGGATTACTCTGATATCTGCTAACCATGCCAACGGTAAAGCAGATATCCAGTCTTGTACATAGCATAACATACATGAGGCTTCCAATTGTCAAAGCATAAGGAACCACCTTCATCTCCTCTATCTCCTTTGATGTTCTAGGACACATCTCTTTAGATAAAGATACTCCATGCCTAAAAGATAGAAAACTTTCTTAGAGTTTTGCATGCTAAAATGAGCCAAAATGGTTTCTATGTATGAAGCTTGAGATAAGCACAACATCCTTTTTCAGTGATCCCTTGTAACCTTGATCCCAAGGATGTGTCCCACTTCTCCCAAGTCCTTCATATCAAACTGTTTGGACAACCATACCCTAACATCTGATAACACCTTGACATTATTGCCAATTAACAAAATATCATCTACGTATAGTATAAGAAATACCACTATGTTTCTGTCACATCTCTTGTATACACAAGACTCATCCGGACATTGAATAAATCCATAAGACTGGATTACCTCATCAAAGCGAATGTTCCAAGATCTCAAAGCTTGCTTCAATCCATAAATGGAAAGATTAAGCTTGCACACAAGATGCTCTTTGCCCTTTGCAATGAATCCCTCTGGTTGCTTCATATAGATGTTTTCCTCAAGACTTCCATTAAGGAAAGTTGTCTTGACATCCATCTACCATACCTCATAATCCATATGAGCAGCAAAACATAAGAGAATCTGGATAGACTTAAGCATAGCTACCAGTGAAAAGGTCTCCTCATAATCGATACTCTCTTTCTGAGTATACCCTTTCACAATAAGCCTTGCTTTGATGGTCTCAACCTTCCCATCTATTCCTCTCTTTCTTTTGTAGATCCACTTGCATCCAATGGTTTTTACACCATTGGGTGGTTCTACTAGCTCCCAGACCTGATTTGAATCCATAGATTCTATCTCAGAATTCATCGCACTTTGCCAAGATACCGCATCTTTATCTTGAATTGCCTCGTCATATGTCTAGGGATCAGGTTCATGTTCGTCAGGGACCAAATCAGAAGATTCTTCCAAGAACATAAATCTATCAGGTTGTCTAACAACCCTCCCACTACGATGAGGTATCACTTGTGTATCCTCTATGACACACGGTGCAGTAACTTGTGGTATATCCTCTTGTACCGGTGGTATTGAAGTAGTGACTTCCCATTTCAATTCCTCCAGAACAATCTTACTCATGGGCTTGTGGTTCATCACATAGTCTTCCTCTAGAAATCTGACATTCGTGCTAATGATCACTCTCTGATCTCTAGGACTATAGAACAAACCACCTTTCGTTCCTCTAGGATAGCCAACGAATATGCTCACTTCTGTACGAGGTTCCAACATACCAGCATCTGCCTTCAGCACATGTTCTGGACTCCCCCAAATCCGAATATGTCTCAGACTAGGCTTTCGCCCAGTCCACAATTCTGTGGGAGTATAAGGCACTGATTTAGATGGTACCAAGTTTAGAATATACACTATCGTATCCAAAGCATACCCCCAGAACGAATCTGGCAACTCAGAATAACTCATCATCGATCTAACCATCTTCATAAGAGTCCTATTCTTTTGCTCAGCTACACCATTCTGCTGGGGTGTACCAGGTGCATACAATTGGGATTGAATCCTAGCCTCTGATAAGTAATTCCTAAACTCTCCCAAGAGGTACTCACCACCATGATCAGATCGTAGTGTTTTGATACTTTTACCTTGACATTTCTCCATATCAGCCTTGAATTCTTTGAACCTGTCAAAACATTCAGACTTGCGGAGCATCAAGTAAATGTATCCATATCTTGAATAATCATCTATAAAATAAACAAAATATTCAAAACTACCTCTAACCTGGATAGACATGGGACCACACAAATCAGAATGAACCAATTCCAACACATCTTTGGCTCTATACCCCTTGGCCTTAAAAGGCCTCTTAGTCATTTTACCTTCCAAGCAAGATTCGCAGGTTGGGAAATCTTCCACCACTAATGAACCCAGAGGTCGATCAGCTATCAACCTTTGAATTCTACTTAGGTTAATATGACCTAACCTTAGATGCCAAAGATATGTTTGGTTCATTTTCGAAGGTTCTTTTCTCTTATTAGAATTAGAAGATAAGTTATTTACTTCTATTTGAATCGTGGGAGCTTTTGGTTCAAGGGTATATAAATTTCCTATCAATGCACCAGAACAGATAATCTCCCTATTCCTTTTTATAACAACTTTGTCATTAAAAGAAATAGAATATCCATCTAAAAACAATTTAGAAACTGAAATCAAATTCTTTCTAAATAAAGGTACATAAAGGCAATTTCTCATAACCAAAGTTTTATTTCTATCAAAAGACAAATAAATATCTCCCACTGCAACAGCCGTCACCTTCGTAGCATCATCCAAGTAAACGGTAATCTCCCCCTCAGCCAGTCGTCTGGTTTCCTAAAACCCCTGCAAAGTATTGCAGACATGATCAGTTGCTTTCGTATCTACACACCAGGTGTCGGTAGATAACACCGTTAAACATGTTTCAATGACTAGACCAAAAGATATACCTTTGTTCTGCTTCCAGTTGGGATAGTCCTTCTTCCAATGTCCAGTCTGCTTGTAATTGAAGCACTTGCCTTTCGACTTCTTCACTCCTCCCTGAGATCCTCCCGCCACCTTTGCCCCACCTTGTTTCTTCTTCTTCTTGCCTTTCGGCTTAGAAGTAAAAACCTTTTGGGCAACCATGGCCTGAGCTTGAGCACTCTGATGAAAAATCCCCTCTGCCGCCTGGAGTTCTGTCAGAATCTCCGCCAATAAATACAACCTTTTATTCATGTTGTAGTTTAGGTGAAACTGCTCAAAAATCCTAGGTAGAGACTGGAGTATGATATCGACTTGGGTTTCCCCATCGATCTCATCTCCAAGGACTTCTAGCTCATTCAAATGAGCCATCATCTTGAGAACATAATGTTAGTAATATATGAGAGATGTCCTAAGGCAATCGCCTTATGTATGAACCATTTATATGATAAATGAAGATTCACTATTTGAGTATACATGTTTAATGTATTTGATTGGATCTTAAACTCATTTACTGAATGTCCACGATACGATTCACAGCATGAGAGAATTTGTGATTGGATCACAACTAGTGAGTATCTCTACATGTGTAATTGTGATGTATCGGAATTATCCCTAGTCGATGAATTGATGGATTTGGACACCATCAATTTTGTCGAGACTAGCACGAGGTATACTCCTTGGTGTATCCAAGCAGCTGATTCTCACTGGCTGGAGACATTGTGATGTCCGGAGTTGATCGTGGATGCTAGTTATGGTAACTAGTTCATTGGAGTGACCAGCCGTAAGACTTCATATGGTTCTCTGCATATATAGATATGTCAATGAAGTTCTTACTGTGGCTTAAGTGCGATGTTCCTTTGACTTGCGGTATTCAAGTCATCTTGATCATGGAGACTTATGCTTTGACATCTTAAGCAAACATCTCCGAGGAGATGTGGACCCGGGATGATTGGGTATAAGTCGAAGTGATCGAAGGTGTTTGAATAGCCTATAAAGGATTCACCACTCCTTGCGAGGAGATGTATACCCATGGCCTCTCGTCGGATTGTTACTAAAGTCTTTGGCCAAAGCATTATATGTTTAGAGTAAGGTACTCTTCGATACATGTGGAGTAACTAGAATCCATAGGATGAGGAAATTTAGTGGGGATCCGGCACACAATAGACCATGTCCCAACCAAGTGGGTATAAGATGAGTGAAGGGAATGGGGCACGATTCATTCGAGCATCAAGGGTTTCAGAAATAGTTCTGGATCAACTGTTGATCTTTTCGGTTAATTGGGGATCATGATGTACTACTAGGTGCCACTCATGATCGTTCTATAATTAATGGTTAATTATAGACGACCAACATAAACCGAGAACCTATTTGGTCACACGCACAACGAGTGTAATCCAAAGGATTTAAAACGAGCTTGAGAATGGGATTCTCAGATCGAGAGAAACTATGTTTGGTTGGACCAAACATAAAGCGAGCATGAAATTGTTTCAGTCGCAATGGAAGCGTGGATGGGCCGTGTCTTATGAAGACATAATGGATGGACCAAAATGGTTTGGTTCTAATCCAATGGATGAGAATAAACCAAAGGGTTTGGTTTATATTAAACGAATGAATTAAAGGTTGGTTCGGTTCATTTTAACTTAAAATAAACCATCATGGTTTGGTTTATTTTAACTTATCTTAATGGAGCGGGTTAACGGGCTTTATGGATATGATCCATTAACCATTAAGAGAATTAGTTCTCTATAAAATAGGGCTTAAACCCTAATCCAAAAACCCTAATTGGAGTTGCCGCCCAACCTAGTTGTGCCGCCCCCTCCCTCTCCTCCACTAGTCGGCGCCAACCCTAGGTGTGCCGCCGCCCAGCCTTTGTGCCGCCGTCCAACTTGTTGCCGGCGACCAAGCTTCAGCCGGTGAACCTCCGGCGACCCTCCGGTGATCTCCTATAGGTTTGGCATCAAGGTGAGCCTTTTCTTTCCTTGGTTGGCCGGCGCCTATATCCTCCACCAAGCTGTCCAGTTTTCTGGACAGCTTCTTCTCCTCTCGTCGGAGCGTCGTTTGGACGACGGTTAGTGCTCCGACAGCGGCTAACTTACCAGGGATTTGATCTCCGGTAATCCTCTGAGGTGGGGGACGAAGGATTCGTCAAACGGTTGATGAATACCTCTCCGGAGAAGCGAGTTTTGAGAACTCGTTTTAGGATCCGAATTTGGATTCGGATCGTGATCATCTCTCGATCACGTCGTCTTCAACACGAGGCTAGTAACCCGTGTGAAGACGAAGCTCGTGACTTAGCGAAGTCATCCCGAGGAGCTCGGCGTGGATACGGATAGAGACGATTCTTACGAGGATCGTTCCGGTTGATGCCGTTCCCGCTACACGTCATACGGAAGGTATAACGTAGATAATTTTCTTTTATTGGAAATTTTAATTTACGGTTATGTCTACACTTGTTGTAATAGCATTCGTGTGTTGTGTGTGTTGTAATAAATATAGATTTATTATTTTTATTGCTTCCGCTGTGCTCATGTTTACGAAACATGATCAAACACACACACGTCGCGGTGCCGGAAGCCCAACACATAATCCCTCACGGGTGTTCCTTCGATCATGGTGGTCGTCATTAAGTTTCTTATGGCTTCCTGCTTATATGGGGTTGTCCTGCTTATGTGAAGAGGATAGTATCAGACAAGCTAGAGGCTAAGTCTGATAAGTGTCTATTTATTGGTTACCCTAAGGAAATGAGGGATTACCAATTCTATCATCCCTTAGAACAAAAGGTGTTTGTTTCAAGGCATGTTGTATTCATAGAGAAGGAGTTTCTCTTATAGGAAAACAGTGGGAGTAAGGTTGAACTAAGTGTAGTTCAAGAGGCTCCGGTAGACACAGAAGAGATGCCTAGTTAAGAACCTCAGCTAATTACTCATTCGGATGAGGTAATAGCTGAACCTAATAATACACCACCTCCTCGTAGATCTAATAGGAAACGAAGGATTCCTGAGAGATATGAATTTCTCATAAATGAATCTAATGACGTGTTGCTCATAGATGATGAGGAACCTACTAGTCACGAAGAGGCATTGTATAGTTCAGGAAGGGATAGATGGCTAATAGCCATGAAATCAGAAATGGATTCCATGTATGAAAATCAGGTTTGGAACTTGGTAGACCCACCTGAAGACATAACGCCTATAGGGTTCAAGTGTGTTTTCAAGAAGAAAGTCGACATGGATGGTAATATTATTACCTATAAAGCTAAATTAGTGACAAAAAGCTATCATCAAAGATAAGGTGTTGACTATGACAAAATCTTTTCACCAGTAGCTATGCTTAAATCCATTCAGATACTCCTAGCCATGACAGCTCATTTTGATTATGAGATATAAAAAATGGATGTGAAAATAACTTTCCTTAACAGAAATTTGTTTGAGGATGTATATATGATACAACCTGAGGGTTTCACATGCATTGACAAGAACAAAGTATGCAAGCTTCAACGTTCCATTTATGGATTGAAGCAAGCATCTAGGAGTTAGAATATCCGTTTTGATGAGGCAATCAAACAATTTGATTTCTCACAAAAACATGAGGAGCCCTGTGTGTATAAGAAGGCTAGTGGGAGTGCAGTCGCATTTCTAATATTGGATGTCAATGACATATTAATTATAGGAAATGATATTCTTGTTTTTCAAATAGTCAAGGTCTGGTTGTCCAAAATATTCTCCATGAAAGACATGGGAGAAGCAACCTATATTTTGGAGATTATGATCTATAGAGATAGATTTAATCGATTGCTTGGTCTTTCGCAACCTACATACATAGACAAAGTGCTAAAATGGTTTAGCATTGAAGAATCCAAGAAAGGTTTAATTCCCATGAGGCATGAGATTCACCTTGCGAAGTCTATGTGCCCGCGCACTGAAGACAAGAGGATTCACATGAGTCAGATCCCATATGCGTCAGCTATAGGATCGATCATGTATGTTGTGTTATATACGAGGCTTGATGTATCATAAACTTTGAGCATTATGAGTAGATACTAGTCGGATCCTGGTATGGCCATTGGGTGACTGTCAAGACAATCTTTAAGTACTTGAGAAGGACTAAAGATTTGTTCTTGGTATATTGAGGATGTGATATGGTAGTAAGCAAAAATACTGATTCCAACTTTCAGATAGATAAGGATGATTCCAAATCTTAATCTAGATACATATTCCTCTTGAATGAAGGTGCAGTGAGTTAGAAGAGTTCCAAGCTAGACACTGTTGTTGATTCTACTATGGAGGCAGAGTATATTTTAGCTTCTGAAACAACAAAAGAGGCGGTCTGGATCAAGAAGTTCAATACTAAACTTGGAGTAGTTCCGAGCATTGTTGAAGCATTACCGATTTACTGCGACAACAATAGCGCCATCGCACAGGCGAAGGAAACCACAGTCTCATAAATGATCCAAGTGTTAGTAATATATGAGAGATGTCATAAGGCAATCGTCTTATGTTTGAACCATTTATATGATAAATGAAGATTCACTATTTGAGTATACATGTTTCCATGTATTTGATTAGATCTTAAACTCATTTACTGAATGTCCATGATACGATTCACACCATGAGAGAATTTGTAATTGGATCACAACTAGTGAGTATCTCTACATGTGTAATTGTGATGTACCGGAAATTATCCCTAGTCGATGAATTGATGGATTTGGACACCATCAATTCTGTCGAGACTAGCACGAGGTATACTCCTTGGTGTATCCAAGCAGTTGATTCTCACTGGCTGGAGACATTGTGATGTCCGGAGTTAATCGTGGATACTAGTTATGGTAACTAGTTCATTGGAGTGACTAGCCGTAAGACTTCATATGGTTCTCTGCATATATAGATATGTCAATGAAGTTCTTACTGCAGCTTAAGTGCGATGTTCCTTTGACTTGCTGTATTCAAGTCATCTTGATCATGGAGACTTATGCTTTGACATCTTAAGCAAACATCTCTGAGGAGATGTGGGCCCGGGATCATTGGGTATAAGTCGAAGTGATTGAAGGTGTTTGAATAACCTATAAAGGATTCACCACTCCTTGCGAGGAGATGTATACTCATGGCCTCTCGTCGGATTGTTACTAAAGTCTTTGGCCAAAGCATTACATGTTTAGAGTAAGGTACTCTTGGATACATGTGCAGTAACTAGAATCCGTAGGATGAGGAAATGATATTTGGGCTAGGTGTGACATAGTCAACCTAGTGGGGACTGACACTATAGACCATGTCCTAAACCAAGTGGGTATAAGATGAGTGAAAGAAATGGGGCACGAATCATTCTAGTTGCTAAAGGGTTTCAGAAATAGTTCTGGATCAACCGTTGATCTTTTCGGTTAATTGGGGATCATGATGTACTACTAGGTGCCACTCATGATCGTTCTATAATTAATGGTTAATTATGGACGACCAACATAAACCGAGAACCTATTTGGTCACACACACAATGAGCGTAATCCGAAGGATTTAAAACGAGCTTGAGAATGAGATTCTCAGACCAAGAGAAACTAGGTTTGGTTGGACCAAACAAGGATCGAGCATGAAATTATTTCAGTCGCAATGGAAGCGTGGATGGGTCGTGTCTTATGAAGACATGATGGATGAACCAAATTGGTTTGGTTCTAATCCAATGGTGGAGAATAAACCAAAGGGTTTTGGTTTGTTTTAAACGAATGAACCAAAGTTGGTTCGGTTCATTTTAACTTAAAATAGACCAAATCGGTTTGGTTTATTTTAACTTAAATTAATGGAGTGGGTTAACGGATTTTTGGTTATGAACCAATAACCATTAGGAGAATTTGTTCTCTATAAAAATAGGGCTTAAGGGTTTTGTGAAAACCTAACCCTAATTATGCCGCCCCTCCCTCTCTTCTCCTCTTCTAGCTGACGCCCAACCTCTTGTCGCCGCCCAGCCCTTGTGCCACTGTCCAAGTTGTTTCCGGCGTCCAAGCTCCTGCCAGCGACCCTCCGGTGATCTTCCTTGGCTCTGGTGACAAGGTGAGCATCTAGCTTTCCTTATTTGGCCGGCGCAACATCTTTTTTCCTCCACCAAAGCTGTCCAGTTTTCTGGACAGCTTGTTTCCATCTTGTCGGAGCGTTGTTTGGACGACGTTTGGAGCCCTGACAGCGGCTTCCTTGCCTGGGATTCGATCTCTGATAATCCTCATAGGTGGAGGACGAAGGATTCGTCAAACCGTCGACGAATACCTCTCCGGAGAAGCGAGTTTTAGGGACTCAGTTTTGAATCCGAATATTGATTCGGATTGTGATCCTCTCTCAATCACATCATCTTCGACACAAGGCTAGTGACTCATACGAAGACGAGGCTCGTGACTTTGTGAAGTCATCCCAAAGATACTCGACGTGGATACGGATAGACGCGATTCTAGCGAGGGTCGCTCCGGTTGATGTCTTTCCCACTACACATGATACATCAAATATACGTAGAATAATTTCTTTTTATTGTAAAATTTGAATTTATGATTATGTCTACACATGTTGTACTATGCATGCGTGTGGTGTGTGTGATGTAATAAATTAGATTTATTACTTTTTATTTATTCCGCTGCGCACATGTTTACGAAATATGTTCGAACACACACTCGCCGCAGTGTCGGAAACCCAACAGTGGTATCAGAGCCCAGGTTGTGTTTCGACATAATCATAAAATTGTTTTGTGATAGTCATAATTGTATTTATGGAAATTTTCTACTTTTGGGAAATTAGAAGTATTTATGGAAATTTTTAATTTTGGAAAGTCTAGAAGTATTTATGGAAATCTTCTACTTTTTGGAAGTTAGAAGTATTTATGGAAATTAACATTTTCCATAAATAAAATATTTGATTAGATTTGGAAATTTATTTCCTAATTTAATCATGATTTGATTTGGGAAATCAAATCTTAAATATATTTTATTTCCATAAATAGTTTTGACAATTTAGGAAATTTGTTTTCTAAATTAAAATTGACTTTCCTTAATCAACTCTTTCCATAAATAAAATATGTGATTAGATTTGGAAATAATTTGGAGAATCAAATCTCAAACATATTTTATTTCTATAAATAGTTATGACATATGAGGAAATTTTATACATGTCATAATTGTATGCCATGTAATTGCATTTGATGCATATCATTATGCCATGTGTGTCGTGACATGTAGATGTATGCCATGTATGTCATGCCATGTAGATAATAGTTATTTGCAGGCAAAGAGGATGAGACATAAAAACCCTTACTCAATATTAAAGCCTACACCTTCCATTAATATGGTTAAAACCAAAGTTCCGTTTCTTGTTGGGGTTGTTGGACTCTCTCCAAGCCCGGCTCGAACCCAAACATGTTCAAACTATGGAATAGTTTAATACTAATATGGTAAGAGTCAGAGGTCAATCGTTAGCTTTGGCTGTTGGACTCTCTCCAAGCTGAGCTAATTGGTTGAATGTACTCTAACCATATTAAAACTATGTCTTGATTAATGGGTTGGCTTCAACCTGGAGCATCGGCTTGTTGGACTCTCTCCAAGGTCGATGTGAAGGGAGGTGAAGTTGGGTGCTATGCATATGATGCATACTTGTTAATGAGTTAACAACCCGATGTATGTGTGAACATTCAATTAGTTGATAACACATTGTGATAGTTGCATATATGTGATATGCAATCGGTATATTTAATACCTACCATCGTAGTTATGAATGGCTTGTTGGACTCTCTCCAAGGTTATTCATATCGATGATGGATATCAGCCCATTCGGAGATGGACCTATGATCTCCCAAAGTGATTTTGGGGTTTTTGAAATTCGAAAAAATGAATGGGATTTATGAATGTATATTGATGCATTTTAAATCATCTTTCTCATATATGCTCGTTTTGTATTTCTAGATAAATCGCTCGATCATGATGTCTTTGAATTTGTGCTCTATTTTGAATTTAAATAAATTGACTGGGTTGAACTTCTTGGACTGACTTTTGGATTCAACCTGAGAATTGTTCTCAAGGTTGAAAAGCTTGCGAATGTCCTCGAAGCGCCTCTTCCCGCTCGTCCTAGTGACAATGCAACTCTGGACCAATTGTTGGCCTATCAGAAACTTGTGATTGATTCTAAAATGGCGAGTTGCATCATGCTAGTCGCGATGATACCTGAGCTGCGGAAGCAGCATGAGCATATGAACTCTCATACCATAATCTTTCATCTTTATGAGTTGTTTGATGAGCAAGTGAGATTTGAAAGGTTCGAAGTCTCCAAGCTCCTCTTTACCTCTAAGATGCAAGAAGGTTCATTTGTGGTACTGCTCAACATGCTGAAGACTGTGGAGCCTTCTGTGAAGCATGAGCAGGGGACGGTGCTATTAGTTGATTCCTCAAAGAAAGGTTCTAAGAGGAAGTCAAAGGAACAGCAGAAGAGGAAGAAAAAGGCTAAGAAGGCAGAACTAGCACAAAAGGGCACTTGCCATCATTGTGGCAAGGAGGGCCATTAGCGAAGAAATTGCAAGATTTATCTTGAGTCTGTGAAGAAGAATAAGGCATCGGATGCCCCATCTTCTTCAGATATCTTTGTTATTAATTGTCATTCTATTTCCTCAAACACTTGGGTATTGGATACTGGGTGTGGCTCACATATATGTAATGACATACATGGGCTAAGAAATAGAAGAAGACTCATCAAGGGAGAGTCAAACATACGTGTTGGGAATGCAACAAAGGTTGCTGCACTCGCCATCGGAACGTATTTGTTAAAATTCCCTACAGGACTTGTCTTAGAAATGGATAATTGCTTTTATGTTCCTTCGATGATAAAGAACATCATTTCTATTTCTTGTTTAAATAGAAATGGGTATCATTTAACTTTTAGTAACAATTGTTGTTACATAACTTTGAATGACGTTCTTTATGGGACTTGAACTTTAAGCAATGGTATTTATACGTTGGATGTATCCAGTGATGTTTTCAATATCGAAGCGAGCAACAAGCGTGCTTAGAAAGATAATCAATTAGACTCCTATATGTTGCATTGTCGTCTTGGTCGTGCAAGCAAGAAACGCATGTCTGAATTACACCGATGTGGAATTCTGGAATCATTTGAATTGGAATCATACGATACATGCAAATCATGCTTAAAAGACAAGATGACCAAGTTACCTTTTACTGGAAAAGGTGAACGGGTGGAAGAGTTGCTAGGTCTAATACATACTGATGTATGTGGACCTATGTAAACTCAAGCTTTAGGAGGATATAGCTACTTCATTACCTTCACCGATGATCACTCACGGTTTGGGTATGTGTTCTTGATGAAACACAAGTCTGAAGCCTTTGAAAGGTTCAAAGAATTCAGAAATGAAGTAGAGAAACAACTTGACAAGGTATTAAAATACTTAGATCGGATCGAGGTGATGAATACTTAAGTCAAGAGTTTCTAGATTATCTAAGAGACAATGGTATATTGTCTCAATGGACTCCGTCATATACACCGCAGCATAATAGTGTATCTGAGAGGCGTAATCGGACCTTGTTGGACATGGTCAGGTCAATGATGAATCATGCAAATCTTCCTAAGTCCTTTTGGGGCTATTCACTTCAGACAGTTGTTTACTTGTTAAATAGAATGCCAACCAAGGTAGTCTCTACTACTCCATATGAGATATGGAATAGTAAGAAACCTCATGTATCTTACTTGAAGATATGGGGTTGTCCTGCTTATGTGAAGCGGACTGTATCAGACAAATTGGATGCTAAGTCTGATAAATGTCTATTTATTGGATACCCTAAGGAAATAAGGGGTTACCAATTCTATCATCCTGTGGAACAAAAGGTGTTTGTTTCAAGGCATGCTGTGTTTCTAGAGAAAGAGTTTCTCTTGCAAGAAAACAGTGGGAGTGTCGTTGAGCTTGAGGAGGCTCGAGAGACTCAAATAGACATTGATGAGATACCTGGTGAAGCATCACGGCCAATCACTCATAGTGATGAGCCATCGGCTGGACCTATTGAGACACCACATCTTCGTAGATCTGGTAGAACACACAATATTTCTGAGAGATATGAATTTCTCGTAAGTGAATCGAACGACGTGTTACTCATTGATGATGAGGAGCCTACCAGTTATGAAGAAGTTCTGACAAGTTCAGAAAGGGATAAGTGGTTTGAAGCCATGAAGTCAGAAATGGATTCCATGTATGAAAATCAAGTTTGGAACTTGGTTGACCCACCTGAAGGCATAAAGCCTATAGGGTGCAAGTGGGTTTTCAAGAAGAAAACTGACATGGATGGTAATATGATTACCTATAAGGCTAGATTGTGTCGGTGCAATTGGCCCAGGTCACAATTGACTAGGACTCGAGTTTGACTCGAGTGATGTTTTGATGTTCGACAAAAACATATGAGAATGTGATTGTCATGGGAAAGTCCAAGTCATGGGTACTTGGCATGGAAAGTCCAAGCATGGGTCTTGGCATGGAAAGTCCAACATGGGTTGGCAAGGGAAAGTCCAAGCTTGAGTCTTGGCATTTGAGAAGTATAAGGGGTTTGATATTGGCAGCGTAAAGTCCAAGGGTGAAGTCTTGGCAGCAGAAGTCCAATAGTTGGCGGCGTAAAGTCCAAGCGGAGTCTTGGCAGTGTAAGTCCAATGTGCCTTGGCGGTGTAGACACTGTTAGCATGACATAGCCGATGGAATCACCTGAAGGCTAGCGCGATGGATGAACAAGTCATGGATGACTTGGAGGGATCCGAGAGGCGTAAGGCTGATGAAGGTGGCTAGAAGACTTAGGTCTAGGCTAAGGGTGGTCTAGCAAGTATGGGGGCACCATACTTGGGCTAAAACCTCAGTTTAAGGTGTGTCAGTCGACTGGTGCCATGTGGCAGTCAACTAGCGTAGTCAACTAGGGTTTGACTGCGGGAATAGGCCTAGCAATCGACTGCCAGAAGTGGGCAGTCGACTGATCTTGTGATCAGTCGACTGGTGCTCGATATTTCGGGCACAGAATGGAGTCTCACTCGACTGCTGGGTCTATTAGTCGAGTGAAGGCCCGACCAATCGACTGATGGACATGATCAGTCGATTGATGTCCTAGCCATTGGATTTTTCCAGCGTGGATTACACCGTTGTCTCACAGCAACAGTGTGATCAGTCGGCTGATGGTCTCGAGCAGTCGACTTATCGACTTTTTTCGGCATAGGTTGAAAATATAAAAGGAGCTCATGATGGAGGAAAAACTATCCGATTCTTGAGAGCTATTGGGGCGATTTTTTGCTGCAAATTAGGTCTCCAAGTGCATGCAAGCATCCAAGCATTCAATCAATCAAAAATAAGTGTTGTAATGTTTTTTCTTTACTTGTCTTTCGTATTTGCATTGTATATTGCTTGTATTTCGTTATTGCTATTGTAAGATCATTTGTACGAGGTTTCTCCACCTCTAACTTGTGTCGAGAAGGAGTTATTGTGATTAGTAGTGCGTGTTTGCATTGCTAGGGCTTTTAGAGCCCGATCCGTGGAGTAGGAACTGTTCGGTTCTGAACCACGTTAAATACTTGTGTATTTGTGTTTGTCTATTTCGTATTGCTTAATTATTATTCCGATGTGGGCTAACGAAGTTTGTAGACAAACACGCGAAAGAATTCCATCACGCACTAGCTCGACGCTATTCACCCCCCCTCTAGCGGCCTCAAATCTTCTACAATTGGTATCAGAGCTCGGGGCTCTTCTACGGATTAACCTCCGGGAGCTAAAGAAGCTAGAGGGAAGATGGAATTCCAAGACAAGCTTGGATGGGACATCAACACTCCATCGCCATATGATCGAGAAGATTTTCTGGCGTGGAGAGCAAGAATGGAGACATTCTTGATGATGGATATAGAGGATTGGTTCATCCTCGTAGAAGGCTTTGATCCTCCTCGGGATAAGAAGGGAAACGTCTTGAAATTTAAGAAGTGGACACAAGAGCAACGTCTCAAGTTCAAGACCGAAGTCAAGGTAACAAAGCTTTTAGAAGATGTGATACCTAATGACATTTTGTCTAGTTTAGGTGAATTTCAAGATGCCAAGGAGCTATGGGACAAATTGGGCAAGTTACATGAGAAGCCTCACTTGACACAAGTAGTAGAAGAAGAAACTTCATCATCTCAAGAAGAGGAAGAAGCCGAGGAAGAATCATCATCATCTTCACAAGCGAGTGAGGACTCAGAAGTTGAGAAGGAATCAACTTCCGGATTGGTGGAAGAAGAAAAGACCTCCACCTCTAGGATTGAGAGGGAGAAGATTAGAGCATCTACACTGGAGCAATCTCAAGAAGAACCATATACATCCGGTAGAGAGGAAGAGCAAGCTCAAGAGAATCTCACCGCCACCCTAGGTAACTCAAACATGTCAATTAATAATAAACTTTATATAATGTGATTTGAGTGTAGGGAATCCGAACACTAAAAGAGTAAGTGTCCGAAAAGGGTCAAGAAAGCTCCTCTGGCACCAAAAGTCAAGGATGTCGGTGTCCCCACCAAGAAGAGCAAGGAGCACATGGTGTGTTTCAAATGCCGACAACCGGGACACTATAGGAGCCAATGTCCTAGAAGAAAGGAGGGAGCTTCACAAGTAGGGGAAGTCTCTAAGATTAACCCTAAGGTATATTTTCATAATGCTCATCCTTTAAATTCTAAGCAAAAGCATGCTAGAATTAATTTAAATAATTTTGCTATTACTCATGAATCAAAGCATGCTAGAAATAATAATTATGGTTGTCTAGAAGCTAAACATGTTGGTTTTAGGACTAAGGAGAAATCTAGAAATGATAACTCTAGACCTATTTCAAAGAAGGAGAAATTTGGGACTAATGTCCCTAGAAATGTCCTTCCTAAGAAAACAATTAAGAAAATCGAAAATCATTTAGGCATCAATCCTAATAAGGGTAGACATATGCCTAAAGAGAATGGTAATGCCCAAAAATCTAATCAAAAAACATTTGGGCAATTAGAGTTAGAAAATCAAGCCTTGAGGTCAAGGCTTGAGAAATTAAAAAAGACTCTTGCAAATATGCAAAATCAATTTAAAAGGTCAAATTGTCAAACTCTAGGATCTAGAAGTCAACAAAAAGAGTATAAGAGGCAAGAATCATCTAGGAGACAAGGTTTGGGTCACAAGCCTATGTCTAAGAGAGTAATGTCTACTTATCACAATGTTTCATTTGATTATGGAACTAAACCTAGATCTAAGAAGACTAAGGTCTCTAGGGAAATTATCCCTAAGGTCAACCATAATGTGTTCCTAGTGGCTAGGGTTTCTAAGAAACCTAAGGAAGCCACTAAGAAGGTTACTAGTGAGGCAATCCCTAAGACTAACCATGACAAGACCATAATGACCAAGCCTAACAAGCCTAGAAGGGTTATTAAAAAGGTATCTAGGGAAGTCATCCCTAAGGAATACCTAACTAATCCAATGAGCTCAAATAGATTTTGAGTTCCAAAGAGCGTGATTGATTCATGTTAAATGGGTTAGGATGTATCAATTTTGATTGGATGGGTAGTTAACTCAACCATAGCAAAGTTGACATTTTAGGTTATTTTCAAGGTTATGGATACCTTGAAAATAGGTTTGATCTTATATCCTAAAAGATTTTAGGATGTGCCAATACATTTTTGGAATCATGAAAAATCAATAAAATTGGCACAATCTAGATTTAGAGGTTATAGTGTGTCATTTTGGATTTTGGCACACTTTGGAAATTTAAGGTTTAGAAGTTACATCAAGAGTGATACTCAAGTGCTACACACCTTGATGTCTTACACTTACCATGATTCATGTGTTTTACCATATATTTGCATGGAAGGAATGTCTAGGGTGGATTGCATCTCACAAAACAAGTCTTTTACCTTGATTGTGTATTTCAACACTTAGAAAGGGTGAGATGTTAGGATTTTGAAACCATTATATGCTAATATTTGCTAAAATGAAATAAAATACCAAAATACATTAACTAATACATGAATATAAGCATAACATTAATATATTCGACATACAAGATTAAATATGAGAAAATAAAACAAGTTGGATAAAGAAGTCGAGATTTTTTGAAATTCAGCTCTGGAAATCAGATATCAGTCGACTGTTACTACTGTAGCACGATACGGTGAGTCCGACAATCGAGTGATATTTCCAGGACTCGACTGATTTGTACATCACGATCGTCAATACATCGATTGGATCGCTTGAATACATCATCGATCGATTGTAATGCTCATCGAGGCGTAAGGATCATCACGAGTGGCTCGCTCGAATCGAGTGATGATCACATCACCGATCGATAACCACCATTACGATCGATGTTACTATAGCTCGATACGTAATGCTCAATACCAATGAGGCCGATTCGGCAATGCCGCCGCTCAAGAAACCACTCATAAGCCGCCATCACGATCGATAACGATATCACGATCGATGTCGCACATCACCGATCGGCATCACGATTTTATAACGCTGAACCGCTAGGGTTCGGCGTCTTCACGCTCGACCCTTTCGTCTTCTTCCTCTTCTCCGATCGTCGCCTCTTTCTTCGACCAGTTCTTCCGACCGCGCCGGCCACCTAAGCCCTAGGTTTGACAGCCAACTCCATTCACATTTTTTTTTGCATCTCACAACCCTAATCTGTTCCTCTCCTGCGATTTTTTTGCGATTAGGGTTCCGACGAAACTTCTGCTCCGGTGAACTCTCCGACGCTCTCTTCAGCAGTGTTTGAGTACCTTCTCTTCATCATCCTCAATGGCGCCAAAGTATAACTTTTTACTCTATTAAAACCTTAATTTTTCATTATAACTCATTGTGATCTAATCGTATATTTGTGTCTTTGCATTTCATTCCACTGCATTGCATTCATATAGATGACCACGTAGGAACGACCCGAATGAGGTTGGATCACAATTGTACCAACCTATGTTGGTTAGGTACATTGATAGGGATTTCTTTGCGCATTACTGTAGTGATATCATAGAGATTTTAACATATTATCAGCTCATGAAGGTAGCTCTTTGCACTCATGCCATAAATGACGATCTCCTTAAGGAGTTCTATCAAAACTTAAGAAAGGTAGACGATGGTCCTACCTACACTACTCGCGTTGCAAAATGCGACTTAGAGTTCACTCCTGCGATATTGCAGGAGTTTCTTGAGTGTAGGCCATCGGATGATACTTTGATCTTCTATCCTAGCTTTGATGCCCCTCTTCCTGAGCCTTTTGATCATATTTCTTTAGACTCCATGCATAAGGACATTTTTCGCCATCCTCGCCCACCAGCTCAGAACCTATTTTCTATCACTGAGCTATGTAGGGAATCGGTACGGCCGGCTAGAGGGGGGTGAATAGCCCTCTTACTATAGATGTCGGAATTCTCTCGTTCGTTTGCTCGTCTACACAATCGTTAGCGCAAGCGGAAGCATAAACAATAAAGACAAAGCAATAAATGAAATACGAGAAAACAAACGCTAACAAAGAATGTAACGTGGTTCACGGCTACGCCGCTAATCCACGGTCCCCGATTCGTCCTCGGTGAATCACTCCGCTTAACCAATCCACTAAATGGTCTCTCCTTTGCACCAAGCTAGGTGGAGGTAACCTTTACAATCAAGATCACTCTTCTTACAAATAGAATGGAGTAAAAGCAAGTAAGAAGAGTTTAGAGCTTGTGGGGCACTAGGAAGATCACTTGGAGCATGAGCATTAGCCTCTCAAAGGCTTACACCCTCTCTTTTTATAGAGAGGGCTGATTTCTTCCCGTTGGCCGCCATCAGTCGACTGCCGCCCTTGGCAGTCGACTGCCGTCACTACAACGGCCTCCGAACACGTCGGATCCCGACCGTTGTAGTCCAACGGAACTCTTGGCAGTCGACTGATGGACCTCATCGATCATGCTATCACGCTCGCGCGATCGGCCATGACGAACGATATGGCAAAACCCTATTGACCGATCATTGCCTTGATCGGCCGATATCTTAGCGACGGCCCACGTATGGCAGTCGACTGCTGGCCACAATCCAGTCAGTCGTATACCAGTCGAACTCACTCGACTCAGAGCAGTCGACTGCCATGACATGGCAGTCGACTGGTGTCGGGAAAACCCATCCGACACTTGGCCAAATGACCAAGTTTCACCTAAGAGCTACCCTTCCCCGGGTTACAATCGCTCACTCTCATCTCTCGGAGTCCCTCGCCTTTGAAGTTCTCTTCGTTCTCGGCCACGTCCCTCGGCAGCATCAGGCGCACGGCTTTGCAATGCTCCTTCGCGTCTCTTGCCTCGAAGTCTACTTCCTCCGGCTTCACTCCAAGCTTCTCGTCCGGCGGTCCCTCGGATGCTCCAAGCGCACGGCTTCCGCAAAGCTATCCTTCACCGACTCAAGGCACGAGTCATGAGATGTGAAACTCGCCACGGCTCCATGTGCGAATTACTAAGTCCTGCACGACTTCAACGCACATATCACATCAACATATCAAACTAACTTAAACCCTTTGCCACACCATCAAAACCATATTACGGCAAGAGATTGCCCTAACAATCTCCCCCTTTTTGATGTGTGGCAATCCGTTTAAGTTAGGTAAAAACATTCGATATAAATTCTAAGGTAAGAAAGCATGTAAAGATAAACATGATATAGCAACATGCCACTCCCCCTTAATCCATGAAACTCTATATTGCAAATTTTCTCCCCCTATCATATATTTCTCCCCCTAAAATAATTAACTTAAACATAATTATTTCTCCCCCTTTGACACCATCAAAAAGATTAACATGAAGTTATAAACTCATGGCATCAAGTATAATGGAGGGAAAATACCAAAAACATGAATAAAATCTGAAATCAGAAAATTTGCAGGCTGATTTTCAGGTGGCGATCATTGCTATCGATGTAATGATTGGCACAATTGATTCAAATTGATTTTCTCGTAATTTTTAAATGCATTAAAAATTCCAGAAAATTCGAAAAAATATGAAATTTGAGTAGCATATTTATATTAAGTATATCTATCAGTGAAAAATAGGTTTCCATGAAAAATCATTATATTTCCATGTATTTGCCAAAAATTAAAAAGCTTTAAAAACTACTAGGTTTTTGATCATAAGAGTATCCATTTTAACACCTAGTCTTGCTTTGAATTGTTTCAAAACATGAATACATAGATTTTAGATTAAGAAATTGTTTTGAAAACATATGAAATAACCAACCATGATCTTGGGCAATATGTCTATGAATTAAACATAAGCCTTCCCCATGATTGGTCTATTATTGCTATTTTGATACTTTAAATGACCATCTAAATGCCATAGGCATTAGTGGACATTTGTATCATCCTAATATCTCACCCATGCTAAGTTTGCAATCATGTTAGCCTATAGTGAGTGTGAGATGCATCCTAGGGGGTATTTGTATATACTTAACCAATATATTCATGCAATTCTATCATGGTTAAGTATCAACCTAACAACCTACATGATCATAATGACATATATGAATTAATTTCACATTATGATCATGAAACTCATGAATTCATCAAATAATAGTCATGCATTAGGTATTATATGATGATAATAAACAAATTATCACCTAAAGCATGATTTAAACCTATTTCTCATGATAACGTGCCAAATATCAAAATCATAAATCATGATTTCAAACATACATAGCAATTGCATTAATCATCATGATTTAAGCATTATTATCTATTTATGGGTACGTTATCATCACCCAACACTATCTAAAAAATGTTGTCCCGTCATCCTAAGTCAACCAAAATATGATATAGGTCAAGTTCATATGGTTGACTACCCTAGGGGTTTTCTAACCCTTAAGGATGGATTTTGGAACCCAAAATAAATTCTTTCCTATTGGGTTCACTAAATATTCCTTGGGGATCCATTTTCTAACTATTACCTTCTTCTTATCTTGTCCCCTAGCAATTAGGCATTTATAGGCCTTTTCATTTCTCTTTTCCTTATATCCTAGGCCTTTTTTGTTAAAACTTGCTCTTTGGCTCCCTATGATCATATTTAATGTGTTGGAGCCAATTGTGAATTTCTCTAGGGATTTGGTTAAATAATCTACCTTTTCCCTTAATGCCCTATTTTCCTCTATGCATGCATCATTAACATCCAAAGGCATATAGTCATGTGAGCATGCATCATCATTTAATCTAGAAGAAATATTATTATTTAAGCATGCATTTTCTAGCTTTTGTTCTAAATCCTTAATTTGATTAAGCATGCTTTTATTTTTCTTTTTCATTCCAAATAAGTCCTTAGTTAAACTAGAAATTATGGAAACTATTTTCTTAGGAGAAGCTTTCGTTACCATAGTTTCCATATCTTCTTCTTCTTCTTCGGATGATGAGGATGTAGAAGCTCCCCCTTCATTTGAGCTCTCTCCACTTGAGCTTGATCCTTCATTTTCGGTGGAGGAGGAGCAATCCTTGTCATGAAGAGCCATTAGTGCTAGGTTGGAGTAGACATGCTCTTCTTCTTCGGATGAGGAGGCGGAAGCAACGCCATCCCATGTCTTGGCTTTGAGTGCCATGGCCTTCCCTTTTCCTTTTGCCTTCTTTTCTTCTTCCTTTTTCTTGCTCCCCTTATTCTTCCTCTTTTATTCTTTCTTTTTCTTCTCTTCCTTGCTCTTGTTTAGGAGGGGACAATTATCCCTTATATGTCCCTCTCCTTGGCAATTATAGCATATGACCTTCCCCCTTGGTCTTCTATTCCTATCATGAGATTTATCAAATCTAAAGTTCTTAAATGCACGCCTTACCTTCCTTACCATGTAGGCTTCTTCCGTGCTATCCATGGAGGAGGTAGAGGCTTCATCATCGGAGGAGGAGGGGACTTCGATCTTCTTCTTCCCTTTGTTTGCCATCAAGGCTACTCCTCTTGAGGGTTGAATTCTAGGCTCCTCTTTGTAGGGGATCGGTACGGCCGGCTAGAGGGGGGTGAATAGCCCTCTTCCAATGGATGTTGGAATTCTCGCGTTCGTTTGCTCGTCTACACAATAGTTAGCGCAAGCGGAAGCAATAAACTAAGACAAGCAATAAATGAAAATACAAACGCTAACAAAGAATATAACGTGGTTCACGGCTACGCCGCTAATCCACGATCCCGATTCGTCCGAGGTGAATCACTCCTTCAAAGCCAATCCAATATTGGTCTCTCCTTTGCACCAAGCTAGGTGGAGGTAACCTTTACAATCAAGATCACTCTTCTTACAAATAGAATGGAGTAAAAACGAGTAAGAAGAGTTTAGAGCTTGTGGGGCACTAGGAAGATCACTTGGAGCATAAGCATTTTTTTCTTAAAGGCTTACACCCTCTCTTTTATAGAGGGTTGATTTCTTCCGTTGCGCCATCGACTCATTGCAGCGCCTTGGCGATCACTCTACAACGGCCTCCGAACACGTTGATCCCGACCGTAGTCCAACGGAACTCTTGCGATCGGCGATGGACCTCATCGATCGGACATCGCTCCGTAGTCGACCGGCCACGATCGGCTGCGGCTGGCGAAAACCCTATTGATCGGTCACCGCCTTCGATGATCGATGGTCTTGGCAATGATCGGCCCCACGTATGGCGATCACGCGCCAATCCAGCCAAATCGTATACGGTCGAACTCACTCGACTCGAGGCGATCGCCATGACTTGGCAATGATCGGTGTGCGTAAAACTCAAACTTAACATAAGTTTGAGCTTCCGGCGGTCGGGTAAACCTTAACCCTTGCGGTCAAGTCTCCGACACTCAGCCATTCGGCCAAGTTCACCTAAGAGCTACTTACATTTCACTCATTCTCTCATCTCACTCGAAGTTCCTCGCCGAAGCTCTCTTCGTTCGCGGCCACGTCCCTCGGCAGCATCAGGCGCACGGCTCTGCAATGTTCCTTCGCATCTCTTGCCTCCGAAGTCTGCTTCCTTGGCTTCACTTCAAGTCATCTCGTCCGGTGGTCCCTCGGATGCTCCAAGCACACGGCTTCCGCAAAGTCATCCTTCACCGACTCAAGGACCGAGGTTGTGAGAGTGAACCCGCCAAGGCTCCATGTGCGAATTACTAAGTCCTGCACGACTTCAACGCACATATCACATCAACATATCAAACTAACTTAAACCCTTTGCCACACCATCAAAACCATATTACGGCAAGAGATTGCCCTAACAATCTCCCCCTTTTTGATGTGTGGCAATCCGTTTAAGTTAGGTAAAAACATTTGATATAAATTCTAAGGTAAGAAAGCATGTAAAGATAAACATGATATAGCAACATGCCACTCCCCCTTAATCCATGAAACTCTCTATACAAATTTTCTCCCCCTATCATATATTTCTCCCCCTAAAATGATTAACTTAAACATAAATTATTTCTCCCCCTTTGACACCATCAAAAAGATTAACACTAAGTTATAAGCTCATGGCATTAAGTATAATGGAGGGAAAATACCAAAAACATGATTAAAATCTGAAATCAAAAAATTGCAGGCTGATTTTTTTTGGTGAGCGATCATTCGCTATCGATATGCGATCCACAATTGATTCCAAATTGATTTTAATTTTAAATGCATTAAAAATTCTAGAAAATTCGAAAAATCGTGAAATTTGAGGAGCATATTTATATTAAGTATATCTATCAAGGAAAAATAGTTTTTCATGAAAAATAATTATATTTTCTGAGATTTGCCAAAAATCCAAACACTTGAAAAACCACTAGTTTTTGAGCATGTTAGTATCCATTTTAACACCTAGTCTTGCTTTGAATTGTTCCAAAACATGAATACATAGTTTTTTGATTAAGAAATTGTTTTAAAAACATATGAAATATCCAACCATGATCTTTGGGCAATATGTCTATGAATTAAACATAAGCCTTCCCCATGATTGGTCTATTATTGCTATGTTGATACTTTAAATGACCATCTAAATGCCATAGGCATTAGTGGACATTTGTATCATCCTAACATCTCACCCATGCTAAGTTTGCAATCAAGTTAGCCTATAGTGAGTGTGAGATGCATCCTAGGGGGTATTTTTATATACTTAACCAATATATTCATGCAATTCTATCATGGTTAAGTATCAACCTAACAACCTACATGATCATAATGACATATATGATTTAATTTCACATTATGATCATTAAATACATGTATTCATTAAATAATAGTCATGCATTAGGTATTATATGATGATAATAACCAAGGTGTCACCTAAAGCATGATTCACTCCTATTTCTCATGATTACGTGCCAAATATTAAAATCATAAATCATGATTTCAACATACATAGAAATTACATTAATCATCATGATTTAAGCATTATCACCTATTTATGGGCACGTTATCATCACCCAACACTATCTAAAAAATGTTGTCCCGTCATCCTAAGTCAACCAAAATATGATATAGGTCAAGTTCATATGGTTGACTACCCTAGGGTTATCCTAACCCTTAAGGATGGATTTTGGAACCCAAAATAAGTTCTTTCCTATTGGGTTCACTAGATATTCTTTGGGGATCCATTTCCTAGCAATTACCTTCTTCTTATCTTGTCCCCTCGCTATAAGGCATTTGTAGGCCTTTTCATTTTTCTTTTCCTTGTAGCCTAGGCCCTTTTTGTTGAAGCTAGCTCTTTGACTCCCTAAGATCATGTTCAATGTGTTGGAGCCAATTGTGAATTTTTCTAGGGATTTTGTTAAATAATCTACCTTTTCCCTTAAGGCCCTATTTTCATTTATATATGCATCACTAACATCTAATGGCACATAAAGGTCATGTGAGCATGCATCATCTAAGCTAGAAGAAATATTATCATTTAAGTATGCATTTTCTAGCTTATTTTCTAAATCCTTAATTTTATCTAGCATGCTCTTATTTTTCTTTTTCATGCCAAATAAGTCCTTAGTTAAACTAGAAATTATGGAAACTATTTTCTTAGGAGAAGCTTTCGTTACCATAGTTTCCATGTCTTCTTCTTCTTCTTCGGATGATGAGGATGTAGAAGCTCCCCCTTCATTTGAGCTCTCCCCACTTGAGCTTGATCTTTCATTTTCGGATGAAGAGCAATCCAAGTCATCAAAGGCCATCAAGGCCAAATTGGTGACAAAGGCATTCTCCTCATCCGATGATGATGAGGAGGATGAGGATGGGTCATCCCAAGTCCTTGCCTTGAGAGCTTTGGCCTTTCCTTTTTTCCTTTGTCTTCTTCTCCTCTTCCTTTTTCTTCTTGCTCCCCTTTTTCTTCTTCTTTTCTTCTTTCTTTTTCTTCTCTTCTTTGCTTTTGTTTAGGAGGGGACAATTGTCCCTTATGTGCCCTTCTCCTTGGCAATTGTAGCATATGACCTTCCCCCTTGGTCTTCTATTCCTATCATGAGATTTATCAAATCTAAAATTCTTAAATGCACGCCTTACCTTCCTTACCATGTAGGCTTCTTCCGTGCTATCCATGGAGGAGGTGGAGGCTTCATCATCGGAGGAGGAGGGGATCTCTATCTTCTTCTTCCCCTTATTTGCCAACAATGCTACTCCCCTTGAAGGTTAAATTCTAGGCTCTTCTTGTATTCCTTCAAGCCTCGTTTCGTGGAGTTCCATTGTTGAGAAGAACTCCTCCAAGGTGATCACTTCTAAATTCTTTGAGAAATAGAATGAGTCCACCATGGAGCTCCACTTTGAGGACCGGGGAAAAGCATCTATGACCTTCATTACCATATCCCGGTTGGAGAGCTTTTCACCTACACTTGACAAACCGGTTATAATTTCCTTGAAACGAGAATGTAAGGAAATTACCTTTTCTCCCTTTTCTAATTTAATGTTGGATAATTGGGAACGGAGGAGGTCTCTCCTTGCTAGCTTTGCCTCGGATGTGCCTTCATGAAGCTCAATTAGCTTCTCCCACATCTCCTTGGCAGTTAAGCATTCTCCTATTCGGTTGATCTCTTGTTGGGGGAGCACATTGAAGAGATGATGTTTGGCTTTTGAATTTGCAAGGTGCTCTTCCCTTTGCCTTTTGGTCCACCTAGATTTCTCTATTGGCTTCCCTTCTTCATCCCTAGGCAAAACGAAACCGGATTCCATTGTAATCATTATATCAAAATCCATTTCGAAAAATACCTCCATTCTCTTTTTCCACCAAGAGAATTCGCCGTCGAACTTCGGTGGGTGGATGTTTGAGCCGGCCATTTTGAATGTTGCTTGTTGTGGCGGTTAGTCCTCGACAAGCTTTCCTTGGCTCTGATACCACTTGTAGGGAATCGGTACGGCCGGCTAGAGGGGGGTGAATAGCCCTCTTCCAATGGATGTTGGAATTCTCGCGTTCGTTTGCTCGTCTACACAATAGTTAGCGCAAGCGGAAGAAATAAACTAAGACAAGCAATAAATGAAAATACAAACACTAACAAAGAATATAACGTGGTTCACAGCTACGTCGCTAATCCACGATCCCGATTCGTCCGAGGTGAATCACTCCTTCAAAGCCAATCCAATATTGGTCTCTCCTTTGCACCAAGCTAGGTGGAGGTAACCTTTACAATCAAGATCACTCTTCTTACAAATAGAATGGAGTAAAAACGAGTAAGAAGAGTTTAGAGCTTGTGGGGCACTAGGAAGATCACTTGGAGCATAAGCATTTTTTTCTTAAAGGCTTACACCCTCTCTTTTTATAGAGAGGGCTGATTTCTTCCCGTTGGCCGCCATCAGTCGACTGCCGCCCTTGGCAGTCGACTGCCGTCACTACAACGGCCTCCGAACACATCGGATCCCGATCGGCCAGATAGTCGAACTCTTGGCGATCGGTGATGGACCTATCGTCGATCGCCTCCGTAGTCGATCATTGCCACGGCCTACGAACGGTTCGCCAAAACCCTATTGATCGGTCGATCGCCCTTAACATAAGTTTGAGCTTCCGGCGGTTGGGTAAACCTTAACCCTTGCGGTCAAGTCTCCGACACTCAGCCATTCGGCCAAGTTCACCTAATGAGCTACTTACATTTCACTCATTCTCTCATCTCACTCGAAGTTCCTCGCCGAAGCTCTCTTCGTTCGGTGCCACGTCCCTCGGCAGCATCAGGCGCACGGCTCTGCAATGTTCCTTTGCGTCTCTTGCCTCCGAAGTCTGCTTCCTTTGCTTCACTTCAAGTCATCTCGTCCGGCGGTCCCTCGGATGCTCCAAGCGCACGGCTTCCGCAAAGTCATCCTTCACCGACTCAAGGACAGAGGTTGTGAGAGTGAACCCGCCAAGGCTCCATGTGCGAATTACTAAGTCCTGCACGACTTCAACGCACATATCACATCAACATATCAAACTAACTTAAACCCTTTGCCACACCATCAAAACCATATTACGGCAAGAGATTTCCCTAACACTCTTGTATTCCTTCAAGCCTAGTTTCGTGAAGCTCCATTGTTGAGAAAAATTCCTCCAAGGTACTTACTTCCAAGTTCTTGGAGATGTAGAACGAATCCACCATGGAGCTCCACTTTGAGGACCGGGGAAAGGCATCTATAGCCTTCATGAGCATGTCCCGGTTTGATAGCTTCTCACCTACACTTGTTAGCCCAATTAAAATTTCTTTAAACCTAGAGTGTAGTGAGGTTACCTTTTCTCCCTTTTCTAGTTTTATATTGGATAGTTGGGAGCGGAGGAGGTCTCTCCTTGCTAGCTTGGTCTCAGATGTGCCTTCATGGAGTTCTATAAGCTTCTCCCACATCTCTTTGGCGCTAGCACATTCTCCGATCCGGTTGATCTCTTGTTGGGGGAGCACATTGAAAAGATGATGTTTTGCCTTTGAGTTCGCAAGGTGCTCCTCTCTTTGCTTCTTAGTCCATCGTGATTTTTCGATTTGTTCACCCTTTTCATCCCTAGGCAACTCGAACCCATTTTCCATTATTAGCATAATATCAAAATCGGTCTCGAAGAATACCTCCATTCTCTTTTTCCACCAAGAGAATTCGCCGTCGAACTTCGGTGGGTGGATGTTTGAGCCGGCCATTTTGAATGTTGCTTGTTGTGGCGGTTAGTCCTCGACAAGCTTTCCTTGGCTCTGATACCACTTGTAGGGAATCAGTACGACCGGCTAGAGGGGGGTGAATAGCCCTCTTACTATAGATGTCGGAATTCTCTCGTTCGTTTGCTCGTCTACACAATCGTTAGCGCAAGAGGAAGCATAAACAATAAAGACAAAGCAATAAATGAAATACGAGAAAACAAACGCTAACAAAGAATGTAACGTGGTTCACAGCTACGCCGCTAATCCACGGTCCCTGATTCGTCCTCGGTGAATCACTCCGCTTAACCAATCCACTAAATGGTCTCTCCTTTGCACCAAGCTAGGTGGAGGTAACCTTTACAATCAAGATCACTCTTCTTGCAAATAGAATGGAGTAAAAGCAAGTAAGAAGAGTTTAGAGCTTGTGGGGCACTAGGAAGATCACTTGGATCATGAGCATTAGCCTCTCAAAGGCTTACACCCTCTCTTTTTATAGAGAGGGCTGATTTCTTCCCGCTGGCCGCCATCACGATCACGCTTGGCAGCCGATCACGCCACTACAACGGCCTCCGAACACGCCGGATCCCGACCGCTGTAGTCCAACGAACTCTTGGCAATGATCGATGGACCTCATCACGATCGCCGCAGAGTCGACCGCCTACCAACGATTCTTCGTGCTAAAACCCTATTGACTACCGATCGGCGCGCCGAATGATCGATGGTCTTGGCAATGATCGCCCACGATGGCGATGCCA
The DNA here is from genome assembly GCA_025175895.1 of Wurfbainia villosa. Taxonomy (NCBI): domain Eukaryota; kingdom Viridiplantae; phylum Streptophyta; class Magnoliopsida; order Zingiberales; family Zingiberaceae; genus Wurfbainia; species Wurfbainia villosa. Next base: position 79,482,540 of record CM046001.1, on the reverse strand, counting down.
CAATCCAACAATGATACCGAACTCACTGATTAGAGCGATCGACCGCCATGACATGGCAATGATCGATGTCGAAAACTCATCCGACACTTGGCCAAATGGTCAAGTTTCACCTAAGAGCTACCCTTCCCCGGGTTACAATCGCTCACTCATCTCTGAGTCCTTCGCTCAAGTTCTTCGTTCTCGCCACGCCCCTCAAGATCAGCACGGCTCTGCAATGCTCCTTCGCGTCTCTTGCCTCGAAGTCTACTTCCTCCAGCTTCACTCCAAGCTTCTCGTCCGGCGGTCCCTCGGATGCTCCAAGCGCACGGCTTCCGCAAAGCTATCCTTCATCGACTCAAGGCACGAGTCATGAGATGTGAAACTCACCACGGCTCCATGTGCGAATTACTAAGTCCTGCACGACTTCAACGCACATATCACATCAACATATCAAACTAACTTAAACCCTTTGCCACACCATCAAAACCATATTACGGCAAGAGATTGCCCTAACAAGCTATCTTCCCATGATAATGTACTTTACAAAGTCATTGTTGGGTGTTTTCTCCCTACCGTGACTCGGGGTCTAGCCAAGATTCGGCCTCCCCATCTTTTCCTTCTGTATACCATGCATCAAAGATTAGATATAAACATTGCATTGAACATGTTTCATTGCATTGTTCATTTTGTATCCCCTGTGCAAGGGAAGGTTCATATGCCCTTTGGACGTATCATCACTGCATGGTTAGAGTCCATAGGCATTAACATTTTCAGGGGATCCTTGAGGGCGATATCTGAGGTCTATGACTATATATCCATGCGCAACTTCACATTGGCAGGGTTGCGGACCGAAGATGGGCGGATGGAGCTGGTACCTCGGCCTCCGCCCAGGGAACGTGGGGAGCCACCTCTAGTGCCTAGAGAGGTTGTAGGGGGATATGAGGATCCAGATGCTGCTTTCGAGGAGGACCAGATGCCAGCAGATGCATCAGCAGCAGGTCCTTCAGATGGGATTGCCCAGCTGGAGTCCAACTTCTAGGATTATCAGCAGATGATGGACTCCCGACTAGCAGAGATTATATCAGGGCAATCCTACATAGGTGAGCATCTCAGTAGGATGGAGGAGCACCACATTCAGATTGAGAAGTCACAGAGCAGCATTGAGCAGCGTCAGCTCGACATGTACGAGAAGATGCGAGCCTGGACCTTGAGTCAGCAGCCACCTCCGCCTCCACCTTCCGTAGAGGACTAGCGATATAGGATGTTTAGCAATATAGGATCTTTTTTGTTTGAACATTTCACATTTTGGATGTAAAAACTTGAAGTTTTTAATGAAATGTTTTATTTCTTAAAATTATTGTTGTTTGATTGTATGTTTGGTTGAAATGTGCTTGTTTGTGTAAGCTTGCTAGGTCATGGAATCTAATTCCGTTTACTCATATAACATGTCATGCTGTTGATTAGAATTTTTGTAGATGTCATGATCACGTTTTTAAAAGCTTATTGATATATCATGACATCATAATCATTGGCTATGCGTTATTAGTGTTATCATGTATGCCATGATCATTCATGCATTTATCTTGATTAAAATTGATTTAAGGAAAAATAGCATGACTTGGAATCCCATTTATAAGGGAATCAAGTAGGGTTGCCTAGAAAATGCATGAGGCCATAATAATCCTAACTCCACATCTCACATCTAAATTGACATGTATGTGTGTGTATACACCTTAGATAACATGTGAGATGTTAGGATAATAAGTTAGGTTCAAGGTGCATAGGTAGTGCATCTAGATGAACTTAAACTTATTTCAATCATCACTAAGAATCATGAGAAAAGCTAATATACAAGTTATGTATATCTAGCCAATAATCCATGGTTCAAAATAGTTTTTCAAAAACATTTTAAAATCACTTTAGAAAACCTTGGTGAAGTCTATCTTTTGATAGCAATCATCATTGTATAAGTTGATACAAAGTAGATCAAAAACTTTAAAGTTTTAATAGTTTTTGAACTTTATACCAATCTCCTATTTTAATGGTTAAAATATTTTTCCAAGATTTTTCACCGATTTTATGTGTGATAAGTATTATACATGTGAAATTTCATGAATTTTCAAGCTATATATATTTAGTTACGATTTTTCAAAGTTGGAGTCTGATAACTGAAAAATAGGTTTTTCAGTTATCACGATCGCTTTACAGGCGATCAACGATGGGCACTGAACTGTCTAGCAAAGTATCACTTTCGTTGCTCGGTGCCAATGATGGTCACATCACCGATCGTTTCAGGACTCGACTGATAGTCTGATTTTCAGATAAACAAGGTTGTTTAACCCGATTTCAGCTACGGTTAAGGTCCCTAATCACTTCTAACCCTAGGATATGCTTTGGGGAGCATTATAAAGGGTGAAAATCCATTGGATATGGATTAGGAGAGTTGTTTAGGGTTTGTATCAAATTTAAGGTGTTGGAAAGTTGTATGTTGAATTTCTAACCTTATTTTTTAATGGTTTAGAGTTCCTATTGGCTTAGGGACTTCCCAAAGATATTGTTGGTGCAATGGTCAAGGGGGAGCAAGCCTTTAGGGGGAGGTATCAATCATGGGATGATGGATGATATTTTTCCTCATGGGAAGGAAAAATGAAATTTTGAGATACCCAATTTGGAAATTAGGAGAGTGTATAGGATTGCCTTTCTTGAGTGATATGAGACTTATCACTAGGAAGATGGTAGGCATCCTAGGTATTTTTGGACCAAGGAGGTGTTAGTGAAAGCCCTAGAGACAATCATGTGATGATTGTTGTATGGATTTTATTGTATCATATTCCTATTTATAAAGGCATGGTTATTATATTTACTTGTATTGGTGCCAAATAACTAAATATAATAATGTCCTTGAGTAGTAGGTTCTTATCTATATCAATCGATTGGTTGAATCGATAATGAGATAATATAGAGAACACTACTCTTAATCATTCCTAGTCAAGTATTAACATTCAGGGACAATGTTAATGCGTAGAGACTAGCATGTAGGTCAACATGATGACTTGATCTCACAAGTCATGGATATGAGATATCAAGTTGACACAGGTATGCATTAGAGAATGTATACTGAATGACCCACCATGAGAAAGTATCTTGGATCGTTATATGAGTGTCATATACTTTCTCATGTGTCTATTAGTATAACTATTAGTCCTTAGACCTGAAGTCACCATGGTTCCCTACATAAGGAGTTGCATACTTTGGCTTCGTCAAACGTCACCCGTCAATGGGTGGACTATAAAGGCGATTACTGGGTATGTAACAAATTATGTGGAGGGATGTGAGTGATGTAGATGGGATCTATCCCTCCTATATGACGGGAGTGACATCGTTATTCTTGATAGAGTGAGACCACGAAGTGCATGGCCATGCCCAAATGAGTTAATATGAGATATTGAGCTCATTTGATTAGAGTGAGTCTACTTGGAGTTCAAGATATAGATTGTACCGAAGATGACATGGTCTATGCCTCAATTGGTCAATCTAGATGTCAAGGATAGAGGGACATTATCACATATTGTGAGAGTCGCAATTAGTAGTCACAAAGGTGATGTTGGAGCTCAACATTCTTGTAACTTGGGTAGCAATGATGTGTTGCTAGATACCGCTCATTGTTTATGTTCCTAAATCGGTTTAGGGACATTGCCAATATTACAAGAACCTATAGGGTCACACACAAAGGGTAATTAGATGGAGATTAGGTTCATATGATGAACAATGAGGATTAGGTTCATGGGATGAACCAAATTGGATTAAGAGTAATCCAAATTAGACTAATTGAATTAGACTCAAGTTGATTCAAGTGTTGAATGAGTCTAATTTAGATTTGATTCATTTAGTCAATTTAAATTAATGAATAGAGATTCATTAAATCAAATTGACTTGAATCAAGTGGTTAGATTTGATCAACCATGGGAGATAAGAGGTCAAGTTTGACTTGACTTGAGAGGGAAGATGAATGGTCAATTTTGACTTGACCAATTGCCATGTCATGGTGACATGGCATGGGGGCCGGCCAATGATGATCCTCCAAATCATCATGGACCTATCATGTGGTGCCACCTCATGAGGGAGACCAAGAGCCATTGGCTCTTGGACTTACATGCATGCATGTAACCCCCCAAGAATGTAGTGGTCGGCCACTTCATTTTGCATTAGATGTGAATTGATTTGTGTGGTAACTCCATCTTCTTCCTCCTTGGATTATTCTCTCAAGATCTCCCAATCCTCATCTTGGCCGAACCATCCAAAGGGTGCTAGCACACTCAAGGTTGTGTTTTCTCCACCTATTGCTTGTGTGGATACCAATAGAGGAGTGTGCACTTGACACTCTCGAGTTCCGGTGAAGCTTTTGGACGAGCGGGATAAGCGAAGGGCATCGCTTCAAGGGTAATGCTCTCACCTTCTACATCTAAGGTAGATCTAGGTTTACTTAAGCACATACATGTTTTATTTTAATATATCTTTGCACGGATCCGTGGCCGGACTTCCGGGGTTTCCACAACGCAAAAAGCAGTTTTTATGGCTCGGAAAGTCCAACATTGGTATCAGAGTCACGTGCGAAGCATGTATGTGTTTCATTTTTTTAGTTTTTGTATTAGATATAAAAATTACAGATTTTTATGTTTTTATAAATTTCCTATTTTTATCAAATTTTTGGGTATTTTTCTCGAAGAGTCGAAGCAACGAGTGTTGGGACACTTGTAGGCTTCAACCATCGAGAAAAACTCTCCGAAACGGCGAGTTCTCGCTTTAGGTTTTTGGGACAGCGACATAAGTCACTGTAAGATCGTAGTAGGGACACTCGTAAAGTTTATTTTGTGAGTAGGGCCGCTGCCCCTATCCCCGAAAGGGGCCTTGTCCCGCGATCGCGCCCGAAAACCGCTTAGCGGGACCGTTACGGAGAGGTGACTCATAAAATAGAAAACAAAATAGGAAAAATTATAGAAATTTTCTATAAAAATACATAATTTAGAATTATGTATAATTCTGTGATTTTCATGGCCCAAGAACCCCAATATGATTGGATGATGATGTGTTGTAATTCATAATACAGCCTGCGTGCCATTTTTGTGGTTGTGCGTGTTGTATAGTGTATGCGACCTGCGCGTCGTGCCTCTTCTTTTGAAATTCTAGTTGTAAATTGTTTTAGACTCGAATGTAACTCGAGTTTCATATTTTTAATGTACAAAATGGAGCGGTGGAAATTCCACTTGTAGACAAAGTTACGAGAAGAGTGCCGACGACACATGACGGTCAAAGGAAGCGCTTGGAGAAGCCGCTAGCCCTAGGTTGACCATCCGATCTTCTCAATGGCTTGAGAAGATCGTAGTAGGGCCATGACCACATCACAGTTAATTATATATATATGTTGATGTATATATATATATATATATATATATATATTTGTTATGCTTGTATGTATGTGATGCATGCTAGTAGAATAATGCTTGTATGTATATGATGCATGCTAGGATATTTTTCTTGTATGTATATGATGCATGCTAGAATAATTCTTGTATGTATGTGATGCATGCTAATATAGGATAATAAAGGCCTTAATGCATATATGATAAACATTACGATTAGATTAGATCTTAATCGAATCAACTCGTAAATGCCTACCAAGTCCTTGATACCCATCACTACCTCGATCATTTGTAGTTGTTGAATCTGCCAAAGCAGAGCAACGTATATTATCTTGGTAGGGTACGGAGGGACAATCTTGGTCCCACCTATCACGGCTTGAGTTAGAGTAAGCTCAATTAGATTGAATAAAACTAGTTAACTCAATTGGATCGAGTAGAACTATAGGCATATTCCAACCGTTGGAAAGATAGGATAAGATCACATTTACACTAAATCTTGGGCGATTTAGCCAAAGCTAACTCAAGGTTTTTTGTAAATGTGGGTCTTGATCCTATAAACAAGAGTTGCATAGAGATGTAATCGGTAATGTGTTACCCACCGATTGTACTAAGTCTTGGGCGATTTAGCCAAAGCTAACTCAAGGCTAAGTATGATGTGGATCTTGTCCCGCAAGAATTATAGCTAGTTTGTATGAATTTAGTAATGTGGTTTGACCACATCCATAACTCGATTCTACAAAATTCCTATAATTCAGTGGGAGCATTATTTGATTAAAGGGCTAATTAAATGATAAAAGGAATATGATATTAATTCTCTGCATTGTATGTTGTAGATTACTATGTCGACAAACACGAACACTCTCTCTCTGCGTTCTGTCCTTGAGAAGGACAAGCTCAATGGAGAAAATTTCTTGGACTGGTAAAGGAACCTGAGAATTGTTCTCACCCAAGAAAGGAAAGCTTATCGTCTGGGCGGCCCATTCGGAGGCACCTGCTTACAAGAAGCATCAAGATGATGCATTAGATGTGTTATGTCTAATGCTTGTGACCATGAACTCTGAGCTTCAAAAGCAACACGAGTTCATGAATGCTTATGATATGGTTGAACATTTTCGTCAACTATATCAAGGACAAGCAAGGCACGAGAGATATGAAGTCTCTAAGGCATTGTTTGGTTCCAAAATGCAAGATGGGACTCCCGTAGGTCCATATGTACTCAAGATGATTGGGTACGTAGAAAACCTATAGAGATTGGGATTCCCCCTTGGCCAAGAGCTGACCACTGACTTGATCTTGCAGTCTTTGCCGCAAAGCTACAATCAATTTGTCATGAATTACAACATGAATGAAATTGATAAGCCACTGCCTGAGATGCTCAGCATGTTGAGAACTGCTGAGCTCAATCTTAAGAAGGGAAAATCTGACGGCATTTTGATGGTGCAAAAGAAGAAAGGAAAGGGCAAGCCTAAAGGTAAAGGAAAGTCCCAAGCCAAGGGCAAAGGCAAGGAACTGAAACCCAAAGAAGGGGTGACCAAGGAAGGGGCTTGCTTCCACGCAAGGAGCCGACGACCGGAAGCGTATCGCAAGGCATACAGAAGATCTTAAGAAGAAGAGAAGTGAGACTTCTACTTGGTATAAATGTTATAGAAGTCAATCTATCTATTTCTTCATCATGGGTATTAGATATCGGATGTGCATCTCACATTTGTACCAATGTGCAGCGAGAAATAGCAGGGGGCATTGACAAAGGCGAGGTGGACCTCTGAGTAGGCAATGGAGCAAGAGTTCTTCTTATTGCTTTGTAGGAACTTATGATGTATCTCTGCCCTCTGGGCTTGTACTAGAATTAGATGAATGTTGTTATGTGCCTGCTTTAACTAAGAACATAATTTCGGTTTCTTGTTTGGACAAGAAAGGATTTACATTTATAATAAAGAACAAATATTGTTCAGTTTATTTAAATGATATGTTCTATTGTAGTGCACCTCTAATGAACGGACTCTACTTTCTAGACTTAGAGAGCCCTATCTATAATATAAGTACCAAAAGGTTCAAGTCAAATGAGTTGAACCAAACCTATCTCTGGCATTATCGCTTAGGTCACATAAATGAGAGTCGCTTATCTCAGCTCCATAAGGATGGGCTGCTAGACTCATTTGATTTTGAATTATATGAGATATGCGAGTCTTGCCTTTTAGGCAAGATGACCAAGACTCCCTTTAGTGGACACAGCGAAAGAGTAACGGACTTGTTAGGACTTATACATAGTGATGTATGTGACCCTTTCAATGTTACTGCTAGAGGCGGTTATAGGTACTTTATTACATTTACTGATGACTTCAGTAGATATGGTTATGTGTATCTCATGACACATAAATCAGAATCCTTTGAAAAGTTCAAAGAATTCAAGAATGAAGTACAAAACCAGCTTGGCAAGAGTATTAAGATACTTCGATCAGATCAAGGTGGTGAATACCTTAACCATGAGTTTCATGACTATCTAGCTGAGTGTGGGATTCTATCCCAACTCACTCCTCCTGGAACACCACAGTGGAATGGTGTATCCGAAAGGAGGAATCATACCCTATTAGATATGGTACGATCTATGATGAGTCACACAGATCTTCCTATATCCTTTTGGGGATATGCTCTAGACACAGTAGCCTTTACCCTTAACCGTGTACCATCCAAGGTTGTGATAAAGACACCATATACGATATGGACAAGGAGAAATCCCAAGATTGTTGGTGCAGGGGCACCAGATAATTGAACCTGTATTTTGATTATGGCAAAGACACAAAGTTAAGTTTACATCGTTATCTCACGAGCTAAATCGAGTGTGCAGAAAAGTACTAAAGCTGGAGCTGAAGGCTAGTGACACCCTGAGGAAGCTGCGGTGGTCGGGAGACACTCGAGTAACTTCGGAGGGAGCCGAAGGAATCGAGTGGAAGGCCGGAAGCGAAAGCGACACAGTAAGTTTCAAGATAAGCTCGTGTGAGTGAGAAATGGTAAGGTTGTGTCTTCTGTACGGGGATGATCGTAGGCGGCGATCCGACTAAGAATTCCTGTGGAAGGTCTAGGTCGAGATCGAACGGTTAGAAACCGTTGCATTTATCATTTTCCGAGCTAACATCTTATCGCAGGAAGTCGCCAGTGATAATCAATCACTGGACATTGGGCCGATCGATCATCGATCGATGGGAGGCATCACCGATCGATAGCGATGAATCAGCCTTTGCGCTAGGTCAAAATGGATAAGGTTTGACGTGGCCACTTCGCGATAAAATTTGTACAACTTCGTGATCTGTTCCGAAAAAAGAGGAGACATATTCATAGGCCAAAATCTATAAAAGGAGGGGAGGATTCCAACTCCAAAGATCATCAAGATTATTCTCAAGCGCTCCTACAACGCCAGAGCTCCAACATCGTCATAACGCCGACATGACGACAAGTTCAAATCTCCTTTGTCGGCAGCAGTAGCAAGTAATTGTTTTTATTGTATTCATTGATTTTATTCGTAACGAGGTGAGGTAGGCTTGTTGCCTCATCCTCGTAATTTCGGTTTTGTGATCGTTGTCTCCTACCTCCAACGAGGAGGAGACGTTATAGTGCTTTGCCCTCCGTACACGGTCTAGGACCGATAGGGCCGTGGAGTAGCAACCGTTGGGTTGTGAACCAAGTAAAATAAAAGTGTATCTTTATTTTCCGCTGCGCTTACTCGTGTATCGAACGATCGAACAAAAAGATTTACGCTCGCTATTCACCCCCCCTCTAGCGACGCTTCTCGATCCAACAAAGATGTATTTCATGAGGATTTGGGGTTGTGAGGCTTACGTTCAACGTCAAGTCTCAGACAAACTGGGACCCAAATCCAATAGGTGCTATTTTGCTGGATATCCCAAGGACACAAAGGGATATTACTTCTACATTCCCAGTCAGCACAAAGTGTTTGTGGCAAAGACTGGGGTTTTTCTAGAAAGGGATTTTGTTTCAAGAAAAAACTAGTGGGAGTACGTTCGATCTTGAAGAAATTCAAGATAAGGACCATAGCACTGAGGCCTTGATGGAGGTTGAACAGGAACAACAAAGTGTTGTGGGTGATGAGATTGTTGCACAAAGAGTTGTGGAACAACCACCTATTCAGGTAGACCTACCTCTTCGCAGGTCTGATAGAGTACACCGTCAGCCTGAGAGATACTCATTTCTCTTGTCTGACCATGATGACGTTATGCTCATTGAGAATGAGCCTACCTCCTATCAGGAAGCTATGATTTTGAGAAATGACTAGAGGCCATGAGATCCGAGATGGAATCCATGTACACCAACCAAGTATGGACTTTGGTTGATCCACTTGAAGGGGTCAAACCCATTGGGTGTAAGTGGGTCTTTAGGAGAAAGACTGACATGGATAGACTTACGCATACCTATAAGGGTCGATTGGTGGCTAAAGGTTTCAAGCAAATTCATGGTATTGACTATGATGAAACCTTTTCTCCAGTGGCGATGTTTAAGTCCATTCGGATCTTGCTTGCTATTGCAGCATACCACGATTATGAGATCTGGCAGATGGATGTCAAAACCACATTTCTGAATGGAAACATACTCAAGGATGTGTACATGACACAACCTGAGGGTTTTGAAGATCCACAACATACTAGGAAAGTATGCAAGCTGCAAAGGTCCATTTATGGGCTAAAGCAAGCCTCTCGGAGCTGGAATCTTTGATTCAATGATGCAATCAAACAGTTTGGTTTCATCAAGAATGAAGATGAACCCTGTGTCTATAAGAGGGTTAATGGGAACACAGCTATCTTCCTTGTATTGTATGTGGATGACATACTACTCATTGGGAATGACATCCCTTCGCTACAGTCTGTGAAGACTTGGTTGGGGATGTGCTTCTCAATGAAGGACTTAGGTGAAGCAGCCTGTATTCTAGGCATCAAGATCTATAGAGATAGATCTAAGAGATTGCTTGGTCTAAGTCAGAGTACATACATTGACACGGTATTACTACGGTTTGCCATGCAGAATTCCAAGAAGGGACTTCTACCGATGCCACATGGTGTGAGTCTTTCGAAGACTCAAAGTCCCTCTTCTAGAGAGGAGAGAGACCGCATGGATAAGATCCCTTACGTATCTGCTATAGGATCTATCATGTACGTCATGCTGTGTACTCGTTCTGATGTCTCGTATGCTTTGAGCATGATGAGTATATACCAGTCAGATCCAGGTGAGCATCACTGGATAGCGGTCAAGAATATTCTTAAGTACTTGAGAAGGACTAAAGAATATTTCTTGATATTTGGAGGCGATGAGGAGCTAGCTGTAAAGGGTTACAGCGATGCCAGCTTCTAAACTGACCGGGATGATTATAGATCGCAGTCAGGATTCGTGTTTTGCTTGAATGGTAGCGCTGTGAGCTGGAAGAGTTCGAAGCAGGACACAGTTGCTGATTCTACAACAGAAGCTGAGTATATTGCTACATCTGAGGCAGCAAAGGAGGAAGTTTGGATCCGCAAGTTCATTACTGAGCTTGGGGTGGTTCCTAGCATAGCAGATCCCATAGAGCTCTATTGTGACAACAATAGAGCGATTGCACAGGCTAAGGAACCTCGCTCACACCAGCGGACCAAACACATACTACGGCGCTTCCTTCTCATTCGAGAGATTATCAATAGAGGTGATGTGAAGATTTGCAAAGTACCCACAGAGGCTAACATTGCAGATCCCTTGACCAAGGCATTGGCACAGAAAAAGCATGATGGTTACACTAGGTCATTGGGTATTAGATACTACGGTGATTGACACTAGTTCTAGTGGGGGATTGTTAGTAAAATCCCTAGAGCCAATCATGTGATGATTGTTGTATGGACTTTATTGTATCATATTCCTATTTATAAAGGCATGGTTATTATATTTACTTGTATTGGTGCCAAATAACTAAATATAATAATGTCTTTGAGTAGTAGGTTCTTATCTATATCAATCGATTGGTTGAATCGATAATGAGATGATATAGAGAACACTACTTTTAATCATTCCTAGTCAAGTATTAACATTCAGAGACAATGTTAATGCATAGAGACTAGCATGTAGGTCAACATGATGACTTGATCTCACAAGTCATGGATATGAGATATCAAGTTGACACATGGGTATGCATTGGAGAATGTATATTGAATGACCCGCCATGAGAAAGTATCATGGATCGTTATATGAGTGTCATATACTTTCTCATGTGGCTATTAGTATGACTATTAGTCCTTAGACCTGAAGTCACCATGGTTCCCTACATAAGGAGTTGCATACTTTGGCTTCATCAAACATCACCCGTAAATGGGTGGAATATAAAGGCGATTACTGGGTATGTAACAAATTATGCGGAGGGATGTGAGTGATGTAGATGGGATCTATCCCTCATATATGACGGGAGTGACATCGTTATTCTTGATAGAGTGAGACCACGAAGTGCATGGCCATGCCCAAATGAGTTAATATGAGATATTGAGCTCATTTGATTAGAGTGAGTCTACTTGGAGTTCAAGATATAGATTGTACCGAGGGTGACACGATCTATGCATCAATTGGTCAATCTAGATGTCAAGGATAGAGGGACATTATCACATATTGTGAGAGTCGCAATTAGTAGTCACAAAGGTGATGTTGGAGCTCAATATTCTTGTAACTTGGGTAGCAATGATGTGTTGCTAGATACTGCTCATTGCTTATGTTCCTAAATCGGTTTAGGGACATTGCCAACGTTACAAGAACCTATAGGGTCACACGCAAAGGGCAATTAGATGGAGATTAGGTTCATATGATGAACAATGAGGATTAGGTTCATGGGATGAACCAAATTGGATTAAGAGTAATCCAAATTAGACTAATTGAATTAGACTCAAGTTGATTCAAGTGTTGAATGAGTCTAATTTAGATTTGATTCATTTAGTCAATTTAAATTAATGAATAGAGATTCATTAAATCAAATTGACTTGAATCAAGTGGTTAGATTTGATCAACCATGGGAGATAAGAGGTCAAGTTTGACTTGACTTGAGAGGGAAGATGAATGGTCAATTGTGACTTGACCAATTGTCATGTCATGGTGACATGTAATGGGGGCCGGCCAATGATGATGCTCCACATCATCATGGACCTATCATGTGGTGCCACCTCATGAGGGAGACCAAGAGCCATTGGCTCTTGGACTTACATGCATGCATGTAACCCCCCAAGAATGTAGTGGCCGGCCACTTCATTTTGCATTAGATGTGAATTGATTTGTGTGGTAACTCCATCTTCTTCCTCCTTGGATTACTCTCTCAAGATCTCCCAATCCTCATCTTGGCCGAACCATCCAAAGGGTGCTAGCACACTCAAGGTTGTATTTTCTCCACCTATTGCTTGTGTGGATACCAATAGAGGAGTGTGCACTTGACACTCTCGAGTTCCGGCGAAGCTTTTGGATGAGCGGGATAAGCGAAGGGCATCGCTTCAAGGGTAATGCTCTCACCTTCTAGATCTAAGGTAGATCTAGGTTTACTTAAGCACATACATGTTTTATTTTAATATATCTTCGCACGGATCCGTGGCCGGACTTCCGGGGTTTCCGCAACACAAAAAGCAGTTTTTGTGGCTCGAAAAGTCTAACAGGAAGAGATTGTAAGATCTCATTGGGACATGAGACATTGACCTCCTTCGAGAGGACCTTTGTGATGTTAGTCAAAAAGGGAGAGAATGTTTTTGGGGAGAACTTACTAAGAAAATGACATCAATTGGGAAAATTGATGGAGATGATTAGTTTTGAGTTAGATGATCTAACTAAAATGGATTGTTTGGTTTTTGTCAAACATCAAAAAAGGGGAGATTGTTGGTGCAATCGGCCCAGGTCACGATTGACACGGACTCGAGTTTGACTCGAGTGATGTTTTGATGTTCGACAAAAACATATGGCATTGTGATTGTCATGGGAAAGTCCAAGTCATGGGTACTTGGCATGGAAAGTCCAAGCATGAGTCTTGGCATGGAAAGTCCAACATGGGTTGACAAGGGAAAGTCCAAGCTTGAGTCTTGGCATTTGAGAAGTCCAAGGGATTTGATATTGGCGGTGTAAAGTACAAGGGTGAAGTCTTGGCAGCATAAGTCCAATAGTTGGCGGTGTAAAGTCCAAGCGGAGTCTTAGCGGCGTAAGTCCAATGTGCCTTGGCGGTGTAGACACCGTTAGCATGACATAGCCGATGGAAGAACCTGAAAGCTAGCGCGATGGATGAACAAGTCATGGATGACTTGGAGGGATCCGAGAGGCGTAAGGATGATGAAGGTGGCTAGAAGGCTTAGGTCTAGGCTAAGGGTGGTCTAGCAAGTATGGGGGCACCATACTTGGGCTAAAACCTCATGTTTGAGGTGTGCCAGACGACTGGTGTCATGTGGCAGTCGACTGGCGTAGTCAACTAGGGTTTGACTGTGGGAATAGGCCTAGCAGTCGACTGCCAAAAGTGGGCAGTCGACTGATCTTTTGATCAGTCGACTGGTGCTCGATATTTCGGGCACAGAATGGAGTCTCACTCGACTGCTAGGTCTAGTAGTCGAGTGAAGGCTCGACCAGTCGATTGATGGACATGATCAGTCGACTGATGTCCTAGCCGTTGGATTTTTCCAGTGTAGATTACACCGTTGTCTCATAGCAAAAGTGTGATCAGTCGACTAATGGTCCCGAGCAGTCGACTGATCAATTTTTTCCGACACAGGTTGAAGATTTAAAAGGAGCTCGTGATGGAGGAAAAACTATCCGGTTCTTGAGAGCTATTGGGGCGATTTGTTACTGCAAATCAGGTCTCCAAGTGCAAGCAAGAAACCAAGCATTCAAGCAATCAAAAACAAGTGTTGTAAAGTTTTTTCTTTACTTGTCTTTCATATTTGCATTGTATATTGCTTGTATTTCATTCTTGTTGTTGTAAGATCGTTTGTACGAGGTTTCTCTACCTCCGACTTGTGTCAAGAAGGAGTTATTGTGATTAGTAGTGCGTGTTTGCATTGCTAGGGCTTTTAGAGCCCGATCCGTGGAATAGGAACCGTTCGGTTCTGAACCACGTTAAATGTTGGATCGAAGCGGATCGCTAGAGGGGGGGTGAATAGCGATAAACCTTTTCTTTTTTGAATTCGTTTTAAAACACTTATATGCAGCGGAAAGATAAATGTAAAGTAAATGAGACAAGAGAATTTTACTTGGTTCGTAGCCTTCGGCTACTACTCTAAGGCCCTAGTAGTCCTTGACCATGTAGGGAGGGCAAAACACTAAAGAACTCCTCCTCGTTAGAGATAGGAGTTAATCGATACAAAAGAAACACAAAGCTTGAGGTAGAGGGACACTCCCCCTCTCCTCATTATGATAAAAGCTCCGAGAAAGTAAAGTAATGAACTGAAATAAAACTTATTCCGACGTAACAAAAATGAAAGCAATTTAAACCTAGATGTCGGAGAAGAAGCACTTCGTTGTCGGAGAGTTGTAGCTTGGCAGAGGCTTTTGGAAACTTAGAATTGATGATGAAACCCTAGGATAGACCCTCCTTTTATAGCCTTTGAGCCCCTTTTCGAGAGGAACTTTAGCCAATCACAATTGAGCACCAATCCCCTTGAAATGAGGTGATAAGCCTTGACTCCTCGAAGCTGATCCTTGACCATCAGTTGACTGATGGCAGCATCAGTCGAATGCTGACCACAGACAATTGACTGATTGACAGCAGTCGAGTCCTCCAAGCTAGCAGTCGACTGATGCTAGCAGAAATGACAAGTTAGCTGAACAATAACATTATTTCGACGACCTCCGACCATCTAATCTCGACCTAGACCACCGATGGAATGTCTTGGGTCAGATCTACGCTTAAGTCTATCCCCGTAAAGAGGATACGACCTCACTTACACTCGCACACACATGAGCTTACCTCGATACTTACTGTGTCGCTTTCGCTTCCGGCCTTCCACTCGATTCCTTCGGCTTCCTCCGAAGTCACTCGAGTGTCGCCTGACCACCGTGGCTTCCTCCAGGTGTCACTAGCCTTCAGCTCCAGCTATAGCAATTTTCTGCACACTTGATTTAGCTCGTGAGATAACAATATAAGCTTAACTTTGTATCGTTTGCTATAATCAAAACTCAGGTTCGACTTAGGTGCCTACTACACCAACAATCTCTCCCTTTTTGATTTATGGCAAACTCATATACAAAGTTAAGAAAATAGTATGCATGAAAAATAATAATGTGTATGAGAAACAAAAATGAAGATTAAGTTGGAGTAGTAAGGATTTTCTTCAAGTACTCCCCCTTGAGGAAACCTCCCCCTTGACCAAGGGTGAGTCTTGAAGAAAGACCTTAGTCCTCCCCCTTGAGGGTTGCTATTTAGGAAGAGTTTAAGTAATTAACATTACTTAAAGTTGGCCTTAGTAAAGCGTTTAAGTTAAGAGGACTTCTTAACTTGGCCCTTTCTCCCCCTTAAGTAAAACATTATGGTTTACTTCCTTTTTGTTAAGAATAAGTTTTTAATTTAAGAATTCTCTTAGCTTTTACTTCCGTTTAGTTAACAAAAATGAGTTAAGTGAATTTCCAAGTTAAGTAAATTTTCAAAACTTAAAGTTAAGTAAACATGTACTTAACTTTTGGCCATGTGAAAAAAATTGATCCCTTAACTTTGGCCTTTTTCTCCCCCTTTTGCCATATATCAAAAAAAAAGTGGTGGTTTGTGAAAGACAAAAATAAGTATTAAATTTAAAGTCCAAGCATGTTCCATATTATTTTGAAAAAAATATACTGAAAATAAGCTCATCTATAAAATATTCGACTCATATTTGACTTGATTGATATAAAAGATCAACCAGTCATGGTCAGAGTCGGTTAGTATGTATGATTATACTCCGTGGTTCATGGCGATGCACTAGCTCTACATTTGGAACCAGGAGTAAAGTTCTAACATCTCACGCCCATCTACGTGGCTAAGTACACAAACACATTAGTCCTATGTGTTGTGAGATGTATTGACTCCTTAAATCTATAGGTGCATGATATCTAAGGTATGTCCTATACTAGTTCCATGAAAAATGAAAAGTAAGAAATAGTAGTAAGAAAATATAATTTACAAGTTCCTATTCTACTACGCACATGCCCAATTTTCGTCTTAATAGACTGAATTCGGCTTCGGGTAGGAGTTTAGTAAATAGGTCTGCCAAGTTGGACTTCGATTCGACGTATTCGAGTTGTATGGCTCCGTTGGCCACATGTTCTCGAATGAAATGATGTTTGACCTCTATATGTTTGGTCCTAGAATGACATATCGGATTCTTAGTTAGGTTAATTGAGCTAATGTTATCTACGTGGAGTTTAGTGTTCGTAAAGTCTAACTTAAAGTCGCGGAGAGTGTGCTTCATTCAAAGAAGCTGAGTGACACACTCACCCATCGCGATGTATTCGGCTTCGGTGGTAGATAAGGCAACACAGTGTTCCTTCCTACTGCACCAACTTACTAGACTCGAGCCGAGAAGTTGACAACAACCACTCGTACTCTTTCTATTGAGCTTACTACCGGCATAGTCCGAATCGGAGTAGCCAGTTAGTTCAAACTCGGTAGATCTAGGGTACCAAATACCGACATTAAGTGTACCCTTTAGATATCTAAGGATACGCTTGACTAGAGTTAGGTGAGACTCCTTGGCACAGGTTTGGAACCTTGCGCACATACTTACTGCAAATAAGATATCAGGTCGGCTTGCAGTTATGTAAAGAAGACTCCCTATTACGCTTCTATAGTATTTTAAATCAATTGAGTTTCCGATTAAATCTTCTTCTATATTCACATTAGTTGTCATTGGGGTATTAATAATTTTAGCATCTTGCATTCTAAAGCGTTTAATTAATTCCCTAGTATATTTGCATTGATGTAGATATATTCCATCTTTAGTTTGTTTAATTTGTAGAACTAAGAAGAAACTCAACTCGCCTACTAAATTCATTTCAAATTCACTTTCCATAAATGAAATGAATTCATTCAGTAGGATCGAGTTGGTGGTTCCGAAAATAATATCATCTACGTAGATTTGGGCTATGAATATGTCTTTACCTAATGTTTTTACGAAAAGGGTTGGGTCAACTACACCCTGGTTAAATCATTTGGACTTAAGATACACCAAAAGTCTCTCGTACCAAGCTCGAGGAGCTTGTTTAAGTCCATAGAGGGCTTTCTTTAACCTAAGGACATGGTCGAGTTTATCTAGACTTTCGAAACCGGGGGGTGACTAACATAAACCTCTTCTTTAATGTATCCATTCAAGAGCGCATATTTCACATTCATTTGAAACAACTTAAATCCTCGATGTGCAGCATACGCTAATAGCATTCGAATGGACTCTAATCTAGCTACTGGGGCATAGGTCTCGTCGTAATCTAAACCTTCGACTTGACTAAACCCTTTAGTGACTAGTCTAGCTTTATTTCTAACTACTTCACCTTTATCATCAAGTTTATTTCTAAATACCCACCTTGTTCCAACGATTGTTTTATCTTTAGGTGGTGGTACTAATTCTCATACTTCATTCCTAATGAATTGAGCCAGCTCTTCTTGCATTGCAATAATCCAATCAGGATCAAGAAGAGCTTGGTCAATAGTTTTGGGTTCAATTTTAGAAATCAAGGAGATCTATAGGCTCTCAGATAGCACATGTAACTGAATTCAACTCCTAGACTTGGATCACCTATCACTTGGTCGATAGGATGATTCGTTTGAGTCCTAGTTGGATTTGGGTTTGAGTCTACAACTTAATCAATGGGATGACTCGTTTGAGTTCTAGTTTGGTTAGAGTCATCTATCACTTGGTCGATAGAGTGACTTGGTTGACTTAGGTTAGGATTAATACTAGACCTGATCTCCGGATCAGAGTTAGGTCTAGTATGAATCGGCTCGCTAATTGGGGTTGCCGGGGGTTTTGTAGGTTCGTGTCCTTCATCAAATACTACATTGATAGTCTCCTCGACTCTAAGGGTGTCATGGTTATATACTCTATAAGCTCTACTTGTAGTTGAGTATCCTAGAAAGATCCCGGTCGAGGTTTTGGATGTAAATTTCCCTAGATGATCTTTAGTGTTTAGAATATGTACCTTACACCCAAATACCCTAAAGTACTTGATGTTAGGTATTTTATCATAATAAATTTTGTATGGGGTCTTAAGGTGCCTCTTTACTATAAGGATCCTATTTTGAACATAGCATGTCGTACTCACGGCTTCCGCCCAAAACCTATCGGGTAGGTTATACTCGTTTAAGATTGTCCTAGCGGCTTCTTGTAGGGTTCTATTCCTACGTTCTACTAGGCCATTTTGTTGTGGGGTTCTAGGGCAAGAGAACTCATGGTGGTATCCATTTAGGTTCTGAGTCAGTAAACCCTGTGATTCTCGAATTCACCACCATGATCAGTCCTAAGTCTTTTGATTTTAAGGTTTTGTTGATTTTCTATTAGTTTAAATAGGTTGATTACTTAATCTAGGGTATCACTTTTGTGTTTGATGAACCTAACCCAAGTAAATCTAGAATAATCATTAATTATGACTAAGCAAAATTTACTCCCATTAAGTGACTTAGCTCCGTGTGAATCAAATAGATCCATGTGTAGGAGCTCAAGAACACTTTTGGTTCGTTCTTGATTAGTTAGTTGATATTGTGTCCTAGATTGTTTACCTTGTTGACAAGCATTACATATTTTATTGTTCAAGTTATTGAGGTTAGGCAAACCTCTGACTAAGTCACTCTGACTCATCTTGTGGATGAGTCTTGGGTGTGAGTGACCGAGTCGTCGGTGCCACAACCATGATTCCTCTTGCCGTGTCATAAGACACTTGGTTGAGGAGTTAGTTAAATTAATAGTGTAAATATTATTATTTCTAGTTCCCTTAAGGATTGTTTTAGAAGTTTCATTTGTATTAATTACGCATTCATTTTCTAGAAATATGACCTTATAGTTATTATCACACAATTGGCTTACACTAAGTAAATTATATTAAAAATTTTCTACCAATAAGACATTTTGAATAATAAAGTTAGAGTTGAGCTCAATATCACCTGATCCGATGATTTTGAGCTTGTCGTTGTTTCCGAAGGCTACCGATCCTTGTCGTTTGAATCGAAGCTCGAAAACTTGAGTTGATCCCCGGTCATGTGTCGGGAGCAACCATTGTCCTACATCTATTGATCCTACACACAAGGTAGTTGGATCGGATATTGGATTTATTAAAGATTGGTTGAAAATTATTAACCTAAATCATCTCACCCATTTCTACATGATCAAAAATGTTAACCCTATATGTTCTTGTAAGATTGTTGGTGCAATCGGCCCAGGTCACGATTAACCAGGACTCGAGTTTGACTCGAATGATGTTTTGATGTTCGACAAAAATATATAACAAATGAAATTGTCAAGGTAAAGTCCAAGTCATGGGTACTTGGCATGGAAAGTCCAAGTTGAACACTTGGCATTTGGTAAAGTCCAAGTCTTGAGTACTTGGCACATGAAAAGTCCAAGCATGGGTCTTGGCATGAAAAGTCCAAGCATGGGTCTTGGCATGAAAAGTCCAACATGGGTTGGCAAGGGAAAGTCCAAGCATGGGTCTTGACATGGAAAGTCCAACATGTGTTGGCAAGGGAAAGTCCAAGCTTGAGTCTTGGCATTTGAGAAGTCCAAGGGGTTTGATATTGGCTGCGTAAAGTCCAAGCGGGAGTCTTGGCAGCATAAGTCCAATGGTTGGCGGCGTAAAGTCTAAGCGGAGTCTTGGCGGCGTAAGTCCAATGTGCCTTGGCGGTGTAGACACCGTTAGCATGACATAGCCGATGGAAGCACCTGAAGGCTAACGCGATGGATGAACAAGTCATGGATGACTTGGAGGGATCCGAGAGACGTGAGGCTGATGGAGGTGGCTAGAAGGCTTAGGTCTAGGCTAAGGGTGGTCTAGCAAGTATGGGTGC
The DNA here is from genome assembly GCA_025175895.1 of Wurfbainia villosa. Classification (NCBI taxonomy): domain Eukaryota; kingdom Viridiplantae; phylum Streptophyta; class Magnoliopsida; order Zingiberales; family Zingiberaceae; genus Wurfbainia; species Wurfbainia villosa. The sequence continues at coordinate 79,462,143 of CM046001.1, read as the reverse complement.
ACCATACTTGGGCTAAAACCTCATGTTTGAGGTGTGCCAGTCGACTGGTGCCATATGACAGTCGACTGGCCTGAGTCAACTAGGGTTTGACTGCGGGAAGTGGCCTAGCAGTCGACTGATAGACGAGCAGTCGACTGATCATGTGATCAGTCGACTGATGCTCGGATTTTCGGCCACAGAATGGAGTCTCACTCGACTGCTGAGACGAGCAGTCGAGTGATGGCTCATCAGTCGACTGATGGTCATGATCAGTCGACTGATGTCCTAGCCGTTGGATTTTTCCAGCGTGGATTACACCGTTGTCTCACAGCAACAGTGTGATCAGTCGACTGATGGTCCCGAGCAGTCGACTGATCGACCTTTTCCAGCACAGGTTGAAGCTATATAAGGAGCTCGTGATGGAGGAAAAGATAGCGATTTTCTTGAGCGAAATTGAAGGGGGAAGTTGGTGCTTTCCAGTCCTTCAAAGCTAGTTCAAGGCAATCAAAGATCAAGCAATCCAAAGCTCTTGTAAAGTGTTTTTCCTTTACTTGCATTTGTATTTCATTGTATTTTCTTGTATTCATTTGATTATTGTTGTAATCATTATTGTACGAGGTTTCTCCGCCTCCGGATTGTTCCGAGAAGGAGTGTTTATTAGTGGTTGCATGTGCATCACTAGAGCTCGATCCGCGGAGTAGGAATCGTGCGGTTTCGAACCACGTTATATCCTTGTGTTCGTGTGTAATTGTCTATTTCGTTATTGTTATCATTATCTATATTCCGCTGCGCTAACGAAATTGTAGACACGAACGAGATTGAATTCCATCTACAAACGAAGAAATGCTATTCACCCCCCCTCTAGCCGTTACAAAGATCCTAACAAGTGGTATCAGAGCGAGGCCGCTCTACTAAGTCTAACAACGAAGAGAGCAAGCTAGAGGGTAAAAGATGGAATTCCAAGACAAGCTTGGATGGGACATCAACACTCCACCGCCATATGATCGAGAAGACTTTTGGGCATGGAGAACAAGAATGGAGACGTTCTTGATGATGGATATAGAGGATTGGTTCATCCTCGTAGAAGGCTTTGAACCTCCTCGGGACAAAAACGGAAATGTCTTGAAATTGAAGAAGTGGACACGAGAGCAACGCCTCAAGTTCAAGACCGAAATCAAGGTAATAAAGCTTCTAGAAGATTTAATACCTAATGACATTTTGTCTAGTTTAGGTGAATTTCAAGGTGCCAAGGAGCTATGGGAAAATTTAGCAAAGCTCCATGAAGAACCATCCATTGTCCAAGAAAAAGAAGAAGAAGAAGAGCGCTCACCTTCTCAAGTTCAAAAAGAAGCAAGTACATCGTCATCCAAAGAGCTTGAGGATTTGGAGGTTGATAGAGAATCAACATCCGGATCGGAAGAGGTGGAGGAAGTGGAAGAAGCATCCACCTCTAGGATTGAGGGGGAGGAAAGGATTTCCACTCCGGAGCAACAAGAAGAAGCTTCCACATCCGGTCAAGATGGAGAAGCTCTAACTCTGGCACCTACCACCACAAATACCCTAGGTAACTCAAACACTCAAGGTTCAAATAAAATTCATATCATTTGCTTTGAGTGTAGGGAATCCGGACACTACAAGAGTAAGTGTCCAAAAAGGGTCAAGAAGGCTCAACCGGTTCCAAAGGTCAAGGAGACTGGTCCCCCAACTATCAAAAGCAAGGAGCAAGTCATTTGCTTCAAATGCCGGCAACCGGGACACTACCGGAATCAATGTCCAAAGGGGGAGAAGAAGACTCAAAGGGGAGCTTCACAAGTAGGGGGAGTATCTAAGGCAAACCCCAAGGTATATCATTTTAATAATGCTCTTTCTAATTCTTATAGTCAAAAGCATGCTAGAAATAATTTTAGCAATCTTGCTATTTATCAAAAAGAGCATGCTAGAAATAGAGAATATTGCTTAGGAGCTAAGAAGGTCAACCTTAGGAGCAAGGAGAAATTTGGGACTAATATCCCTAAAAACAAATTATCTAAGGACAAACCTAGGTTATATAACTCGAGAAAAAATTTACCTAGGGAGACCATTAGAAAGGTGCAAGAGCACCTAAGTGTCAATCCAAAATGGACTAGGCATATGCCTAAGAAGTCCAATGCCCATGATTTAAATCAAAATTCTAAAATTAGGCAATTAGAATTAGAGAACCAAGCCTTGAGGTCAAGGCTTGAAAAACTTGAGAAGACCCTTAACATTATGCAAAATCAATTTAAAGGGTCTAATGGTCAAACTCCTAGGTCAAAAAGTCAAAGTCAACATCTAGGACCTAAGAGTCAAAAGTCAACTAAGGGCAAGAAAAGTTTGGGTCATAAACCTAAGCCTAAGGTGGCTTATCACTGTGTTCCATTTGACTATGGAACACTAACTAGGTCTAGGAAGACCAAGGTTAATAGGGAAGTCATCCCTAGAGTTGACCATGGTAAGTGCCTAGTGGCTAAGGTTTCGAAGAAACCTAGGGTGGCCACTAAGAAGGTTATTAGGGAGGCAATTCCTAAGGTTAACCTTGGCAAGACCACAATGACCAAGGCTAATAAGCCTAGGAGGGTCATTAGGAAGGTATCTAGGGAGGTTATCCCTAAGGAATACTTAATTCACCCTAGGAGCTCAAATAGGTTTTGGGTTCCTAAGAGTGTGATTGATTCACGCTAGATGGGGTTAGGGTGTACCAACCTTGATTGGATGGGTAGTTAACTCAACCATGATTAAGGTGGCACTTTAGGATATTTTCAAGGTTATGGTTACCTTGGAAATACATTTGAGCCTTAATCCTAAAGGATTTTAGGATGTGTCAATATATTTCTTGAAAACATGAAAATCCATAAAATTGGCACAATCTAGGTTTAGAGGTCATAGTGTGTAACTTTGATTGTTGGCACACTTTAGAAGTTCATGTATCAAGAAAAGTGTGTTTAAGATGTAAACATAACATCAAGAGTGATACTCAAGTGCCACACAACTTGATGTCTTGTACTCACCATGCTTCATGTGTTTTACCATATGTTTGCATGGAAGGAATGTCTAGGATGGATTGCATCTCACAAAACAAGTCTTTTACCTTGATTGTGTATTTCAACACTTAGAAAGGGTGAGATGTTAGGATTTTGAAATAATTGAATGTTAATGTTTGCAAAAATGAAATAAAACATTTAAATACATTAACGAATACATGAATATAAGTATAACATCAATGTGTTCAATATACAAGAATAAACATGATAAAATGGAATAAATTAGATGAAGAAATCGAGATTTTCATAATTTCAGAACTGGAAATCAGATATCAGTCGATCGACATTATCGATCGGATAACACCGTAGCACGATACGATGTGTGGTCATCACCGATCGAGTCGCTTCATGACTCGATTGCTGAACATCGATCGACCGATGGTACTGCTCATTCCGAGGCCGAGGGGGCATCACGAGTGCTCGCTCATCGATGGAGTGGTGACAACACCGATCGTGATGAGCCACATCGATCATTGTTGTCAACATGTACGTCACGCAGAAAGGTTCGTGATTGATTAGCCGGATCGATCATTCATGTCGAACCGCTAGGGTTCGGCGTCTTCACGCGACGCTCTCGTGTTCCGCTTCCTCTCCGATCACCGTCCCTTTCTCTGACCGATCCTTCCGGCCGTGCCAGCCTCCCAAGGTTTTAGGTTTGATAGATAAGCCCCTCTTCTTGCATTTTTCACTTATTTCAAGCCTTAGTTCACGCGTTTTAGGGTTTGTTTCCCTGTTTCCAACTAGGGTTCCGGCGTTTGAGTCCTCCGACGAACTTTCCGGTGAGTCCCTCAGCGATATCTGAGCATCCCATCGTCACACCTCCAAATGGCACCTAAGTAAGACTTTTCTTACCCAAAACCCTAATTCTTCTTCCTATTGTAATTTAGTTCTATCTAATCATGTATTATTGTCCTTGCATGTCATATCATTACATTGCATTCATAATAGGAGAGCCCGTAGGAATGATCCACCCGAGAGTGAATCTCGATTGTACCAACCTATGTTGGTTAGGTACATCGATAGGGACTTTTTTAATCGCCATTATAGTGATGTCATGGAATTAGTTGCATACTATAATCTCATGAAAATTGTCTTATGCACGCATCCCATTAACGATGACCTCCTTAAGGAGTTTTATCAGAACCTAAAAAAAGGTAGATGGCGGCCCTACCTACACTACTTGCATTGCAAAACGTGAGTTAGAGTTCACTCCTGCGATACTGCAGGAGTTTCTCGAGTGTAAGCCGTCGGATGACACCTTTATTTTTTACCCTACCATGGATTTCCCATTACCCGAGCCCTTTGACCATATCTCTATGGAGTCCATGCATGAGCATATCTTTGGTCATCCTCGTCCACCGGCCCAGAATTTATTCCCTATTAGTGAGTTCTCTGCACCTGACAATGTACTTTACAAGGTCATTGTTGGGTGTTTTCTTTCTATCACTGGTCCTGCCAAGATCCGGCCTCCCCATCTCTTCCTACTATACGTCATGCGTCATAGGTTAGACATCAACTTTGCACTAAACATGTTTCACTGCATTGTGCATTTCACTTCCCATGTACAAGGGAAAGTGCATATGCCATATGGTCACCTCATCACAGCATGGCTAGAGTCCATAGACATTAACATTCGCAGGGGTTCTCTAAGAGTGCTCTCTGAGGTGTATGACTGCATATCGATTCGCAACTTCTCGTTAGCGAAGCTGCGGATGGGGCCTAGACAGATGGAGTTGGCGCCTCGACCACCACCCAGGGCACGCAGAGAGCCTCCTCCGGTACCCAGAGATGCGACAGAGGACTATGAGGATGTAGACGTCGTTGATGAGGAGGATCAGCTACCACCAGATGCATCAACGGCAGGTCCATCAGATCGTCGTGGCCAGCTGGAGTCCAGATTCCAGGACTATCAGCAGACAATTGACTCTAGGCTATCAGAGATCTTAGCAGGTCAAGCATCTTTCGGCGCACGTCTTGATCGGATGGAGGAGTCCCAGAGCCGCATCGAGCAGCGTCAGCTCGATATGTTTGAGATGATGCGGGCCTGGACGTTGAGTCAGCAGCCTCCTCCACCGCCACCTCCTACAGACGACTAGATATAGAGGCTGTTAGATTTTATTTGGTTTTCAGTTTTTGTAGTGAGATTGAGCATATCCAATCTCCATTTTGAATGTAAAAGACTAAAATCTTTTAAATTAAATGAAATTTTTGTTTGAGAAAATCTTGTGTGTTTAAATGAGTGTTTGTATTATTGTATTATCTTATGGAAGTTGTTATATCATGACGTGAAATTGCATCTTATCGTATACCATGTCATATCATTGTTTAGGATTGTTTTAGATGCCATGTTGTTTTAGATTATATCACATGTCATGACATCATGATCATTGGTCCTGCTTATTTCTTTTGCTATCTTTATGTCATGATCATTTCATGCATTTAATTGATTAAAATTGAACTAAGGACAATGGCATGATTTGGAGTCACATTCATAAGGGAATCAAGTAAGGTTGCCTTAGAAAATGCATGAAATCCTAGATTAAATGAACCAAAATCCACATCTCACATCAAATTGACATGTATGTGTACTTATACACCCTAGATACATGTGAGATGCTAGGATATGAGTTACGTTCAAGGTGCATAGTTTTTGCATCTAGTTGAATCCAAACTCATATTAATTCAACATGTGGATCATTAGGAAAGCTTGGGTACAAGCCATGTGCATAGAGCCCATGGCAAATGATCCAAAATAGGGTTTTAAAAACATTTTAAAATCATTTTGAAAAACCTTGGTAAAGCCTATCTTTTGATAGCAATCACCATTGATAAGATTGATACAAAGTGAGCTTAAACTTTAAAGTTTTTAGTCACTTTTGGATTTTGTATCAATCTCCTATTTCGATGGTAAAAATATTTTTCCAAAATTTTTCACTGATTGTATGTGTGATAAGTAATATACGTATCAAGTTTCGTGATTTTTTGTTTTACGTAGAATTACTTATGAATTTCCAAAAGTCGAGTCTGATTTTTGAAAATCAGGTTTTCAGTTATCACGATCATTCTACAAAGGTCTGATCGATGGGCAGATTTGGACTCGATCAAGAATAAGAAGATCACTCATGTTTCGGTGCCGATCGATGGACACATCACCGATTGTCGAGTGAGTCGACTGATAGCCTGATTTCGGGGTAACCAAAGTTGTTTAACCCGATTTCAGCTGCGGTTAAGGTCCCTAACCACTCCTGACCCTAGGATATGCTTTGGGAAGCATGGTGAAGGGTGAAAGTCCATTGGCTATGGATTAGGAGAGGTGTTTAGGGTTTGTATCAATTTTAAGGTGTTGGGAAGTTCAATGTTGAATTTTTAACCTTAACTTTGATGATTTAGAGTTCCTATTGGCTTAGGGACTTCCCAAGGACATTGTTGGTGCAATGGTCAAGGGGGGGGCAAACCTTTAAGGAGAGGTATCCATCTTGGAGTGATGGATGTTATCAATTTGGAAAATTGATGGATTTTTAGAAACCTAGTTTGGAAATTAGGAAAGTGTATAGGATTGCCTCTCTTGAGTGATATGGGACTTATCACTAAGAAGATAGTAGGCATCCTAGGTATTTTTGGACAAAGGGAGAGATTGTAAGATCTCATTGGGCCATGAGACATTGACCTCCTTGGAGAGATAACATTTTGATGTATGTCAAAAAGGGGGAGAATATGTTTGGAAAAATATTTGGGATCACCAATTTGGAATAATTGGTAAGAGACTTGAGTTAGCGGTCTAACTCAAATGTTTTGGTTTTTGTCAAACATCAAAAAGGGGGAGATTGTTGGTGCAATCGGCCCAGGTCACGACACTGTGACTCGAGTTTGACTCGAATGATGTTTTGATGTTCGACAAAAATATATGACAAATGAAATTGTCAAGGTAAAGTCCAAGTCATGGGTACTTGGCATGGAAAGTCCAAGTTGAACACTTGGCATTTGGTAAAGTCCAAGTCTTGAGTACTTGGCACATGAAAAGTCCAAGCATGGATCTTGGCATGAAAAGTCCAAGCATGGGTCTTGGCATGAAAAGTCCAACATGGGTTGGCAAGGGAAAGTCCAAGCATGGGTCTTGGCATGGAAAGTCCAACATGTGTTGGCAAGGGAAAGTCCAAGCTTGAGTCTTGGCATTTGAGAAGTCCAAGGGGTTTGATATTGGCTACGTAAAGTCCAAGCGGGAGTCTTGGCAGCATAAGTCCAATGGTTGGCGGCGTAAAGTCCAAGCGGAGTCTTGGCGGCGTAAGTCCAATGTGCCTTGGCGGTGTAGACACCGTTAGCATGACATAGCCGATGGAAGCACCTGAAGGCTAACGCGATGGATGAACAAGTCATGGATGACTTGGAGGGATCCGAGAGACGTGAGGCTGATGGAGGTGGTTAGAAGGCTTAGGTCTAGGCTAAGGGTGGTCTAGCAAGTATGGGCGCACCATACTTGGGCTAAAACCTCATGTTTGAGGTGTGCCAGTCGACTGGTGTCATATGACAGTCGACTGGCCTGAGTCAACTAGGGTTTGACTGTGGGAAGTGGCCTAGCAGTCGACTGCCACTATTGGGCAGTCGACTGATCATGTGATCAGTCGACTGATGCTCGGATTTTCGGCCACAGAATGGAGTCTCACTCGACTGCTGAGACGAGCAGTCGAGTGATGGCTCATCAGTCGACTGATGGACATGATCAGTCGACTGATATCCTAGTCGTTGGATTATTCCAGCATGGATTTCACCGTTGTCTCACAGCAACAGTGTGATCAGTCGACTGATGGTCCCGAGCAGTCGACTGATCGACCTTTTCCAGCACAGGTTGAATCTATATAAGGAGCTCGTGATGGAGGAAAAGATAGCGATTTTCTTGAGCGAAATTGAAGGGGAAAGTTGGTGCTTTCCAGTCCTTCAAAGCTAGTTCAAGGCAATCAAAGATCAAGCAATCCAAAGCACTTGTAAAGTGTTTTTCCTTTACTTGCATTTGTATTTGCTTGTATTCATTTAATTATTGTTGTAATCATTATTGTGCGAGGTTTCTCCGCCTCCGGATTGTTCCGAGAAGGAGTGTTTATTAGTCATTGCGTGTGCATCACTAGAGCTCGTAGAGCTCGATCCGTGGAGTAGGAACCGTGTGGTTCCGAACCACGTTATATCCTTGTGTTCGTGTGTAATTGTCTATTTCGTTATTGTTATCATTATCTATATTCCGCTGCGCTAACAAAATTGTAGACACGAACGAGATCGAATTCCATCTACAAATGAAGAAACGCTATTCACCCCCCCTCTAGCCGTTACAAAGATCCTAACAGAGATGACTTCCAATTTTACTTGAATTAAATTTAATGACTTGAACACTTGTCAACCTTGCGTTAGATTCGGATTTGACCTTAGGCTCATCAAGTCACCTTTTCAAGATTATGGCTTCCAGGTCATGGCGAGGCACAGAGGCCTTCTTTGATCGGAACAACGACCACTTACTTAGACAAAGCCATTTTCAAGAAAATAGAGACTTGACTCACCTAAGACCACTTCCTGGTCTAACTAGTCTAGGATACGGCGAGGTAGCTTCAACTAGTTCCGCTCAGTCAAGTGCACCGAACTATATACGCCTTATCTAGCCCGAATACACAAGACTCCGCTTTCCTAGCGTACTATCATCTCGCCGCATCCTGTACTATGTTATCAAGTATTGACGAGTTATAGTCCTATCTAGCCATTCTAAAAAGAAAAATCAAACTAAATAAAGAACCTAAGCATGCAATTTTCTAAGTTAAAATACAAACAAGTTTCGTACTAGCTCCCCCTGGACCGTTGAATCGGTTCGGTCTCTCCACATAGTGGATTTGGTCCTTGGGAATCCAGTACTGGTTCGATCCTAAGTTTGAAATCAAGGTGGTCTTAGGGACCCATGCTTGGACACGTTTTTTATGTCGACTTACAATCGACATATATGACTTGTTGGTCGTGTTTGAGCTAAACCCTAGTCCGGCCTTGTTGTACACGGCTCTTTGCGATCTAAGTAGGAGGTCAAGCCCTTTGGATTCCAAAGTAAACCTTTCTAACGTGTTCCTAAGATCTTCGACTTGACTCTTCAAGAGTGAGTTCTCAACTTTGAGTTTTTCAACCCAAGTTGAGTCCTCTTGAACTCGAATAGTCGAAGAGGTTAGGGAGATCTCGTGTTTGAGGAGTTTAACTTCCTCAACCAGGGTCTCGACCTTGGACTCAGACTTAGCTAATTTTCTAGTTAAAAACTTAATTGCATTATAAAGTGTACTGATGAGGGATCGACTTACCTTGAGTGTATCTTTTGAACCGGATGCGTATCCGTGGCTTATCTTGAATAGTGCTTCACAGTCCGACTCGTCTTCGGTTTTTGATTCATGTTCCGATTCCGACTCCGTCTCCGATTCCACCAGTTTAGCCATGAGAACATGATCATTATCTTCTTCCTCGGATGCTTCTTCCCAAGTAGCGTTGAGTGCCTTTTTGTGTTTTGGAGCTTTGCTCTTGAGTTTTGGGCATTCGGACTTGATGTGTCCAAACTTGTTGCATTCGTAACATCTAATATTCGAACTTTTAGGCTTACCTTCATTGGGTCGAGTGATGGTTCATTTTCGACCCTTGACTATCCTCTGAACTAGGTTGACTAGTTCGACCTCCATTTCCGAGTCGACCTCCGAATCAGACTCATCCTCTTCGTTCTTCGGAGGTGGCTTGCTTGCGGGTTTCTTCCTTGAACCTGCAAAAAGTGCTATACCCTTCTCGGGTTCCGAGTTAGACTGTTCATGAAGTTCAAAATCAAAAAATAATTCATCTAACCTAAGCTTCAAAAGATCCTTGGAGACCTTGTAGACATCGACTATGGATGCCCACAAGGTATTCCTCGGAAAAGAGTTAAGAACATACCTTATATGGTCGCGATTTTTGACCTTTTGCCCGATCGCGTGTAGATTATTGACTATGTCTTGAATGTGGGCATGAAGTTGTGCCGCCGATTCATGTTCCTGCATTTTTAGATTATATAGTTTATTAAACAAAAGATCGCGCTTACATACCTTGGCTTCATCGGTCCCTTCGTATAGCTCTACTAGCTTTGTCCAAAGGTCCTTTGCGCTGATGATGGGGCCGACGCGATTAAGCTCCTCCTTGGACAAGCCGCATTGGAGGATTTGAGTTTCTTTGGTGTCGGCTTCGACTTGTCTTTTTGTCACAATGGTCCATTGGTCATAATCCAAGGATTCACCCACTTCATTAGTCGGAAGTGTGAATCCCGTTTGGATTATGATCCACATCTCGATTTGAGTTTTAAGAAAGCATTCCATCCGACCCTTCCAATAACGGAAGTCATCTCCATTGTAAAACGGAGGTCAGATGGTGCTAAAACCCTCGAGATGGGCCATTAAAACAAAAGAAACAAGGAGATGAAGATAAAAAAACCTAGCAACGACACAAACACATGAAATGTACCAAGACTCGCATCTTGGATTAGTAGTGAGGGAGGAAAACTAACCAAATGAAATAAATTCGAAATAAACAGAATTAAAAAGGAAAAAAATCTGTAAAAAGATAGATCAGTGGTTTCACCAAATCTTAGCAACCCCCGGCTCTGATACCAATTGTTGGATCGAAGCGGATCGCTAGAGGGGGGGTGAATAGAGATAAACCTTTTCTTTTTTGAATTCGTTTTAAAACACTTATACACAGCAGAAAGATAAATGTAAAGTAAATGAGACAAGAGAATTTTACTTGGTTCGTAGCCTTCGGCTACAACTCTAAGGCCCTAGTGGTCCTTGACCACGTACGGAGGGAAAAACACTAAAGAACTCCTCGTTAGAGGTAGGAGTTAATCGATACAAAAGAAACACAAAGCTTGAGGTAGAGGGACACTCCCCCTCTCCTCGTTATGATAAAAGCTCCGAGAAAGTAAATTAATAAACTAAAATAAAACTTATACCGACGTAACAAAAATGAAAGCAATTTAAACCTAGACGTCGGAGAAGAAGCACTTCGTTGTCGGAGAGTTGTAGCTTGCCGGAGGCTTTTGGAAACTTAGAATTGATGATGAAACCCTAGGATAGGCCCTCCTTTTATAACCTTTGAGCCCCTTTTCGAGAGGAACTTTAGCCAATCACAATTGAGCACCAATCCCCTTGAAATGAGGTGATAAGCCTTGACTCCTCGAAGTTGATCCTTGACTATCAGTCGACTGATAGCCATCATTAGTCGACTGATGGCGGATCATCGAATGTCGACTACGCATACGATCGACTAATTGAATGAGTCCTCCAAGTCGGGCAATGACCGATGCTAGCTGAAATGACAAGTTAGCTGAACAATAACATTATTTCGATGCCCTCCGACCGTCTGATCTCGACCTAGACCACCGATGGGATGTCTTGGGTCAGATCTACGCTTAATTCTATCCCCGTAAAGAAAATACGACCTCACTTACACTCGCACACACATGAGCTTACCTCGATACTTACTGTGTCACTTTCGCTTCTGGCCTTCCACTTGATTCCTTTGGCTCCCTCCAAAGTCACTCGAGTGTCGCCCGACCACCGCGGCTTCCTCCGGGTGTCGCTAGCCTTCAGCTCCAGCTATAGCAATTTTCTGCACACTTGATTTAGCTCGTGAGATAACAATATAAGCTTAACTTTGTATCGTTTGCGATAATCAAAACTCAAGTTCGACTTAGGTGCCTACTGCACCAACAGTTAAATACTTGCGTATTTGTGTTTGTCTATTTCGTATTGCTTAATTATTATTCCGCTGTGGGCTAACAAAGTTTGTAGACGAACACGCGAAAGAATTCCATCACGCACTAGCTCGACGTTATTCACCCCCCCCTCTAGCGGTCTCAAATCTTCTACATATTGGTGGCGAAAGGATATCGTCAAAAGCAAGGTGTTGATTATGATGAAACCTTTTCGCCTGTATCTATGCTTAAATCCATTTGAATGCTCCTGGCCATAGTGTCTCATTATGATTATGAGATATGGCAGATGGATATGAAAACAACTTTTCTTAATGGAAACCTACTCGAGGATGTGTATATGATACAACCTGAGGGTTTCACATCGGTTGATAAAACCAAGGTATGCAAATTGCAATGGTCCATATATGGACTGAAGCAAGCATCCAGGAGTTGGAATATCCATTTTGATGAGACAATCAAAATGTTTGATTTCTCACAAAATCCGGATGAACCTTGTGTGTACAAGAAGGTTAGTGGGAGTGCAATCGTGTTCCTAGTATTGTATGTCGATGACATATTACTTATAGGAAACGATGTTTCTATCTTACAGTCGGTTAAGATTTGGTTGTCCAAGACATTCTCCATGAAAGACCTGGGAGAAGCAACCTACATCCTCGAGATTAAGATCTATAGAGATAGATCGAAACAGTTGCTTGGTATTTCGCAGTCTACATATATAGACCGAGTGCTAAAGAGGTTTAGCATGTCGGAATCCAAGAAAGGTTTCCTGCCCATCAGGTATGGGATACACCTTTCGAAGTCTATGTGTCCGTGCACAGAAGACGAGAGGATTTGCATGAGTAAGATTCCCTATACATCCGCAATAAGATCTATCATGTATGTTATATTATGTATGAGGCCCGATGTATCGTATGCTTTGAGTGTCATGAGTAGATACCAGTTTGATCCAGGAATGGATCATTGGACAGCTGTTAAGACGATCCTTAAGTACTTGAGAAGAACTAAGAATGCATTACTAATATATGGAGAAGGGTACATGGTGATACGTGGGTATACGGATGCCAGCTTCCAGACAGACAAGGATGATTCCAAGTCTTAGTCTGGGTATGTATTCACCTAGAATAGAGGCGCAATAAGTTCGAAAGGTTCCAAGCTTGACACTATAGAAGATTCTGCCACTAAGGCAGAATACATTGCAGCTTCGGAAGCGGCAAAGGAAGCGGTTTGGATCAAGAAGTTCATTTTTGAACTTGATGTGGTCTCAACAATGATCCAAACATGTGCTTTGCCGCTATCATTTGATCAGAGAGATCATTAGTAGGAAGGAAATACAAATCGAGAAAATTCCCACTGAAAGGAACTTAGCGGATCCTTTGACTAAGGCATTACCTCAAAGTAAGTTTGAGGGTCATGTCAGAGCTTATGGTATTGGATACCATAGCAATTGGCATTAGGCCAAGTGGGAGTTTGTTAGTAATATATAAGAGATGTCCTAAGGCAATCGCCTTATGTTTGAACCATTTATATGATAAATGAAGATTCACTATTTGAGTATACATGTTTTCATGTATTTGATTAGATCTTAAACTCATTTACTGAATATCCACGATACGATTCACAGCATGAGAGAATTTGTGATTGGATCACAACTAGTGAGTATCTCTACATGTGTAATTGTGATGTATCGGAAATTATCCCTAGTCGATGAATTGATGGATTTGGACACCATCAATTCTGTCGAGACTAGCACAAGGTATACTCCTTGGTGTATCCAAGCAGTTGATTCTCACTGGCTGGAGACATTGTGATGTCCGGAGTTAATCGTGGATGTTTGTTATGGTAACTAGTTCATTTGAGTGACTAGCCGTAAGACTTCATATAGTTCTCTGCATATCTATGTCAATGAAGTTCTTACTGCAGCTTAAGTGCGACGTTCCTTTGACTTGCGGTATTCAAGTCATCTTGATCATGAAGACTTATGCTTTGACATCTTAAGCAAGCATCTCTGAGGAGATGTGGACCCGGGATGATTGGGTATAAGTCGAAGTGATCGAAGGTGTTTGAATAACCTATAAAGGATTCACCACTCCTTGCGAGGAGATGTATACCCATGGCCTCTCGTCGGATTGTTACTAAAGTCTTTGGCCAAAGCATTACATGTTTAGAGTAAGGTACTCTTGGATACATGTGCAGTAACTAGAATCCGTAGGATGAGAAAATGATATTTGGGCTAGGTGTGACATAGTCAACCTAGTGGGGACTGACACTATAGACCATGTCCTGAACCAAGTGGGTATAAGATGAGTGAAAGGAATGAGGCATGAATCATTCTAGCTATTGAAGGGTTTCAGAAATAGTTCTGGATCAACCATTGATCTTTTCGGTTAATTAGGGATCATGATGTACTACTAAGTGCCACTCATGATCGTTCTATAATTAATGGTTAATTATAGATGACCAACATAAACCGAGAACCTATTTGGTCACACGCACAATGAGCGTAATCCGAAGGATTTAAAACGAGCTTGAGAATGAGATTCTCAGACTGAGAGAAACTAGGTTTGGTTGGACCAAACAAGGATCGAGCATGAAATTATTTCAGTCGCAATGGAAGCGTGGATGGGTCGTGTCTTATAAAGACATGATGGATGAATTGGTTTGGTTCTAATCCAATGGTGGAGAATAAACCAAAGGGGTTTGGTTTGTTTTAAACGAATGAACCAAAGTTGGTTCGGTTCATTTTAACTTAAAATAGACCAAATCGGTTTGGTTTATTTTAACTTAAATTAATGGAGTGGGTTAATGGGTTTTTGGTTATGAACCAATAACCATTAGGAGAATTTGTTTTCTATAAAAATAGGGCTTAAGGCTTTTGTGAAAATCTAACCCTAATTATGCCGCCCCTCCCTCTCTTCTTCTCTTCTAGCCGGCGCCTAACCTCTTGCCGGCGCCCAACCCTTGTGCCACCGTCCAAGTTGTTGCCGGCGTCCAAGCTCCTACCGGAGACCCTCCGGTGATCTTCCTTGGCTCCGGCGACAAGGTGAGCATCTAGCTTTCCTTATTTGGACGGCGCAACATCCTCCACCAAAGCTGTCTAGTTTTCTGGACAGCTTGTTTCCTTCTTGTCAAAGCGTCGTTTGGAGCCCCGACAGCGGCTTCCTTGCCGGAGATTCGTTCTCCGGTAATCCTCATAGGTGGAGGATGAAGGATTCGTCAAACCGTTGACGAATACCTCTCCAGAGAAGCGAGTTTTGGGGACTCTGTTTTGAATCCGAATTTTGATTCGGATTGTGATCCTCTCTCGATCACATCGTCTTCGACACGAGGCTAGTGACTCGTACGAAGACGAGGCTCGTGACTTTGTGAAGTCATCCCGAAGATACTCAGCGTGGATACGGATAGAGGCGATTCTAGTGAGAATCACTCCGATTGATATCTTTCCCGCTACACGTGATACGTCAGGTATACGTAGAATAATTTCCTTTTATTGCAAAATTTGAATTTACGGTTATGTATACACATGTTGTACTATGCATGCGTGTGGTGTGTATGATGTAATAAATTAGATTTATTACTTTTTATTTATTCCGCTGCGCATATATTTACGAAATATGTTCGAACACACACTCATCGCGGTGCCGAAAACCCAACACCAAGCATGTACTACGCCATTACCATCTGATCAGAGAGATCATTGGTTGAAGAGACGTACAAATAGAGAAAGTTCTCACTTATAGGAATCTAGCAGATCCCTTGACAAAGCCTCTTCCCTAAGAAAATTCAAGAGACATATAGAGGCCTATGATATTATATACAAAGGTGATTGGTTGTAGGCTAAGTGGGAGTTTGATGTAATTAAGAGGTGTTCTAAGGCAATCACCTTAGAAGTTATTAATAAAATTCACTATTTGAGTATGCATTATTTATGTATTTGATTGGATCTTAAACTCATGTACTGAAGTCCACAATCCGATGCATAGCATGAGAGAAATTGTGATTGGATCACAATTAGTGGGTATCTCATCATGTGTAAATATGCAAATATTAAAACTATCTCTAGTCGATGAATTGATGAGATTAGACATCATCAATTTTGTGAGACTAGCACATGTTATGCTTCTTGGTTTAACCAAGCATTCGGTACTCACTGAATGGAAGCATAGGAATGCTAAGACTGAACTTGTGGATGCTAGTTATGATAACTAGTTCATTAGAGTGACCTGCTATGAGACTTCATATGGTTCTATATGTCATTGAAAATCTCATTGCAGCTTGAGTGTGAGCTTACTTAGACTTAAGGTATTCAAGTTGCCTTGATCATGGCGTCTTGTACTTTGACTTCATCACAGCCATATACATAGTAGGTGTAACTCCGGGATGATTGAGTATGAGACAAAGTGATCGAAGGTGTTTGAATATCACACAGAGGATTCACCACTCCTAATAAAGGAGATGTATATCCTAGGCCTCTTATCAGGATTATTACTTAGAAGTCTCTAGCTAGAGAAAAAATGTTAAGAAGATGGTTTTCTTGGAAACATGTAGGAGTAACTTGAATCCACAGGACAAGGAAACTAACTTTGACTAAGTGTGACATAGTCTACCTAGTGGGGGTGAACACATTGATTATGTCCTGAACCAAGTGTGTATAGTATGAGTGAAAGGAATACGACATGAACTGTTAGTTATAGCCCTAGAACCAATCATGTGATGGTTGAATAGGGAACATTTTGTATCATATTCTATAAAGGCAAAGGATTGGTTATTATATTTACGTCTTGCTTGTGCCAGCTAAATTAAATATAATAATGCCCTAGAAAAGTAGGTTCTTATCTACAGTACATCAATTGGCAGAATTGATTATGAGAGGCTGTAGAGAACACTTTCCTAAATGTTCCTAGTCAAGTATTAATATGCAAGGGCAATATTAATACATAAAGACTAGCATGTAGGTCAATTGATGACTTGATCTCACAAGTCATGGATATATGATATCAAGTTGACACATGGGTATATATTAGAGAATATATACTGAACTGACCTGCCATGAGAAAGTTTCATGGATCGTCATATGAGTGTCATAAACTTTCTCATGTGACTATTGGTATGAATAGTCCTCAAACCTGAAGTCACTACGGTTCCCTACATAAGGAGTTATGTACTTTGGTATCGTCAAACGTCACCCGTAATGTGGTGGACCATAAAGGCGACATCGGGTATATAACAAATTATGCGGAGGGATGTGAGTGATGTAGATGGGATCTATCCCTCCCATATGACGGGAGTGATATCTGTGGGCCCCTTGATTGAGTAGAACTACTAAAACTCATGGTCATGCTCGAATGAGTCAATATGAGATATTGAGCTCATTTGTTTGAGTTAGTTTACTCAGGGATCAAGAAACACATAGATTGATCGAGGATGACATGGTCTATGCCTCATTGGTCAATCTGATATCAAGGATAGAAGGACACGGTCATACATTATAGTAGTCACGGAAAGGTTAGTCGGATCTTGACTTATTTCGTAACTTAGGTAGCAATGATGTATTGCTAGATGCCGCTCATTGCTTGTGTATCTAAAAGAGTTTAGATCCACTGCCAACGTTATGAGAGCCTATAGGGTCACACACAAAGAGCATGATGATTAGAAGAATTAATGCATTCTAGTTTGACTAGAATAATTTGGGAATAAGCTTAAGTACAAAATGGTTTTTGGACTTTAAGCTTAATGAGAATTTTAGCTTGTTGATTTAATGAGATTAATTCAATATGCTAAGCTTATTAATTTAATAAGATTAAATAAATATGTTATCATGATAGCCTAAGCTTAATTGATTTAATAAGATTAATTCAATATGTTACTTGATTGATTTTAATGAGATTAATTCAATATGATTACATAAGCTTATTGAATTAATAAGATTAATTCAACATGCATGAATGCCACATAAGCATGCCACCTAAGTATGC
Organism: Wurfbainia villosa; assembly: GCA_025175895.1. Lineage (NCBI taxonomy): Eukaryota > Viridiplantae > Streptophyta > Magnoliopsida > Zingiberales > Zingiberaceae > Wurfbainia > Wurfbainia villosa. Next base: position 79,444,390 of record CM046001.1, on the reverse strand, counting down.
CACATAAGCATGCCACCTAAGCTTGATGAGGTTGAAGGAGACAAAGGGTTTTGACCTTTGGAATTTCTCTACATGTGGCCGGCCAAACAAGGATTATTTTTCAATGCAATTGATTGCATTGAATGTGATAGGAGGTGAAAGGTTTTTTCAATCCTATAAAACACTCCATGGGGTGGCCGACCAAATTGGTGGAAGCTTGAGGCTTGGAGATAGCTTGGTGGTGAGAGGCTTTGGTTGTGTGGCTTTTGTGAGTGTAGGCTAGCAAGAAGAGTGGTCTTCTTCTTCCTTTCTCTTTTTCCCTACCTTCCTCTCCTTTAGGGACTTCTCTAGCAAGAAGTAAAGGAGAGCTCTTCTAGTTTCTTTTGTGAGACAAGAGCTTGCTCGTGTGGATACATATAGAGGCACGGACATTTGAACGTGCTAAAAGATCCAACAAACCCAAGGAGAAGCGGGATTAAAAAGGGCACGCAACAAAGGTAATATTCTTCTATAAGATAAGTTTTTTTTTCTTTTAGAGAAATTTATTTTTTTTGTACGAGGTTTTCTTTCGCAAGGATCACTTGGAAGGGATCCTATTTTTCTGTTGCGCATATGCTATTTTGCATAAAAAAGATCCCTACAGTGGTATCAGAGCCACTTGCGAAAGATCGTATAAAAAAAAAAGGTTTTCTCTATTTTATATATGATATAGAAGTAGGATAAATTTTATTATGAGTTGATAATTGCATTAGCAATTTTTCAAACATAATAAAATATCCGATGTCTTTTAAAAGTTAAAATTGACATGGTGCATGGTTATGGCCTAGTCCCAAAAAGTTTGTGAATGTGGGTGTTGTAATTCTTAATAAGGCCTGCGTGTCGTGCCTTTCTCCTAAAATTCTTGTTGTAAAAATTAGTTTTAGACTCGAATGTAACTCGAGTATTTCTCCTTTTGTAATATACAAAATAAATATGGAGGGTCCATTGGAAGATGACATTACAAGGAGGAAGTCAACAACACAAGACAACCAAAAGGAAGCACTTGGGAGAAGATGTTATCCCTAGGTTGACCAATCAATCTTTTCATTGGCTTGAGAAGATTGTAGAATAAGGGTCATAACCATGACACACTTAGTTTAATATGTATGTGATGCATGTTAATTTAGCTTATATGTGATGTATGCTAATATGTATGTGATGCATGTTTAAGTTTATTTCTTAATAAGTCAAAAACGATATGCCTACCAAAGTTTGGTACTCACTACTTCCTCGATCATTTGTTGTTGGGTTTGCCAAAGCAAAGCAATGCATTTTATCTTGGAAGAGTGCGAGTGGACAATCGTGATGTCCCGCTATCAAACTTGGTTAAGACTTAATTAAGTTTTTCTTAATTAATTAAGAAAGTAGAGGCATATATTAGCTTTGAACATAAGTTTTAAAAATTAGTTTTTGTGTGATTTCCGAACATCAACTTTGTCTTAGAAAGTGGTTGTTGCTCCGATATCAAAGAAGGCCTCTGTGCCTCGCCACGGCCTGGAAGCTGGTTTAGGAATAAACACTAAACTAATCTAAACTTAACCAAAGTTATTAAAGAGTTACATCAGATGTAATTGGCAAAAGATTGCCTACCTAATCATACTACATCTTGGGCGATTAGCCAAAGCTAACTCAAGACGAAGTATGATGTGGATCTTTATCCCATATAAATTTATAGCTAAATAGAAGCTAATGATGTAAGCAAAATGTGTTTGCCTACATCAATGATTAGCTCATATCAAAGCTATGAGAATTTAGTGGGAGCCTCATTTAATTAAAGGCCTAATTAAATGACTTAGGTATGATACTTAATTTTGCATTTTAATGTTGTAGATCACCATGTCATCTAACACGACACACCCCCTCAACTTGCGATCTGTCCTTGAGAAAGACAAGCTCAATGGAGCTAACTTTCTAGACTGGTATAGGAACTTGAGGATTATCCTCAAGCAAGAACGTAAACTGTATGTCCTAGAAGCGATCCTATCCTCGAAACACGCCCACGCACCACTCGTCTTTGAAAAGGATGCTTTTAAGAAGCATCAAGATGACGCATTAGATGTGTCATGTCTTATGCTTGCCACCATGAACTCTGAGCTTCAGAAGCAACATGAGAACATGGATGCCTATGGTATGGTTGAACATTTGAAACAACTATATCAAGGACAAGCTAGGCACGAGCGTTTTGAAGTGTCTAAGGCTCTTTTTGCATGCAAGATGCAAGAAGGAACACCTGTAGGAACTCACGTACTTAAAATGATTGGAGTGCGTTGAGAACCTTGAAAGACTAGGTTTTCCAGAGCGAGAATTGGCAACGATGTTATCTGCAATCGTTGCGGAAGCATATAATCAATTCGTCATGAATTATAACATGAATGAAATTGATAAGCTTTGCACGAGATTCTCAAAGATGTTAAGAAGCAACCGAATCTCAAGAAGAAAGTTAGTAACTTACTAATGGTCAAGAAGGGCAAAGGTAAGTGCAAAGGCAAGGGTAAGACCCAAGCCAAAGGCAAGGCCAATTCATCCACTTCAAAGGGTAAAGGTAAAGTACCTAAGGAAGGGGATTGTTTCCATTGCGGTGAGACTGGACACTGGAAGCGGAACTGCAAAGTCTACCTTGAGGAAGTAAAGAAGAAAAGAAGTGGGACTTCTGCCTCAGGTATACACGTTATAGAAGTTAATCTATCTATTCCTTCTACATGGGTATTAGATACCGGATGTGCATCTCACATTTGTACTAATGTGCAGGGACTGAGAAATAGTAGACTAATGGCAAAGGGCGAAGTGGACCTACGAGTAGGCAATTGCACAAAAGTTGCTGCTGTAGTTGTAGGAACATATTCTTTGTCTTTGCCCACTGGGCTTATCTTAGAACTAGAGTGCTTTTATGTACCTGCATTAACGAAGAACATAATTTCTGTATCTTGTTTAGACAAGAAAAACTTTTCTTTTATAATAAAGGACAAATGTTGTTCCATTTATTTGAATGAAATATTCTATTGTAATGCACCACTTATGAATGGTCTCTATGTTCTAGATTTAGAAAACCCAATTTATAACGTAAATACCAAACGGTTCAAATCGAATAATTTGAACCAAACATATCTCTGGCACTGTCGCCTAGGTCACATAAATGAAAAACGCATATCCCAACTCCATAAAGATGGATTATTGGACTCATTTGATTTTGAATCATATGAGGTATACGAATCTTGTCTTTTAGGAAAGATGACTAAAACTCCATTTAGTGGACATGGCGAGAGAGCGACGGACTTGTTAGGACTCATACATACTGATGTATGTGGCCCTTTCAATGTCGAAGCCAGAGGAGGCTACAAGTACTTTATTACTTTCACTGATGATATGAGTAGATTTGGCTACATATATTTGATGAGACATAAGTCAGAATCCTTTGAAAAGTTCAAAGAATTCAAGAATGAAGTACAAAACCAACTTGGTAAGCGTATTAAGCTACTTCGATCAGATCGAGGTGGTGAATACCTTAGTCAAGAGTTT